>OY856186.1:180556372-180853853 GCA_963693315.1 Diogma glabrata
TGAATCTATGTCTAAGAGTCCTGTCAAGGCTATAAACTTAAATAATATAACAATATTTTTATAACTAAAGAGTGTTTCTCATTTAGATAACAAAAAAAAGCAAGAAACAAAGCAAAGAAAAACTTAATCTCCTAGTTATGTAAAAAAATTACCCATAAGTAATAAAAACTAAAAATCTCTAATTTTGGGATTAATTAGGTTTGGTATAGAAAATAAACAAGAAATTTATATATAGAAAAAATGTTGGAAATTGGGAAAAACCCATTTAAAAAATATAAATAAAAATAATACTGGAGATACAGAATTTACCTTAACGATGTTTTTTTATATTCTTTAATAAGTGGGTGGAGTTTCTGTACCCTTTGTTTTTATTATCATTAAAACACTTAATTTATATCAAAAAGAGATCACTAGCACTTTGTTAAAAATATATATAATAAAATAAATAGATTTGTTAACTTTTTTTTAGTATATCCACTTCCTTTTTTTAAACTCAATTCTGTCTAAAGACAGAATAGATCTTTAGATTTTTTTTTTCTTTTCATTTAATTTTTATAATAATTTCTTAGAGACAACTGTCTCGTTTGAAAGTAATACAAGTAATGAGGCTTAAAATAAAACTAATCTAGTCTTGCAAGACATCCCTCCTTATATACGATTCTGCATAATCTCGATCATTCGAGGTCACTTTTTAGAAACCTTGAAAAAAGACTAGAATATTCGATTATTTTACGATATGATGATTTGATTCATAAAGTAATTTTAAATTGACCCAATTTCTAAGAATACAGTAACAACACTATTCATTTCATTAATTGTTATGATTTGTTATGATTTTTCTGTAATCTTAACAATATTTTAGATTTTCCTAGAAAAACTCCATTTTTCTCTTATACGTGTTTCGAAGTGGGATTCGAACCTTCCTCATTTCTGCCGTGACTCGAATCCGTTTTTGACGGACACCCTATACAAATACGCCACTGAGTTAAGATCGGACTAAGAAATACAATAGAATTTAAAATTAAAAAACAGAAATTGAATAAACTACGTTTACGTCTATGTAGTTGGATACGTTTACGTAGTTGGATAGCGTGTCTGCTAAAAATGAATTCGACCCATGAGTCATGGCACTGATGCTGAATGTTCAAATCCCTCTCCGAAACACGTATAACAGAAAAATGGAGTTCTTTGAAAAATTAAAATGATTTCATTAGTTACTTGAGTTTAAGCGATCACAAAAAATTCCTAATATGTAATTCAAAATTCAACTCTAGTTAATCAAAAATTTGGAATCTCTAACTTCTATATACACACAATAATCGAGTAACGAAACTTTAAGTAAAACATCTCCTTTATTAAGCAGAGCAATTCTGTACGTCACTGCAACAACATTTCTTCTAACATCTGGACTGACCCCCTCTGAATTCGATACAAGCTCATACACAGATAGCCAATGACAAAATAAAAATGCCATTTCTTTCGAAAAATGAAATTTCGCTCTGAGGCTGACGTAGGATGACAGCAAAGTTTTACGTGTTGGCGAAACATTAGTATCTTTGACTACCGAATGCTAAAGATTGGGTGAACTGATTTTGGTAATTTATATCTCATTTTAAAGTTGCAGATACAACTTATAAAAAATTAAATTAAAACTTTCTAACCATTTTTTAAAACCGTGTAAATCTTAAAAAATATCTTTAAAGATTGCGCTGTTGGTACCCGTATTTATGCCACATTTTTTTCCAGATAAAAAATGATCAGTTCTCAATCCAACACTAAACTTTCGCCCTGACAATATTTTTCGCAATTAAAAAATAAAATTCTTAAAAAATTAGTATTTCCGTTTTTTTTTTCAAAGAAGGCAACGTGAACCACCGAAATTCTTGTTTTATAGAAATTTAATGAACATTTAATTACTTCAAGGATACAAATTAAGTATTTGAGGGTGTAGATGGTTTTTAAATAATTTATCTTGTCATCAATTTACCTGTTCGAAATTAAATTTAAATGGATGATCCAATCAAGTATCGTATTTAATTCCCTATTCTTGATTATATTAGTTATAAAACGAGAGGGTAGTAATGAAAAGAATAGTCTTAAGAGATGTGTTGATCGAACGGTTTTTTTTTCAATTCAAAGATAAGGTTGGAAGTTTCTCAGAAAAAAACTCCACTTCTCATTTTTCGTGTTTCGGATGAATTCGTTATTCGAACCTTTCTCTGCAGTGCCTTGTTTGAATTCTTAGACAGACACGCTATCGATTACATCGTTTAAGCGATGACAATTTCGAAGTTGAAACTTCTTCATCACTTATTTATTTTACTTAAGATGAATTTTTCCACTGTCATTAGACTGTCTTATTGTGTAATTTGTGGCTAATCAAATTTCACCTATTAATCGAAAGCGGCTATGTCGCAGTTCTTTATATCACAATTTTGAGTATGAAAAGGATAAATCGGAGCAACTGGGTAGAAACATACAAAATATTTTAGTTATTGAACCTCATTAAAATATTATCAAGATATTCTGAAGAATCTTAAATTGCACTTTAAAAATGGAGATTTTTTGGAGAAAAAATATTAACTCTACTAGAAAGGACATGAAATTACAAGAAATTCCAAACTTATTTGGAACAGAACCAAAACATCATGTAATTGAAAAAAGCAAAAAGAATCAAATAATACAAATCCACAACGCTGTCATCATTCCCGAATGTAGATAAAAACTACCAAAAAAAATTACACTAGTTTACAAGAAAAATCTCCCGAAATAAAACCCAACTTTTCTTATAGATTTGAACCTCCTGAACACGAATATCATATCCATTTTTTTTGTTAGCTCTTGTTTTTGAGATATTCACAAAAAAACAATTTTTTTAGTGATCAAAAATGTTGTTTGGGTTTTCGGGTCTCATATTTTACAAAACAAACAAATGAAAAATGTTAATGAAACAAGTGCATAGTAAATATGCTAACAAACATTTTGAGCTATAATACAATCATGCAATAGTTTTTATTCAAATTTCAAATTATTCAGACCAGTGTTATGATACACTTGTAAAAAGGTATATCATAAACGATAATATAAAACATTTTGAGCTATATTTTGTATAAATCCATTAAGGATTCTGGAAGTTACAGTTGAAAAAAGTTGAAAAAATACGAAAAATTCACGTTTTTTTTAAATTTTTCCATTTTCAACGCCATAAATTTTGAACAAATAAAGACACTAATTTTTTTTTATTTCTTGGAGCCTATAGTAGCTTCAATTTTATTTCTTTTAAGCTGAAGGACACGAATATTGGTGCAGTTTGCACAAGTTATTCAAGTTTTTTCAAAGAAAGTCAAAACTCAAAATTTGGAAAAAATAATTTTTTACTTAATTTATTGTGCCATAAATAATAATTTTAAAATTTCTGTCGTTCTCAAACATCAGTGAAGAATTATTTTGAAATAGTAAGGCATAATTTCCATTTTTGTTTTCAAAGTTGGGAATTGGATCTATATGAGACGTATATAGAAAAATATAAACAAAAGATAATGAATTGTGAGGAAAGGCAAAACATCATAGCATCAGAACTATTTAAGTTAGTTCAAGCACCATAAAGTTAGGCCCCTATTTATGTCTATTAATACCTGTAAGGTTTGTTTCTTTTCTTTTTTCTCTTTTTTTTGTTTTTTGATAATGTAAATTGTTTGCTATCACCGCCCGCCTTGTGTTACTCATTACGTTTATGATCATTTTAAGTTTAATTTAAGAAAGCAATTACATACTTCTACTTTTTGATAGTTTTTCGGTTTTCCCAACTTTTGTTTAATTAGTTTAATGAGGTTTCTTTTTAAAGAGATAACTGTCGTATGATTAGTTGCAAGTATAATCTCTCTGAGGATAAATTTAATTCCAAACATTTAAGTAAAGTATTAATTAAAAAAGAAAAAATATTACAAATATAAATTTTAAATAGTGTATTGTTTTTAAAAATCAATAAATCATTAGTGATAGCTGCCTTGTAAAGCAACATAAATTGTTAGTAAAGTGTAAAGTCAAGTTTATTTAAACGGCGTCGTCAAGAAGTTTCAAGTGTTAAAATAGCCTAAATTCATTGTTTTATTTGTAGAAGTTACATAATACATACTGCTAAAAGAATCACCCCATTTATAAGAACCGCCTATCTTCACTACTAACTGATATTTTCCAACTCCTAAAATAAATCCGAAATGGGAGGAGCTAGATCATGTCAAAAATCTTCACAAAAAAAATCTCAATTTCGAGAAAAATCATATACAAAAAAATACACTTTTGTCAAAAAAAGACATTTCATAATCAACTAACTGATATTTTCCAACTCTTAAAATAAGTCTGAGATGGGTGGAGCTAGTACATGTCAAAAAACTTCATAAAAAAATCTCAATTTCGAGAAAAATCATATACAAATAAAATACAACTTTTGTCAAAAAAAGACATTTCATAATCAACTAACTGATATTTTCTAACTCCTCAAATAAGTCCGAGGTGGGAGGAGCTAGATCATGTCAATAAACTTCACAAAAAAAATCTCAATTTCGAGAAAAATCATATACAAATAAAATACAACTTTTGTCAAAAAAAGACATTTCATAATCAACAAACTGATATTTTCTAACTTCTAAAATAAGTCCGAGGTGGGAGAGCTAGATATACCACGAAAACAACTTATATATAAATCAATTATGTTGCAGAATTTAAATTATTCTTATAGTTAAATTTTTTTACCAAATTTTGAGTTTTGACTTTCTTTGGAAAAACTTGAACAACTTGGTGCAAACTGCACCAATATTCGTATCTTTCAGCTTAAAAGAAATAAAATTGAAGCTATTATAGGCTCCAAGAAATTAAAAAAAATTAGTGTCTTTATTTGTTCAAAATTTATGGTGTTGAAAATGGAAAATTTTTAGAAAAGCGCGAATTTTTCGTATTTTTTCAACTTTTTTCAACTGTAACTTCCAGAATCCTTAATGGATTTTTACAAAATATAGCTCAAAATGTTTGTTAGCATATTTACTATGCACATAATTCATTAATATATTTAATTTGTTTGTTTTGTAAAATATGAGACCCGAAAACCGAAACAACATTTTTGATCACCGAAAAAAATGGTTTTTCGTGAATATCTCAAAAACAAGAGCTAACCAAAAAAAAATGAATATGATATTTGTGTTCAGGAGGTCCAAATCCATAAGAAAAGTTGGGTTTTATTTAGGGAGACAAAAAAAGTTCAAAATTTGTAAACTAGTGTTATTAATGAAGTGAAAAGCAGATTAATACCAGGTAAACGTGATACGATTTAAAACGTGTAAGTGAACGAATTTTTCTCGGTAACTGTTATGCACGTTAAATGTAGCATACGTTAAGAATTAAAAGTAGAGTTCACAAAATATGCAAGGCGCAAGGAGTTTGTAAATTGTGTCTACACAATACATTAAAATTTGAAACTAATGTTTCAATTACATGATGAATGTCATACATTGCAGTGTGTGGAATGTACTGAAAATCTCAAAAAACTGGCAGATGAAATCCATGAAAATTATAAAACTAATGGAATTTTTGAGGTAAAATACCACCGATCGATGCAATTTGGACAGGTTAATCGATTTTTTTTTCAAAATTTTTTTGTTTAATAAAATGTGTTGTGTAGTAGGACTAGGAAATGCAATATATGTCACAACAACACATAAAAACCTTTAGACCTTTTAAGGTCCAACAACAACATACATTCAGAGGTGTTGATGGACGCAAATTTTTAACTTCCCAGTTATTGTTTTTGAGTCGATTTTCGAAATCGGAATTTTTATGATATTGTTACGTTTTTCCAACCTTACTTCGAATTGGCCTAACTCACAATTCGATAAACGCAATCCCCAATCTCTTCCTGAGTTCGATCACTGATTAGTAAGCACAAACACCAGGTTTTATTAAGTATTCAACACCTTAATTGTTTCACAACAACAGGAAAACAATACAGCAAACAATATTCTTGACTAGAATATTCTTCCAACAGCTTCCGAAACTCCAACGGTTGATTGTAGAAATTTCCAGTAATAGAACGTTTAAAATAATACACAAAATATTTCTACTCAATAAAACTTAAAACTTTATTCACAAATTTAAAGATCACTTTTATAATTTTAACTTCACTATCGCAGGTTTAAAATAAACTAATTCTACATTTAATTTCACTTTACTGTCGCAGGTCTAAAATAAACTAATTAATTACTACAAAGGTAATTTCCTTATATACATTCTGCCTAATCTCTAGAAATTTCGCGGTCACTTTTTAGAAACCTTGAGAAAATATTAGAATATTCGATTATTTTACGTTACGTTGATTTGATTCATAAAATCATTTGTTTTGTGTAGACCTTAATTCTAAGAACATGTACAACAACAACAACACTATTCATTTCATTCACTTTCTGTTGTGTTTTGTTGATATTATTTTCCTGGAAGTGACCGTAATTTTCTAGACTTTTCTGTAATCGTAACAATATCTTTACGTTTTATGACCTCCTGAAGTTGTTTAGACTATTTTTAGCTGGCAGTCTGTATGTGTATGTGTGTATGTTTCGCTGTAGGTCCAGTTTGTCCAACGCTTTCTCAACAATGGATGACTCGATTTTAACGGAAATGGTCGCAATCGATGCATCTTGGCGTGACTTAGAGCCCAGTCCTTTTCTACCGAAATTAAATAATTTTTTTAATTATTAAACTAAATAATATTTTTTAGTGGTTTCCAAAAAACTGAAAATCATCTCTTGCAAATATAATGAGAATAAATAATGATATCAAGGTCATTGACCTACCATATTGTTAGTCAACATATCAGGCATTTATAATGGCATTGGTATAAACAATTGCTATCTTAGTTTTTGAGTTGTTTAAGAAAATGTGAGAAAACTACGTGTTATTTTCGTTACGAAAACTCATGAGATCTTGAGGAATCTTTTGTATTAAAATGAGCTGCAAACGCATCCGGGTATACTTGAATATCGAAGATCTGAGTTATTTTCAAAATTTGGCAATGGGGTCAGTGGGTAGTGAGTGGATCGCTTGAAAAACTCTTTATTTTAAACTTCTTCAACTTTAAACACTAAGTTCTGAGTTCTGACATACAATTTTATTGAAACATAATGCATAAGTTTTTTGTAATGTTTATAGTAGTTTTGCAACTTCTGGTTTTTCACTCCCGGTTAAATAGCTTTTTTTATTCTTTTAAGAATATCACAACATTATAGGGTAAAGTTATGAAGTATTTTTGACGAATCTTTGATTAAACGTTTCAGTTAACGTGACAAAGAAATAATTAGCTTTTGGGCTGTCTTGTATACAAAGTGGTTGGTGTCTATTAAACAAATGATGAATTTTAACTGACCTGATATGTTGGGTTGTTGTGTATGATATGATTTTTTATATCGATATTTTAATGATATCTTTACGTTTCAAGACCGCCTGATACTGTCTTGATAACTTCTGTTAGGTCGCAGTCTGTAGGTGTGTATGTATTGTGATTTGTGTTTTAGGTAGATTTCATATAAAAATCTACCTATTGCAATGGGCTTCATCTCGGAATTTCGGAAAAATTTTTGTGCCAAACGACTATATATGATAAGCGGAGACAAAAAACAAAAAAAAAAAAAAATTTATATATATATATATATATATATATATATATATATATATATATATATATATATATATATATATATATATATATATATATATATATATATATATATATATATATATATATATATGTATATAAACGATATGAGATATAACGAAAACGACCGGCACTCTCACGGTCGCATTTGTTGAGGTAGATCAAAAAAATTTTCTGTACTTGTGTGTTTTAATAATATCTTGGACAAGTTCGTGAATCAGCAAAATCCGACACGTGGTTAAGAAACTAGAGGCTTTTTTCTGAAAAAAATTGATTTTTTAAAACCGTTATAACGGCCGTTTGGATACTAATATTTCAAAAAATTTAACAAATTTAGAATCTTTGGAATCTTTTTTATCAATTTGTTTTAAATCTAGACCTCTGCAGTTAAAGGTTCCTGAATGAGCGGCTCCAACAAAAAAGTTTGCAAAAAAAAATTTTTTTATGAAACAACCGGCACTCTCACGGTCGCATTTATAAGGCCAGATCAAAAAACCTTTTCTAAAAATGTGCGTTTTGTTAATATGTTGGACAAGTTCGTAAATCAGCCCAATCCAACACATGGTTAAGAAACTAGAGGCTTTATACTAGAAAAAAACTCTGTTTTTTAGATCCGTTATAACGGCCGTTTGGATTCTAATAGTTTTAAAAACTTCCTAAATTTAGAATCTTTGCAACCTTTTTAATCAGTTTCTTTCAAAAAAAAGACCTCTGCAGTTGGAGGTTTCTGAGTGAACGGCTCCAACAAAAAAGCTTGTAAAACACAAAATGCGTTTGAATCAACCGGCGCTCTCACGGTTGCATTTGTGGAGCCAGATCAAAAAACTTTCCTTAAAAATGTGTGTTTTAATAATATCTTGGACGAGTTCGTAAATCAAAAAAATCTGACACATGGTTAAGGAACTATAGGCTTTATACTAGATAAAAAAGTGGTTTTTTAATCCGTTATAACGGCCGTTTGGATACTAATATTTTTAAAATCTTCATAAATTTAGAATCTGTGGAAACATTTTAATCCGTTTCTTATAAATATAAACCTCTGCAGTTAGAGGTTTTTGACTTGTTGGCTTCAACAAAAAAGTTTGCAACAATCCCCAATTACAATTTCCAAAAACCTTATAACAGTCAATGTCAACCTTATAACAGTCAAAAAATAAAAGATTTGAATAGAAGAAATTAATTTTTTTTTCTTAGAAATAAACTATTTTGATATTTTGCAGTAATTGCACGACATATGATATAGAGTAGGTTTGTGTCATAAATTATCACACACATGTTCTGTGGTAGATTTGATATTTGTTTGTTGCAAAATTGGATACATATAATTTTGCTTGTAGGTAGCTAATTTTCTTTTTAAATTTGTTCGATATCTGTTTGAAATTAGTTTGTTTTGTTTAAACTAATCTGATACATCAGATTCTACTGGCACACAAAACTGTCTGATCTCGAAATCTACCTATTTCTAGCGGATATACGTGCCGCTTGGACTTTTTTGTTTAGTGTTATCTTATTTCAATTATTACAATTAATTTATCGTATAAAAATAAATAGTAATAATGTGTATTTGTGACTAATTCCTAATTGAGCTATTATTAGTTGTTTGAAACTTAATGCAATAAAGTTTTTTGTAATTTTTTATTTTTACTTTTTACTTTGATTTATGTTCTAGAAAGCATACTTTTGGATGATGCAATTAAATCATATTGTTTAACTTTACAGTCTCAAAATAGGCAGTAAAGTTAGTTTGATGTGTCAGTATACCTTATTTCCCTTATTTCTTAATTTGATATACAAATGTCCTCTTTTTGCATAAACTTTGCACGAATATGAATTTAAAATAATAATCTCTAAATTTCCGCAAAATTTTTCTAAATTTCCTAAGCATTACAATTTCGAGCCAAATGTCAAAATCACTTTTTGATATTTTCGACATTTTAGGTCTAACGATTCTGAAAAAGTAAAGATAAATGTTCGTCTGTCTGCCGCCAGCAGGCTGGCCATCACAACCGATAAACACTAGAAAGTCATTGGAGCGATTTCAAAAATTTTTTGTTTCTAAAAATAGGTTTCGTTGATAGTAAGAGCCGATAGGACGATGTGTTCTTAACAGTATCAGAAGTGTGTCAAAAAAATCATTAAATGTGTCGAAAAAAATTGGGTACTAGTTGCTTAAAAAACGTTTGTTTTAAATGATATTGTGTAGTTAGATTGAACGTAGCGAAATTCTAATGGTCTGCATCTAAATGTGAGACCAGGAGCTTGATTATTGTATTATAAGTGTGTTAAAAAAAATAGCTAAGTCTATCAAAAGAATGGTTTTCATACATTTTATTACCCAATTTTTTAGACATACATATAATGGGAAACATTTTGGACTAGAAACATTTGACACATAAAATTAATTATTAAGGAACATAAAACTTATTAAGAAACATAAAATATATGGTTCTATCCAGCTTCTGCTGCTCCCAACTAATAGGAACCGTTGGAATAAATCACGTTGTTCCAGATTGAATATCGTTTTTCACAAAAGTTGTAATTATAAGGGAGATATTTAAAGATATTTTTTGTGAATCCGGGTGCTGGACACTTCTAATACAAACGTTAAATAATAAGTACAATTTGAAAATATCAGGTTGCTGCAGAATTGTAATAAGTAAAAATATGCATTTACTTTACACCTCGATTACTGAAGTCGTGTCACATCAGGTGACATGACTATAGTCATGTCACATCGCTTACAAATTGGTATTATTGAAATCGATAAAAACGGTCACGACTAGAACTAAAAATTCTGAAACTAGAAAACTTCAAAACTAACAAAATCTTACATTTTACGTTCTTCAAATTCACAAAAACAATTAAATACGTTTGAAAAAATTATTGTCACACGAAAAATTGAGGCGACTAAAATGTCATTTAAAGTAACATCTGTCGTATAAAATGACTTGAGGCGTAAAAAAAAAACCCCAGCGGCAGGTATATCCGCTAGAAATAGGTAGATTTCGGGGTCAGACGGTTTTGTGTCCAAATAAAATTAGATAAGTCAGATTAGTTTAAATATAAAATATAAGTAGAAACAGAATAATTCAAAAAAATTATCGAACCAAATTAAATACATTATCCGAACTAACTCCATCAATACAATTTCGGAACAGTTTTATTTAAGTTGGTTTAAACTACTTTTAATAACATATTAAATCCACCAAAGATCAAATGAACTACGTCACAACTACAATTATAGTATCACACATAATTTATAATCAAACATTATCAAACAATTTTATTTCAAAATCATCTTTTGTTGTTGTGTTTTTTTGTTCTTATTTAATCTTTTTTCAAACGGTTACTTAGTAAAAAAAATAAAAACAAAAGAGATTTTGATAATTTTTCTATGGTATTAAATGGGTTGATATTTTTCTTGTAAGGGTTGCATTATAATGCTTATAAAAATGGAACCTTTTGGGTTAGAAAGCTGAAATTTGTTGAGGCTATAGTTGAAAAGTATGTTTAAAAGCTAAGATGAACTTAAATAACATAAACTGAAACATGATGAAAGCATTGCCTTTTGCGTTTGTTTTCATTTCAACCGCCGTAGGGTCTCAACCGTTAGACTGAAACTATTATTTTTGAAAATTTTGGAAAGATTTATATTTTAAGTACGTGAAAAAAAGTTTTCAAATATGAGCTTGGCCATTTCAGCTCGATCAAGGGCTGCAAAGTTTAGTAAATTTTTTAAACAGCTGATTTTTGAGGAACCTGAAACGCCAAAGTAGTCATCTGGATAAAAATGATAAAAAAAGGTTTAAATATTCAATATTTTTAAATTTTATTAAAATATTATTATTCAAACAGAAGTTATAGCGCCCTAGATTATTCGACTTTTTAGGCGCTAGCCGCTTAACCGGTACCCGGATATGGCCAGTTCACGAACTTGTCCAAGACATTATTTGCCGAAACATACACAGAAAATTATTTTGGTGTAGGTCGAAAAATGCGACCGTGAGAGTGCCGCTAAATTCCGTTATACCTCATATCGTTATATATATATATATAATTTTTTTTTTTTTTTGTTTTTCCATCTCCGCTTATCACATATAGTCGTTTGGCATCAAAATTTTTTCGAAATTCCGAGATGAAGCCCATTGCAATAGGTAGATTTTTATATGAAAACCTAAAAACGACTTTAACAATACGAAAATTGATGCGATGTGACTTTAGTCATATAAAGTGACATAACTTGCCTTCGGTAATCGGGGTATTAAACGGAAAAGAATTATGCGATTTTTTTTTGAGTGAATCCTGTTTTGGTCACTGATTACTAATAGGTACTAATAGGTGGAATATGTCAGCTTGTTGCAGACTAAAAGACTGTTCTTTTTAAAAACATATAATTATCTTTTAAAAAGAAGCATTTTCTCTAAATGGAGAAGTTTTCTGGACTAATAGGAACAGTTGTGGTTATAGAAAACATCATGTTGTGTTTTTACAAAAAGTGTGATTATTGAAAAGAAGCATTCAGAATAGAATAAATGGAGGTGTTTTCTTAGAAGTTTATTGAACCAATTAGAACGTTAGGTTGGAAAATATTAGGTTGATTCATATTAAACATCGTTTTTTTCTTAAAAGTGTTGTTACTACAAAAAAAAATGGAAAGGAAACTAAATGGAAAGGTTTTTTGAAAAGTTTTCTGGACTAATAGGAACAGTTGGTTTGGAAAATATCAGGTCGTGTCAATACAATTATTGAAAATAAACGTTTACCTAAATGAAAAAATAGCTATTATGTTTTCTATATAATACTAGAAAATATTTGGTATGGGTAGATAATATGTCGTTCTCTTGCAATAGTCTACAATACAGAGGTTTTCGAGAAATGCAGAGATTTTTGAGAAGTTTATTGAGTTTCGCTTTATTTCATTTCATGATATTGTTACGAGTACAGAAAAATTTAGACGATTATAGAAAGATCTAGACGATTACGGTCACTTCCCGGAAAATAAAATCAACAAAACACAACAGAAAGTGAATGAAATGAATATTGTTGTTGTTGTCTCTTCTTAGAAATAGGGTCAACATAAACGATTTTATGAATCAAATCAACATAACGTAAAATAATCGAATATTCTAATATTTTCTCAAGGTTTCTGGAAAGTGATGTCGAATTATCTAGAAGTATTGCAGAAGGTATATAAGAAACTTACCACTTGTAGTTTTTAATTAGTTTTATTTTAGACCTGCGACAGTAAAGTGAAATTAAATGTAAAATTAGTTTTATTTTAAACCTGCGATAGTGAAGTTAAAATTATAAAAGTGATCTGTAAATTAGTTTTTGTGTAAAGTTATAAGTGTAATAAAGTCATAAGTGTTATTGAGTAGAAATATTTTGAGTATTATTTTGAACGTTGAGTTACTGGAAATTTCTACAATAAACCGTTGGAGTTTCGAAGCTGTTGGAAGAATATTCTAGTTAAGAATATTGTTTGCTGCATTGTTTTCCTGTTGTTGTGAAACAATTAAGGTGTTGAATACTTAATAAAACCTGGTGTGTTTGCTTACTAATCAGTGATCGAACTCAGAAAGAGATTGGGAATTGCGTTTATCGAATTGTGAGTTAGGCCAATTCGAAGTAAGGTGTGAAAAACGTAACATTGGTGACAGCGGCGGGATTAGTTAGCTGTTAATAATGGTTTTATTAAGTGATTTGAAGGTTCTTGAGTTAAAGAAAGAACAACGTGGATTGGCAACAAGTGGAAACAAAACTGAATTAATGCAACGGCTTCGACAAGGTATGGCAGCCAATGGAATGGACGTGGAAAGTTACCAGTTTGGAATTGTTACAACAAATACTGATTCAGTTGATGAGGACAAAAGTTTTGTTGCGGACACAACATCTTCATTGCCACCTGCAAATAGTGATTTTACACAGTTAATGGCTATGATGCAACAAATAAATTTGAATATGAATCAGCAATTGGCTGCCGTAAATACCAATATGAATCAGAAATTGGATGTCATAAACTCAAGCATAGCTGCTAACAAAGACGAGTTGAATCAAAAATTTGATCAGCAAAGTCTCAACATCAATCAACAGCTGGAAATAGTAAACAATAACATGGCTACAACCAAGGAAGAAATTAGCTGTAACATCAATCAACAAATGGCTGCTACCAAAGAAGAAATAACTACAACATTGGCTGAAAATAAAAATGAGATAAACCAGCAAATAAATGAGTTGAATATTAGCATAAATCAACACTTGGACGAGAAACTTCTACAAATGTCAACGGCATTCGATGTTAAAGTCGAGAAAATTCAAACAGAAATGCAGGAATTTGAGCGTGGTTTGAATAAGGTCGTAACTAAAGTTGACGATTTTGAGAAGAGGTTACAAGATGTTGAAACAGTTAAGGGTTCTTCAAATGTGGTACACCAAGTAGCAAATGTTAAACTAAAGCCACCATCGTATGACGGTACCACATCTTTCGGCATCTTCAAGTTCCAGTTCGAGACCGCAGCCGATCAAAATGTTTGGAACGCTGAAAATCGTCTTGCTGCATTGATAGTTGCGCTTAAAGGTGAAGCAGCTGAAGCACTACAGGCAGTACCAGAAAACGACCGCAAAAGTTATGCTGAAGTGATGAATGCATTGGAACGTAAATACGGTAGCGACCATAAAAAGGAATTATACAGAATTGAGTTAAAAGGTCGCTTGCAACGGAATGGGGAAAGCCTTCAGGAGTATTCTTCGGCAGTGGAACGGCTAGTACATTTGGCTCACTCAAATACTCCGCCGTATTTTATGGAAAAGATGAAGATAGAGGCGTTTACTGATGGCATTCGTGATCCAGAAACACGAAAAGCAGTAATGTTGTCACCAAAAGCAACATTCGCAGAAACTATTGCTTATGCCCTAACAAATGAAACTGCACAAGCAATTATAAAACCATCGATTAAAATGCGCCGGGTAGAGTTGAGTGATGACAACTATAAACAACGAGACCAGGAGACCGGCAAAAGACCACGAGAGAATGTCAGAAGTGATAGAATTCGATGCTGGTTATGTGGCAAGTTGGGTCATATTTCGAGCGAATGCAGGGATGTGAGAAGGAAACGAGCAAGATCAGCATCGCCTATGCAGCGACGTCCAGCAGAAGAACGGGTGCAGCAAGCTAGGGAAGATGATGGAGCATCGCCGCATCAGTTAAACTACAACGAGTCAGCCTAAAGGGGCGTAAGCTGGCTCCCACAACCGATTGCCCCATAGCCTTCATCCATGTTTCGAGATTGACAAGGGGAGGTGAAAGCCTTACTGTTAGGGCTAATATTGATGGAAAAAGTTGTGTCATCACGTTAGATACGGGAGCAACAAATACAATTGTCCGCACTGATATTGTGAAAGGGAAACTAAAACCAGCAGGAAGATGCCGAATGCAGACAGCTACTGGCGAAAGTGCAAGTATTAAAGGAAAGAAAGTGGTCAACTTTGAAATCGGGAATACTCACTTTCAACATGAAGTGGTTGTAGCTGACATTGTGGATGAAGTAATCCTGGGAATGGACTTCATGAGGCCAAATGGATTCGTTATTGATGCTGGCAAAGGAGTACTCACGTACGGAAATGTTGAGTTGCCACTCCAATTTAATGGTGAAGATTCAAATTGTGTTCGTCGAATAATATTAGATCACAGGGAAAAGCTGCCACCCCAATCAGAAACAATCATTTGGGGAAAATTGGAAGGAGGTTCTGGGTCACCCAGGTTGTGGGTTGTAGAAGCCAACAAAGAACATCATAATTGTAAAGAAGTCGTTATAGGGAAAACCTTAGTTAGATCGGATGCTGATTACAAAATACCAGTAAGAGTTTTAAATCTGTCAGATACCCAGACAACAATTAAGAAAGGATCAATCATAGGACAATGTGAAGAGGTAGCTAAAATAATAAAGTGCGAGCAGAAAAACATCAATTGCTCGGTCAACACAAAACAACAAAAGGCAGAAATGGAGCAACTTGTGCAGAAATGGACAGAAGGGCTTTCAGAAGAACAGAAGAAAGCAGCACGTCAATTGCTAGAGCGGCACAAGTCTGTATTCTGTAGTACACCTGAAGGGAATGGCAGAACCAATATGGTAAAACATCGTATTGACACCGGAGCAGAAAAGCCGATACGCCAGGCACCAAGACGATTACCAATAGCTAAAAGAGAGGAAGCTGATAAAATGGTGAGGGATATGAAAGAAGCTGGTGTAATCGAGCCTTCAGACAGTCCCTGGAGCTCACCTGTGGTGTTAGTTGGCAAGAAAGATGGGAGTTTAAGATTTTGTGTTGACTACAGGAAACTAAACACAGTCACTAAAAAAGATAGCTACCCATTGCCTAGGATTGATGATACACTGGATACATTATCGGGTTCAAGATTGTTTCCAACACTGGATCTGCAGAGTGGTTACTGGCAGGTTGAAGTTGCGGAGGAAGATCGAGAGAAAACAGCGTTCAGTGTAGGGAATGGACTATGGCAATTTAATGTCATGCCATTTGGGTTATGCAACGCTCCCGCAACTTTCGAGAGATTAATGGAACGGGTACTAAAAGGCTTGCACTGGAAAACATGCCTTGTATATTTGGATGACATCATCGTCATGGGCAAAGACTTTGATGACCACTTGAGGAACTTGGCGGAGGTACTAGAAAGATTGCAAGCAGCGGGTTTAAAGTTAAGTCCCAAAAAGTGTTCACTTTTCAAGGAAGAAGTAAAATATTTGGGACACAAGGTTATGGCGAACGGAATTCATACCGATTCTGACAAGATTGCAGCAGTTATGAACTGGCCAAGACCGAAAAACCTACATGAACTACGCAGCTTCCTTGGATTGTGCACATATTACAGACGGTTTGTGCCAGGATTCGCCAACGTTGCCAAAAGTCTGCATGAGTTAACAAGAAAAGATAAGGCATTTGAATGGAATGAACCTCAGGAACAAGCATTTGTGGAGCTCCGAAGGAGATTGTGTACGGCTCCAATTCTATCCTATCCTATACCAAATGTTCAGTTTATTTTGGATACTGATGCCAGTAATGAAGGTATAGGAGGAGTATTGTCGCAGGAAATAGATGGTCAGGAAAAGGTGATAGCTTATTTCTCCAAAATGTTATCAAAGCCGGAGCGAAATTATTGTGTTACCCGGAAGGAGTTATTGGCCATTATGGAATGCGTCAAACATTTTCATAAATACTTGTATGGTCAGAAATTTCATCTCAGAACCGACCATGGTGCGTTAAGATGGCTACTCCAGTTCAAAAATCCAGAGGGACAAGTAGCACGTTGGATCGAACGGTTGCAGGCGTACGATTTGGACATTGAACATCGAAAGGGTACTGCACATGGGAACGCTGATGCATTATCGAGACGACCCTGTCAAGTTGAATGCAAGCATTGCAGTCGTCAAGAAAATAAGGAGAACATCATCGATGTCCGATTACTACAAGTGCTACCTGACGATGAATGGACTGCTGAAGCCATAAGGAGAGATCAATTAGAAGATCCGGATCTTGCACCCATCATCGAGTTCAAGGAAAAGGGCTGCAAACCAGTATGGGGAGATATTGCTGATAAAACTCCAACTTTGAAGGCGTACTGGGCGCAATGGGACAGTCTCCAGCTAGAGAATGGATGTTTAAAGAGGGTATGGGAAAGCTCAGATGGCAAGATAAAGCAATCCCTTACAGTGGTACCAAAACCAGTGCTCCATTTGAAAGGATCGCAATGGATGTAGCGGGACCATTTCCAACAACTGATAATCAGAATAAATATGTGCTTGTGATCATGGACTACTTCAGTAAGTGGCCGGAAGTGTGTGCGATTCCCAACCAGGAAGCAACCACAATCGCTGAAGCTGTGATAAATAATTGGATTAGCCGCTATGGAGTTCCTATGGAGATCCACACCGATCAGGGACGGAACTTTGAGTCAGCTGTATTCCAGGAAATTTGTCAAATGCTGGGGATTAACAAAACGAGGACGACAGCTTCACACCCACAGTCAGATGGGATGGTTGAGAGATTCAATGCTACTTTGGAGGAATTTCTGGCAAAAGTGGTCAGTAAGAATCAACGTAACTGGGATCAACACATTCCTTTATTTTTGATGGCATACAGATCAGCAGTTCATGACACCACGACCATGACACCAGCTCAAACTATTTTTGGAAGTGATTTAAGACTTCCTGGTGACCTCAAATTTGGAGCGGTACCATCAACATCATTGTCTGCGCAAGAATACGTCAACCGAATCCGGGAGAACCTTGAGGATATTCACAAGCTTGTTCGGCAGAAGATACAACTGACCAGTGATAGAATGAAAGCCCGATATGATATACGATCTAATAATAAAGGTTTTGAAGAAGGACAATTAGTATGGCTACACAACCCACAACGAAAACGAGGGTTATCACCGAAATTGCAAGCTGTATGGGAAGGACCTTACAACATTATAACCAAGTTGAATGACGTGGTTTATAGAATTAGGAAAGGCCATCGAGGCAAAGCGAAAGTCGTACATTTGGAAAGATTGGCCTTATACAAGGGAGAGCTAGATCCTGTTTGGGACGAACAGGCTTAAGTGGAGGGTAATGTTACGAGTACAGAAAAATTTAGACGATTATAGAAAGATCTAGACGATTACGGTCACTTCCCGGAAAATAAAATCAACAAAACACAACAGAAAGTGAATGAAATGAATATTGTTGTTGTTGTCTCTTCTTAGAAATAGGGTCAACATAAACGATTTTATGAATCAAATCAACATAACGTAAAATAATCGAATATTCTAATATTTTCTCAAGGTTTCTGGAAAGTGATGTCGAATTATCTAGAAGTATTGCAGAAGGTATATAAGAAACTTACCACTTGTAGTTTTTAATTAGTTTTATTTTAGACCTGCGACAGTAAAGTGAAATTAAATGTAAAATTAGTTTTATTTTAAACCTGCGATAGTGAAGTTAAAATTATAAAAGTGATCTTTAAATTAGTTTTTGTGTAAAGTTATAAGTGTAATAAAGTCATAAGTGTTATTGAGTAGAAATATTTTGAGTATTATTTTGAACGTTGAGTTACTGGAAATTTCTACAATAAACCGTTGGAGTTTCGAAGCTGTTGGAAGAATATTCTAGTTAAGAATATTGTTTGCTGCATTGTTTTCCTGTTGTTGTGAAACAATTAAGGTGTTGAATACTTAATAAAACCTGGTGTGTTTGCTTACTAATCAGTGATCGAACTCAGAAAGAGATTGGGAATTGCGTTTATCGAATTGTGAGTTAGGCCAATTCGAAGTAAGGTGTGAAAAACGTAACAATATTATATTAGTTTATGATCAGTTACAATTTGCCGACCAAGCATTAATGTTACGCGTTAGTTTAGTAATTCATTTCTAAACGAAAACTAAATACTTGTACTTTTCCTAACAGTTTGTTATTTAATATTCATGTCTGCCCGAAACTAAAAAAGTGTCCTCATAAAAGCCTGTTACTAAACACTATATACAAATCTTGCACGCGGGCCGAAGTCTTGATTACTCAGAGGCTTAAATTTTAGCCGCTACATATTTTTAAATTAAGACATTATAAAATTTAACATTTAATTTTTGTATTCTAGTCAAGAAGACGTTTGTTTTTAGTTTTATTTAATTTTTATAATACTCATAATAATAAATACCTTGTATAATTATTTTTTTCGTAAGCATAAAGTACAATAAAAAAAAAGAAATACATATATCTCTCAAAACTAGTAAACAAACAAAACGCCACGCCAAAACGCAAAAACATGTGCTGCATAAATTGACAGTTATACTACATTTACATGTGTAAATTTTACTATTATTTTAAGTAAAATTTATGTTTAATATGACTTTAATACTCGAAGTCATACGTAATTTTCAAATTATGAAAACGTAAATTTAAAGATGCCTTAGTAAAAAGTACGTATCATATAAGCAATTTCCAGCATACTTAAGTTAATCTCTTCGGGTAAATAGTGGATTATATATACGCGTGTGTATAAGTATGTTTAACACTATTTGCCATGTAAATTTAACATTTTTCGACGGTTATGTTTTACAAAATTGTTAAGTAAATGTAACGACTTTTTAGATAATTTTGTTTTCATATTTCAAAGTCTGAGAATAAGCTAAAATTACAGCAATCATATGTTGATTTTACTGTTTCAGTAGTAAATTTATTTTCAAAAATTTTACAATTCAAATTTTGCTTTATTAACACAGGTTAATACTACTGAAATTATCAATACTTTGCACTAGTAAATTTTAGAAAAACGTATGTTATTTACAATTTTGGAGTTACTATAGCGCATAAGTAACAAACGCATCGATTTTTTTTCTGAGTGTAGTTATAACATCCTAGGTGGAGTTGTGTAGGCAGCAACGTATGGTTCGTAGTTCGATGGACCTGGTTGGTAATTTGATTGTATTGTTTCATCTTCATCAGATGGCAAAACTTCACTAATTCGGTATTGGCCGCAGCTGATCTTGAATTTGATGGCATAGGTTGTCCAGCTGTCCTTGACGTTGCGAGTGATGATGACCATAGTTTTTCAAACTTCTGGCACAACACCCTCAAGTCTTCTAGCGTGGCCACCTATGCCACAAATGTTGCGTTCCTTAGTTCCATAGACAGACCTTCCCGAACTATTTCGATTAGCTCTCTATGAGAAAATGGCCGAGCCAATCGTCGGTTCAACGTACTCATACCAACTATGTATTCGTACACGCTTTCCTTCTGTTTCTGTTTGCGACTCAACAGCACACTCAACACAGATTTGTCATCGGTAAGGGTACCGAACATTGATAACAAAGCTTCTCGGATTATGGGGTAATTCCCAACCGGATACTCATAAGCTAGGTTCATGTAGTGTCGATCCGCGGCTACACGAAGATATCAGGGAACAATTGACTTTAAGTCGTCAAAAGCTATCCGATCTCTTGGTACAGCATCTGACGATGACCCATCCCCTGAGAATAATGGAAGCCAATTCGAAAAGAATTGGCTCAAATTCTTATGTTTTCGGTAACCTTCATTCTGTAGTATTGAAGTGCTGCCGTTACCCTAGCACTTCGTTGATAAGGAGGTGGAGCCAGCATGTGATCATGAAACAGGTGGTCTAGCTGTATAGGCGGACCTAATTGTTCTCGACGAATGTTGGTGGCTGGTTGATGATGATGTGACCGAATGTCAAGAATTGGTTTACGACCCGTCATACAGTTACTCAATGGTTGTATAGGTGTTGGAGTTGACCTGGCCAACATTTCCGGAAAAGAATCATCATGGTTTAAGGCTGGCACTTCACTTCCTCTGGCCTCAACTTCTGGTTGGATTATTAGTATGGTGACTACTTTAAACGCGGCCGACAGAAGCTTAGTAGCGTACTCACAGTCGGTCCTAACCTCTTGTATATTATTCAATCTACTAATACGATCTGTATAATGTGTAATACGGCTTACAAGTCCTTCTAGAATGCTTTGTGGAACCGGGGCCACCAAACCTTTCACTTCCCGATGCAGAAATATAGCAGTTACAATCACCTCGCCTTCCTCCGTCGAGTTTGCAGCATGTCTGCGTTATAGCTGCTGATCTCCAATTGTTCAGCCCAGTTATCACTCTTCATACGGATATTCCGCACGAAACACTCGACCCATAACTCATAGTCTTCTGACCCATAAAAGGGATAGTCTATATGTACTGCTGACATTTTCTTTTGTTGTCCGCTTATAAGTGAAAGAGAAATAATAAGATCAACAAAAAAAATATTAACAGTGTAGGTGTTCGCCAAATAATAAGACCTCGCGAACAAACAAAAAAAACCACAAATGAAAAACACCCAACCCAAAAAACCCAAATTCAATCCAAAAAAAAATATATATCGCAAAAAAAACTCGATTATAATATTATTTATATTATATAATATAATATTTATATAATATTTAATTTATATAATATAATATTATAATATAATATTTAATTTATATATACTCTATTTTGTGTTGTACAAAAAGGTCATCCTAAAAAAAAAGTCCGAGCGGCAGGATGTCCGCTAGAAATAGGTAGATTTCGAGATCAGACAGTTTTGTGTACAAGTAGAATCTGATGTATCAGATTAGTTTAAACAAAAAAAACTAATTACAAACAGATATCGAACAAATTTTAAAAAGAAAATTAGCTACAAATAAGCAAAACTACATCTATCCAAATTTGCAACAAACAAATATCAGATCTACCACAGAACATATGTGTGACAATTTATGACACTATATGAAAAACAAACGCCAACCTACTCTATATCATATGTCGTGCAACTACTGCAAAATATCAAAATAGTTTATTTCTAAGAAAAACAAGTTTTTTTCTTCTATTCAAATCTTTTTATTTTTTTTTTTTCATTGACTATTATAAGGTTTTTGCAAATTGTTTTTCTTAAGGCTTGTTGCAAACTTTTTTGTTGAAGCCGACAAGTCAAAAATCTCTAACTGCAGAGGTTTATGTTTATAAGAAACGGATTAAAATGTTTCCACAGATTCTTAATTTATGAAGTTCCTAAAAATATATAAAGAGCACAGTGGTGCCGTTATGTTCCGGGATTAATATAGTTTAAAAAGAACCAATATGGCCTTAATCCAAAAAAAATCTCTACAAAAAAATAATTTTAGCAGACCATTTGGGTCTAATAGCTAAAATTTCATAAAAATTAACAAACTACAACAATAAAAGTAAATAAAAAGAAACCTAACTTAAATCCGTCTTGAATGTTGATTTTGATGCATCGTCTCCAATTGTAATCTAGTTTCCTTCCTTTATTTAATTCCTCTTTTAAGTTCTGTATATTTCTATGTTCACCTCCCCTTTTATTTATATAAGATATAGCGACTTGATATTACCACTGTGTTTTCTAGCGAAAAAACTGGCGAATCCACCTATTCAAAATAAAAAATTCACTTTGTGGACACTGTTTATTTGCTCAAAAGTAATCTTTATCTAGTTAAACATTTGCTTTTAAATATTTTCCTTAATTTATTTTCCTTTCTTTAATAAATAACATTTCTAACTCGAAAGGTCATTACAAAATCACAAAGCTTGTATTATAATTTTTGTATTGTGATTTCACTTAACTAATACAATTTCCATATTATTCGATAATTAATTTACAGTAAACTTTTAATCTTTCTTCTCAAGAAACAATGATATCAAGATCAGTATTGAATTCTATTTATTTTACCGATTTCACTTATTCACCAAAGGATCGGAAGCCATCTTGGTGTTATCAAAAACTATTTAACTTTATCACGAAATCTAATAAAAAATATTGTTTTTTGTTGTATTACCGTCTTTGTTTCTTATTGGTGGTTTCTGGCCACAAATAAAAAATCCAAGCTATAGATCAAAATATGATTTTTTATTTAAATATTTCGGTCCTTATTTGGGACCCTCCTCAGTAACTAAAATTAAAAATGGTTAACAATTAAAATCTTAATCTAATAAATATTACAACAATTAATACTTAACAAATATTTAATTTAGATACTTACATAGTCTATGTTTAAACTTATTATGAACTATTACTAATTTTATATCCATTAAAAACAAATTATTTATACTTTACAAAAAACAATAAAACCATAAAACAATAAAATTTGCCTATATACTAGAAAATAAATATTTTGAGTTATAAATATTTGAGATGAAAAAAAAATTTAATTTATATAATCAATGAAAAAAAACCTTATATATTACGATTTTATGTGAACAAGTTCGTTGCTCTATGACCTAATAATATCTACCAAATAGATTTGGTTCATATGTACTTATTGGATTTTTGCTTGTTTTCCTATATTCTTTAAAATATGTGCGTACGCAGGATTCAAACTATCCATATCAGATCTTAAATTGATAAATGTCGTTCTTCTTAAATGAATATTTATTGCTTCTAACGTCAGCCTTTTCTTCCAATCTGCTTCCTTCACCAGAATTTTGGTTCTATTATACTCAAATGTGTGACCTTTATCTATTACATGTTGTAGGGCTGCTGTTTTACCAGGTTTGTTTTTCTTGGCTCTCTCATCATACTTGTGTTGTCTAATTCGAGCTCCAAGTTTTTGACCCGTCTGTCCTATGTACTCTCCATCACAATTGTGACAAGGGAATGAATAAATTAGCCCATGTTGATCGTTTTTTTCTAGACTTTTATTCAGTTTACCTGTAATTTTCTTTACCGTCTTGTGCGCCTTGTAACCTATTTTTAGAGTGTTATTATTATGCTTTACCAACCTGCCTAAATCTTCTGATAGATGTCTCGTGTACAATAACGCTTTGTATATTGTTGATATCGGTTCAGTAACAACGTTCAATTCTTTACTCTGGATGTTTTCGTATTTCCTAATCATACCAGCAACCAAACCTATTGGGTAACCATTCGCTGTTAAAATTCTATAAATTTCATTGATGGTTTCTTCCTTATACTTGCTTGACGTTATTCCTAACATCCTGAATACTGTACCATATGCCATATTAGTTTTCTGACTAGTCGGGTGTTCTGACATGTAATTAAGTAGTCTATTTTTTGCGGTTGGTTTCTGATAATAACTTGTAGTTATCTTATTACCTTCTCTATGTAGCAACATGTCCAAGTATGGTAATGTTTTGTTATCTTCAATTTCATATGTAAATTAGATGGCTTCATTTTCATTTCATAGATTTTCAATTTCTTCTTTCGGCATCAGTATTAATGTATCATCTACATATTTTACTAACAGTGTTGGATCAAACCCAGATTTCTCGATAACACTTTCTAGAAGGTCAGTAATTACCAAGTCCGCCAGAATTGCCGACACAGGCCCCCCTATTGTTAATCCATCCCGTTGCTTAAACACTCTGCCTTGGTATTCAAGATAATTACTCTCATTGACACATAGCTTGACCATGTCTATGAACTCTGTCCATGGAATAGATGTTACTTTTTCTATATCCTTCCACCTTTTTTTGATCGATTCATACACCATTGTTAGTGGAATTTTTTCGTACATAGATACTATGTCAAAAGACACCATGTTGTCATCATCGGATAATGTGGTTTCATCAAGTTTTACTTTCAGTTCGTATGAATTTTTAATGTTATACTTGCCAGTACCAACCGCACTTGTTAGAATTTTATTAAGATATTTAGCCATTTTAAATGTAGGGCTATTGGTAGAGTTTATTATCACCCTGATGCCTGGTTTGTGTATCTTTGGTGTTGCTCTCGGTCTTGGGGTTTGTGCAGTGAACGTTGTTAGCTGACGTTTTGTTTTTTTATCAATATAATTTCTATCAAATAGGTGGGTAGCCATCATGTTGTTCCGCTTTTGTAAATTGGTTGTTGGATCCTTGGTTATCTTTCTATATTTACTTTCATCACTCAGGTAATCAATTAATTTAGTGTCATAGATTAAACGATCCATGAGAATTGTGACATTGCCCTTGTCAGCAGCTGTGATTACGATGTCAGGATTATTCTTTAGGAAGACTTTGGTGTTATTATACGCCTCATGTATCATCTTCTGTTGTCTGTTTAGTTTTCTATTTTTATGCACTGAAAAAAAAATTGAAGTAATGACAACCTCATCTCGAAGTTGGCAGTTTATTATTCATGCAAAGAAAAATTATTTACAAACAATTTCACCGTGATTGGGACAACTACACGATAACTTTTCTTAACAACAGAATGAAGTTTATTTAAAATATAAAGTATTATATCCAATATAACAGTAGTTGAATAAAGTTAATTACTATTTCCCTGAAAAAAATTTTCTTTGGCCTTATATCATGAATTTTTCATTTTAAAGTTTAAGTATTTGAGATTAATTGAACTATATTTTATTTTCATACAAATATTTCGTGTGATTGTCTCAACTTCATCGGTTTATAATTGTAGAGTTGTTGAAGCAATTTCGTAGTTTGATTCGCCATATATGACCACACGGTGAGGTTGAGACAACTGCATTTCGATTGGAAATAGGACATGTTTTTTTCAGTGTGCATATAATTAGATATAATGGTTGCTGCTTTTCCTCTGATCGTGTTTCGTTCATCCTCTTCTGTTATTGAGACTACAATGTCCTCGATGTCCGCAATAATTCTACTGACTGGAACCTCATTGTTTAGCTGGGGTGCTGTGAATTTCGGCCCTAGCGCTAATATCATTTGTACATCATCTGGTATGATCTTTTCAGTCATAATCTTCAACCAATCTTTATCATACGTAATCATAGGTGTTTGTTCATTGATTAATTTCTTAAACTTTTTCTCTAAATGGTCTACTTCGTTTCTATTGATTATCGTTGATTTTCTAATGTGGTAAATAAAATTGTTGATAACATGTTGTGGTGCTAATTTGTACATCTTAGTATGTACAAATTAGCACCACAACATGTTATCAACAATTTTATTTACCACATTAGAAAATCAACGATAATCAATAGAAACGAAGTAGACCATTTAGAGAAAAAGTTTAAGAAATTAATCAATGAACAAACACCTATGATTACGTATGATAAAGATTGGTTGAAGATTATGACTGAAAAGATCATACCAGATGATGTACAAATGATATTAGCGCTAGGGCCGAAATTCACAGCACCCCAGCTAAACAATGAGGTTCCAGTCAGTAGAATTATTGCGGACATCGAGGACATTGTAGTCTCAATAACAGAAGAGGATGAACGAAACACGATCAGAGGAAAAGCAGCAACCATTATATCTAATTATATGCATAAAAATAGAAAACTAAACAGACAACAGAAGATGATACATGAGGCGTATAATAACACCAAAGTCTTCCTAAAGAATAATCCTGACATCGTAATCACAGCTGCTGACAAGGGCAATGTCACAATTCTCATGGATCGTTTAATCTATGACACTAAATTAATTGATTACCTGAGTGATGAAAGTAAATATAGAAAGATAACCAAGGATCCAACAACCAATTTACAAAAGCGGAACAACATGATGGCTACCCACCTATTTGATAGAAATTATATTGATAAAAAAACAAAACGTCAGCTAACAACGTTCACTGCACAAACCCCAAGACCGAGAGCAACACCAAAGATACACAAACCAGGCATCAGGGTGATAATAAACTCTACCAATAGCCCTACATTTAAAATGGCTAAATATCTTAATAAAATTCTAACAAGTGCGGTTGGTACTGGCAAGTATAACATTAAAAATTCATACGAACTGAAAGTAAAACTTGATGAAACCACATTATCCGATGATGACAACATGGTGTCTTTTGACATAGTATCTATGTACGAAAAAATTCCACTAACAATGGTGTATGAATCGATCAAAAAAAGGTGGAAGGATATAGAAAAAGTAACATCTATTCCATGGACAGAGTTCATAGACATGGTCAAGCTATGTGTCAATGAGAGTAATTATCTTGAATACCAAGGCAGAGTGTTTAAGCAACGGGATGGATTAACAATAGGGGGGCCTGTGTCGGCAATTCTGGCGGACTTGGTAATTACTGACCTTCTAGAAAGTGTTATCGAGAAATCTGGGTTTGATCCAACACTGTTAGTAAAATATGTAGATGATACATTAATACTGATGCCGAAAGAAGAAATTGAAAATCTATTCAACCTGCTAAACAATGAAAATGAAGCCATCCAATTTACATATGAAATTGAAGATAACAAAACATTACCATACTTGGACATGTTGCTACATAGAGAAGGTAATAAGATAACTACAAGTTATTATCAGAAACCAACCGCAAAAAATAGACTACTTAATTACATGTCAGAACACCCGACTAGTCAGAAAACTAGTATGGCATATGGTACAGTATTCAGGATGTTAGGAATAACGTCAAGCAAGTATAAGGAAGAAACCATCAATGAAATTTATAGAATTTTAACAGCGAATGGTTACCCAATAGGTTTGATTGCTGGTATGATTAGGAAATACGAAAACATCCAGAGTAAAGAATTGAACGTTGTTACTGAACCGATATCAACAATATACAAAGCGTTATTGTACACGAGACATCTATCAGAAGATTTAGGCAGGTTGGTTAAGCATAATAATAACACTCTAAAAATAGGTTACAAGGCGCACAAGACGGTAAAGAAAATTACAGGTAAACTGAATAAAAGTCTAGAAAAAAACGATCAACATGGGCTAATTTATTCATTCCCTTGTCACAATTGTGATGGAGAGTACATAGGACAGACGGGTCAAAAACTTGGAGCTCGAATTAGACAACACAAGTATGATGAGAGAGCCAAGAAAAACAAACCTGGTAAAACAGCAGCCCTACAACATGTAATAGATAAAGGTCACACATTTGAGTATAATAGAACCAAAATTCTGGTGAAGGAAGCAGATTGGAAGAAAAGGCTGACGTTAGAAGCAATAAATATTCATTTAAGAAGAACGACATCTATCAATTTAAGATCTGATATGGATAGTTTGAATCCTGCGTACGCACATATTTTAAAGAATATAGGAAAACAAGCAAAAATCCAATAAGTACATATGAACCAAATCTATTTGGTAGATATTATTAGGTCATAGAGCAACGAACTTTTTCACATAAAATCGTAATATATAAGGTTTTTTTTCATTGATTATATAAATTAAATTTTTTTTTTCATCTCAAATATTTATAACTCAAAATATTTATTTTCTAGTATATAGGCAAATTTTATTGTTTTATGGTTTTATTGTTTTTTGTAAAGTATAAATAATTTGTTTTTAATGGATATAAAATTAGTAATAGTTCATAATAAGTTTAAACATAGACTATGTAAGTATCTAAATTAAATATTTGTTAAGTATTAATTGTTGTAATATTTATTAGATTAAGATTTTAATTGTTAACCATTTTTAATTTTAGTTACTGAGGAGGGTCCCAAATAAGGACCGAAATATTTAAATAAAAAATTATATTTTGATCTATAGCTTGGATTTTTTATTTGTGGCCAGAAACCACCAATAAGAAACAAAGACGGTAATACAATTTTATCAAAGAGATCAGTGTCAATGTACATACGAAAGTGTATACATCGAACGGAGAAAACCTAATTGTTTTTTGTATTTTCCAACTGATAAACACTATCCAAAAACAATTGGTTGCAACACAAATCGATTAATCCAGAAAAGTTGAATCTAATTTTTATTATTATTAATTACCAACATTTTTGTTTTTCAAAGGAATTTAATTTTATATCATTCAACGCGTCTCTAATCATTTTAATGCAATCGAGCAAATTAATCTTTTTTCTCGAAAATTGAACTCCCCGAGTTCAATTAATTTCTTTGATTATAGAATTCAAAAATCGAACTTCAATATTGATTATTGAAAAACCAACTGACTATAAGTTATGAAAAATGCTCTGTTTAAATAATCTAAACGAATGGGCGTGAAGGAGATGACCATTCAAAAAAAATTGTATACTTCTTTCTGTTGTTTTAGTTTCCCAAACAAAGGAATTTAATCGGGTTTTTTTTTTAGAATGAGATCGTCGAACAATTATAAAAAAAGAAAGATCAACAACATATAATTCGTGTTTGTTTACGTTGCAGTTATTAAAAATTACAGAGAGAACGAAATAACAATAACCACGAAATGCAACAATTTGTTAACAGTTTAATTAAACAGCTAATTTACAATTTCAATAGGAGATTGTATCTGATAGTATCAACAAAAAAATAGAAAAATGCAATTACAACTACATGAGTTTTACTTTTGTTTGATTAAAACAAAGTAGAAGAATGTTTACGAATTTAAGCAATGTTAATTGTGAGATTGGTAGTTTTTTTAATAGAAATTGATACTGAAGCAACACGACGTGTTGTTGTAGCAACGCGATTAATTGATGGTATGGATAATGAACCAGGTAATGTATTTTTGTTGAACTAAGTTGTTGTTTTATGTAGTTACGGATGTTAAACTTTAGGATTACCAAGTAGTCAGTTTATAAAGGAGAGAAAAGATAGAACAGTGTGGTGACTGAAGAGAATGTATCCTTGACTGTTCGTTGATCATTAAATCTCACTACTAAGGCATACATTTTCTTCAATCCACCAATACAGAACCTGAACTCGTTCTGGAGTGGGGTGTAGACTCTCTTATAAATACTACTGGTTAGATAATACCTCAGATTGTGGCATAACAGACAATTTCCTGAACCGATATCAAACAAGCATTCAACGTGAAATGCTTTTTGTGAAGATTAAGGAAAGAAAATATGTCACAATCACTAATATTGACCGATACTAGGTATACGAATTGATGAGTCGAGTACCTCTCCCAAGACAACCAGATGTTTAGCATTTTTGCATGACGCTAAATGATGAAAGAAAGTTCGAATTGTAGATGTTGTGTAACCATGATGAAAATAAAGATGTTTAGAATTACTGATGTTGTATATCCGTTATGAAAGAATTGCGAATTATAGATGGTTCATACAAAAAAATTGTTTTATTTATGTTGACTTAATGACTATTGCATCCAAATTCTTGATTGTAGAACAGCAGAGTTTTGTTGATCAGCTGCATTATAATGATATCGTGTAAACTGTCACGTCTCGCTGTAAAAGTACCCCAATTGAGACATGCCGAGTCCCAGCAGACAACAGGCAGCGCAGAGTTGGTATTTATGCACAAGTGTGTCAAGCTTTAGATACAGATTAATGAGAATATTTATTTAAAGGTAAGTTCTATTGCAATATAAGGAAATAAAATGTCCACCGAAATTCCATACTTGAGAGCCCTGTTCAGTAATTGTATGTGGAACTGATGACAGATATGAGCCTAATAATCTCTTTCTACGTACATCAAATTTCCCAAAAAAAACTAAAACTAATGGAAAAAACTAAAACTAAGGAAAAAAAACTACCTAATACTCTTACTGAACAGTGCCCTCAAGTACCAAAATTCAATTTCAGGTAATGAGAGTTAGCATTACTATTGTACGCGATGACGACTATCTAGAAAAATAGTAGAAATTTTTGAAAGTTAATAAAAAAAATGAATGGGGAGGGTAAGCTAGTTCAAAATAGAGTCAGACAACCGCAGACAAAGTCTTAAGCGGCTCACATCTAACACGAAAACGTTAATATGTTAAGCATAGTGGATGATTAGAACAACCAAGGGTGAGAAATTTTAATAAATCAAGATACTAATTAAGAATAATAATAATAAAAATTTAATAATAATTACTAAATTGATAAAGATAAAAAAACTAATACAAGAAAAATAAGTTAACAAGGATTTTATAAAATTTTAAAATTTTTATATCTTTGGTATGGAAAGTCCCAATGGGCTTACCATCCAAATTTGTACATTTGTACAACACATTACCAACCCTGCTTGTTATTATGGCTGGTAGGAATTTCGCAGCCAGCTTGGCCGAAAACTTGTTTGCTGCATCACTTAGGTGATGCTGTCGTACCAAGACTCGTTGTTGTATCTCAAATGTACGAGGTCGCGTCCGTAGATTATAATGTTGTTGGGACTTTGCGAAAGCTGTGTCCATATATTTCTTAATGCGAGCTCTGACGATTGCTAATTGATCTGTATGATCCAGATCCACATCAATTGGTTCACCAAGGCTATGTAAAGTTCGAAGAGTTGTGTAGGTCTTGCCATCTGATATAGGGTGTTGACCAAACAACACGTAATATGGAGAATGAAGTGTTGTGCTATGTACTGCGAAACGCAATGCAAAAGCTATATCTCCCAGATGCGAATCCCACGTATTATGCATATCTTTAATGTAAGATCTGATCGCAGCTAATATTGACCTATCGACCCTTTCCGAAGCGTTGCTCTGAGGGCTGTAGACTCCAGTTTTAATATGTGTAATGTAGAATTCTGACAACAGTTTTTGAAAAGAATTGCTTAGAAATTGTTTACCATTGTCGCTGTGAAGAAACTCTGGAACACCATATGTTAGAAAAACTTCATTTCTCAAAAATGTATTTACAGAAGGTGAAGTAGCATTTCTGAGTGGTTTAATCAATACAAATTTTGACAAATGATCAAGCACAATCAGAAGAACAGTATTCCCAGATTTTGATCTGGGATACGGACCCAAAAAATCAATATATATACGCTGCCATGGTCTATCTGTTATAAATCGGGATTGCATTGGTGGACGCAGTATCTGATTTGTTGCCTTTGATTTTTTGCAGACATCACAAGACACGACATAGTCATGAACTTGAGATGCCATGCCTGGCCAGTAGTAGAGACGCCGAAGACCCACCAAGGTCTTCTTTACCCCTCCATGAGCAGCTATACAGTTGTCGTGATGTTCCTTGATCAATTTAGTAGTTAGAGGTTTCGGTATCTAAAGTTTCCACACAGGCAAATCGTTAGGTACTGCATCAGCTTTAGGTTCTATGCGCATGTATAGCTTACCATCCAACTGTTTCACCATTGGAAAATCCTGGGGAGACAATTGTACTTTGGCTATCATGTTTGTGTATTCATGGTGCCGATAACATTCATCATCTGATTTAATAGTGTCGTCAGTATGAGCGAGCGCTTCAGCAAATTCTTCAGACGTGTCGTCATATGTACGAGACAGAGCATCACGTACTACGTTTTGGGTCCCTTTACTATGTACAATAGAAAAATCCATGTGTTGAAGCTTAAAACTACATCTAGCTAACCAACCACTCAAATCTTTTTGTGACATCAAGCACTTTAGACTTGAATGATCGGTCACAATTGTAAATTTATGACCCTCCACGTAGGCTTTGAATTTCTTCACGCTGAGAATTGCTGCGAGACACTCAAGCTCAGACACTGAATAATTCCTTTGGGCTTTATTCAACTTTTTAGACATGAATGCTATCGGACACTCATGGCCTTCATCATCCAGCTGATACAATACACTTCCTACACCCGTGATGCTTGCATCACATCTAATAAAGAATTCTTTTTCATAATTAGGATTTATTAAAACTGGGGCTACAGTCAAAAGATGTTTTAAATTGTTAAAGGCGATTTGGGCTCCATCAGTCCATACCAGTCGTTTACATCCTTTTTTCAAAAGATCTGTAATAGGTGAAACAACGCTAGCGTAGTTTGGTATAAATCGTTGATACCACCCTGCCATACCTAATAACCGACGAATCTGTTTAACAGTTGTTGGAGCTGGATATTCCTCAATAGCTCGTACTTTTTCTGGATCCGTTTTCAATCCACCTTCGCCAACCAAAAAGCCCAAATACTTTACTTCTCGCAGCACGAACTTACTTTTCTGCAGATTGATGGTTAGACCTGCATTTGTTAAAAGAGTAGAGACTATAGACAGTAGTTCCATGTATTCATCGAATGTTGAGGACACTACCAGTAGGTCGTCTAAATAGACGAAGACACTTTCATGATACTTGTGAGGTATCACTTTATGCATCAGCCGACACATTGTCTGGGGAGCATTGCACAAACCAAAAGGCATAACCTTGAATTGGTACAATGGTCGTCCAGGCACTGTGAAGGCTGTTTTATCTCGTGATGTTTCTGACAAAGGAATTTGCCAGAACGCATCTTTGAGATCAATACTGCTTATGTATCTCGTACTATTTAGACGTCCTAACAAGCCATCGATTAATGGAAGTGGGTATGCATCCTTTTTGGTCAGTGCGTTGACACGTCTCGAATCTAAACAGAAACGATTCTTCCCTGAAGATTTTTGTATTAAGACCACTGGCGAGCACCAAGAACTGTCAGAACTCTCTTCGATCACCCCTAATTGAAGCATACGGTCTAGTTCAGCATAAATCTTTTGTTGAACTGCCGGCGATGTGGAGTAATGCCTCTGTTTCACAGGTGCACTATCCCCAACATCGATGATATGTTCAACTAAAGATGTTTTACCGAGACCTAATACCTCAAAAGAAGGGAAAGAATCCTTGATGTTCTCCAGTTCTTGTAGCTGGTCAGGGTTTAGACCGTGGTTTAAGTTGTTATTAGATTCAATAGGCGGCGTCAATTCGCTGACAAATGAAGGAGTGATACCAAATTCCCTCCAGAAATCGATGCCCAGGTAGAGTTCCTCACGCAGACTTGGAACAACATGAAAACGAAAAATTTTCGATGAGCCATTGAAATTTATAGAAGCGTCTACATAACCCAAGATATGATTACGGGTACCATCTGCTGTGCGGATGGCAGAAAACATTTTGTGATATGTTTATATTATCGTTTATGATATAATTTTTTAAAATTATATCATAAATCTGGTCTTTAGAATGTATAACTACAATCACGTAATAGTTTTTATTCAAAAACTTTTACCAAGTCATAGACCATAAATTTCTTTTTTTATTAGGTTTTTAATTCAAATATTTCGGAGTTGTATGACTCCCTCATCAGTGAAACTATAAAAAATTTAATATGAGTAACATCTAAAAACAATTCCTATGTTAAATCTGAAATTATAATACATACATTGGAAACAGTTTAGAATATTAGAACATATTTTTGAACACTACACATTCGTAATATTTGTATAAAATAAACAATCACATTTTAAAACTATTGCAAATATTATAAATTAACAAAAAACAGTAATACATATTAAAAATATAAAATGAAAAATAAATTAATTAAAAATTTTGAAAAAACGATGATGACTAGACTATAATGTACAAGGTAATCAACTTAAGTAAATATGAAAAATGATGAAGTTTCAATTTAGAAATTATCTGAACATCAAAATTAAAATATGTTTCGTCATCGCCGCTTTGGCTAAGTTGTGTAAGACACACGGAATTTGAACAATGTGTCTCTGATAAGTGTAGTTCGAATTCTGACACGAAACACAACAAAATTTTTTCTAAAGGAATTTTAGAGAAAATGAAAAATTATTTTTCGAATTGCAAAATTCAAGTGATTTCCAATATGTACTTAAGCTTAATTGTTCACAAAAACCAATCCGAAATTAAAAATTCCCCTAATGTTGTCTATATTTCCTAACCAAAAATATAACAACATATTGACTTTACGTCAGATATTAAGTTTCGCATTGATTGGCAACAATCAATAATGACTTTACACTCGTGACTTAGGATGTTGATTAGAATGTTGACTTAGATGTTGACGAAATATTCTCTCATCCTATGAATTCACACATCGTAATATCTAGAAATTTAATACAAAAAAAAAAAAAAAAAAAAAAAAAAAATACCAAAGAAGTACAAGGTAATGTTAAAATAAATACAATTGTCATTATGTTACTGACATCTGTATTTAAGTATTCCCAATTGTGTGTGGTATTTGATTTTTCTAATCTGCTAACTATTAAAATTATTGGTATGAGCTAAGATGCAAACCATTAACAACTTGACGATGATGGTGAAATTAATGTTGAAGTTTGAGGATTTGTGTATATGCTGGACTTAATTTATCAATGTCTGATCTAAGGTTAATTGATTTACGTCTATTTTTGTATATGGAAATTGATTCTAGTGTAAGTCTTTTAGTCCATGAATCTTCTTTTGTGATGACATTTGTATCTTTATAATTGAAGGAATGTCCAGTTTGTTTGGTGTGTTCAAACGCAGCAGTATTATTTGTTTTAGTTACATTTGTCTTAATATCATTGATGTGTTGTTTTAACCTGGAACCAAGCTTCTGGCCAGTTTGGCCAATGTAGAGACCGTCACAATCATTGCATTGAAAAGAGTATATTACCCCATGTAGATCTGTAGACTTCAATTTAGTGTAGGGCATGCCAGTAGTTTTACGAACCGTTGTGAATGGTTTGAATCCAAGCTTGATGTTTTTATCATTAGTAACAAAAAGCTTATTAAGGCTTTCAGATAGATTTTTTGTGTATACTAACCCATCATATTTAAAACTAGTATGTGTGGAAGTTAACGATTGATTGGGGTTTATATTCTGATTGTTATACCGTTTAATCAATTGATTAATGAGTTTACGGGGGTATCCATTCATGTGTAAAACACTATAAATTTTAGTGAGTGTATTAGCTTTGTACTCGTTTGATGTAACTCCTAGCATTCTCGATATTAGACCATAGGCCATACTACTTTTTTGGTGTTGTGGATGTTCTGAATAATAATGTAATAATCTATTCTTTGCGGTTGGTTTTTGATAGTGACTAGTTAGTATTTGGTTTCCATCTTTCCTATGAATTAATATGTCCAAGTACGGGATGGTAGAATTATCTTCAGTTTCATATGTGAATTTGATGGAAGGATGTTCATGGTTTAAAATTTGGTAGAAATTTTCCATTTCATCTTTGGGGATGAATGCCAATATATCATCCACATATTTTACTAAAAGAGTTGGATTGAGACCTGCTTTATTAATGACAGAATCTAACAAGTCAGTGATAACAAAATCAGCTAATGTGCTCGAAACTGGTCCACCTATTGTAAGACCATCTTTTTGCTTATAGCATTGGTTATCAAAGATTAAATAATTGGAGTCGACTACACAAAGTGTTATCATTTCCTTAAAAGTTTGTTCTGGTATGCTTGTTAGTTGTTGTATTAATGGCCATCTTTTTTGTATAGATTGATGTACTAATTCAATGGGAATCTGTTCAAACATGGAAACAACATCAAATGATACCATGAGCTCATCATCAGATATTGTTGTGTTGTTTAATAACTGTTTAAGATGAAAAGAATTTTTAATGTTGTACATATTGTTAGTTATTGCAGTTGTTAAAACGGAGTTCAAGTATTTGGCCTTCTTGTACGTGGGAGAGTTACTTGAATTGATTATGATACGTGCCCCAGGTTTGTGAATCTTCGGAGTAGCACGAGGTCGTGGTGGTTGAGCTGTGAATGTTAGTAATCTTTTTTTCATTACTTTGTTAATATATCCATGTTTAAACAACTTCCGTACTATGGTATTATTTTTTGTCTCCAATTTTATCGTGGGATCCAATGTTAGTTTCCTAAACTTTATCGGATTATTGAGATGGTCGTGGATAATTTTATTATATTCACATCGATCCATAGCAATGGTGACATTTCCTTTGTCAGCTTCTGTTATGATAATGTTAGGATTGTTCTTAAGAAAGTTACGTGTTTTTTTATTGGCTGAATGTAATGTTTTTTGAAGTCTATTCATATGAGAATTTCTGTGAAAATGATTTGATATAATAGTGGCGGCCTTACCACGTATGGCATTATGTTCATCTGCTGGTTCCATCTTAGTTATTATATTTTCAACATCAGTGATTAATCTGTTGAGTGGTATTTCTTTATTTGACTGTGCTACAGCAAATTTTGGTCCTAATGCTAACATCATTCGTACATCTTCCGGTAAATCAGTTTCAGTTAGAACTTTCAGCCATTCTTCATTGTATGTCAGTTGCGGAGTTTGTGCGTAGATTAAAGACTGAAATTTCTTATCTAAAATCGTTGTTGTAGTGTTGTGTTGTGTCGGTTTCCTAATATTGCAAATAAAAAGATTTATAACATGTTGTGGTGCTAACCGGTACATCTTAGTGTGTATTGATTTTGATCTAGTTTGTAATTTGTTAATACTTATGATTGTGGTTGCTATTTCCATACTCAGAATTTTAAAGTTGGTCTTAACAATGAATCTGTGAATCTTTTGTTTGTACGTGTCGTCTGTGCTATTGTTCATTAAATTTCTAGTTCGATTCTGTATAAATGTGGGAATTATTCTTTCTTTCCTACATTTGATCAAAAAGTTCTTCGTTGTAATCCGTTTCTTGATGGAATTAAAATTATTGTGATACTTCTTGCAGGTGTTCTTGCAAGTAATACCGTACTCATATTCGAGTTTTTCGTAGAAATTTGCTAACATGTTAGCTGAAATTTATACTTGAGTCAATTTAAATGTTTATATTATCGTTTATGATATAATTTTTTAAAATTATATCATAAATCTGGTCTTTAGAATGTATAACTACAATCACGTAATAGTTTTTATTCAAAAACTTTTACCAAGTCATAGACCATAAATTTCTTTTTTTATTAGGTTTTTAATTCAAATATTTCGGAGTTGTATGACTCCCTCATCAGTCAAACTATAAAAAATTTAATATGAGTAACATCTAAAAACAATTCCTATGTTAAATCTGAAATTATAATACATACATTGGAAACAGTTTAGAATATTAGAACATATTTTTGAACACTACACATTCGTAATATTTGTATAAAATAAACAATCACATTTTAAAACTATTGCAAATATTATAAATTAACAAAAAACAGTAATACATATTAAAAATATAAAATGAAAAATAAATTAATTAAAAATTTTGAAAAAACGATGATGACTAGACTATAATGTACAAGGTAATGTTAAAATAAATACAATTGTCATTATGTTACTGACATCTGTATTTAAGTATTCCCAATTGTGTGTGGTATTTGATTTTTCTAATCTGCTAACTATTAAAATTATTGGTATGAGCTAAGATGCAAACCATTAACAACTTGACGATGATGGTGAAATTAATGTTGAAGTTTGAGGATTTGTGTATATGCTGGACTTAATTTATCAATTTCTGATCTAAGGTTAAAGACTTACACTAGAATCAATTTCCATAGACAAAAATAGACGTAAATCAATTAACCTTAGATCAGACATTGATAAATTAAGTCCAGCACATACACAAATCCTCAAACTTCAACATTAATTTCACCATCATCGTCAAGTTGTTAATGGTTTGCATCTTAGCTCATACCAATAATTTTAATAGTTAGCAGATTAGAAAAATCAAATACCACACACAATTGGGAATACTTAAATACAGATGTCAGTAACATAATGACAATTGTATTTATTTTAACATTACCTTGTACATTATAGTCTAGTCATCATCGTTTTTTCAAAATTTTTAATTAATTTATTTTTCATTTTATATTTTTAATATGTATTACTGTTTTTTGTTAATTTATAATATTTGCAATAGTTTTAAAATGTGATTGTTTATTTTATACAAATATTACGAATGTGTAGTGTTCAAAAATATGTTCTAATATTCTAAACTGTTTCCAATGTATGTATTATAATTTCAGATTTAACATAGGAATTGTTTTTAGATGTTACTCATATTAAATTTTTTATAGTTTCACTGATGAGGGAGTCATACAACTCCGAAATATTTGAATTAAAAACCTAATAAAAAAAGAAATTTATGGTCTATGACTTGGTAAAAGTTTTTGAATAAAAACTATTACGTGATTGTAGTTATACATTCTAAAGACCAGATTTATGATATAATTTTAAAAAATTATATCATAAACGATAATATAAACATTTAAATTGACTCAAGTATAAATGTCAGCTAACATGTCAGCAAATTTCTACGAAAAACTCGAATATGAGTACGGTATTACTTGCAAGAACACCTGCAAGAAGTATCACAATAATTTTAATTCCATCAAGAAACGGATTACAACGAAGAACTTTTTGATCAAATGTAGGAAAGAAAGAATAATTCCCACATTTATACAGAATCGAACTAGAAATTTAATGAACAATAGCACAGACGACACGTACAAACAAAAGATTCACAGATTCATTGTTAAGACCAACTTTAAAATTCTGAGTATGGAAATAGCAACCACAATCATAAGTATTAACAAATTACAAACTAGATCAAAATCAATACACACTAAGATGTACCGGTTAGCACCACAACATGTTATAAATCTTTTTATTTGCAATATTAGGAAACCGACACAACACAACACTACAACAACGATTTTAGATAAGAAATTTCAGTCTTTAATCTACGCACAAACTCCGCAACTGACATACAATGAAGAATGGCTGAAAGTTCTAACTGAAACTGATTTACCGGAAGATGTACGAATGATGTTAGCATTAGGACCAAAATTTGCTGTAGCACAGTCAAATAAAGAAATACCACTCAACAGATTAATCACTGATGTTGAAAATATAATAACTAAGATGGAACCAGCAGATGAACATAATGCCATACGTGGTAAGGCCGCCACTATTATATCAAATCATTTTCACAGAAATTCTCATATGAATAGACTTCAAAAAACATTACATTCAGCCAATAAAAAAACACGTAACTTTCTTAAGAACAATCCTAACATTATCATAACAGAAGCTGACAAAGGAAATGTCACCATTGCTATGGATCGATGTGAATATAATAAAATTATCCACGACCATCTCAATAATCCGATAAAGTTTAGGAAACTAACATTGGATCCCACGATAAAATTGGAGACAAAAAATAATACCATAGTACGGAAGTTGTTTAAACATGGATATATTAACAAAGTAATGAAAAAAAGATTACTAACATTCACAGCTCAACCACCACGACCTCGTGCTACTCCGAAGATTCACAAACCTGGGGCACGTATCATAATCAATTCAAGTAACTCTCCCACGTACAAGATGGCCAAATACTTGAACTCCATTTTAACAAATGCAATAACTAACAATATGTACAACATTAAAAATTCTTTTCATCTTAAACAGTTATTAAACAACACAACAATATCTGATGATGAGCTCATGGTATCATTTGATGTTGTTTCCATGTTTGAACAGATTCCCATTGAATTAGTACATCAATCTATACAAAAAAGATGGCCATTAATACAACAACTAACAAGCATACCAGAACAAACTTTTAAGGAAATGATAACACTTTGTGTAGTCGACTCCAATTATTTAATCTTTGATAACCAATGCTATAAGCAAAAAGATGGTCTTACAATAGGTGGACCAGTTTCGAGCACATTAGCTGAGTTTGTTATCACTGACTTGTTAGATTCTGTCATTAATAAAGCAGGTCTCAATCCAACTCTTTTAGTAAAATATGTGGATGATATATTGGCATTCATCCCCAAAGATGAAATGGAAAATTTCTACCAAATTTTAAACCATGAACATCCTTCCATCAAATTCACATATGAAACTGAAGATAATTCTACCATCCCGTACTTGGACATATTAATTCATAGGAAAGATGGAAACCAAATACTAACTAGTCACTATCAAAAACCAACCGCAAAGAATAGATTATTACATTATTATTCAGAACATCCACAACACCAAAAAAGTAGTATGGCCTATGGTCTAATATCGAGAATGCTAGGAGTTACATCAAACGAGTACAAAGCTAATACACTCACTAAAATTTATAGTGTTTTACACATGAATGGATACCCCCGTAAACTCATTAATCAATTGATTAAACGGTATAACAATCAGAATATAAACCCCAATCAATCGTTAACTTCCACACATACTAGTTTTAAATATGATGGGTTAGTATACACAAAAAATCTATCTGAAAGCCTTAATAAGCTTTTTGTTACTAATGATAAAAACATCAAGCTTGGATTCAAACCATTCACAACGGTTCGTAAAACTACTGGCATGCCCTACACTAAATTGAAGTCTACAGATCTACATGGGGTAATATACTCTTTTCAATGCAATGATTGTGACGGTCTCTACATTGGCCAAACTGGCCAGAAGCTTGGTTCCAGGTTAAAACAACACATCAATGATATTAAGACAAATGTAACTAAAACAAATAATACTGCTGCGTTTGAACACACCAAACAAACTGGACATTCCTTCAATTATAAAGATACAAATGTCATCACAAAAGAAGATTCATGGACTAAAAGACTTACACTAGAATCAATTTCCATATACAAAAATAGACGTAAATCAATTAACCTTAGATCAGACATTGATAAATTAAGTCCAGCATATACACAAATCCTCAAACTTCAACATTAATTTCACCATCATCGTCAAGTTGTTAATGGTTTGCATCTTAGCTCATACCAATAATTTTAATAGTTAGCAGATTAGAAAAATCAAATACCACACACAATTGGGAATACTTAAATACAGATGTCAGTAACATAATGACAATTGTATTTATTTTAACATTACCTTGTACATTATAGTCTAGTCATCATCGTTTTTTCAAAATTTTTAATTAATTTATTTTTCATTTTATATTTTTAATATGTATTACTGTTTTTTGTTAATTTATAATATTTGCAATAGTTTTAAAATGTGATTGTTTTATTTATACAAATATTACGAATGTGTAGTGTTCAAAAATATGTTCTAATATTCTAAACTGTTTCCAATGTATGTATTATAATTTCAGATTTAACATAGGAATTGTTTTTAGATGTTACTCATATTAAACTTTTTATAGTTTCACTGATGAGGGAGTCATACAACTCCGAAATATTTGAATTAAAAACCTAATAAAAAAAGAAATTTATGGTCTATGACTTGGTAAAAGTTTTTGAATAAAAACTATTACGTGATTGTAGTTATACATTCTAAAGACCAGATTTATGATATAATTTTAAAAAATTATATCATAAACGATAATATAAACATTTAAATTGACTCAAGTATAAATGTCAGCTAACATGTTAGCAAATTTCTACGAAAAACTCGAATATGAGTACGGTATTACTTGCAAGAACACCTGCAAGAAGTATCACAATAATTTTAATTCCATCAAGAAACGGATTACAACGAAGAACTTTTTGATCAAATGTAGGAAAGAAAGAATAATTCCCACGTTTATACAGAATCGAACTAGAAATTTAATGAACAATAGCACAGACGACACGTACAAACAAAAGATTCACAGATTCATTGTTAAGACCAACTTTAAAATTCTGAGTATGGAAATAGCAACCACAATCATAAGTATTAACAAATTACAAACTAGATCAAAATCAATACACACTAAGATGTACCGGTTAGCACCACAACATGTTATAAATCTTTTTATTTGCAATATTAGGAAACCGACACAACACAACACTACAACAACGATTTTAGATAAGAAATTTCAGTCTTTAATCTACGCACAAACTCCGCAACTGACATACAATGAAGAATGGCTGAAAGTTCTAACTGAAACTGATTTACCGGAAGATGTACGAATGATGTTAGCATTAGGACCAAAATTTGCTGTAGCACAGTCAAATAAAGAAATACCACTCAACAGATTAATCACTGATGTTGAAAATATAATAACTAAGATGGAACCAGCAGATGAACATAATGCCATACGTGGTAAGGCCGCCACTATTATATCAAATCATTTTCACAGAAATTCTCATATGAATAGACTTCAAAAAACATTACATTCAGCCAATAAAAAAACACGTAACTTTCTTAAGAACAATCCTAACATTATCATAACAGAAGCTGACAAAGGAAATGTCACCATTACTATGGATCGATGTGAATATAATAAAATTATCCACGACCATCTCAATAATCCGATAAAGTCTAGGAAACTAACATTGGATCCCACGATAAAATTGGAGACAAAAAATAATACCATAGTACGGAAGTTGTTTAAACATGGATATATTAACAAAGTAATGAAAAAAAGATTACTAACATTCACAGCTCAACCACCACGACCTCGTGCTACTCCGAAGATTCACAAACCTGGGGCACGTATCATAATCAATTCAAGTAACTCTCCCACGTACAAGATGGCCAAATACTTGAACTCCATTTTAACAAATGCAATAACTAACAATATGTACAACATTAAAAATTCTTTTCATCTTAAACAGTTATTAAACAACACAACAATATCTGATGATGAGCTCATGGTATCATTTGATGTTGTTTCCATGTTTGAACAGATTCCCATTGAATTAGTACATCAATCTATACAAAAAAGATGGCCATTAATACAACAACTAACAAGCATACCAGAAAAAACTTTTAAGGAAATGATAACACTTTGTGTAGTCGACTCCAATTATTTAATCTTTGATAACCAATGCTATAAGCAAAAAGATGGTCTTACAATAGGTGGACCAGTTTCGAGCACATTAGCTGATTTTGTTATCACTTACTTGTTAGATTCTGTCATTAATAAAGCAGGTCTCAATCCAACTCTTTTAGTAAAATATGTGGATGATATATTGGCATTCATCCCCAAAGATGAAATGGAAAATTTCTACCAAATTTTAAACCATGAACATCCTTCCATCAAATTCACATATGAAACTGAAGATAATTCTACCATCCCGTACTTGGACATATTAATTCATAGGAAAGATGGAAACCAAATACTAACTAGTCACTATCAAAAACCAACCGCAAAGAATAGATTATTACATTATTATTCAGAACATCCACAACACCAAAAAAGTAGTATGGCCTATGGTCTAATATCGAGAATGCTAGGAGTTACATCAAACGAGTACAAAGCTAATACACTCACTAAAATTTATAGTGTTTTACACATGAATGGATACCCCCGTAAACTCATTAATCAATTGATTAAACGGTATAACAATCAGAATATAAACCCCAATCAATCGTTAACTTCCACACATACTAGTTTTAAATATGATGGGTTAGTATACACAAAAAATCTATCTGAAAGCCTTAATAAGCTTTTTGTTACTAATGATAAAAACATCAAGCTTGGATTCAAACCATTCACAACGGTTCGTAAAACTACTGGCATGCCCTACACTAAATTGAAGTCTACAGATCTACATGGGGTAATATACTCTTTTCAATGCAATGATTGTGACGGTCTCTACATTGGCCAAACTGGCCAGAAGCTTGGTTCCAGGTTAAAACAACACATCAATGATATTAAGACAAATGTAACTAAAACAAATAATACTGCTGCGTTTGAACACACCAAACAAACTGGACATTCCTTCAATTATAAAGATACAAATGTCATCACAAAAGAAGATTCATGGACTAAAAGACTTACACTAGAATCAATTTCCATATACAAAAATAGACGTAAATCAATTAACCTTAGATCAGACATTGATAAATTAAGTCCAGCATATACACAAATCCTCAAACTTCAACATTAATTTCACCATCATCGTCAAGTTGTTAATGGTTTGCATCTTAGCTCATACCAATAATTTTAATAGTTAGCAGATTAGAAAAATCAAATACCACACACAATTGGGAATACTTAAATACAGATGTCAGTAACATAATGACAATTGTATTTATTTTAACATTACCTTGTACATTATAGTCTAGTCATCATCGTTTTTTCAAAATTTTTAATTAATTTATTTTTCATTTTATATTTTTAATATGTATTACTGTTTTTTGTTAATTTATAATATTTGCAATAGTTTTAAAATGTGATTGTTTATTTTATACAAATATTACGAATGTGTAGTGTTCAAAAATATGTTCTAATATTCTAAACTGTTTCCAATGTATGTATTATAATTTCAGATTTAACATAGGAATTGTTTTTAGATGTTACTCATATTAAATTTTTTATAGTTTCACTGATGAGGGAGTCATACAACTCCGAAATATTTGAATTAAAAACCTAATAAAAAAAGAAATTTATGGTCTATGACTTGGTAAAAGTTTTTGAATAAAAACTATTACGTGATTGTAGTTATTTTGTGATATGTTATGTCGGCGTTTCTTAATAATTCTAGGGAATTTCTTCCCAGAATACTGATAGAGGCTCCACTATCTAGAAGTCCATAAATTTGTTTATTAAAAATGTTTATATAAAGGTGTGGTCTAGGATCATTTTCCCGATAAATGATCGAAGAGACACACGCTTTATTGAGACGTTTTCTTTTTCTAAAGTAAATGTGCGAGCGTTCAATACGCTTGAGAGATATGTGTTTCTGACGTATCAGTAATGGTGTTGTCGTTTGAACAAATTTGCTTATTTTTGGAACTGTGGTGGCGAAAGATCTTCTTCTTCGGTGGTGGTTGACGCATCTCTCAGATGATCTCGCGGACTCGAAGATGGGTTTGGGGGTACAGCTCGCGGATTCTGTACTCCCGCCCGAGAGTTTGAATGAAGCGGTGGATGACAGTTAGTACATCGTGGAGAGATGGTATCAGCCTTACCACATCGGTAGCAGTACGGCTTTTGAGGACAGTTGTATATTGAATGACCAATATCTTTACACCGGCTGCAAATTTGATGTTCAGTCGGTGGTGGTAGTATTGACCTATTAGCATTTGTTGGTCTAGCTATTATTCTTGGTGGAGCGTTGTAAGCATCTACATAAGTTGAGTAGTTTGCTGGAACCATTTGATGATTTGAAGCACCTGTAACGTAGTTTGATGGACCTGGTTGATAATTAGATGGACCTGTTTCGTCTTCATCTGAAGGTGTGACTTCACTGATCCGGTATTGACCAGCTGTTCTCGTTGGTGGTAGCAGAGGTTGCCCACCTGTCCTTGACGCTGCGGGTGATGATGCCCAAAATTTTTCAAATTTTTGGCACATCACACGCAGGTCTTCAAGTGATGCAAACTCAGCTATCATTGTTGCACTTCTTAATTCTGCAGACAAACCGTCTCGAACTATCTCTATTAATTCTCGTGGATTATAAGGCCGGATCAGTCTACTATTTAAATTGTTCATACCAATTATGTAGTCATAGACACTCTCTTTATGTTTCTGTCTACGGCTCAGCAGTACTTTTAAAACCGTCTTATCATCTGTAAGAGTACCAAACGTGTTAACTAATGCTTCCCTCAGTATGGGATAGGTCACCACTCGATACTCATATGTTAGATTTATGTAATGTTTTTCAGCGGCTCCACGGAGATATCGGGGAACGATGGACTTTAAATCGTCAAAGGTCACCCGATACCTTCGTGCAGCCACCTCGACCAAATGAAAGAATTCATGAGCATCGGGTGAGGACCCATCTCCAGAGAAGTAAGGAAGCCAATTCGTATAGAATTGACTCAAGTACCTGTGTGGTTGGTACCCTTCATGCGGTTGTACGTATGCTGGTACTGCAGAGACCCTAGCTGATCGGTATGGAGGTGGAGCTATTCTGATGTCATTGAATAGCTCTTCCAGTGGTATTGCTGGTCCATGCTGTTCCTGCTGTACCTCATTGGCTGGTTGTGGAAGACGCTGTCTTCGTTGACGGCCCGTCATATCATCAACCAGGTCACCTAGTGGTTCCATATGATTTGGAGTTGATCTCGCGAATACACCCTGGAATGATTCGTCAAGATTTGCTGTTGCTGGTACATCTTTTCTTAAGACCCCTCCTTCTGGTCCCATTATCAGTGCAGGGATGGTCCTGAAAGCTTCAGACAATGACCTGGCTGCGTATTCGGTAGCATCTCTTAACTCCTCCATGTTTCTTATGCGGTTATTTCGGTCCACGTAATGGGTTATACGATTCAATAATCCTTTTAGTGTGTTTGGTGGCACTGGAGCCACCAAACCCCTTACTTCGCGAGCCAAAAACAGAGCTGCTGCCAGAATCAGTTCACTTTCTTCCTTTGTATTTGCTGTGTGTGTTTGTACTATTGGTGCTGTTGCACTTCTCGCAGCATCACTTAACTGTTGTATCCACCCTTCGCTGTTGTATTGGATGTCCCGGAGGAAGCACTCGACCCACAACTCGCACAACTCGAGACCGTAAAACGGATGGTCTATCGGCACCTCTGACATTTTCTTTTGTTGTCAGAGTTTATGAAAAGGAGGCCAAAAAATATAAAAAAGTTGCAACTCAACAAAGCCAACAACAAACGATAATGATCGTGACCCCCTAAAATATTTTTCCGCGCAAAAATATAAAACCAGCAACCGTAAAAAAAAAATTGTAAAGTGCAATAAAAATTGTAAATCGACTAGAAATCGTGAACACCGCGACCAAATCGTGAACAACGCGACCAACAACAACAGAAAGAAATATACAAATGTTTTGAATTTTCAAATCCTTCACCCCTCGTTTTACAGAGAAAAATTTATTGATCGATCCTAAAAAAAATTATTATTTAATTATTTATATGCAAAAGATTTACTTATGAATGTATTTATTCTGTTGCAACTAAGAAAATATTGATTTACTTATGCAAGAAAATTGCTAAAAAATATTTATTTGTTGTATTATTTATTTATAAAAATTTATTTATTTATTTTTCTTGATGTTAGTGTTTATTTATAGAATTTTTTTTTTTATTTATTTAAAATATATGAATATTTATTTATTTATTATCAAAATATTTAAAAAATATTAAATTAATTATGAAAATATTTATATATTTATTTATTTATTTAGAAAAATGAGAAAATATTTATTTATTTATGTATTTATAATTGTAGAGACTTTTCCTGGGCAAAGCCCACACCGATTGACTGTATAATCAAAAAATTTTTAAAAGGAATTGTAAAGAAGATTCGAAGTGGAAAATCGAACTCGCGATCTCTTCCCAGAAACGACATGTGAGGTCTAGAACAAAAATAGGTCTAAAAATCCTAAAATCTACATTCTAGTACCCTTCCGCGTGATGAAATGAATTCAGCATTGTTTAAAGATTCAGCCTAAATATCTGTTATCTACAAAAATCATATACTGAGTTCATTCATCCTTAAAACTACGAAAAATATAAAACAATTAAGACTAATATCGTTTGTTGGGAGTAGACCAGTATAGAGTACCAGTCTCCAGATCTGATTTCAGTACAAGAACGAATTTACTATTGTAACGCGATGTTGGATGGATTTGCTAAGTCCATTTAAATTGTGAAGGGAGGTTGGGTTGAACGTTGGTTCTTCCCAACAAAGTGGAGATCTGGATGCAGTTTCACTTGTATGGAGGAGTGCTTAGCATTGTAGAAGCGATCCTGGCTGTCCGTAGGACTGACAGGCATCCCTTCTCTTCCGCATAAACACTCGACCAGTGAAGCTGCATTCAGTCTCGGAAGGAAAACTAATGAAATTTACTAATATCTTAAAAAAAAATCTGCTTGGTGATCGCATGCCAAAAGACAGAGGCGACCTTTAACCAACGAAACATGTTAAGGAGGTTAAGCCTCCATGGACTCTTTCTTAGAGATACCTATGGGAGGTGGGATCTGGGCAGCAACCTTCTGACTCTTAATCCGAATCAGAGTCAGGGTGGGCTGCTGCCCATAGTCTTTCAAATTCATCCCTTGCTTGGGCCATCGCTCTCCTTTCAACCCTCTTCCTTTCATCATTTTTTTTGCGCTTCGCCAGCATCCTTCTGCGCTCTCCAGTCATCAGAGGTTCAGCAGGCTCAGTAACCACTGGTCCTGGTGAATCCCTGACAACCACCTCCATCGTCTCGCGCAAGAGCTTTCTTCTTGCTGGCGTCCAGTGAGTCTCAAGAGAAGGATCGAGTCCCACCCACGGTCCTGGAACATATGGTTCCCCTCGCGCTGGTGGAAGTCCATCCATCCCTTGATCTGGACCTGCTGCTCCTTCGTCTTCCGGCGGGAAGAAGGGTTGATTGGGCAGCGACGGCCTCGTCCTCCTATAAAGCGGTGCACGGAAGTGTTGTGGCACTTCCCTACGATGATGTACACCACGTTTCTTTGCATACATTTTGTTATTTATTTAAAAAAAAGAATCAGAATTCAAAAAAAATTTATTTAAATCCACCAAACCGGAATTCATAACAGAAAAGAATTTTTCAATAATTTAAAAAAAAAGTATAATAAAAATATTATTTAAATATTTCAAGGAAAAAAAACAGAATATTAGCAGATTAGTATGTAACGGTTCAGTTTTCCCCGTTACAATTGTTTTTGTTTCGAGCGCCAAAATTTTATAACGAGCACCGTGGTGCCGTTATGTTCCGGGATTAATATAGTTTAAAAAGAACCAATATGGCCTTAATCCAAGAAAAATCTCTACAAAAAAATAATTTTAGCAGACCATTTGGGTCTGATAGCTAAAATTTCAAAAAAATTAACAAACTACAACAATAAAAGTAAATAAAAAGAAACCTAACTTAAATCCGTCTTGAATGTTGATTTTGATGTATCGTCCTCAATTGTAATCTAGTTTCCTTCCTTTATTTAATTCCTCTTTTAAGTTCTGTATATTTCTATGTTCACCTCCCCTTTTATTTATATAAGATATAGCGACTTGATATTACCACTGTGTTTTCTAGCGAAAAAACTGGCGAATCCACCTATTCAAAATAAAAAATTCACTTTGTGGACACTGTTTATTTTCTCAAAAGTAATCTTTATCTAGTTAAACATTTGCTTTCAAATATTTTCCTTAATTTATTTTCCTTTCTTTAATAAATAACATTTCTAACTCGAAAGGTCATTACAAAATCACAAAGCTTGTATTATAATTTTTGTATTGTGATTTCACTTAACTAATACAATTTCCATATTATTCGATAATTAATTTACAGTAAACTTTTAATCTTTCTTTTCAAGAAACAATGATATTAAGATCAGTATTAGGGTTTCTCATTTCCCGTAGAAATTCAAATCCCGGGAAGCCGGGACAAAAAATGTTAAATTCCCGGGATCCCGGGAAATCCCGGGAAACGCTAAAAAGCTAGATTTTTCTAATTGGGTGGTAGAAAAATATGTAAAATTAAAACAACACAAAAAATGCGCTATTGATTTTTAAATTTCCATTATTTTTAATGAGAAAAACTTTAAAAATTAAATATAAAATAATACATAAAAACAAAACAAAAATAAATTCATAATACTAATTTTACCAATGGCGCCATCATTCAATTTTGTCCAAATTTTCGTAACGAAACATCCTGCCACAGAAAAAGCTCTTTCCGATTCAATTGATGTCGGTGTGATTAGTGCATTGTATAATCTAAATTATTTGTACTCTGCTTAGTTGCTTCAAAAATTACCAATTCTTTCGTGATGTTTTTAACGTCATATGATACATGTTCTGTGATACAAACAAATCAAAATCACAATAACAACAATACTTCTCAGCACCATAAGACAAAAAATATTGGACCCTCAGTCCGTATTTTACAATTGAACATTGAAAGCATTAGCAAGTCAAAAGCTGAACACTTAGAAAGAGTATTAAAGTTATTATTTCGATATCAACGTTGTAATTCCGGCAGGAACCGCATGCAACAGATGCTCTAGAGGAAAAATTGTTGGTTATAAACTAATTAGTGCTATTTACTATCAAACATATGGATCTGGCACGTATATTAAGTAGGAAATCATGAGCTGCACCCATTTACTTATACCAGACGGAGAACGATATGCATCTTATTATTGTTGATATACAGCGTGGCCAGCTGATACTCTACCATTATTTCACCACCCAGCAATATAGGTTGGTGACTTTAATAACCATCACAATCAGTGGTGCTACTCAAATAACAATCCCAATGGTATACAACTAACTAACGGGACCAATCGACAACATGTTCCTGGTATATGATACGAAAGACATGAAAACCTAATTAGATCTGCTAGATGGCAAAGTTATTACAATCCTGACCTCTGTGTTTCCACAAAAAACGAACAACTTAACCCAATTCCAATATCTAGGGCTGTCTTAGAAGGTTTTCCACGCTCCCAACATCAACCAGTAATTTTTGAGGTAGGTTTCCAAATCCTACACGTAAACTCTACTCCTCAACCTAGATGCAATTTTAACAAAACTGACTGGACTAAATATGGGTCGGAGTTGGATGCAGTGGTTCACTAGATCCAACCCATTCCTAAAAATTACGGTAGGTTCGTAGGAGCCATCATTTCAACTGCAAAGAAATGCATCCCAAGAGACTTCCGGTGAAGAATTATACTTTGGTGCAACAAAAATAAATAAATAAATAAATAAATAAATAAATAAATAAAGAATACATTCCTGGTTGGAGTAGAGAGAGCGATATATTTATTATTTGAGGAGCACCTTAGTAGTGGTGAGGCAGACGTTGTTGATGACATAATATACTCACTGGACACCGCGAGGAAACAAAAGTGGATTAACGCAGCTGAAAACATTGATTTTTCCCATTCTAGTAGGGCAGCTTGGAGTCTTCTTCGGAAGCTGGATGGCTTTAACTCAGACGACATTGCAAATCACATTGTAAACATGTCTCGTTCCTCTATTAATCGCTTTCATAAGAGAACCATTAAACATAATAAAAATTAGCGGGATACCCGGGATCCCGGAATGAAATCCCGGGAAAACGGGATAAAAATTTACCCCCGGGATCCCGGGAAAACGGGATCCCGGGATCCCGTTTGAGAAACCCTAATCAGTATTGAATTCTATTTATTTTACCGATTTCACTTATTCACCAAAGGATCGGAAGCCATCTTGGTGTTATCAAAACTATTTAACTTTATCACGAAATCTAATAAAAAATATTGTTTTTTGTATTTTCCAACTGATTAACACTATCCAAAAACAATTGGTTGCAACACAAATCGATTAATCCAGAAAAGTTGAATCTAATTTTTATTATTATTAATTACCAACATTTTTGTTTTTCAAAGGAATTTAATTTTATATCATTCAACGCGTCTCTAATCATTTTAATGCAATCGAGCAAATTAATCTTTTTTCTCGAAAATTGAACTCCCCGAGTTCAATTAATTTCTTTGATTATAGAATTCAAAAATCGAACTTCAATATTGATTATTGAAAAACCAACTGACTATAAGTTATGAAAAATGCTTTGTTTAAATAATCTAAACGAATGGGAGTGAAGGAGATGACCATTCAAAAAAAATTGTATACTTCTTTCTGTTGTTTTAGTTTCCTAAACAAAGGAATTTAATCGGTTTTTTTTTTTAGAATGAGATCGTCGAGCAATTATAAAAAAAGAAAGATCAACATCATATAATTCGTGTTTGTTTACGTTGCAGTTATTAAAAATTACAGAGAGAACGAAATAACAATAACCACGAAATGCAACAATTTGTTAACAGTTTAATTAAACAGCTGATTTACAATTTCAATAGGAGATTGTATCTGATAGTATCAACAAAAAAATAGAAAAATGCAATTACAACTACATGAGTTTTACTTTTGTTTGATTAAAACAAAGTAGAAGAATGTTTACGAATTTAAGCAATGTTAATTGTGAGATTGGTAGTTTTTTTTAATAGAAATTGATACTAAAGCAACACGACGTGTTGTTGTAGCAACGCGATTAATTGATGGTATGGATAATGAACCAGGTAATGTATTTTTGTTGAACTAAGTTGTTGTTTTATGTAGTTACGGATGTTAAACTTTAGGATTACCAAGTAGTCAGTTTATAAAGGAGAGAAAAGATAGAACAGTGTGGTGACTGAAGAGAATGTATCCTTGACTGTTCGTTGATCATTAAATCGCACTACAAAGGCATACATTTTCTTCAATCCACCAATACAGAACCTGAACTCGTTCTGGAGTGGGGTGTAGACTCTCTTATAAATACTACTGGTTAGATAATACCTCAGATTGTGGCATAACAAATATTAGTATCCAAACGGCCGTTATAACGGATTTAAAAAACCAATTTTTTTTCTAATATAAAGCCTCTAGTTTCTTAACCATGTGTTGGATTTAGCTGATTTACGAACTTGTCCAAGATATACATAAAATACACATTTTACAAATGCGACCGCGAGAGTGCCGGTTGTTTCAAACGCATTTTGTGTTTTACAAGCTTTTTTGTTGGAGCCGCTCACTCAGAAACTTTCAACTGCAGAGGTCTATTTTTTGTTAGAAATTGATAAAAAAGATTTCAAAGATTCTAAATTTGTAAAGTTTTTAAAAATATTAGTATTCAAACGGCCGTTATAACGGATCTAAAAACAGACGTTTCTCTAGTATAAAGCCTCTAGTTTCTTAACCATGTGTCGGATGTGGCTGATTTACGAACTTGTCCAAGATATTTATTAAACACACCTTTTTAAAAAATAAGATTTTTGATCTGGCCTTAAAATGTGACCGTGAGAGTGCCGGTTGTTAAAAAAAAATTTTTTTTGCAAACTTTTTTGTTGGAGCCGCTCACTCAGGAACCTCTAGCTGCAGAATTCTATTTTTAAAATAAATTGATAAAAAAGATTCCAAAAATTCTAAATTTGTTAATTTTTTTAAAATATTAGTATCCAAACGGCCGTTATAACGGTTTTAAAAAATCAATTTTTTTCAGAAAAAACTCTCTAGTTTCTTAACCACGTTTCGGATTTTGCTGATTCACGAACTCGTCCATGATATTAATAGAACACACATGTACAGAAAATTTTTTTGATCTACCTCAACAAATGCGACCGTCAGAGTGCCGGTCGTTTTCGTTATATCCCATATCGTTTATATATATAAATATATATATATATATATATATATATATATATATATATATATATATAATATATATATATATATATATATATATATATATATATATATATATATATATATATATATATATATATATATATTTATATATATATATATATATATATATATATATATATATATATATATATATATATATATATATATATATATATATATATATAAATATATATATATATATATATATATATATATATATATATATATATATATATATATATATATATATATATATATATATATATATAAATATATATATATATATATATATATATATATATATATATATATATATATATATATATACATTTTTTTTCTGTTTTTCCGTCTCCGCTTATCATACATAGTCGTTTGGCACCAAAATTTTCCCGAAATTCCGAGATGAGGCACATTACAATAGGTAGATTTTTGTATGAAATCTACCTAAAAATTTTATTATTAGAAAACAAAAATGATATAAAAATAAGAATAATATTCAAAAAAAAAAAATTAAAATTATTTATTTAATTATTTTATATTTTATATAAAAATTTTTATTTATTATAAATAATTATTTATTTATTTATATATTTATTTATTAATATTTCAAAAAAAAATAGAGATCTTCCCTGGGCCAGAGCCCACACACACACTGCTCAAACAACCAGAAAAAGTATTTGGAGAATGGTGATGAGAGGACGGAGATGAAGATCGAACTCGCGATCTGAGAACCCCAATTCTACCTTCTGAGACCGCCAGAACGATGAAAGGGACTCAGCAACTGGTTGAGACACAGCCTAAATATCTGTTTCAAGTACCTAAATGCAGAGTTCCTTCACCAGGAAAAAAAATTAATAATAAAAAGAGAAAAGTATATATGTATAAAAAGAAATTAACGCTAATGTTGTTACCACCAGTCCCAGCCCCCAGTTCCGTCCCTTCACCAAACTGCAAAACTCATCCAAATTGAATTATAAAAAAAAAACATCAAAATTTGGTCAATTTTCATTATCATTAATTATACAAAAAAAAACTGTATTTTCATATTGCCAAAAAAAATATCAAAACATTCCATGACGTCAGGAATCAGGAATCAATTAAAAATTAAACATGAAAAAAAATTCAAAAATTTTCCATTTGAAAAGACCTGATATCGAAAAGATATTAAAATATTCCATGACGTCATGGAATATTTATTTACATATTGCCACAGATTTACCTTTTTGGCGGCAATTGGTAACAATGTCCCTATTTCGGCGCCATTTGTTATAAAACGTTAGACGTTTTATGCCGGGATGTGTAAAATAAAATAAAATACGAAGAAAACACGTATGTGGCCTTGCCTCAGTAAAAATCTCTATAAGATTACTTAAGAGATCATATTGATCATTAGTTGTATTTCAACCAAAAAAGGAATTTTTGCATTTACTATAATAAAAAAAATGTTAATACATTAAAAAAAGGAATTTAACTTATTAATTGTTGATAGAAGTCGTAGTACCCCGGTATTGCTAGTATCCTCAAATTATAAGCTCCCTTGACTTGCTTTAAGAAAGGCCAAGTTCCACAATACAACTTAACAACCCTCCGCTATTATTCACTCGCTATCCCGACTTTCTCTTTACTCTTTTTCTCTTATAGGCAACAATCACCAAGCATGAAGGATCCAAATTTCAATATTAAATTGCAGACGACCTCAAATACCCCCGTTTCTATTTTTATGAGATGTTACAAGGATCTCCCTAGAGTGGAATCCACAAGGCAAAAGAAAGGATGGGAAGACCTGTAATGAGTTGAAAAAAAACATTGCTAGCTGAAGCGATTTGTCCCAAATAGACTTAGATGATCCAGTCTAGTAGATGTCCTATGCTCCTAAAATAGAGATAAAGAAAACAAAAACAATGTTTGACGTATGAATCAATTTTTTTTTCTTGATGTAATGTTTGCAGAAAAAAAGCTTGAAGTAAAATATTGATGTTTATCATTTTTCACTACCGAATACTACCAATGTGATAAAAAAAAGATTTTTCTGTTAGTTGCATAGTATTAAACGCACCCAATTATAATAAAAAAATTAATTAAAATTATGTTTTAAGTTTAGGTGTCAATAAATAGTATATTATTTAATTAATAACTAAAGTACTACTTTTTGTGTTGTGCCTATTGTTTGGCGATCGACCGTAGGGAGGCCGACAATTATAGATGAAACACAAAAAGTCAATTTAGCTCAGAATGCAATTTAGCTTTAAATACTTTAAATACCGAATTCATATGTACATCAAAATTTTGATGAATATCGTTTAGTTACTTTCAAAAAAGTAAAAAAACATTTACATTTGTATAAATAAATTTTATTTATCAAAGCAGCCGCCTTTCAACTCAAATTTTCATAATCCAATCAAAATATTTGTTATTTTTTGTAGGCATGGTTATACAATAGTTCAATATTTCATATTCCAACCAAAAAAATTATTGTTTGTTGTCATAGTTATACAATTTGTTCGAAAAAAGAACAAATATATTCATAATCTCATGTTATGTTACTTTTGCTGTCGCCGTAAAAATATGGAAAAAAATGGCGACTTTTTCTGCCGCCGTAAAAATATGAATTACTTTTTCTGTCACCTTAAAAAAGAAAAAATGGCGTTATACGTAAAAAAAGTAAGACTTTTACCTTCTCCCTAGCGGTAAAGTAAAGTTCAATTTTACACCTGTTTGCCGAAAAATTATTTTATTTTGGATGTTTTGTGTATGCTTACATTTTTGTGATAACTGTTCTTGATAAATTGGTTTTTTTTGGGGGGGGGGGATAAATTTAAATTTTGTGATAAAATAAATTGTAATAAAAGTGACGGATAAAGTTTGACGTTTTAATCCATCCTATCAAAACAAAATTACAAAACTGCTCTATGTTTATTCAGATGTGGACAGGGCCGGCGCTTCCATGGAACAGTACGAACAGTTTGACGGGGCGCTAAAATTGGAAGGCGCCAAAACCCAATTAATAAAAATAAATTTAAAATAATAAAATAAATATTTTAATTACCGAAATTTATTACCAAAAATATTGTTTTCACTGTGTAAAAATTCTTAAATTTTTTTTGTAAAATTACTTTCAATGCAATCTTTGGCATTCAGGGGTGGGTCAGACAGGTTATACGACAAAAATAATGGTAATTTTCTCAAATTAGTAGAAGCAATTGCTGAATTTGACAATGTTCTTTCAGAACACCTACGACGGATAACTAATAATGAGACGCAAAACAAATATTTGTATAAAAGCATTCAGAATGAACTAATTTCAATCGTGTCTAAAGTTATTCAAAATAAAATCGATGATATGTAATATAAAAAGATATAAAAGGTGCAAAATATTTTTCGATAATTGTTGATTGTACTCCAGATCAGAGCCGCAATGAACAATTATCACTTATTGTTAGAGTTGTTCATAGAAATCAAAACAAACAAGAAATTAAGGAGCTTTTTATGGGTTTTTTAAAAGCTACAGATACGACGGGTAAGGGCTTAACGAATTTAGTTTTAGACCGACTAACTTCTCTAAAATCTTCAATTAGTGATTGCAGGGGGCAAGGCTATGAAAATGGCTCAAATATGAAGGAAAAAAACATTGGAATGCAAGCTCAAATTAAACAAATAGAACCGCGAGCATTTTTTGTGCCATGCGCATCACATTCAGCTAACCTAGTCCTTCTGGATTCAGTTCAATGTTCACTTCAAGCTGTAAATTTTTTTGATACTGTCCAATGTTTATATGTTTTTTTTCTAGTTCTGTTTCAAGATGGGACATTTTGAAACAGAATGTGGAAACATTAACTCTCAAGCCACTCTGTACGACAAGATGGGAAAGCCGCATAGAAGCTTTAAAACTCTTAATGTGTAGTTTAGGTAATATTTATGACGCTTTAGTTCAAATAGGAAGCCTTGTCACTTAAGGACGGAATAACAAGAAATAACGCGAACAGTTTATCTCTCAAAATTATTCAATTTGAATTTATTTGTTCATTAATTATTTGGTATAATATTCTTGATAAAATTAATATATTTAGCAAATATTTACAAACTCCTGCTATTTGTTTAACGACGGCAGTACATTTGCTAGAGGGCACAAAAAAGTTTTTGACGAACTTACGAAATGAGGAAAAATTTCAAGGGTTTATCTTGCAAGCTAAAGAAATAGCTTTAAAATTAGATGTTCCACCAAATTTCCCGGATGCTCCAAGGCGCCCTAGTCGAAAACCTCAACTTTTTTCGTACGAAGGTAGAGACGAAATTATATCAAATCCTGAACAAAAATTTGAAGTTGAATTTTATTTTCAAATCCTTGATCAGGCGATTCAATCTGTTAGCGAGCGGTTTGATCAAATTTCGGAACACAATAGTATTTTCAAATTTTTGCATAATATTTCTGTGGCTTCATTAAATGCTTCTGATCTTTTAAATAATTGTCTTTCCCTAGAAAAGCATTTAACTTTCAATTCAAAGTCTGATATAGTAGGTTTAGATTTATGGGACGCAATTAAAACATTCCAAAGTATAGTTTCAGGAACTTTAAGCCCTATAGAATCATTAGATTTTATATTTGAAAAGAAATTCGACCAGATATTACCAAATCTAGTTGTAGCTCTTAGAATTTTATTGACAATACCAGTCACTGTAGCTTCCGGGGAACGTAGCTTTTCTAAATTAAAAATTATTAAAAATTATTTACGTAGTACAATAGGCCAAGAGACTGGTAGATTTAGCTAGAATATCTATAGAAAGTGAATTTCTGAGCAACTTGGATTATAGTGACTTGATAGACGATTTTGCAAGAATCAAAGCGCGTAAAATAAAATTTAATTAACTAATATATTTTACAATTAAAAAATACACGCTTGAATTTTAGTGCCATTTATCCAATTTTTTTTAATTTTTTGTTATAGAAATTCGTACGCTGGATTAGAACGATAACAATATTTAATCTTTTATTTATTTTTTTAATGTTTATTTTTGAGGACTATACCTACGTGGGATACCTCGTTAAAAAAAATGCATTGCATATCCTACCTTCTGGGTGATGTGGAAACGGATTATTTACGACAAATAGATTTTTTAGGGCGGCATTTTTGAAAACTGCACCAGGCGCAAAAATCGCTAGCGCCGGCGCTGGATGTGGAAACACCGAGAACCGTGAGTCTTTTCAACAAACACCTGAGAGTATTTCCGTTAAATGTATTTATCTGCAGAGATCTTACAACCGCAAAATAGAAATTCATTTTCCTTAAGGCGGGAGGATTTTGTAAATTTATTTAGCTTCATCATACGTTCCAGTGAATGAGGACGAGACACCAACAGAAATGGTAGGGAAACTTCAATCAAGTATTTCAATAATATCCACTACAACCTCGTGATAGCGTGTGATGCTAACGCTCATCACACTGTGTGGGAAAGTAGTAATATCAATGCCAATTGTGACACATATTGTTATTCCACATTATAATAACACAACACTTTTTATTAAAAAAAATATAAATAAGAAAATAAATTTTCCGCATATTTTTGTTTTATTTATTTTTCTTTGCGATTTTATTATAACTTTGTAGTTATCGTTTTGATTTTTCATGTGAATTCTATTTTAAATATTATTCTGTGTATAAAAACGAATGAAACAAATGACACGAATGACAGATTGAAAACGAAAGAGAAAACTAGAACGCTTGCGTCATAAAAACACGTTTATTTCTCAAATTGCATTTATTTTGAGTTGTGAGAATGAAAATACTAGGTAGTAATATTTCGTGGAAATTTTGTTTTTCTTTTACACCGATTGTGAGTCATTATTTTTCTTTATAATAATATGTTAGTGTAATTTATTTTTTTTTGTGTTCATTGTTTTAATGTTTATAACATGTTTTTATGTTATTAACAAGTTCAGGTTGTAATTTTCTACGAATTTTAGATATTTTTAATTGATTTCTGATGGTAATTAAATATTTTTCCATTTAGTTTTTTATTTGATTACTAAAATAGATGGAGACTTTTATGTATAAATTAGTTGAACATTTTTATTACATATGAAATATTCATTAGTTAGATTATTTTAATATTCAGAGGTACCATGTTAACTGTAATTCAAACTAAATCATGATCATTTAGTTCAGATTTAGCAATTAACCGTATCACCCTTCATTGTTAACTAGCCCGTAATTTTCCAAATATGATAACCGCGGTATTCCATACTTGGAAAACTTATAGATTTCCTTGGAATTAATATTACATTAACATTAATAAATTACATATGTTATTTCAGTAATAAACATATTTTTGTTCTATTTTTCGTTGCTAATAAAAAATAAATCATTTATTTATAGGAGAAACAGGATTAGTGATTGTGTAAAGCCTTGTGAAATATCAGCATTGGTTATATTAAAATGTTAAGATGTAATTCCATTTAGTAATGGAATAGTAATAAGTTTAATGTTATTAATTTCGGTCTTACACCATTTTTTGAATATGACGTCTGTTGCCTTTATTCGGGTAATAATCTAGAAGTGTACGTCAAATAGAAATTGTTGGTTATAATTAGTCAGGATCAGTATAGATAGACTTGCTTCATGCTTCAAGTATTATCAGTCAAAAAAGCTACAAACATTCACATTGGAAGAATATACCACTTGCATCCCCATTAATTAATGAGAGCTGGACTGGTAAGTGGTATGGTTAATTTCTATGTGCTTATGAAAAAATTTTTAGGTAAAAGCCTGATTAGAGTACGTGGTATTTACGAAAAAAAAATTTCTTTAAATGAATATTAAAATTGCCCAACAATTGATTAAATAATAACCACAACAAAATACCTTAAAATTTTTCAATCTTATTATGAATTTTTCTGTTATCAGCATGTATAATTTGATCATCTCTGCTGTAAATAAAAAAAACAGATACGGGATTTTTTTTAATTTGTCTCTTCAGGAGAATTTATCAATAAACAAACAAATTGTTTATATACAACCAGCATACTCTCATTTTATTTTAGAAGGAAAAATTTTTAATCTACACTGTACAGTGTAAGTTTAAGTTGAAAAAAGAAAATTTTCATACTTTAGTCTTCATAAAATATTCGAATAAACCAGACGGAAAATTTTAAGAAATTCGAAAGAAAATTTGTCCAAACAATTTTTTTTATTACATTCCATTAAATCCATTTTGTTTATATTATTTTGTTTAATTGTTAGTTGATATGTTTATGAAGAAACAAAAATTTGGTTAGTTAAAATTAGTGAAAAGTGGCACAAGCAGTACATAATATGTTATTTTATTTACTCTCTTTGCGTGTTTTAAATTAAAAAAAAGTGCATTGCGTAGAATAAGCTAAGAAGTGTGAGCACAAAATATTTTTGTTTGCATAAAAGTGATAAATATAAAAGAATTCTATTATACACAAATATTTAATCAAAAGTGATATTTTTATTGTACAAAACCAACCAAATTTAAAATAATAATACATAAAATTTTATTGACTTAATTTTTATAAAAAAAAAAAAGCACAAATAAAATGAAATTATAGCAGGTGAAACGGAAAAGCGTAAAAATTAAAATATATAAATAAACGTAAATGTTTTTAATCGGGATTTATATTAATTTTCAAGAATATTTATCTATTCGTTTAAGTTATTTAAATTCAACTTTTAATTTGATTGAAATAGTTTCATAGATTGAAATTACCTGAAGTATCCGATATTAATAATTTTTAATGATATAATAAATAAAGATTTAAAAATTGAATTTCATAACATTTTCAAGATTACGACAAAAATGTGGTCTCCAGAATCTGAGATAAATTCGATTGGGATGGCTACAATGCATAATCTATTTCTGTGTTGTCTGGTTAGTATTAATTTTTATAATAAAAATATTTGCATATTTCAAAATTAAACATATGTCTAACATCCTTTTGTTTATGTAAACAACCAGAATGTGATATGAACTGTTGAAAAATGTAATTCTGTTTTTTTCGCTTTTATATTTGATTAAAGGAATTAATATTATAGCTATACGTTTATTAATACTTTGGCTACCCGCTTTATTTTATGAGATAAATAGAATTTTGAAAGTTGCTTCTCAACAATGTGTTTACTCGTGGAGAAGTAGACCAGTAGTTCATTAAATGATATTTTATATCTTCGTCCAGTACAACACTGCTTCGGTATTGATACTTATTTGCATAGGTCAAAAGACAACAAGTTTGATGATAATGTCTATATTAGAGGTCAACATTACCTATGCTCAAATAGTATGCCGAATTGTTTTAAAATTTTATTTCATCACTATTGAGTAATTCCTGAAAATATAGTGCTCTGCAAATATAGTAAGCTTTTTGGCGTTTATACTCCATGCAGAAGCGTTGCATGCCAAATTATAATGATATACTACATAGCCCAGTCATTTTAGTGATCAACCTCGGAATGAGAGATAATAAGCTGAATTTTCGTATATACCTTTATTTTGACGTTCTTAAAGTTGACTCCAAAAGTCTCATAAGATCTCGTGTCTACATCGTAATTTATTCAAGGTCAAAGGTAACAAAAAAGAGTTTTCGCGATTATCTCGGTTTCTATTGCTCCAATGACGTTAACATTTATTATACAAATTGAAAAACATAAAGTTTGCAACAAATTTTATATGAAACAATTTTTCATGCGCTCATCCGTTTTTGCGTAGCGGTGAAGTAGTTTTCTTTTTTTCTTGACTCTGCTGCTGCATCAGCTGTTTGGCCACACAAATAAACACATTTTTTTAAATCAAACACTTCATTCCTTTTTTTACGAGGTACACTGGTTGAATGAAGGTCGATCTACTTCTAAGCCTCGTTTCGATGCCGCTATGGAGTTTTTACTGATGTACACTTTTCGACACACAACATGCACATTCACCGAACTTAAAATATTTAAGAAGTCTATGTGACCATCATTTCAATCGATATTTGTAGTTTTTTAAGTTTTCAAACCGCGCATCACATTATCAAAATCACCTTCTGCAAGTGGTTTCTCACAAATAAAACACAAATCAGCCATAATTTTCAAAATTTTACGTCCGTCGTTGCCGAAATCGGAAACGAGAATAAACGACAATTATTCAAAGTTCAAAGTAATATTCGCGGTTTACCTTGCATTAAAGTACGTATGGCTGAGCGCTGTGCACTCACCGTCTTCCTTCGCAAAAACGGATGACCGCATGAAAAAATGTTTCAAATAAAATTGGTCGCAAATTTTATGATCTACAATTTCTGTAATAGATGTTGACATAATTGAAGCAATAGAAACCGAGATAATCACGAAAAACTATTTTTTGACCTTGAATAACTTACGATGTAGACACGAGATTTTATGAGACTTTTAGACAACTTTAGAACGCCAATATGAAGGTATACATACGAAAATTTTGCTTATTATTTCTCATTCCGAGGTTGACCCCTTTTTTTGCGAAAATGACTGGACATTACAATATAATAATAAATATATAAACATACCGAAAGTTTAAACGCAAACCCGACTAGGGGGTAAATCTGGGTATTAAGGTAATCCCTAATAGAGTATTTTCATCCGGGTCCTGATCTATACCCTCTATCATTTGATAAAATTTCATTTGGTTAAACTTCACTAGAGTAATAAATATGTTTTAGAAATATATAATTTGAAAAATTTCACCAGCTTCTCGGCTGAAAGACTATTATAAGAGTGATTAAATTGGTATATGTTTTAAATCTTTTTCATTGGACATTTTATTTTATTTTAATTATATATATTTTGTATTTAATTTTTATAAATTTATCTATAATAATATTTTATATTTTTTTTTTTTGATTTGATTCCTTTTTTACAATATAGTCGACTAGGCATATTATTTAGCCAAACCTTTTCCCAACTTCACAACCGTAGTAGTAAATTTCCTATTGAACTGATCCAGTTTCAATCAGTGATACAGAAAATCGTCAATCGTCAAGCGTCAATCAGTGATACAGAAAACCGAATCCGGCCTGGATCTGAGACCTAATATAATGCTAGTAGGGAAGCTGTTAAAAACCATACAGCTTAAGTGTAAAGCCTAATAAAAATTTCAGTACTAGAAGTTATTGAAGATTCAAATAAACAGTGGTTTAGGCGAAACACATCCTCCAACTTTTTGCAATTTTGAAAAAAATCAAATTTACCAATTCTATGTCAGGCCCATACAAAGTGTCATCAAAATCCTTTTCCAAGAAAAAGTTATCTCTATTAGACTGAAAACTGAAGTATAAAACAACATAACTGGACTTCCATATAATTGAGCTCGTACTAAATCTTGTGCAAAACCTTTGATAATTTAGACATTAAATGTTTTTGAGTTATGTCATTTGTAGGAGGTCTTTTGTATGGAGTATTTTTCTTTCTTTAAATTATATACCAAAAAATCTTATAAAATTTCGGTACTTTAGAGAGTCTGAATGATAATTAGTATCTTAAAGGTCAACTATACTCCGAGGAACATTAACGAAATGTTGCGAATTAGACTGTATTTTAAACTAAAACTTTCCATGAAAAAAGTAAGTCAAGTGCGAATATTTTTCATTAAAAACTTAATAATTTTTCTATTATTTCAAAAATCTTATAAGAATTTCGATTTCCATTTTTCAAACTTATACAAAAAATGATGGGGTCCATAGAATTTATAGTTTATGAGATAATCGATATAATGGGAAAATGGGTTTTATTCTCATCAATGAGTTCGTTCAAAACGGAACCTTAAAATAGTATATTATGCTACGATCATGTAATGACGGTTATTAATACACGAGCATTAACCGGGATACAAAACGAGCCGTAGTCGAGTTTCGTATGGTATATGCGAATGTATTACTAACCATTACATGAAAGTGGCATCCGCTATTTTTTCTACACCCAGTAAATAACGAAGAACGAAAATTACAACGAAAATTTCAAATTTCAAAGATCAATTTTTTTTCCCATACGAAAATTTCAACAAACGTCAAATGCATAGCATGTTTGATTGAAAAACTATGGGTTTCTTTCTATTGATTAAAAATCTGTATCGAAATGAATATCATTATAAAACGGATTTTGGTCATATAAGTGTATTTTTATAGTACGGGTGTAGAAAAACATCATTTTTAACCTGAAAATATATGTATCTCTCATTCCACTAGAGTTAGATGAATGATTCATGTAGAATAGGGCATTTCAGTATTTTTTTTTCAATACAGTTTCTCACCTCTGTGATTCTGTGTTTGTGTATGAGCACAAACTCTTTGAAGATTATTTAAGAACTGACAATAATCCAACGCAATGGAGAGATCAGCTTTGTAAATATGTATATTTTTAATTTTTGGTCTAAGCGTTCTCCAGACCCTGTTCTTTGCATACTAGTTAAGGTAAGATGACACATATCACTGACGAAATCAGAGAGATATCACTAGGAAAATGCTATACTAAGGACTGAGGCAGAAAAAACGTTAATATTGAAAAACTGACAAAACTTTTACACCCTTTATTTTTATCAATAAATTTAAATGCAGTAATCTTTGCAATACTTGTCTCATTATGTCATCCAATTTTTGTTTTTGTACGGCCGAAATTGAATTTACAATGGCGAAAACTTTGTAAGTGCGTAAACTTATTCTTAAAAAATTTTATGAAAATCCTCTATGGTCATTCGTTCAAATTGCAAAAGAAGCTAAAGTGACCAGACAAACGGCAGCAAAAGTCATCAAGAACTTCACTTTCACTCGAAAGCCTGGAAGTGGCAGACCAGAAGAATTTCACTCGCCAAAAAACGTGCGGAAAGCTGTGTCTGAAATGGAGAAGCATCCAAACATCTCAAATCGGAAATTGGCTCAAAAAGTGGGCTTGTCAGAAAAGTCATTACGCAGAATTAAAGTCAAAACCGGCTTCAAATCGTACAAAATGCAGAAAATTCCAGACAGAAATGCAGAGAATAACACAGTGGCAAAAAAACGAGCTAAACAGTTGAGAGTCGATTTCCTTGAAACCAAAGATTGTTGTAATGGACGATGAAACATATGTACTCTGCAATTTTTCCCAATTACCTGGCCAGGAGTTATATGTTTCTCGTGGACGAGGTAATGTACCCACAGAATTCCGGACCAAAAAGTTGGCGAAGTTCCCCAAAAAACTTCCAGTTTGGCAGCTGTGGAGAGAGAAGCAAATCTTTTGTGACATCTGGATCTATAAATTCTGAAATTTACATAAAAGAATGTCTCCAAAATAGATTGTTGCCTTTTTTGAGACAACAATGTATCTACTTTCTTTTGGCCGCATTTAGCCTCGTGTCACTATAGCAAGGCGACCATGAAGTGGTATAAAGACAACAACATCGTTTTAGTGCCAAGAAAGGCAAACCCACCAAATTGCCCAGAACTCCAGCCTATCGAACGCTACTGGGCTTTGGTAAAAAAAAAACTCGAAGCTAACAAACAAGGAAGCAAAAACCATTGTAAATTTCAGGAAAATGTGGATCGCGGCGACCAAAAAAGTCTCGAATACCACCAATCCATGATGTTGGGAATTCCTGAAAAAATCAAGCAATTTTGTGTTAATAAGTCTGATTAAAATAATATTAATTGTGGATTATTCGGTAATAAAATACGTATCCGAAAGTGAGACTTTTTTTAAAATTGGCACATCGGTTCCAAAGTTATCCCAGCTTTTCAATGTTAACGTTTTTTCTGTCTCAGTTTTTAGATGAATTATTGACAATTGCATTTTAGTTTTGTTTTTTTTTTGTTAATCGAATCAACATGTTTGGCATTGAATTTCACCACTTGACTCAAAAACTTTGAATGTCCATTACCATATCCGTCACCACTTGACTCAAAAACTTTGAATATCCGTTACCATACGTTTAGATACCATGTTGACCGTTTTCTTTTACTACACATTCAGAATGATTAACTACCAGGTCTGATAACACATTCTGATTAATGTTTAGAAAAGTACTCCCTGTCGGAAATCAAACCCGGAACCTTTGAGTTACAAGGCTCGCGTTTTAACAACTGAGCTAGAACGGAAACTAAAATGTATTATCTTTTATGTCCGGCATCTAATTGACCTATTTCAAAAATTTTTTTATGTGATAAAATTTATTGTTTAATTATTCATTCTTAAAAAACATACAAAATGTATGTCCATTAACACCTCAGAATACATTTTGTTGTAAATGAACACATAAATAAAACACTTAAATGAACACATTTGTAAATTAATTTTATTATGATTTAGATTATTTTCGCACTCCTAGAGTTCATAAATTTTAAATTCAGCTCTCATAGATTTTTGAAAGAAATTATTTCAACTTTATTCCTTAATTCCTAGTTGGTATGCCATCTTCAGATATTCAGAGAGGTTAATTAACACTAAACAGCCCAACTTTGAATTAAAAAAAAAATATTCATTGGCGAGGGCCGAGTTTTGAAGGAATTGTTCTCTGTTGTAAACTCTGGTTTTTCAATAAAATTGAGTAGAGGCGGGGGCCATTCAATAGAATGTTGATTTTTTATGACTAGTGGTAGTGAAATTAGGTCTTTGTAATATAGCTATAGGTGCTTTTTGTATTTGTCTATTCTAGTCCCGCATTGACTAAAAGGGATGAGACGGGTCTTCGCACACCGGGTCGAATCAGGACAAATAGGTCTACCCTATTAGTTAAAACAGGTATGATTTCAAATAGGGGTCTTTTGTAAATACCCTTTTAGGACCGGAATATCCTACTAAAGAATGCCCTATTAGGGTTGGAATTTTACATTATTACACTCTGATCCAGACCGGATTAAAATAAGACATGCCTGTACAAAATATGCCACTAGCTGGATTATTAGCAACTTCATTTTAATTTTGTTTCTGCCAATTTTTAAAAAAAAAATTGTTTTTATCTCTTATTTCCTTTATCCTTTCATAAAATATTGGTCTATGTCATATTTTATGTCTGATAGGGTTTATTGTTAAGCTATCTATTCTTTAACAAAAAATATAAAAAAAGGTTTGTATCCATTAACACCTAAGAAGACAGAACGCACGTTGTTGCGGGACCTAGGTCTTAAAAGGTGTTTATGTCGTGTTCTGAAACATATTGTAATTTTTGCTACACAGCACATTTTTATAAAAAATATATATTTACTATACAAAAGCCCGTCGGCTGCATCACAAAATATCTGTTTAAAATTTTCTTGGGCGTTTGTTTCAGTTTGTCTGCGCCTTTGAAAAGTCCGTCCAAACAAGTCGTTGCACCCTAGTCTGTAATCTAGATCTTGAAAATGCTTACATTTGCTCTATTTGCCGCAACCAATTTCCCGAATCATAACCAGGTCGGCTGTCGTGGATTTCGGTAGGCGCCACTTCTTCTTTATGATCTCCTGTACTAGAAAATCAATGCTTGCTTCTGTAATTGATAGCTCATAAATATTTTCGTACAGCTTTTAGTGTCTTTTAAAAGAGAATAAGAACTAATGGTGATGATTTCTTGCCTGCGGGAGTTCACAAAAGTGTGCTGTTGTCCAGAATTTAGTTTTTCAAAGTTTGTAATAGCAAAGTACTGTAAAATAGCTCACATAGTCACCGCCGATTATGATATCCAGGTTTTTATACTTGAAGAAGTCGACCAAGCGCACCAATTCCGGAGTTAGTATATGAAAGGAATAGAGTCGTATGGAAAATAATAACATTTTTCAATCATCTGATCAAACAAACCACGTTCGCAAATTTATTAAGGATGAAAACGGTTTACAGTACATTTGCTTTTTTTTGCTACCGTTAATACTCCATCTAATCGTTTGATCTCCAATCAAACTGCATTTTTTGAACAACAATCAATATTCTAAACCATCCACCTATAGTTCTGCACTATGGACTGCTTTAAATTAACGATAATCCATCATTACAGTAATCATTTACAGCGATATATTTCATAATCTGGAATAAATTTATCAATAATTTAATTTCACATACTGTTTCTAAAATTTCCATAAACGTATATCTGTAATATTTTTGACATAATTAAACTCAACGTTTCAATTCATTTCATCCATAATCTTCAAGTATACACAATATTTCCATTTAATTTAACAATAACTCCATTTTACGAATATAAAATTTTAAATCGAATTAAATTGATTTATTAAATTATTGTTTGCTGTCTTAGTTTATATCGAAATAAAATAAGTTGATTTATTTTTAGCCGACTTAATTTAATCGTTACTCAATCATGCATTTGAGAAAGTTTTAATCTAGTTTGCTGATTAAAATGGGCTATATAACATCACAATTATTGAGCCATAGTATGACCAACAGTTTATTTGCAACTTATAGGACTTCTAGTCTTGATATTCAATAATGTTGAAACGGTATATAAATTTTTTTATTAATATATCCAATTAATTTTGTAATATATCCCGCTTTTGGTAAAACTAATTGTTTTATTTGTTAAATTAAAATCTTTATTCACACTCCAGTTTACAGTTATGTAGTACTTTTCATTCAACTTTGGTAAAAGTTCATTTATTATGAAAAAATTTTATTAGTTTTTGAAACACATCACACAAATGGTGCAGGTGTCTACCATGTAGCTGCTGACTTTTTCACTTTGTTTTTTATATTTGTTGGAAGACTACATCCGTCGTTCATAAATAAGTTTTGACGACACTTTATAGAAACAAGATAGATTTCTAAAGTGATTATATAGTTATTGAGCCTTATTACATAAAGTTCGAGGTTTGTTTGAAACTTCTATTTTAAAGTCTCTTCATATTCATTAATTGACAATGGCTTTTAAACGTTATAAGTTTGAACACTGGTATGCTATTGCCACGCTCTACGAAAAGAGTACTTCAAAAACTTTGCTTTGAATGCTGTGAATGCTATTCTGTTTGAGTATATAAGGTGTAATACGAAAACCATTACATAATTGATAGTAACCAGAGAATGACTGAGTTTGCATTATCAAATAATTTGAAAATTTCCAGTACATTCTTTCAGCACCGATCTATTCATAATCAGCCTCTATAGCAACACTCGAAATTAAATTGATCACGTGGTAGTTACAACACGTTCATTTTCGAGTGTTCTGGATGTGCTATCCCTTAGAGGTGCATAAATTGGAAGTGACCATTTTCTTGTTTGTGCTAATATAAAGTTTTAGTTTCCAAATTCAGGCATTCAAAAATACAATCTACAGAAACGTTTTAACTTCTCATCTCTAAAGAATGCTGAAACAGAGAAGAGATATCAAAACCATATCGTTGAAATATTAGAAAACCCAGAAACTATCTATGGAAATGTTAAACGTACTCATATTTACTCAAACACGCAATTCTTAGCGTTGCTGAGAACCATAACCGACGACCAGAAAACCATTACCATGAACTCTGGATGGATCAACCCGGCCTTGATGCTAATTGAGAACTTGATTGAACCAAAGAGATTCCTATATCTGAAATTACGGTTTCTCAAACATGATCCCGTTTTCCCGGGATCCCGGGGGTAAATTTTCATCCCGTTTTCCCGGGATTTCATCCCGGGTATCCCGCTAACTTTTATTAACATTTTTTTTTACTTTTCAAAGATATTAAAAATTTTCTCACTGGAAGATCGAGTAGTTTTTAATTCTTTTTCCCTATGTAGTAATTAATTTCGTTCAAAATTAGGAAAATGTTTTTTTGACACATATGGTGTCATGGTTTTTTTATATGGTTTGTTTTGAAACATATAAACACAACAAATTAAAACCAATAAAACTTAAAATAGGTAGATTTTTCTGAGAAATCTACCTAAAACTTGCGGTTCATTTCTCTTAATTTATGTTTAATGGTTCTCTTATGAAGGCGATTAATAGACGAACGAGACATGTTCACAATGTGATCTGCAATGTCGTCTGATTTATTTCATTGTTAGCACGAGTAACTGAGTTTGAGCCATCTAGCCTCCGAAGAAGACTCCAAGCTGCCTAGAATGGGAAAAATCAATGTTTTCAACAGCGTTAATCCACTTTTGTTTCCTCGCGGTGTCCAGTGAGTATATTAAGTCATCAACCACGTCTGCCTCACCACTACTAAGGTGCTCCTCAAATAGTAAATGTATCGCTCTCTCTACCCCAACCAGGAATATATTCTTCACCTTGGGATGCATTTCTTTGCAGTTGAAATGATGGTTCCTACGAACCTACCGTAATTTTTAGGAATGGATTGGATCTAGTGAATCACTGCATCCAACTCCGACCCATATTTAGCCCAGTCAGTTTTGTTAAAATGGCATCTAGGTTGAGGAGTAGAGTTTACGTGTGGGATTTGAATACCTACCTAAAAAATTACTGGTGGACGATGTTGAGAGCGCGGCAAACCTTGTAAGACAGCCCTAGATATTGGAATAGGGTTAGTTGTTCGTTTTTTGTGGAAAAACAGAGGTCGGGATTGTAATAACTTGGCCATCTAGCAGATCTAATTGGGTTTTCATGTCTTTCGTATCATATACCAGGAACATGTTGTCGATTGGTCCCGTCAGTTAGTTGTATGCCATTGGTATTATTATTTGAGTAGGACCACTAATTGTGATGGCTATTAAAGTCATCAGCCTATATTGCTGGGTGGTGAAATAATGGTAGAGTATCAGCTGGCCACGCTGTATTTAGGACTTGTTTACGTTAACAATCTTTGTGATCGATATATCAACAACAATAGGATGTATATCGTTGTCCGTCTGGTGTAAGTAAATGGGTGCAGTTCATGATTTCTGACTTAATATACGTGCCAGATCCATATGTTTGATGGTAAATAGCACTAATTAGTTTATAACCAACAATTTTTCCTCTAGAGGTAAGTTGCGTTTCATCTGTTGCATACGTTTCCTGCCAGAATTACAACGTTGATATCGAAATAATAACTTTAATACTCTTTCTAAGTGTTCAGTTTTTGGCTTGCTAATGCTTTCAATGTTCAATTGCAAAATACGGACTGAGGCCCCAATATTTTTTGTCTTATGGTACTGAGAAGTACCGTTGTTATTGTGATTTTGCTTTGTTTGTATCACAGAACATGTATCATATGACGTTAAAAACATCACAAAAGAATGAGCAATTTTTGAAGCAACTATGCAGAGTACAAATAATTTAGATTATACAATGCACTAATGACTATCACACCGACATCAATTGAATCGGAAAGAGCCTTTTCTGTGGCAGAACGTTTCGTCACGAAATTGAGTGATGGCGCCATTGACAACCTAGTTTTTTGAAAAATTGTTTAAAAATTAGTATTATGAATTTATTTTTGTTTTTATGTATTTATATTTAATTTTTGAAGTTTTTCTAATTAAAAATAATGGAAATTTAAAAATCAATAGCGCATTTTTGTGCTGTTTTAATTTTGCACATTTTTCTACCACCCAATTAGAAAATGAAAGGTCTAGATGGACCAAACGCCAGATCTACAAAGGAGAACGTTAGATAAAAGTAACATTTGGTTGCATTTTGATAAATATTTACTTTGACCTGAATAAAACAAGGGATAATAATCAAAACAAAAGTTTTTTTTTAAAATCGATTTTGGTAAAATAAAACAAAATATTTAAAAAAAAATTTAATGAATTATCGACTGCTCATTGTTTTACTGATTACCATTAACCTGTTTTTCTGCTGCACCTCCCCAACCCACTTATCTTTGAAAACGATGTAAAGATTACTAAAACTATAGAGGTCGGCTTACCTTTTAAAATGTTTTTTTACAATAGAAATTTTGAAAACAGGTTTTTTTAATCTTGACGAATGGGGTACGTGTCATATGAAAGGTGATTTATTTCTATTCCGAGAAAACAGCAACAGAAAACGAAAACAGACTTACCAAACCGCGGTTTTGCGGTTTTAAAAATTTTTTTCGAAAAAAAAAAAATATTACTTTTATTAATATTTTAATTAATACTGCCAATAACGGCGAAGAATTTTCTTTTTTGGAAGGTATCAGGGATGAAATAATTTTAGATAGAAAACATAGTACAATAGTATAGATTTTAGATAACGTGCATGCTATAGTAAAGTATTTTAAATGATTTACAATCTGAAATAATATCTTACAACAAAACGTGCGTACAGAAGTTGGTAATGAAGGTAGTTTGAATTTGGATGTGAGACGTCGATGCAATTCAATGTGAAGTTTGGATCATGGTGACTTTGGCATGGAGCAGGTAACAAAGGGGCCTTCAAAGTTTCGTGATTTCGTCGCTAATCGTTCCTACCTGAGTAGGGGGTATGCGCAGAAAAACTTTCAGCTTTTATAAAATAACGAAGGTCTGGCCGTCGCGGGCTCTCGGTCTACATGGTAATGAAGTAAAACTGAACATAGATCTTTATTAATTTTAAACATGAAAGTTTTAATTTGAAATAATTTATAGAATTTTTTTTCCTTTTTTAATTTTAATAATTTATTTTGAAATAAATTGAATTTGAATTAAAAAATAAAAACAGAAACACGGTTTTTTAGAAAATTTAATCATCAGAGCTACAATCACTATCATTTTCTTCCGATGGGTCAATTAGAGGACAATTCTGACAGTTGTCACCGGTTTTTTAAACTCGGTTTTTTAGAAAATTTAATCATCAGAGCTACAATCACTATCATTTTCTTCCGATGGGTCAATTGGAGGACAATTCTGACAGTTGTCACCGCAGAATGTCCCACATGTTGAGTTACAAAATAAACCGAGTCTTCGGCAACCACAAGAGGCACCACATCCTTTTTTACAGCTACAAAATATTATCTTAAGTAATTCTTCTGGTGCACATCACGTACTTCCTGCTTTGATTTCGATATTTTCGACTATACAGTCACACACTATTTCAAAAAGATTTGTGGGTGTATACACGCACACAAACACTGACACACACTCACACAAATGATGTCGAAAAAACCAGTGTTTTTGCACCAAAAAAATGCAAATGGTTTTTGTAACATATCACTCTCAATTTTAAAGTTACAACGTCCATTAAAAAACCAATATATAGGTACTTTCAAAAGTCATAATATGGTGTTAATTCCAGCTTGTTCAAACCTTTCACTTTTAACTGGATACGGGTTGAGAGGCTCAGTTTTGGGAGGCTCAGTTCCAAGGACCAAGGCTCAGTTTTGGGAGTGATTAGTCGATTTGGAATAAACCGCCGCAATTCATCTTTTATTTTTTTTTTTTTTAATAAAATGTGTTGTGTAGTAGGAATTACAATATGTGTCACAATAACACATAAAAACCTCGTATGTCAATAGCAGGGACTGGAGTACGCGGGGTTGTCACACCCGTAGATAAAAAATAAAAAAAAAATTTTCAAAACAATAAAAACTGATCCCTCAATGCGGTATTTATGACTTCAGAAAGTCTTAATGCTGATGTGCTAGGATCTTCCTCTACATAACAAACAGATTTTCAAGGTGTTTCTTCATAAAAGTTTCTTAGTCCTTCCCAGTCAGCGTGTTTATAGTTCCAAACGTGACGAGGATTGGCTTTAATTGGTGTAGGTGATGTAAATTGTACTGTTGCTGAAATTAGTAAATGGTCCGATGATCCAAGGGGTTGTTCAACTCTTATCTTCGTTGTATCTGGTTCGTTTGTCAAAAACAGATCCAGCAAGTTATTGTTATGTTGGGTATTATCTGAGATTTTAGTGGGACACTAAACTATCACTACCACTATCATTGGAGTCAAACCATGATAATCTGCGAGTAACAATTCTGCCTGTCGTCCTACGTTATCAGTGCGTGATGAATACTTCAGCCATTCTTTATTATGTATATTAAAATCCCCAAGAATGACCAGTCTTGCTTTGTGGTAGTTTGTGGTAATTTTGTCTATATTATACGATATTTGATCGAACAAAGGACAACCTGGAGGGGAGTTTGGGGATCTGTATAATCCTATTATGAACATGGTTTCATCAACACCTGAGATCTTTAATGCCACAGAATTATGCTGCTTAGAGTTCAACACGTAAGCCTTAATTCTCATACATGAAAGTGAATTTCGGACAAATACACAGACACTATGTTTGCTACAAAAGGAATGTTCCAATTCGTAACTAGGTATCCGGTATTTATGAAATCCAATTTTAACGCTTTATCACTGACAGTTGTTTCTGTAAGAAACAATATGTCAGGTTTATTTTTTTCGATGTAGTGATGAACCTCGTTTAGGTTTGAATTGAGACCTCTTATGCTCGTGAAATCAATGATAAGCTTCCGCCGCTACCGTTTCCCTGAGACATAGGCTTACCCTTTGATATTGTAGATACAGCTATTGAAATTCGGCCATGCTTAAATTTCGACACTATACAATACAAAAAATCTAGGTATCTCTGTCACAAAAACACGATAGCAGGTTTCATATAACAGTAGCACGATAAGGGCAAAGCAAAGAAAATGGAGACACAAAAGACACTAACCAAATTTTAGGTTAAGTAATAGAGTTAAACCAGGTAAGACAAGAAAGCAATTCCTACTAATAATTAAAAACAAATTTTATATTTCTTGCTACCAGGTAATATTTTGTATTACAAATCTACAAATTTAAACTTTTAAAATAACAAATTTATAACTTTAAAAAGCGATAAAAGGATAAATTTTACCTGCTTGGTAGCAGTAAACATAAAATTTTAAATAACTTTTTTAAAGAACAATCTCACCGATATACTTGTTATCTTCACCATTCACTTTAATTAACACTAACACTAATACACTCACAGTATATTTGATTTATAAATTTTTTTTGTATTATTTTTTTTAATATTTTAACAACCTTCCTCTTCTAACTCCGGTTGATGAATGTGACTATCAATTATGTTTTCTTTGCTAAAAAGTATAATGAAAAACACACAAATCAAATATGACAAAAACAATTTTTTTTATTTTACTTACAAATACAACAAATAAATGTTATAAGCCGAAAAAAAAGTCAAATTCAATAAAAAAGAAAAAAAAATCGAATTTTAAATCAGGAAAATGAGAACAAGTAATAAGAAAATAACAAATGATTACAATTTATATCACTCTCTTTTATAATATTTATTTTATACTAGCAGGACCCGGCGTGCTTTGCTACGCTTATATATAAAGTTTGTGCGCAGACATTTTGTTGACGTAGTAGCAATGATTTCAAAAAAGTGGTAATGAGAAATGATAGCATAATTTTTAATTGTACTTTTTAAAAATATGAATGAAAAATAATCAGCACTCTAGCTAAGTTCGGATATATGAAAAATTGGTGATCAAATAAGTTTTCAAGTAAGCAATAAAAAAATTTATATGACTTGTTGAATTAGTAGAGGTGTGTCATCTCTATATAGAACATTATACAGAACAAAAATAGAATTACAAATGTTCACAGTGCTCATGCATTGTATTTGTTCCCGACACGAAACAGACAAAAATCTCTCAAATCACTCACAAAATTTCTCAAAATTTTATTTTTTACACCAAATATTGTAAAAGTTTTGTAAATAAAATATTGTAAAACTTATTTTAATATGGAAAGAATTTCAAAATGTCGTTTTAATTCTATTTATTTATTCGAGTACTTGTGGGTACACTTTATTTTTTGTTTTTCGGTTTAACGGAATGGTTTTCCTAACGCGTTAGCCACATACAGTTATTCTTGTGAGAAGCACGCATTCTCCAAATCTAGTCCACATACCTGCTATAACTGTCCTTGTGATATGTTGATGGTCATTGTAAAAGCGACTTGCATTGAAAACGAAACGTTTGAGTTCAAATGCCTTATCTGTTGGAATACGTGGCAACACTACATCTTCCGTTTCGATTTTTCCATTTAAAATTGTGGCTTCATTGACATTGTTCATCATCTTTTTCACTGAACATTTCTAAAAAATTTGTGCAACTTCAAAGTATTTGACATATTTAGAATTACAATGTATGTCACAAAACACATAAAAACCTTTTAAGACCTAGGTTCCACATCATCATGTTTTTTAAGACATTGATGGACGCAAATTTCTTTTTTTTTTTTGGTTTTTTATGTTCTTTTTAAAGAATGGAAAACCAAATAAGAAATCCTTTCACATAATAATGTAACACATAGGGCAATATTTCATAATAGGATGGAGGAAATAAAAATAAAATACTTTTTTTTCAAATTTGCAGGAACAAAGCTAAAATTGGGTTACTAAATTTCTAAGTTTACGCATTGTTTTCCTCAATCCAGTATATATAATAGTTATATGGAAACTCATTTCTTCGAGCAAGCAAAAAAGTTCATTCTTTAAAAAAAAATATAAAAAATAAAAAAATTGCGTCCATAAACACCTTAGATGTTGTTGTGGGACCTTGTTCTTAAAAGGTTCTTATGTGTTGTTGTGACACGCTGTGTTGTAATTCCTACTACCCAGCATATTTTATTTAAAAATACCTAAAAAAGCGTGTCATCACCAAAGAATATTCCATAACTATAAGACTAAGTGTGCTATCGTTGATTGAAAAAGGTTTATCCCCCAGCACCCCTAAAATATCACTTATCCCCTTATATCACTGATATCTTACTGTCATTGCCAGTGGTATACGATGCCTCACGCTAACTGATTTGCCAATAGCAGGTATCAAAGTACGCGGGGTTTTCACACCCATAGATCCAAAATGTATATAAAATTCATAGAATTCATAGAAAATATATAGAATTCAATTCAAGATATATAGAATTTATTGGTATTAATGCATTGTTACCGTTTGCAAATCACTATTGCAAACGTGTTGCCGGCTAAGTGCCACTATTTTTAATTAGTTTGTTCATCATGATTGCCATCCGTTTTTGATTATACATAAGCTATGCTTCTTTGTATAGTATTTGTGCGAATTCCATTTCGTAATTTTGAGCTTTAAATCGATATAAACGATGTTATCCACTATCTTCACTTAGTTTTAGAAATATGTATCACACACAATTGCATACCAGCAACATATTTGGTGTAGATAAAACATTTTGATCATGTGCTAAATTCCAATATATGTAATTTTGATATATAAATAAACATAATTATTTGTCAGATCATACTTTTTCAGTTTCATTAAATTATGTTCAATGTAAAAAAATTGATCAAAGCAAACCAAATGTATAAAACGATATATTTAGATAAAAATAATAAAGGCAAAACCCCTTTTAAGTTAATTATAAGAGCCCTGGGCTCAAAAGTTTTATTAATATGCCAGTAAAAACCAATTATAGTACAATATGATGAAAGGCCGTAAAACTAAGGTTTTTGGACATATGTGTAGTTTGCACCCACTTGAACTCCCAATGGCTTACGTCCATGCATCATACTATTTTTCATTGAAATGATTGTTTAATCTAATTGTTGTTTAATCTAAATCAAAGTTAAAAATTTTATACATTTTGAAATGAAAATATTTTGAACAAGAGTAACCTTTGACCAAAATATTTGTTACTTTTTTCAAACAAATCGTATAACTATATGACAACAAAAAATAATAATTACTTTGATTGGATTATAAAATTTTCAATTGAAAAATTGTTTTTATTATTTATTATATATATTTTTATATTTTTAAATATTTTTTTTAACTCACCATAAGCAAAAACTAACAACTATATTATATTGATAAAAACTAGAAAAATAAACTGAAATATTATATTTTTTGTAGATCATTTAATTTTTGTGGAATAAAAATTAAATCAAAAAATATTGCAAAAATTATAACAAAATCAAAAATTCAAACTTTTTCAAAATTCCAAAAATATTGCAATAATTATAACAAAATTATAAATTTAAACTTTTTCCAAAATGCTAAAAATTTTGCAAAAATTATAACAAAATCAAAGATTGAATCTTTTTTCAAAATTCTAAAAATATTCGAAAAGTTAATCCAAAATCAAAGATTGAAATTTCAAAATTCCAAAAATATTGCAAAAATAATAACATAATCAAAAATTGAAATTTATTTTCCAACTGTTCCTGTTATTCAGAAGACGTGAAATCAAACAAAAAATTATCACGAAACATCTCCCTACTAATAACAATTTTTGTTAAAAAAACGACATTTAATCTGCAACAACTTGGTATTTGCCGTTCCTATAAGTTGGGAGGAGTTGAAACTGAAAAGAATCATATTCCATGGCGAATTTCATGTTCTATTACATTTCATGTCATACAAAAAATTAAATTTATTTTACAAAAAAGTTGGTTCAGAAAATAAACGAAAATCATTTTTTTGACACACTTAAGGATTTTTTTGACACACTTCATGTCAAATTTAATGTTCAGTTACATTTCATATCATCCGAATAATTACTTTTATGTTTTAGATCTTTCTAGTCAAAAATGTTTCCCGTAATATGTTTCTCAAAAAATTGGGAAACAAAATGTATGAAAATCATTCTTTTGACACAATTAACGGTATTTTTTGACACACTTATAACACAATAATCAAGTTGGTCTCACATACAGATGCCAGCCATCAATATTTCTCGACATTCAATGTTACAACCCATTATCGCTTAAAATTATTGTTTCTTTAGCAAAACATATGCAAATTTTCGTGTTTTGTCACACTATGTGATGTTTTTAACACACTTCCGATTTTTTTTAAATCGCTCCAGCGGTTTTCTAGATTTTGTCGGCTGTGACAGCCGACCGGCAGACAAATCGACATTTTTGCTTTTTTTCTTCGTTCTTCATAATCGAGGGAAATTCGATTATTAATTTTTTCCTATCTTATTTAAATAATTAATACAATTATCATATTTAACTAAAAATTTTAAGACATTTATTAATTTATAATTGCACCTAATATTATACAAATGTATTTTTCGATGCAGTAATTACATATAGTCTCACTTGAGCGAGGGAGTGTAAATCGTCTCTCCCTAAGAACTTTCATTCTTTTAGGAGATCGATAAAAGAACCTATGATACGCTGATAAGTTGCAAGTAAAAAGTTTTATACTAATGCCGCAATTAGACTATTGCAGAACTCTGCACTATTTCTGCAATGGTAGTGTGTAAAATATTCATTGCAGAAAAATTTGGCAATGAACTCATTGCAAAACATTGCAATGAGTCATAGCAATGTTTTGCAATGAGTTCATTGCCAAACTTTTCTGCAATGAATATTTTACACACTACCATTGCAGAAATATTGCAGAGTTCTGCAATAGTCTAATTGCGGCTTTAGACGAAATTTAGTTGCTGAGCAACAAATAAAGAAATCATTTGGACTTTTCAAATATTAAAAAATTAATCGATTTTGTGTATCATAAATTGTATATTACTCCCATTTGATTTTATCAACAGTATTTCAGCATTTATGCCAATTCAAAATTCAACAACAATCTTCTATGTTTTGATATTATTTAATTGTTTCTCCTTAAAAAACCCCAAATAATATGACGAAACAAAAATATAAACAGAAATAGACATAAACAAAACTGTCTACCCAAGAAGGAACAAACATTGAAAATTTGTTGTTGTTGCTATTGCTTTTTACAGTAGTCATAATTTGAAACGTCTACCTAGTGTGGGAAAAAGATTTTCGTTTGTTTGTATGAAACTGGGAAACGTTTGTATTAAAAGTTTCGGGAACATATAGATAAATTGTTGTTGTTCTAATTATTGTATTAAAACTTAATGATTTTTTTGAACGTTTGACAAAATAGTATTAAGTCGACAATATGCGAACAATATAAAAACAAAGTTTCATATTTATATTACATTTGGGTATAGACACTGTCTAGTGTGTCTATACTGACGCTTCGCCACTGTATATAGAGATTATACGCGATATTATACGTACTTGACCAGTTTATTTTTGTTTTCAGTAGGATTTGCCATGTCTACATAATTAATTTAACTTTTAAAAATATGGAACCCTAAAACCTTAAATTTGTTCTTGAAAATGAATGCTTACATCGATTATATATTATGTCAACATGTAACAAAAATGCGATATAATTTGATAGAACAAATAAATTTTTAGTTTCGCAAGGAACTGCAGCTTATATATTTTATTTTATTGTTAATATGTACATGTAACCATATTTGAAACGGAAAGTTTAAAATATAAAACTTTATGTTATTGTTGTCGTGTTTCTTATGGTTAAGTGTTTTTTTGTTGTTTGTTTTGACCTTTACCATGGTAATAGATGGTATTCTTGGTATTAAATACAAATTAATGAATACTTTATTGAAATAATTTTATTGGTCATAATTATGAAAGTTTGTTTTTTGAATAGGTTTTTGTTTAAGATATTTATGATTAAAACCTATAAAAGCTTTGTTCTGCAGCCAAATTCTGTAACTGTGAAGTGGTGAAGTGTTAAAAATTTCTTTATTTCGATTTTATCACCAAATTTTATCATTTTAACATTTTTAGCGATTCTATATGCAATTTATGTGCTATGTAAGTGTTAATAAATCTTATAGTAGGCGACTCACTAAATATCAAACGTCAATGCATAAAATTTTCATTGATTGTTTTATTTAATAGAATTATTATAAAAAATCCTTTATTTCTTATTTTCAAAATAAATTATTTTTTGTGAGCAAAATATAATTGCTGAGCGAAATTAATTTTTAATTGGATTAAATAAAAGATTTGTTCAATTAATTGATGCCGTCAGTTGCCGTAAAAGACATATTTTTGAGAAATGCTGAAATAAACGAGATGTCAAGTATATTGCTATTTTTTGCAGATAAGACTTATTTTGACTCTAGTGGGGTCATAATTAAGGTTCTAACAACAGGAATTTGTTCCTCTATTGTTCAAGAAATATAGATTTTGAAAGAATTCTATAATATCTCATTAGAAGTATGTTATACTACCGTTCTGGATAAAAAGTAATATTTGGTAAATTTCCATCACGACTACGATAGCAGACGTGGATCTTTTTAACAATATTCTGAACACACTTCTGCATAATTGTTGAGATAGAGACAGATGAGGTCTTCAATGGTTTTGGGCTCTTGCATTATTTGTAATTGACAGTTTCATTTTCAAAAAACATGAAGTTCAAGAAAACAATACATAAACCTACGACAAACATGAGCGTTTTGATACATCAAATGTAAATCTAGTTGACTGTATATACGTATATACATATAGATATTTTAATTCCGAACTACGGTCTAAAACACATAAATACCAATCATTTTGAATAACACAATTTAAACATCAATTTAACTATATTTAAATATTTTCGAAGTTTAATTTGAAAAAAAAATTTTTGATGTTATTTTGAAATCTGAAATAAACAAATCACATTGATGTAATTGTGTTTTTTGACATAATGGCGTTAGCAACAAAAGAATCCATTTTATTTCCCCAAGAAGGAACAAACATTGAAAATTTGTTGTTGTTGCTATTGCTTATTACAGTAGTCATAATTTGAAACGTCTACCTAGTGTGGGAAAAAGATTTTCGTTTGTTTGTATGAAACTGGGAAACGTTTGTATTAAAAGTTTCGGGAACATATAGATAAATTGTTGTTGTTCTAATTATTGTATTAAAACTTAATGATTTTTTTGAACGTTTGACAAAATAGTATTAAGTCGACAATATGCGAACAATATAAAAACAAAGTTTCATATTTATATTACATTTGGGTATAGACACTGTCTAGTGTGTCTATACTGACGCTTCGCCACTGTATATAGAGATTATACGCGATATTATACGTACTTGACCAGTTTATTTTTGTTTTCAGTAGGATTTGCCATGTCTACATAATTAATTTAACTTTTAAAAATATGGAACCCTAAAACCTTAAATTTGTTCTTGAAAATGAATGCTTACATCGATTATATATTATGTCAACATGTAACAAAAATGCGATATAATTTGATAGAACAAATAAATTTTTAGTTTCGCAAGGAACTGCAGCTTATATATTTTATTTTATTGTTAATATGTACATGTAACCATATTTGAAACGGAAAGTTTAAAATATAAAACTTTATGTTATTGTTGTCGTGTTTCTTATGGTTAAGTGTTTTTTTGTTGTTTGTTTTGACCTTTACCATGGTAATAGATGGTATTCTTGGTATTAAATACAAATTAATGAATACTTTATTGAAATAATTTTATTGGTCATAATTATGAAAGTTTGTTTTTTGAATAGGTTTTTGTTTAAGATATTTATGATTAAAACCTATAAAAGCTTTGTTCTGCAGCCAAATTCTGTAACTGTGAAGTGGTGAAGTGTTAAAAATTTCTTTATTTCGATTTTATCACCAAATTTTTATCATTTTAACATTTTTAGCGATTCTATATGCAATTTATGTGCTATGTAAGTGTTAATAAATCTTATAGTAGGCGACTCACTAAATATCAAACGTCAATGCATAAAATTTTCATTGATTGTTTTATTTAATAGAATTATTATAAAAAATCCTTTATTTCTTATTTTCAAAATAAATTATTTTTTGTGAGCAAAATATAATTGCTGAGCGAAATTAATTTTTAATTGGATTAAATAAAAGATTTGTTCAATTAATTGATGCCGTCAGTTGCCGTAAAAGACATATTTTTGAGAAATGCTGAAATAAACGAGATGTCAAGTATATTGCTATTTTTTGCAGATAAGACTTATTTTGACTCTAGTGGGGTCATAATTAAGGTTCTAACAACAGGAATTTGTTCCTCTATTGTTCAAGAAATATAGATTTTGAAAGAATTCTATAATATCTCATTAGAAGTATGTTATACTACCATTCTGGATAAAAAGTAATATTTGGTAAATTTCCATCACGACTACGATAGCAGACGTGGATCTTTTTAACAATATTCTGAACACACTTCTGCATAATTGTTGAGATAGAGACAGATGAGGTCTTCAAAGGTTTTGGGCTCTTGCATTATTTGTAATTGACAGTTTCATTTTCAAAAAACATGAAGTTCAAGAAAACAATACATAAACCTACGACAAACATGAGCGTTTTGATACATGAAATGTAAATCTAGTTGACTGTATATACGTATATACATATAGATATTTTAATTCCGAACTACGGTCTAAAACACGTAAATACCAATCATTTTGAATAACACAATTTAAACATCAATTTAACTATATTTAAATATTTTCGAAGTTTAATTTGAAAAAAAAATTTTTGATGTTATTTTGAAATCTGAAATAAACAAATCACATTGATGTAATTGTGTTTTTTGACATAATGGCGTTAGCAACAAAAGAATCCATTTTATTTTATCACTAACCAAAAGTCAGTGTTAACTTTGCAGTTTTAACATTTCACTCATTTAGATTTTTTTACGGTGAAGTGATAAAAAATTTATCACTTCACCGCTTCACAGTTACAGAATTTGGCTGCTGATATACCTAGATATATAATAAATAAGATTAAAAGAAGTACCTCTAAAACGTAAAACTGTTTTACTCTAATTACAGGCGTACTATATATTTCGTTGTCAACAAAGTAGGAAAAACTCATCTAGATCAAAAAGATTACAATCTATTTTCAGTATCTATCTACTTTTTGTCAAGACTTATAGAAATAAAATGTAAAATTTTGAAAAACACATAGTTTTAAATGTTATAATCTTGGTAAAACGGATACCTAACTATTAACTAGATGATTTCTTTTAAAAAAACATAGACCTATGTTATTGACAAACAAAGACACTACCTATGATACAGACTACAGATATTATATTTCTTAGAAATTCACAATTAATGATGTGTATGCACCGAAAAAAAAACGTTGGTAGAATCAACTACAAAGCTTGTTTGATTTTGCGTCTAATACGAACGTGGTTATTTTAACCAATATTTTAATCAATTTATTTTAAAAAACGTAACAATTTTCATTATTTAAATCAACCACGGCGTGATCAATTTTTCTTGTTCATATTTTTCAGTTCGTTTGTTCATGTTTTTGTTTGAAAATTATTGTGTTCGTTAAAATAAAAAACTAGGAGAAAAGAAACTAATAAACAAAATAAAGAAAAGTAATAAACAAAAGAATAGAAAAATAAAAAGTTTTTATATATTTTAACATGGCTGGTTTTATTTAACATTTTACTTTAGGAAATAATTTAGATGTGTTTAATTGATTTAAATAATTTCCATATTATTTGCATATAAAATTATGTGCGAAAGAAATTTTTCAGTCAATGTTATAACAAAAATATCGTTAATGAAACAGGCCCTTTCTATAATTAATTTTGGTGATTTAAAAAAATTATTATATTTTTTTAATATTTTTTATTTGTCTTGTTTCATGTCCATTCATCGATATTTTAATTTAATTTTTCATAATAATGAGAAAATTATAGAAAGTTAGTATAATTTTCTACACATAATTCAAATATTTAAATTTTTTGATTTCTGAATTTTGGTCTTTTAAATTGTATCATTAAAAAAATGGCGAAAAAATGGACGCATCCTTTACAAACAAAATCACACTCATACATTTCCTATTTAGAACGTAAATATACGAACGCTAGCTTTATGCATAAAAATGTTTGTCGGGATTGATGCGAAATACATACTTCTAATATAAAAAATTTCAAATATTATATTTACGAAAAAAACGAACCCATACAAACATCGATAGCAGCAAAAACAAAACAAAGATGTACCAAACCAAAAGATTTAATACGGCGTATTGCTTGATTCTATCACAAACGTATTCAATATCACTATTTTTAGTCTAATTTTTAATTTACCACGTTTGTAGTCAATTGAAAATTAAATCATAATTGACTCAACTACAAACATGGTTAAATCAAATATGTTTGTGATACTTATAAAAAAATATATCAACAACGGTTAAATTGTTAATTTAAATACGGAGCGTTGGTTGATACAATCACTAACGTATTTAGTTCCCCAATTTTCACTTAATTTTCGATTAACAATGCAACATGTTTGAATCAAGCAAGATTTTTTCTTTCGGTGTAGTAATGCAAGAATCTCGATGATGAAATCAGTTCAAACTTTCAAATATATATAATGGATAATAATAAAATGTTAGTACATTGTTCGAGCCTTTCTGGAAAAATTAAACCTAATTTTCTTTGCAATTTATTTTTTTTTTTTTTTTCAAAACTAAAAAAAAACGTCATAATGGTTGACAAATAGAGTCTGCATTATATCATCGAATCGTGTTATAGAACCGAAAATCTTTATAGCAAAATATCATACCACCGAATTTAATATCATCGAATGGTTTATACCATTGAAGAAGATGGACGTGGATAAAACTCTCCGTCGTGATAAATATATATATATATTTTTTTACTTTAATAATTTACCATATTTAAAGTGTCTTATTACTCAACAAAAGTTATCTAAAATGTGTTTCAAACCAAGTGCTTCAATAATATATAATATATGATATATAATAATATATAATAATGGTGGTATTTTAAAAATAATTTAATTTTTCTAATTAAAAGATTGAAAAAATCAGGAAAATAATTTTTTTCTCTTGAAATTCTCGTAATTTATGGTTTTCAATTCGATACAACATTGTTGTGTCGTTGTTTATTTTTATTACTTTTTTTCATTTAAAATTAAAATGAAATTAAACCGTAGTGATTTTAGTCGATGAAAATTATTAACATTTTTAAAAAGGTTATAGAATTTATCTGATTTTTGTAGTGTTAAATTAAGAAACGATCTAATCAACAAGTCGTGGTATATAAGCCGTGTTCGATTTGACTGAAACAACTGAAGCAACTGAAAAATTAAATGCAATTGTTGTTGTTTTTTCAGTTGTTTCAGTCAAATCGAACGGACCTATACTTGGGTATAATTATGTAAGAGGACACTCTTACATTAAAAAAAAAAAAAAAAAAAACAAATGTCAATTTTGTTGTAGTATTTCGAGAATATACATAAACATTTCCAATTGGAATTTCGTGTTTCTTGTTTTGATTAAAAAAAAAATTTTGTTTGTTGATTTAGAGAAAATAAAAAAAATTTATCAAAATGCCATTACCAGGAATAAATGAATGTAAATAAAATGGAGTATTTTAGTTTAAATTTCATAATATAATTAATGAAAATGCAGATTTATTAGAAATAAAGATACAAATTTCGTCAACTTGAAAAGGTGTCATGGCGTGTGAAATATTATTCTTAAAAAACATTGATAACATTTTTGTTTCTTAAAAAAAAACTGATGGTTTGATATCTTAGGTTCGCTATTCGAAATAATTGAATTTTCATATATATATATGAGATTAGCTGAGATTTGGCATTAATTTAATTTAGTTTTAATAAATTTAATGAAAATAGAACTTCGAATTAATTAACTTTCTTTGATTTACAGCTACAGAATATAATACAAAAGGTATATATAAACATTGAAACTAGTTTTTAATGTTTATATATAACTTTCTTAAAACATCTTTCGTATTTCTATCAATTTTATGTAATTTGGAATAAATGAAAGGAAGTCTAAAAATACGTCTAAAGTATTAAAGATATCGTTCAAACAAATTTTATACATATATTCCATATTTGAATTATCAAAATATATATAACATATTTATATGAATTATCAATATATGTATATATGTGTATGTATGTGTGTATGTATGCATGTATGTATGTAGGTGTGTATGTATATGTATGTGTATGTGTGTATGTGTATGTATATATATGTATGTATATATGTGTATATGTGTGTGTATATATATGTGTATGGATATGTATGTATGTATGTATGTGTGCGTGTGTATGTATGTATATGTGTGTATGTATATATGTATATATATGTATATATATATATATATATATATATATATATATATATATATATATATATATATATATATGTATGTATATATATGCATGTATGTATGTTTATATAACAATACCACATAAATTAGTATGTTGGACATAAGGTGAAAACTTCTTAATATGTATGTTTGCTGTTAATAAATATATGTAATATATATAGGTATATATGTATGTGCGTATATATGTGTATGTATGTGTGTATATGTATGTATGTGTATACATGTGTATGTATGTGTATGTATGTGTATGTATGAGTATGTATGTGTATGTATGTGTATGTATGTGTATGTGTATGTGTATGTGTATGTGTATGTGTATGTATATATGTATATGTATATGTATGTATACATGTGTGTATGTGTGTATATGTGTGTATATATGTATATATGTACATATGTATGTGTATGGATATATATATATATATATATATATATACATATATATATATATATATATATATATATATATATATATATATATATATATATATATATATATATATATATATATATATATATATATATATATATATATATATATATATATATATATATATATATATATATATATATATATATATATATATATATATATATATATATATATATATATATATATATATATATATATATATATATATATATATATATATATATATATATATATATATATATATATATATATATATATATATATATGTGTATATATATGTATGTATGTGTGTATATGTATGTATGTATGTATATGTATATGTATGTTTGCGTATATGTGTGTATGTGTGTATATATGTATGTATGTATGTGTACATGTATGTGTATATGTATGTATATATGTATATATATGTGAGTACATGTGTACAATGGTGAATGGTCGTCTTATCAACACTTGTTATAAGTGACAGTGTGAATTTTAAACTAAATTAATCTATTAAATGATAAATATATAAGTATAACTAAATGTAGTGAAAACATTAATTGTAATAATCAGTTTTATATCTAATATAATAGTTTTAAAGTGTTGGTTTTAATAATTAAACTCTAAGGTAAGATTGCTTTCAAAAATGGAAAGATGTGGGCGACCAAGATGAAATCTTCCCTAAATGTAAAATTTATTAACTCTGATTTTTACTAGAAAACTAAATAAAGGTGTTATTGTGCTATTCGATTTTGTGTAAAATTTAAACCTACTTAGAGCTTTAACTAGCGAAATTTAGTTATTATTTCAAATTCAGTTTAAAATTTCATTTGTTGACATAATTTTATGTGATAGATTTATCTCTTTCTATTTATCCAAACATTATCCATAAAATCCAATAAGATTTTTGAACGATATCAACGAGCAGGGTTAATTGTTTTTGTTAAATTAATTCTTGTGTTTCAAGAAAAATTCAAAACATTCTTGCGTTAATTATATTATATAAAATAATGTTTTATAAAATTTAAATAAATACATTTCAAATAAAAACATCAAGTGAAAGATAATATTTTTATCCAATTCAATCCCAATACTTTTTTATATGAAATTCACTCAATTTTCAAAGGGGTTTTTTGTTTTTTATATATATGTACATAATATAAATGTTTTTAACCATAAATAACCATAAATAATTTTAACCATAAATATAATAACATGAATTCAGATTGGAGAGTGCAGAGGACTACAATTTAGTCATCATCCTATTATACTAATAAATTACATGAATAACAGGTTTCCGACTGGAGATTGCAGGCGAGTAATTTTAGATACGGGATTGCTGATTGGCGATTGCAGATTATATGTATAAGTGATTGTCCTTGTGATTGTCTCCTAACAGTAGTAGCTAGATACGATTTGCCAGGTGTCTGTAACCGGGTCGTTCACTCCTAACTTACAATTACCTACCTATCCTTACCTATTCTTATATGTAAAACGACTGTAGGAAGTGGCCCGGCCGTAATCCGGGAGTCTCGCCTAGTGCTTGGTCCTACAGTCTAATCAATCAATCAATCAATCAATCGAATGGTTTATACCATTGAAAATCACAAGATCGAAATATCATATCACCATCAATTCACGATTATAAATTCAACTGTAATCATTAGTCTTTCGAAAATTGCAAATTATTACTCCCTTAATTAAAAGGAAAACAAAAACCCCCACATGTACAATGTACATAATACTATAATTCTAATAAAAACGAAATGGTCGTCGCGTATTCAACTTCGAATAAGTTTCTATGTATAACATTTGAAATAATAGAAGCAATAGTTTCCGTCAGTTCATCCTATTTTAGTTTCGCAAAACAGAATCGGTAAAATCAAAAGGTAAAAGTTTTGATATTAAAACTAATTTTAGAAACTGTACTTCTAAAGGAAGTTTAAATTAAATAGTTTCAACCGAAACTACTTTAATTATATTGACAAGTTATACTTGTATAACCTTTTTACGGATGGTTTAACGAGAATTGTTTATATAAGTTACGGCAAAGCTTCTAATATTAAATATAGAAGTATTTTAAAAGCTTTTTTATTCGCCTACATAGTAAAGTGTTACTTTATTACTGTGATTTGCGGCCTTAAAGTATCACTTTTCAACTATTTATTTTGTTGTCATAGCTACGTCCAAAAAAGTAAAAAGCATTTGTATTTGTTTAAATTCTATGAAAAATAGAAATTTTTATCAAAGCAACCCTTAAATTCCAAATTTCATTATCCAATTAAAATGGTTGTTATCATTTGTTGTCATAGCTACACAATAATTTGGAAAAGATAACAAATATTTTGTCAAAGGTCACTTGTTCCACATATTTTTATTTTAAAATTTATGCAAAGTTATAATTTTAATTTAGAATATACATTTTTTTTTTAATATTTTGCTTGCGGCGAATAAAAAATAGTATATGATGCACGGACGTAAGCTATTTTGGACTTAATGTGGGTGCAAATCTCGGCTATCGCCTCGATTTGCAAACTCCACATACGTCCAAAATCTTTAGCTTTACGTCCTAGCATCATAATGTACTATTTTAAAACATTTTAAGAAATCTTTTTTAAAACATTTTAAAATAAATTTGTTAAACCAAACCTGAAGAAATCGTATCTTTTTTCAGACATTTTGATGTTATTTTCGTCTTTGACATTATAATTTTCAGCATTTTCTACAATTTTCTAGCAAATACCAAAACAGATTAGAATATTCTTTCTTATTCACTCGAAATAAGAAATGTGCTAACACTTACTTGTTTATACTTTTAGTTTATTCTAGTTTTTATTCACTCCCTTTATCTTTTTTCCCATTATCTTTTTTCGACTACGTTTATATTGCATTTGCCGCTCAATTATTAACTTTGGTCTTATATCAAGAATTAAAGTATTTGAAATTGGTTGAACTTTATTTAAATTTCACACAAACATAACGTGCGGTTGGTTCAACTACACCGTTCTGTACTTATACAGCTGTTGAATCAATTTCGATTTGCCATATTCGTCCTCGCGATGAGGTTTGACAGTCGCATTTCGATTGGAAATAAAACATGTTTTTTTCAGTGTATGAAATTTTTCTTGTGTTTTATGTTAAATAAAACAGAAATAAAATTGAGATTTTAGGAGTACAAAGGCGTACTTTTCATGCATTTTATAACCGAATTCTTTTAAACATGCATATAAGGGGAAATTATATAATAATTTATTGATGAACAAAATCGTATTAGCAATTTTATATAATGGGAATTGCTCTTGTGGCGTTTTAGTTTTTTGCAAAAGAGAAGAAAGCTTTAACAATTTAGCATGTTACATTTCTTGCAAAAAGTATATATCAAACCCTTCCCACAGGACGAAGTCGTGACACCTCGCTGCCTGCCTGAGGTCTCTTTATAGTTTTTTCTTTATAGTTTTTCATTATGGTGTATATGTAGATTTCATATGCAGTAATACCTATTTCAATAGACGTCATTTCTAAAAATCTCAAAAAAACTTGTGCAGTATGAGTTATGACTATAAAAGCGGAAAAACAAATTCAAAGTCACAAAAAAGTTTTTGTACGATAAGATCATATTGTTTAACTTCAACAGATTATCACAATAATTTGTTGTTTCATGTCTAAACCGCTATTTGTATAAATGTTTATTACTTCTTAACTGTAAATATGTACACATGACAAAACCGTAACATTTTATAGTATTTATTGTAGATACCGTTGGCATTTGGTAGCTATTCACTATAAATATTTAGTAAACATTTTGCAAATCCTTCTCGTAATTCAAATAATAATACTTTTACCAAAGTTTAATTAAAACCGCTTTCAGAATTGTTCTTTCACCAGAAGTGAATTACTACAAAAATGTAACAAAAAGGAATTTTTACTTGGCGACCATCACCGGAAATCACCGGATCTCATCTGATCACCGAAGTTAAGCAATATTTAACGTGATTCTCCTTTTTTATAGTTTAAATTTGTTTAAAATTAGTCCTATTAGTTAATAGTTAAAGATTAATAATTAGTCAATACAGGACGATTGCAGCGGAAATTACGCAATAATATAAAAATAAATTTTGTTTTTACTTTACTTTTATTAATATAATGTATTAAGCATTCCCGGGTTTTGGAACCAAAAAATATGTTAGCACAACAAAAAAACAAACATTGATGATCAGTTTAAATATTTTATTATCTTGGGTTATAATCTTAGAATACATATATGTATATGAATATGAATATAGAGAGAACATTACTTTAAAATTTGTTTGATGAGAGACATAAAAAAGGTGATACATTGTCTGTCATAGTCAATTTCTCTTTTTTCCATTTTGATGTGTTTTTATTTACAATCACAAACTTTTATTAAATTATAAATTAAAAGCAATTCTAAATTTAAAATGCCAAAAAATATTAAATGTTTTTTTCATAGTTGTGCTAATTTTTATAAAATGAATGAAAACAATTACGAGAAAAATTGAAATTTATTGTGTTATTTTCAGTGATTATTTAACTCAAATATTTTATAAAGGATAAACAATATTTTCTAACGACACGCACAAATATTAATGTTATGTAAATATTCTCAAAGTTCATTACATATTAAAATTTTCTGACAAATTTTTTTCATTATAAACAAATTTATTTTTCTTTGATAAAATATCAAAAATTATATGTTTGGTTTTAATAAAAACGAAAATGTCAGTTTTTTTCATTTCTTTTAATACAGTCGCAGGGAGGGAGAAACTATTACTTTTTTGTGGTAGGGTTTTTTTGTTATAGATTTTTTTAAAAAATCGCAATAGTTGTACAATTTTGAATCAAATGAAAAAGTTACTCACGTCTATGGGAAGAATTAACTGTTTTTCGGAGAGACAAAGAGAGAAAAACAAAAAAACGATTTGACATTAGTCTATGCACGGTAAATATTATTTGGTAAAATTTCAAAACAAAAAGAAAAATTAATCTATTTTTCTATAATTTAAATAGATACAATTGTCAAAAATGTTAAACGATCAAAATGTTTTAAAATGTTAAAATGTTAAACCAGTCTGCTTCAAACAGGGTTGTTTTTTTGTAAATATATTGTTACGATTCTACATAATCGCAATGAAATACTAAATAAAACTGTATTCAACCTCAATATCCCCTGTACAATATTTCAAATCTAAAATCAAGGTCACAGACAAAGCAAAAAATGAAATAATAAAAACAAAAGCAACATAAAATAAATTTCATCAGAATTTCTGGAGATTTTTTTGTAACGAATGGATTTACCTAGAATATTTGACATAATTAGAAAATTGTATATAAAGAATTCCTCTTGGAAAATGGAAATTAGTTTTCATTAGACTAATAATTTAAAGTATATGCTACGATAGTTTAAGTGGAATATGATTATGTTAAATTTAGTTTAATTGTGAATAAAGTTTTCAGTGTATTATTTTGTACGCTGCGTTTAAACTGGAAATTTCTACAATCAACCGTTGAAGTTTCTGAAGTTATTAGAAGAATATTCTAGATAGGAATATTGTTTGCTATATTGTTTTCCAGTTGTTGTGAAACAATAAAGTTGTGGAATACTTAATACAACCTGGTGTTTTTGCTTACTAATCAGTGAACGAATTCAGAACGTGATTTAGGAATTACGTTTATCGAATTGAGAGTAAGGTCAAATTCGAAATAAGGTTGAAAAATGTGACAATATTATTAATAGCATTATGTTCCACAATAAACATCGTATCCTTAACTAGAAGCTCCGTAAAAATACTTTTCTACGTTAAGTGAGGATATCGTAACTAAAAAGATTATACGGAGCTCTATTATATGTACATGGGTAGTTTTATCACCTTATTGGCCGGACGTTTAACCTTTTTCTAGCTTGAGTTATTAATGATACAACTCTTACGATTCCATCAGATCCGAGATGAATTTGCAACGTTCAAGTATTCAGTGACATCGTCAAACCGCCAGCCGTTTAACTGCTCAGAAGTACCTTTTCATTTAAATCTTTACTGACGACCATAAGTAGTCGTTCGACCATCGCTTGTAGAACTGCTGCATTTGGTTTTGTGCAATTTGCCATCTAGATAATTTATTCAACGGTAACTCCATTAAATTGGGTTCAGGAATAGACAAATAGTACGCCAATCAAAATATGTCCAGGTGTTAGTAGCTCTAAGTGTGATGTCCATCAAAATTATATGTGTTTGTGGTGGAATGAAGAGAACGGATATACTTTTCTGCAATAGAAAATCAGCTATTAATTTCTTTGTTTGTTGCTCAATAAATTTTAGTTTTAATTCTTGAATCTCTGTTTGCTGTAATGAAATTACAGCCTTATCACACCAAATTTCTTCAGGTATTCCTCTTCATGATATGAATCTTCTAAGAGCAGCGAGAAATGAGTCTGTACTTAAACTGCTCACAACTTCTAGATGTGCTACTTTTATATATAGGCATACAAATACTGCAATATCCCTTTTCAGAAGACGCATTTTTCGTTTGTTTTACTTGATTAGTATTGGTTTAGCATATTCCATCCAGTTTTCAAAAATGGCCGACTCACAAGTCACAGTACTTGCTGGTGATAGTTCTTATAATTTTGGATTGAGCGGCAGTCAGCAGTGTATACACGTAACACATTTTTTCAAATATTTTTATTTGAATTACGAACTACCAGCATCCAGTATTTTTGACGAACGATACTTAAACCTAGAGAATTACAAAAATACATATTTGTAATATAAGTTTCCCGGATTATTAACTCATTTTTTGATAAAATAATTGGTTTATTGATATTTGTAATAAAAGTAAATCAACTTATTTTATCAAGAAGAATCAATATTATCAAGAAGAATCAACTTATTTTATAGAATTTAACTGCGAGCTGCCTAATCTACCACCAACTCATACTATGCCTTCAGAGTAAATAAAAGGACCTAAAGATGATAAATGTTGTTTAATAGACAAACTGTTACTGGAAATAGTTAATAATTTTGAAGTAAAAGGATTTTGAATAATACCAATTATTGTTATTTCCACTTCGATTAATTCAGCAGCACTAATGGTATTTTTATTGTAATTTGAATGTTTTTGCCTAAACCTTTTAGAAAAACCAAGGATAAACACAGCAATTCTTTTTATTTTAAACCACGATGCCCGTTTGTTTAAACGATTAATTATTGGATTATCTGCATGCAGGACTGTTCTCTACGAAGATATTGATATCGTTTGATCGTTATTCAGATCATCAATATATGTCACCCTGGTGATTGTAAATGACTGAATTTTTCGGAAAATGTCCTTCCTATATAGGGTCGCGTGGAATAAAAAGTTATTTATAGATAGTAACAGCTCACTTCTCAAATTTTAAAAATTCTGTAAAAGCTATATTATTATATATTATAATAAATTTCACTAATAAATTAAAATAAAAATTTCTTGTTTCAAACTCGGCGTTTTGATATATACTACTGTCGATGAAAGCATAGCTTTCGAAATACGTATATAGTAAATACAAACTATTAGCATAGACAAATAATAATATCAAACTTTATACTCATATAACACTAATTTTAAATATTACGAATCATCTACTTAAGTACAGGTGTCACTAGATAGTTAATATCCTGAAACAAAATAAAAATAGTGAGAGAATATTTTGTTCTACTTCATTTGTCTTATATTATTATTTGTCTATGCTATTAGTTAACAAGAAATTGACGTTTTTATTTTATTTTATTAGTGAAATTTATTATAATACTTGTTAAGTTTGAACCAACAAAATTATTAAAATGTTTTTTATTATTGTATTTAATAATATACGTATATATGTAGTAGCAGTTATCTAAATAAAATTAATATTTACAAATCTAAATATTTCAATCTCTAGAGTATCACTATGTCCGGTTGTATATAAATATTGTTGTCAAAACAATCAAAACAGCTTATCTGACTTAGATGTAGACGCTGCCGATTGAAACTATTTAAACTTCTGTAATTTTAGTGATATTTTATCGCTTAAATTTCAATTTTACCGAAAAGTTCAAAGGCTACAAAACCTGTAAATTTAGCCTTTCCGTTTAAAAGCATTGATACTAATATTTTAAAAATTAATAAGTCAGTTTCAAAATTGTTTTGAGAAAAATAATATTTTTTAAAATATTTTTTACTCAATGAAGTTAAAAGAATCTGAACTTTTTTTTACCTATATATGAATAATAGAAAATAAAGTTAGCTATATGTATTTTAAAGCATAGTGCTAATGTATTCGTTCCTTTGTAACACAATAGTTGCTTAACACTAAGTCCACACCAGTACCTAATTAGCTACGTATCAAATTTGCTAGCCGTTTTCACCATCATACTTTTTAAATTTGATACGGTGATCTAAACTGTTATTAAAGCCGTGTTCGATTTGACTGAAGCAACTGATGCAACTGAAAAATTGAATGCAATTGTTGTTGTTTTTTCAGTTGTTTTAGTCAAATCGTTCGATTCGCACCTTAATTAGGTATGACATTTTAATTTTTAGCGCGTCTAATGAAAACATTGTTATTATTTTGGTTAGGAAACTGTAAACATTTTTTATATTCTAGCTAAAATTCTTTTACTTTTAAAATCAGCTATTAAAAACTCACATGAAACAAAAATTTACATTGATAAAAAAAGTTGATTTACTTTTATTTTAAATTTTATACCAAAATTTAGTGCTATATGTATACCGTAAAAAAGACATATTCTATTTGCTACGTACCTAATTTGATACGTAGCAAATCATCCTGTCAAATATTTGATACGTACTTTTTTCATAACTGTTTACATCGACCATAGTCGACCTAATAAGTCCTATACCTATTTTATTCTGGTGTAAACCCAATATAAAACAGATTTTAGTAGATCACCGGAACCAGATCACCAGATCAATGGAACGCCAAAAATTTTTAAATAAGTGATATGCAAACACAATTTTTTTGAAGTAGTGTAGAATGTATATGAAAGTAAATTTGAGCAAGTTAAGTTTAATATTCAATGGAACGAGCTAAAAAAAAGTTGTTCTGAAGTTGATCTGAAGAGTAAATTGTGAGTATTTTTATTGTGCATGCACGGTAATAGTATTACCAGGAGTGCGTTTCGAAATTAACTATGGCTACCGCGGTTAACTTTACTCTACCAAATGTCGTTCTATAATTAACCAAAAACTTTTAATTCAATACTTGACGTCACTATTTTAACTATGACATTAGTCAATTAGTGACATTATTACCTTATGGTTAACCATAGTTAATTTCGGAACGCACCACAGAACATTGAAAATATAATTAGAGAAAATGTCACAATTCAAAAGAAAAAGAGCTAAGATAGTTAATGTTTGAAGAATGACCAAAAAGAGAACAAAAAGCATTATTTTGAAAAAGATGCCAGACATATTTTTTTTTGCTTCAATAGAGGACATGTTCTTTTAAAAGAGAGCGTCTGATCACACTATTTCTATTCCAAAATAGGCGATTGGATCGCTTATTTTAGACGCGCTGTTTTTAAGATCGTAAATATAAGAATTTGGCGATATGGGTTGAAAAATTACCCCAGCCAAATAAAAAATTAAATAATAAAAAAAAAAAAAAAATATAAGAATTGACATCTAATTAATAGTAACATTTATGGCTTTAAATATATACATTTAATAAAACGCGGTATTAAATATAATAATAACCACTTTAGTTTTTTTAGTTTTATAAACTGCTAGTTGTTCTAATCAATGAATCGGTTTTATATATTTCTTCAACAATTGAATATAACAGTATTTTTTTTTATTCGGCGTTTATGCTCCATGTAGGAGCGTTGCCAGGCTAATCAGCTTTGAATACTCACCACGGTCATTCGCAACAGCGGCATAATTACCATGGCAGCCGATTTTTTTAAGGTCGTTTATTATGTCGGTCTCCCATTGTAGTCGTGGTCTACCTCGCGGTTGCCCACTCCCTGGGGTACTAACGTGCATTTTTCTAATCATTCCAGACTGTGAATCGGCTCGTAGAACATGCCCAAACCAAGCAATCCTATTAGAACGGATACAACCTATTATATCAGGACCCTCAAGAAGGTCTCTAATCTCAAAGTTATACCGGGTTCTATACTCTTCATCGTCTGTCTTAAGTGGACCAACAATGTAGCGTAGGATCTTACGCTCAAATACAGATAAATGCGATTCGTCATTTTGTGTAAGGGTACACGTTTGTGACCCATACATCACAACCGGTCTAATCAATGTCTTGTATAACTTGAGCTTGGTGCTAGTTGATACATACGGTGACCCAAGGATAGGTTTAATTGAGTAGAAAGTACGATTACCTGCAGCGATTCGAGCTTTTATATCTGTAAGTATGCTGTTGTTTGAGTCAAGCATTGATCCCAAATATTTAAAAGATTCAACTCCCTCAATTCGTTCATCCGTGCACATCAAATCTTTCTTCTCAGCCTCTCTTGAAACATTTATATGTTTGGTTTCATCGTAGTTAATGTGCAGACCAATTTCTCTAGCACCACTCTCAAGCGACTTGAAAGTCTCACCCATAACAGCTTCACTTCGGCCGAGGATGACAACATCATCGGCGTACGCGATCATCTGTACTGAGTTTATTGACAAGATATTGTTGTTAGTCGGTAGTTTCTTTTGACGGCACACATATTCCAAGGCTTAATTAAAAAGTATAGGAGAGATAGCATCACCTTGTCTTAAACCGGAGTCGACTTTAAAAAACTTTGATATTTCGTTCTCTACTCGTACACAGCATTGAGAGTTCTGTACTGTCATTTTGCATAGTGATACCAGTTTGCCAGGAATTCCCATCGACACCAGAGCAGACCACAGAGTCTCTCGTTCGAGAGAGTCGTAGGCCTGCCTGAAATCGATGAAGAGTTGGTGCACAGGTATGTTGAACTCTCGGCACTTTTCCAAAATCATCCTTATCGATAAAAGTGCATCGGTGGTACCTCGATCCCGCCGAAAGCCACACTGATATTCTCCAAACAGTTGTTCAGCAAAAGCATTATTTTTTGATAGCAAAATGTAGGAAAAGATCTTATAGGCTGTGCAGAGGAGAGCGATTCCTTTGTAGTTTGCACATTGTAGGCGATTACCCTTTTTATGGATTGGTATCAGTATAGCTGAGTTCCAGCCCTGTGGCGTGGTTTCAGTCCTCCAAATCATTTAAACAAGTTCAAACAATCTTAAGGATAGAGTTTCGCCACCATGTACAATCATTTCGGATGTTATATCGTCCATACCAGGTGCTTTATTGCGTTTTAATTTTGACAGCGCCGCTTCGAATTCCTCTTTGGTTGGTTCGTCTACATGTACCTTTGACGCACGAATAAGCTTTGCTATTTGTCCGACTTGTTGCTGGTCACTTAAGTTGAGAAGATTCTCAAAATAAGCGGCCCAAGTATCTAAAATATTTTTAAGGTCTACTTGTAGCTCCCCATCTTCGTTTTGAATAGCAGTCGATCTAGTTTGAGGGTCGTTCTTTAAGGTTTTAACCTGTTGATATACATAGCTTTGTAACGGCTTGTCTTGTCTTGCCTGTTTATAGTTCTCCTTCGTGGACCTGGTGTTGCGTCCTTGTAGACATTTAAGATAGCAATCTCTTTTGTATTGAATAGCGTCAAGGCACACTTGATCCATCCATGGCTTCTGGTTCTGGTTCTGTGGTTCTGTGGTCGTCCAAGCATTCCATCAGCAACGCTTAAAACAGCATCTTTGAGCAAATACCATGACTTATCGACGTCTCCATTAATGGCTTCTGATTTATCCAATGTTTCAGCAATGTTTTGATATCTCTCTTCCATTTCAGCATTCTTTAATGATGAGATGTTAAAACGTTTCCGTTGATTGAATTTTGGAATGCCTGGATTTAAAAAATGGAACTTTATCTTAGCAATGTATGCACCTCTAAAGGATCGCACATCCAGAACGCTCGAAAAGAAACGTGCTGTTACTAGCACGTGATCAATTTGATTTCGAGTGTTTCCATTCGGTGAGACCCAAGTCTGCTTATGAATCGATCGATGCGGAAAGAACGTACTGGCAATTCTCAAATTATTTGATAATGCAAACTCAGTCATTCTCTCACCATTATCATTCGAATTCAAATGCAGGCTGTTGGGACCCCCCATAAGAGATATCTTTTTCAACCTGCCCATTAAAGTCCCCAAGAACCATAATGAAGTCGGGTGTTGGTGTTTGTTTCATAACCTCTTCCAGTATTATGTAGAAATTATCCTTCTCGTCGACGTTCTTAGCTTCAGTAGGTGCATGCACGGCAATAAGAGAAATATTGTTATATGTACCGCGTACACGTAGGTAGCAGATCCTCTCACTGACCGGAATGAATTTGATCACGGTTTCTTGTATGCGCGCACCAACAAGAAAGCCAGTGACCACTATGACCACTACAGTATAGAGAGTGACTATTCAAATCTTATTTTCCGATTATCGGCTGTCTAATTTCTTGCAGAGCAATGATATCCATCCTATACCTCTCAGCCTGTGTTTCTTGACTTATAAGAGCATCAGGGCCGCTCAGTCTGCGCACGTTCCACGTTCCGATTCGGTAGTCTGGTCCTTTTTCACGTTCAGGTAACATTTTATTTTGAAATCCGGGTGTGTTATTCTCTTTCTGATTTCCAAATTTAACAAATTTTTTTTTATTCAGGGGTGAGGGTGTTAACCTTAGTTAGACCCTACCCAAATTATCGTGAATGGGTTTGTTCTGCATTGATCAAGCAGTTTTTACTCTGCTTGTCTCCAATACACCAACCTAATTCTGTCACCATTACCCAGGCAGCATGGCGTGGACGAATTTCGGATTTCGCTACCCCGACAGTATATAACAGTATTATAACAGCTCTATAACAGTATTTAATTGAATTAAATTAAACAATAATATAAAATAAAGTTGGATTAGGATTACAATAATTCGTTTAAGAAACCATAGTTTTTCACTAAATGGAAATTTCCTTTTATTTTTTACACTAATTTGAAATTTGAATTCACGATAAGGTTAAATACAAAAATGACAATTTGACCAAATGACGAACAAAAATGTTATATGTACACGCAACTACAAATAATTTAGAGATTGTAAATGGTTTTCAAGAAAATTATGTCGTGACATTCGGTATTTAATTTAATTATAAAGATAGATTAATATACGATTAGAAAAAGTCACAGCAGTATTATTTTTAATGAAGGTCAAACTATGACAATAATCGACATCATCAACTGTTGTGGTAGCGTATCTTTTTACAAAAGATTAATGAAAATCAATTTTCACATATTTAAACTTTAATTGGTTTTTTGTTTTGTTTTTAATGACTTGAATTCATCTATAATTAAAAACCATTTTATTGAAATACTGAAATACTAAATAATTAATATCCTTTCTGTATTCTGTATTACTACCTCTTGTCCTGTCTTTTACAAATCTATATTATTTATCAATAGTCCCTGGGCCTTCACCTACATAATTTTGTGATTACCACATATTTTATACTTCGTAAGACGCTTGTCCCTGACGAGTCCTACAACTTTTTTATCTGCCATTTTCCTTGATTCGGCCGCTTTTTCCCTCGGGAAACTCCGAAACATGGCGATTTCCCGGGGTCTTGTATATTTATTACCATAACTTTGTTATTTATTATAGGGGGTGGGAATTTGTTTTAGAAAACGAGGGTAAATTTGTCCGACAAAAAATTGTCTGCTTTTGTCGAGTCCGACAACTCAAACTGGTCAAAATACCAGGGTATTGAAAATCAAACACCACAAATCTAGTTTACACAGGATTGTTTAACAAAAGTTAGTGAAATTGAAGGGTCATATTGTCCGACGAATTTTCGGCCGCGTTTTTTCAGTCCGACGACTGGAAGTCGGAATTCTGGCAGGGTAGTGTTTATTGATTACCACATGTCGGACAAAAACGAAACACGATAAAAAACCATTTGCTATTATACAAATCGAGTTGTCCGACAAAAATATAGCGCGTTCGGCCAGTCCGACAAGAAAATGAGAAAAATATTTCAGGAGAACGATTATTTTTGTTTCTTTGTTAAATTTGCTAATATTTATGAACAAATTTAATGTATACATTTATGACGTAACATTTTTTAATGAAACAGTGTTTACAGTATAAAGAAAATTAGAAAATTTTTGTAAATAGAACAATTATAAAAAAGTAGCATGTACCCAAAAAATGATGTAAAACATGTTCTCATATTAATTTTAAAAATTTAAGGAACATTAACCAGTTGAAAAGGTTATTTACACAATTTTAATTAAAAAGATTGAGAAGTATTAAAAATATGCGCCAATTTTAACTAGAAAAAAATATTGCCATTTTTTCTATTTACCAGATTTAAAACTATATGCGCCGATAGAGTATATAAATATAAATGATACTTTACTCTTGCAATCTGGGACCAACAAAAACAACCTGCTGAATGGAAAATAACAAGCAGCACAAGAAATGTGGGCCGCCTAAAGTGTGCTTATTATCATGGAGTCGCACTGATGAACACTGCATATAAAATACTAGCTAATGTCGTACTTGCTAGACTCATTCCGTTCGCCGAATCTAATCGTCGGTGACTATCAGTGTTGTTTTCGTCCCAACCGCAGATCAATGTTTTACCTTAAGGATGATTCTTGAAAAATATTGGGTGATTAACATCAGCATTCATCAGCTTTACGTTGATTTCAAGAAAGCATATGATATTATTTTATCTCCGATCATATTCCTTGGTATCCCAGAGAATCTTGTTTCCTGGGTAAACTCACAACATAGGGATCAAATTGTAGAATAGTAATCAGTCAGTTTTTGATTCTTTTGATATAACATCTGGTGTTCAACAAGGTGATTTACAATGTTTAGAGAGCGCGAGAGAGAGAGAGAGAGAGAGAGAGAGAGAGAGAGAGAGAGAGAGAGAGAGAGAGAGAGAGAGAGAGAGAGAGAGAGAGCGAGAGAGAGAGAGAGAGAGAGAGAGAGAGAGAGAGAGAGAGAGAGAGAGAGAGAGAGAGAGAGAGAGAGAGAGAGAGAGAGAGAGAGAGAGAGAGAGAGAGCGAGAGAGAGAGAGAGAGAGAGAGAGAGAGAGAGAGAGAGAGAGAGAGAGAGAGAGAGAGAGAGAGAGAGAGAGAGAGAGAGAGAGAGAGAATATAATTATAATTTGAATTACAATTAACAATAATATAAATTAAACCAATTGGTTACTGAGATACGTTTATAAATTAAACCAATAGGTTACTGAGATACGTTTAAAAATCTACATAGTAATGACTAAAGTTTGATTATTATAATGATTTCATTAAATTATTATTTAATTATTATTATAATTTTTTATTATTATTTATAATTTTTATCAATTTATAATATTTAAGAACAAATATCTAAAATTATTGACTAATGTTGATATATCGTGGATGATGACATTTTCGATTATGACATTTTTCGATAGTTAGCGGTCACTAATTTGTCGGACAACTGTATCAGAGTAAAATAATATTAATTAAAACTATAAAAAAAAAAATTAGACATGTGGTAATCAATAAACACTACCCTGCCAGAATTCCGACTTCCAGTCGTCGGACTGAAAAAACGCGCCGAAAATTTGTCGGATAATATGACCCTTCAATTTCACTAACTTTTGTTAAACAATCCTGTGAAAACTAGATTTGTGGTGTTTGATTTTCAATACCCTGGTATTTTGACCAGTTTGAGTTGTCGGACTCGACAAAAGCAGACAATTTTTTGTCGGACAAATTTACCCTCGTTTTCTAAAACAAATTTCCACCCCCTATAATAAATAACAAAATTATGGTAATAAATATACAAGACCCCGGGAAATCGCCATGTTTCGGAGTTTCCCGAGGGAAAAAGCGGCCGAATCAAGGAAAATGGCAGATAAAAAAGTTGTAGGACTCGTCAGGGACAAGCGTCTTACGCAGTATAAAATATGTGGTAATCACAAAATTATGTAAGTGAAGGCCCAGGGACTACAAGTTTTTATGCTGCTTACTTTGTTTGTTTTTTATTGAAAAAAAAAACTATAACAATTAGAAAATTATAATTTTACTTCTGAGCTACCTAGTTAAAGTGTGTTTTAAACAGAGTTTGGAACGCTCCTTATATCACTCCTTTACTCTGTTCTTTCAGAGCGCGTAAAAAAATATAACACTCCCAAATACTGCAGGAGTGAAATACTGCAGGAGTGAAAATAATAAAATATCATTCTTGCTCCTAAATTGAAATAAATATTTCTTTTCTTTCAAATACTCAAACCTTTTATTTTTGCTTCAAATTTAATGCTTTCAAACGTAAAAAATATATAATTCTTGTGAATGATTTGTTCAATTATGCATGTATTGTTAGAAAAATGAATATAAAGGATGACGAGAAGGTACTATTTGTCTCCAAAGGAGTGAAATCGAAAAAACAAAAATTTTGTTCTTACGATAAGAACGATATTCAAATTATAAACATTTTAATTTATGAATATTATTTTAAATTTTTGAAATGAGTGCTCGAATAAAATAAAATTGTTAGTTGTTTTTATGTTATAAAAATTTAAATGTTTATGAATTTATAAAGAGAAATGAGTCTTTTTAAGTAAAATATTTTGTATTTTATTTTTCCTAATATAATTTCGATCTCTCGTACATACTCAGGGAAGATATTTCTAAATAAAGAAAAAAAATAAATAAAGAAACTTCTTCACGGAGAGATCTCTTAGAGATCGAAAGATATTTGCAAAATAAATTGCAAATTATTGAAGTGAAAAATACTGAACTAAGTATTTCTATGAAAATTATAGTTAAAACACTATTTCAGTAGAAAAAATATTGCCCTGGTTTGTTCTCTCAATAGTTAAATTAACATTAATAACGTTAAAAAACATTATACAAACTGCAAGAAAAAACTATGAAGCCATAACTTTGACTGAGATATTGCGAAAACTTTTCATAGATATAATGTTTTTTTTATTATTTCGATAATGCGGGCAAATGTGGTGGAAATATTTGTTTCGTGGGACGCTTCATGGGACAGATTTCTCCGTGGGACAACGCAATGAAATGTGGGACATTTCCACGCAGCGTGGGACGTCTGGTCAGTTTAATCTTGAATCAAATGAGTTTTCTTATTTTGTCATTTAAAATCTTTGTTTCTATTTGTCAAAAAATCAGCATAATAGTTTGAGAGATATTTCTTATATTTTGCGATTTAGCTAACTCTTATTTAGCAAATGCTCAAGCAACCGAGCATAAATATCTTAGCTATAGCAATCAATAGCTATATAAAAATATTAGCTTAGCTGTAGCTATATATTTATCTTTTGAATAGTGAAATTTTCTCATTAAATTTTATAAAATTTGTTGAAGAGAATATTGGAAAAGAAGAATTCACGACACTATCACTTCATGAAATTGGGTTACATATTTAAAAAAAACGTCAACTGAACTACACATATTTAACTGAACTGTGCTTATTGAAGCATGTTTTTTCCCATCCTCGCTCACAATGAAAACGTGGAATGAATTTGTTCTTTAATACTAAGCCAATAGACTAATGAAAGAAATAGGTTGATTGTAGAAACCATCAAAAATATTATTTTGTGCAAATTCAACTTTAAATAATATTCTTGTTTGCAATTTTATGACTACTTAGGCCTTAGGTTAGCCAAGTGCCAACAGCTTCGCTTCACTGTGAACACTCTTTTGATTAAATGCGTGTAGTTTCGTAGCTATCTACACTCAAAAAATAATGTTTGTAAAATTTACAGAAATGTCCTTCGATTCAACACACATTTCTATTACTTTTGATCCTACAAATTGTTCGTTGAATACAACAAATTTATGTCAGTTGAATTTATTTTACCAACAATTTTTAACGAACTATTTGTAAACTTTACAGACATGTTTGTTATAATTATTACGAACAAAACCACAACCGGACTGTTAAAATAACGAACATGTTTGTTAACTTTTGACATTTTATTTGATTGATTTTATCAAATATTTCCAAAACTATTAGTTAGTTATAATTAGTTTATATTTTATTATAATACTATTAAATTACTTAGATTTTTTCTAAAATGATTTTAATCAAAATTTAACGAAACAAAATTTACCTTTATAGACATCTTTAAAACAAAACTTGACTATCATTAAATTTTTAAGAACATTCAAATAATTTAATTTCACAAAAATTCACTAAAATTTCAATCATTTTTTAGATATTTTAATTGACACAATTCATTGATACTTTCACACTTTTTCTTAAAACTATGCTTTTTATTTCACAAAATTTCACTTTTACTGTGCTTCCACTAGAGCATTCAGTTATTCGATATTTTGAGTTATCCGAATATCGAATAACTTTTTCTTTAAATATCCGAATATTCGGTTAGTATTCGAATAGTAAAAGAAGTACTAAGAACTATGAATAAAATCAAACAGGTTTAACATATTATGCATTTTATTTAATTTATTTGCTTGAAATATGCATTTAAAAAAGAGAAGTGTATTAAGAGGTTTAAATTTTAGACTACTTCTTATTTCAGATATCCCGCCGTAGAGAAACCCCTTTTTTAGTTTTTGTTGAAGTGGGGCTGATAGTCAATGGCATTATTCAAAATGTCTAATTTATCTGTTCTGTTTTTGAACGAATTTAAATAACAAAAATGTTTTTTAAACTATAAACCGTGATTTTCATTACCTACTGTTACTGTATCTCGTGTCGTGGAATTTGTAATTGAGCGCTAGTTGCAGCTTTTGTTGCAATACATTTTTACTTTGATTGTTGACTGCAAGTGCGTCATTTATATTACAAGATACAAGAGGCGAGAAAGCTTTCACAGCAGTTTTCTTTGCATAATCAAAATATTCGTTCGATTGTGATATAACTCCAGTGTCAAGATATTGAAATAAGGTTATTAAGGTTGTTTTGTTTCTTTTCTGATCCATTCGTTTCCTAATTTCGTTGAGTAAAATTTTACTTTAATCACGGTTCTGTTCCGTTATAGAAGTAAATAAGAATTTGCATATGCCTTCGGCTGTCATAAGTGTTGAATTTTTTTCGCTAAGTCAAGCACTTTTTGTAATAAAATTATTTCCCTTAAAATATTGAAATTTCTTACTTTGAAAATGGAATGGTGTGATGGAAATCCATTATATTTTGGGAGATAAAAAATATTCGAATATTCGCGTATAAATATTCGAATAACGAATACTTAAAATATACCCAAATTAATCGGATATTCGAAAACTCCAATATTCGGTTTTGAATGCTCTAGCTTCCACTAAGTTTACTATAAATTTCAAGCCCTTACAACTCGAATTTTTTCATATTTATGTTTTATATTTTTGGTTTTTGGTTACTTTATTCAACAAACGAAAATCAACGAACTGCTTGTAAAGATAGTTAAAAATATTTAACAAACATGTTTGTTGAAAACTGGCAATTATCAAACATGTAACATGTTTGTTAAACAGTTTGTTTTACAGTTTCCACTGTGTTCGTAGCCAAAATGTTTCAAAGAACCAAATTATTTTAAGGAAGATTTTATCAAATAAGAAATACGAAAAATGGGTAAAAATGACTGTATTAAATAAAAACAACTAAAAAACTATACAATTTGGTAAATAAAATTCTGTTCTAATAATTAAATCGTCTGAAAAAGTTTTTAATCTACGTATATGAAACTAATGAATTTTGTGCAATAGAACTTACAGTCCATTTATTGAACAGAAATTATGGCGAAAGTGTAAAATCCTTACAAACAGCACCGATTTGCACAAAACTTGAACAATTTCCTGTTTACGAACACATGATAACTATAAACGCCGATATCTTACTCAATTTTTATCTTATTGAAAAAATAAATAGAAAATTTTTAGGAAAGCTAAACCTTCAATTGTGTATTTTACAAAATTTTGCGTATCATTGATAGTTTTTGAGTTATTTTGAAGAAGGGGCAATTTTTTTCAAAATTACAAAAATGCTCACTTCACTTCAAGCTCAAATAAAAACTAAGCAAAGTAAACTAATCAAACTTCTAGATCATATTACAAGTACATTAATAAAGTCAATTAAGAAGTGGTACTAATTATTTTTGATTGGCGTGATAATTAGGAGGGGGTGATTTTCAATTTTTTGGTCGCTGAAAAAATAGGAACCGTCTTTATTTTATAAAAAAGTGCTTTAAAAAGCGAAAGATCCGTAATAAAGTCGTATCTTATCTCAATTCTAGCTCGGCGATTGGACCGGCGTCGTTCTTTTGTCCTCTTCCTTAAAATTTGTCCTGTTTTTTGTAATACTTGATCTAATCACCCTACCTGGCAGAGAGTTATATATAGTGTATGATTTTTTTGGTGACGAATGAACATAACACATTAAAACAAAACATGTACAATTAAAATGAGCTTACAATCGATTTGATTATGCGTCTTATAAAGTTAAGAGAAAAAAAGAAATATTTGAATTAGATATTTACATCGAGTGAGTATATCCATTCTACTACATCGGACGTGGTTAAATGGATATCTGAGATATCGCCATTGTATCGTTGAATACGACACACAGTTGCAATGCGTTTTATGGTTTGTTTTGGAGCGCCACAGTCACATTGATGGGATTCTGAAATGTCCCACTTTACTTATAGAAAGAGTCAGCACAACGTCCATGTTTTTTTCTTATTCGGTTTAGTGTAGTGGAGTCTCCAGGTATGACGGGTCAGGTCGAAACTGGGTTGAGTAGAAGTCGGGTTATTAGTAGTAAGGCCGGGTGTATTGTAACGATTCTAGGAGGTATCCCAGGCATCCAAGATATTAAAATCAGATGACAGCAGGTTGCCGGCAGTTTTGTGGGGTGGCTTTCTTGACTTCAGTCGACAAAGAGTATGGTCACCGTAATATTCACGCAAGGGTAACGTGATGTTGTTGGTTAATGGATACCTTTTTATGTTCACGCATAAGGGCATGCGTACCAGGTGGATCGATATTACTTAACACAGGGAGCCAAGGCATGGGACTTGACATGATAGTATCACTTATATAGTACGCATCATGGCATGCCGTAGACAGCCTACTTTTTGAGTATGTGCACTATTCAACCAGACTGGAGCTAGAGTACGGTACTCAGTCACTGAGTACACCAACCTTAGAGCAGTTATGCGGAGTGTAGCTGGAGTAGCGCCTTATGTAGTGCCAGCCAGTTTGTGTAATATATTGTTTCTAGTTTTTTTGGACGTATTCTCTGGGTGGAGTTTAAAGAAAAGAGTTCTATCGAGAGTAAGCACTTTGGTTGCCGAGGCACCTTGGTTGTTGTATCGTATTTTATGACTGTGCCGTTAAATAACACTGACAATTCAACTCACTAAATAAAGTTTCGATAAGGTCCAATAAAAACGCTTCATTTACTATTTTTTAACAAATCAAAACGAATTGTTTCGATTATTTTTCTCTGGTGGGAAGGAACAGCGAATATTTTCGGCCTACTTAATATTTAATTTAAAACAAAAATTCACATACAAAATTATGTGAAGATGCAATTTGCAAATAGTAAAAATGTCCGTTTTCATTCATAAATGATTGCATGTTTATGTTTATTTGTCAAAAATAAATTACAAATTTATAACATTTATGCGCCTACTAAGATGAAATAATATTTTATTATGTATGATTATGTTGTATGAAATAATGTTACTATTTCTGTTCATTAAATTGTCTGCTAAATACAACTCGTCATCAAATCATTAGTCGATTATTTTTAAACATTTCCACCCATGCCATTTGAGGTTAAAAATTTCCCGCTACGCGCACTCGGGACCTCAAATGACATTCGTAATAATGATTATGAAAAATAATCGACTATTATTTGACGACTCGTGATATTATATATGATAGTTCATGTTTTGCGAATTTGTTGTTTAAGTAGAAGCATGCGGTTTTACTTAGATTAGGAAATAAGCTCAACGTTCGGAGACAGACATTCATTGTTAGCAGGTCAGTTGAAAGCAAACCTTCCAAGACTCTCATGTCTTTGTCTTAAGTGGCAATGGTCCAATCGTCGGATAACCAAATTTCCTCGATGTTGAATTAGGAATATCATGAATGTATAAATTAAAAAGTTATGGCGCCAGGACGGAACCCATAGGCCAACCATTGTTAAGGATTTTGGGACTACTACAGGAGTTGTTTAGATGTACTTCAAATACGCGATTACTACGCATCTTGTTGATTAAACATGAGATGGTGTTACAAACTATTGCATTGACCAGCAAAATAAGCCCAATTGACCAGACCGTGTCACATGCTGCAATGAGGTCGATAAATAGTGCGCCTGTTTTTAATTGCTTTTGGAATCCAGCTTCGATATAGGATGTTAAAGCGAACAGTTAGTCAGTGCAACTGCAATTGGGACGGAAACCAGCTTGTTCGACTGGAATCTGGTCTTTTAAGATGGGTGCGGTGCGGTTGTAGTATATGAACCGTTCTTGCAATTTAGCTCAAAAGGGCTATTGTTTTTTGGTTTGTAGGTTGGTTTACCTTGATTAATTATCACTATCACTTTCGTAGTCTTAAAATGTCTTGGAAGATTTTCGGTTACTAGAATATTCGAGAAAAATTTAGTTAGCCATTTTTTACATTTTTTCCACATGTTTTAGGAATTCTGGAAAAATATCATCGTAGCCAGCTGCTTTTCCGATTTTCGTTTAAGACAGAGCTGAATCTAGTTCTTCACTACTAAAAGAGTTCGCATACTCCGATGGAGACGACCAAATGCGCTTGATTTCTTAGTTAATGTTTAATGGTGTTCTTGTGTTGGCGATTAATAGAAGAGCGAGATATGTTTACGATATGATTTGCAATATCCTCTGGATTTATTTTAATGTTAGTATGAGCAATTGAGTTCGAGCCACCCGCGGTCAGAGGGAGACTCCAAGCTTCCCTGCTTGAATGGGAACAGAATTCAACACTGTTTCAGAATTCAACAGAGTTAATCCACAATGAACGACGTGTGCACTATAGTAAATAAAGTGGAAGAAAAAACACAATTAAGTGTTGAGACTTTGAAAGCCATTTTATGTCTGAAATATAATTTAACAAATTCTTGTGAAAAATTTCATGACCGTTAAAAGGTCAGCACAACGACAGCAAACTACTAAAAAACGTCATTCAAAGGAGAAATATGCCAAAGAATAATATATATTACTGATGAAATTCGTGATCTACGCGACTGACGTTGAACCCCCCGATCATTTTTGTTGACTTCATAATTGGAATATAAGTGTAAAAGGGAAATAAAAAAGAACTGTGTTTTTAGAAAAACGTGTTTAGTTTGAGAAGAGGGTGGTCCGAAATATTTCTAAAAATCCAAATTAGGGTGACCTTGAAATCAAATCGCAAGAGAGCAGCTCATCCGATATCAACAGTTTTATATGCCATGGAAAAGTATTTGACTAGTCTTTCCGAATGCACCGTCATTTTTTATTTCAAAATCATAAATGGTCCGGTTCAAAAATCGAGCCACCCAAAAAACGAATTACATAATTTTACACCATATCTAATTTTTTTATTTATTATATTTGTAAGTTTTACTTATCTTGAAATTTAAATAAATATATTACAATTATTTTTGCGTTCCACGAAAATTTGTGTTGCTCCCTCCTAGAGCATTCAGTTATTCGATATTTTGAGTTATCCGAATATCGAATAACTTTTTCTTTAAATATCCGAATATTCGGTTAGTATTCGAATAGTAAAAGAAGTACTAAGAACTATGAATAAAATCAAACAGGTTTAACATATTATGCATTTTATTTAATTTATTTGCTTGAAATATGCATTTAAAAAAGAGAAGTGTATTAAGAGTTTAAATTTTAGACTACTTCTTATTTCAGATATCCCGCCGTAGAGAAACCCCTTTTTTAGTTTTTGTTGAAGTGGGGCTGATAGTCAATGGAGCATTATTCAAAATGTCTAATTTATCTGTTCTGTTTTTGAACGAATTTAAATAACAAAAATGTTTTTTAAACTATAAACCGTGATTTTCATTACCTACTGTTACTGTATCTCGTGTCGTGGAATTTGTAATTGAGCGCTAGTTGCAGCTTTTGTTGCAATACATTTTTACTTTGATTGTTGACTGCAAGTGCGTCATTTATATTACAAGATACAAGAGGCGAGAAAGCTTTCACAGCAGTTTTCTTTGCATAATCAAAATATTCGTTCGATTGTGATATAACTCCAGTGTCAAGATATTGAAATAAGGTTATTAAGGTTGTTTTGTTTCTTTTCTGATCCATTCGTTTCCTAATTTCGTTGAGTAAAATTTTACTTTAATCACGGTTCTGTTCCGTTATAGAAGTAAATAAGAATTTGCATATGCCTTCGGCTGTCATAAGTGTTGAATTTTTTTCGCTAAGTCAAGCACTTTTTGTAATAAAATTATTTCCCTTAAAATATTGAAATTTCTTACTTTGAAAATGGAATGGTGTGATGGAAATCCATTATATTTTGGGAGATAAAAAATATTCGAATATTCGCGTATAAATATTCGAATAACGAATACTTAAAATATACCCAAATTAATCGGATATTCGAAAACTCCAATATTCGGTTTTGAATGCTCTACTCCCTCCACAAAATTGTATTGTCATTTGGTTTTTATGAAACTCGTTACTCGTTAGTGCGGTTTTCCGTACACTCAAAAAAACTCATTAAATTTAACAATTTTTCTATAATATTTTTGAATTTTAAAAAACGAAATTGTAGTTTTACAAAAAATGTTGTGTTGTAAAGGGTGTCCAAAAATTAACGCAAAATTTGAATTTACTGCCATTTGTGCTGTAAATGGTTGGCAACCCAAAAAAAGAATAATTTGACAGCTGAAAGTTTAGAGTTAGTAGAAATGGAGCGTTACAGGATATAACAATGTACATATTTTCATTATTGTACAATATCTCAAAAATATTGAATGTTTTGCGGCCAGAGCTCGCAAATTTCAGACAAAATATGATCGGAATTCGGAATAGCGTTTTTCGGAATCGGAACTCGGAATAGCTTCATCAACTGTGAAGCGATTAATTGAAAAACTCAAGGCAACTGAATCAGGTTCTGTAGAATTTAGGTTTTTAGGTCCTTAGGTTTTTGAATGTAGGTAGAAAAGCTTTTCGGCAAAAGTGGTTAAGGTGGAAGGGAGGTGGTGTACATTTTTTTATTTACGTTTTGTTCAGTTTTTTAATTAGTTAAATTTATTTTTGTACCTTAGTATATAAATTAGTAATTTTAACCAAGACAAAATATTTATAACCATAAATTAAAACATTCGTACCCTTAACATATCATCTTGGCTACTGATATCTCATTTGCATTGCCAATATTATATAATATCTCGCGTGAACTCGTATGTCAATAGCACTGACTAAAGCACATGGGGTTGTCACACTAGTAGATCAAAATTTAACAACAAAAATACAAAATTACAGAAACCCTCAACACAGACCGAAGTCTTGAGTCTTGACTTTGGTGCCCTAGGTTTCAGTACCCCCATGTTTATTGAGAAATCTAACCTATGTTTAACCAATTTTTTTGAAATTTAATTTAATAATGACAAACGTAGGCATATATGCTTCCAGCACAACTATGTTTGTTTGCAAAACAGATTTATATTTGCCGGGCACTATTATTAAAATTAACGAATTCAGAATAAACGAATTATGACCCAGCATCCTCTCATATGATAAGCTACTGACCTGGTAAAGTTATATATTTCTTAACGGTATCACATTCGGAATCGATCTTCTTCGATCGGCTTTACAGTTTAACAGATACTCAACGCTAACAGAGAAGCACCACTTTTTATTTGCTTAAATTAAAGCTATATTTAAATTAAATAGGCTGATTTGTTTATAAATCAAAAACTAGGCATATCCACACTATCTAGTTGTGCCGATCCTGGACGCCTTCCAGAACTTCCACCGGGCGATGAACAACGTTTACAAAGAGCAGCACTCAATTTACAACAAAAGTTAATATTTCGTGAATGGTTGAAAGAATATCGTCTTCAACATCATTATTCACGGTAAGATGATTCGAATCTAGAAAGTGCACCTTTATAATTATTTTAGTATATTTTCTTCATTACAGCTTAGTAGCAGTAGAAGTAGCGGCACTTGAAGATGTTTATTGGCTAGAAGACTCTCGCGCAAGTCAATTGCTGGGTAAAGATTGGCCCATATGGTCACAAGCACGACAAAATCTTCCAACATCGAAACCATTACTTGAGTCCTTGAAAGCAGATTTATGGTCAACAGTCGTTAAATCAAGTCAACATCAAGACGCGTGGACATGGGGTGGAATGCTGGTTGTTTCAGTTTCTGTAGCAGGACTTGTTACATTAGCGGCTATGACACAACCTTCCTTAGCACCAGAAGCTAGACATTCTCTTTTGCAGTATGTAACAGGAAAATATCTTTTGCCAGCAAATTGTAAAGTATTATGGGATTGGACAGATCCACAAATTGTTGGTGACACAATGTGTTTTACTGTTAAATTTTTTCAACGTAATGGGCAACCATACCCGATATGTGATACAGATCAATTTTTTGTTGAGGTTGTAGAAGGTACAAGAAAGGTTAGTGATAACATTAACATGTATATATATTTATAGATAAAATTATATTTTGTGTAAATTACATTGATCTTTTTTGTTTTTTTATATAATAAACCCGTTTTTCGTATTATTTTGCTTTTACAATTAAAAGAGATTTATAGCGTTTTGAATTCTGTATATAAGTTTTGTCCTCAGAGAACTAATTGATTCACATATGGTACTGTCTTCATCTGAACATTTTCTGATACTAATTTTAAATAATTACTATTATTGTTTGTATTTATTAGACATTTTCTTCAAAAATCTCCAAACAAAATTATTATTAAGTCAATTATTTTATATACATTTTTAATGAAAAGTGTTGTGTTATAGGAATTACAATATGTGTCACATCAACACATATATACCTTTTAAGACCTACCTAGTTCCCATTTACGGCGTTATTTGCAGGGACAACACATATATGAATCAAAAAAAATTTTAAAATACATGTTCAAAATATCTGCAGATTGAACGCTAACCATGACCACGTGCAACAGCATCTTAAGCACGACAAACCGAACATTCTATTCCTTACAGAAACACAAGTTTCTCAAACAAATGGAATATTTTGCCGAAATCCATAGTCTCAGGTGGTTTAAATCCGCAGAAGTTTAAAAAAAGCGTTCATCAACACCTTAGAGCGCAAGTTGTTGTGGGACCTAGGTCTTAAAAGGTGTTTATGTGTTGTTGTGACACATATTGTAATGCAAAATAATTGGTCTCAAAAAGTTTGAAACTTGCATCCATATTGAAACGCAATGTTTTTTTTGTGTTTGTTAGTATTATCAAATATTATATTTAATATCACTTACAATAATTATCAACACAAATCAATACTTGAAGTAAACAGTTAATTATGACTACTCGACATTATTATTTATTGACTGACTAATTACTTGACTTTATATACATCGATTAACTAAATACAAAACTTTTATAATATTTTAATATAATTGAAAGACTATAGTATACGAACAATGATTCAAATAGGTAATAGTTATACAGGGTGAACCATTTAACTTGGCACAAAAATAGGTCTCAATTTAAGAAAAAGTGGTGGTCCATTAGATCTGAAATCTTCATCTTAATAAAAAATGAATAATAACATTATGAAGCCTATCCAAAAAAAAAAATTTCAAAATTTTCAAAATTGCGTTGTTTGGAAGATATTGGGTTGTGCCAAGTTAAATGGTTCACCCTGTATAGCTAGTGTATACTGCATACATAATAGTTTTTCAGAACAACCTTTTTTTTAGAATGAATAGCGTTATTCTAACTGTTAAATAAGTTGGGCTTTCACCGTTACAATGGTTTTAGTAGTTGTTTTCCTGAACATAAGTAACTAACACGAAAAGAGTAAACTTTAGTTTTTTTCTTTTAGGTTGTGACCATAAGTGAACTTGGTTCATCCACGGATCCTAACAATGCAAATATTGCCAAAGTAAAATTTACGGTACGTACAGCTGGTCAATATAAAATCTCTGTTTTAATTGGTACAAGCCATATTGCTGGAAGCCCCTTTGTTAAAACTTTCATTCCTGGACCGATGGACGCACGAAGGTCTCGTTTAATTCGTCCTGCTAGTACAGTTATATGTTGTGCTGGTGCACCAACACTTTTATATATTGAGCCACGTGATGAATTTGGTAATGCCTGTATATTCAACGAAAAGGATGGGAAACCGATTCGTGGTTATAAAATTGAATTATTCGATTTAAATGGTGTATCAGCTGAAAAGTTATCATCATCAATTACATTGGCGTACGATAAAGTTAATTGTAGAGTTACACTAACAGCTATATTTCCAGAACCAATATGCTTACGTGCAACAATTTGCCACGATGATCAAAAATTGCCAAATGGTGATTTTGATATTATAGTTTTAAGTAGTAGTGATACAACGCTTGTCCATAAGAATATTGCGTCCCGAAAACATAACATATGCTACGAAGCTCGTCTAATTAGTGTTTTTGGTCAACCAAAAACAAAACCACGTAAAATTTTGTGCTATGTTGGACCAAAACAAATAACTTTAAAAGAAATGATTTTAAAATTCATTCCAAAGAGGATAGCCACATTCCGTTTGTGTCCTTCCACAAAGGTAAGATTTGTATTTTATTCAAAACTATAAAATAAATGAAATAATTGTTTTCGATCTTTCATTTTAGTTTCATTTTCCACCACCATCCAATCCTCATGCATACGGTCCTATTTTTATAATCGACGATGGATCACAACCAAAAATAGAACTTGCATCAAAAGATCGCAACGTTATAGCAGCTACATTTACACATTTTTTATTAAAGAATATTGGTGGTTCTGAAACGTTTAAAGATAAACAGGATTTCTTTTATCATGAAGTTCGAAAATTTCATGCTCATTATTACCATGAAAAATTGTCACTCAAAGTACAACGAGATAAAATTTTAGAGTCAAGCTTAAAATCAACAAAAGGATTTTCTGTTTCGGACTGGTGCGGAAATTTTGAAGTAACATTTACAGGAGAACAAGGAATTGATTGGGGTGGACTACGAAGGGAATGGTTCGAGCTCATATGTTCATCATTATTTGATCCGAGAGGCGGACTGTTTTGTACATTTCATGATAAACGACAAGCGCTAGTTCATCCGAACCCAAATCGGACACAGAACCTGAAATTAAAATATTATGAGTTTGCCGGCAAAGTTGTTGGAAAATGTTTGTATGAAAGTGCTTTGGGTGGAACGTATCGACAGCTAGTCAGGGCCAGGTTCTCGCGATCATTTTTAGCACAATTGATTGGATTGAGAGTTCATTATAAGCATTTTGAACAAGATGATCCAGATTTATATTTATCAAAAATTAAATATATTTTGGATGCGGATTTAGATGCAAATGATAGTTTGGATATATATTTTGTTGAAGAGGTATATGATTCATCGGGTCAATTATCGAAAACGGTTGAGTTGATACCAAATGGATCTAAAACTCGAGTTACAAATAAAACTAAAAATCAAGTAATATGTTTATTTTACGCTTATCGTTAACAAGAGATAGTTAAACAAATTTTCTTTTATTTTTTTAGTATTTAGATGCATTAGCACAGCAACGTCTTTGTAACAATGTTCGTGATGAAATTGATAGCTTCTTAAAAGGTTTGAATGGCATAATTCCTGATAACCTTTTAAGTATTTTCGATGAGAATGAGTTGGAATTACTTCTTTGTGGTACTGGTGAATACTCAATTGCTGATTTCCGTGCACATCATATCGTAAACGGTAATTCAGCTGAATTTCGACGTGTACTTGGTTGGTTTTGGGGAGCAATCAGTAATTTTAGTCGTACAGAAATGGCACGTTTACTTCAATTTACAACTGGTTGTTCGCAACTACCACCGGGTGGTTTTTCAGATTTAAATCCACGATTTCAAATAACAGCGGCACCAACGTTTGGCAATTTACCAACAGCACATACATGGTAAATAATAATATAAACAAAAAGGATAATGCTTTAAATTCATCAAAGTAATACAATTTTTCTGATTTTAGTTTCAATCAACTTTGTCTCCCCGACTATGAAAGCTACGAGCAATTTGAAAAAGCTTTATTGATTGCTATTTCTGAAGGGACTGAAGGTTTCGGAATGGTTTAATTAAAGTATCTAGATGTTATTTTCAATTTTCATTCTTAAACTTATTATTTATTTATTTATAAATGATAAACAAAACGTCAAAGTCTACTTTATGCGCCTTATATAAAACAATTTTACTACTCAAAATTAAATGTAAAAAAATCCTTATCATTCCTAATTTCAAATTAATTTTGCATTTAATTCAAAATAGTTTTATTTTTATTTATTGTTTTATTATTATGTATTTAATTGATTCTGTGATAAATGAAAACCTATAACAATTTCAATTTATTATTTTAGTTATAAACAAACTTGTAATATCTTTTATAACTTTTTTTTGGGAAATTTTTTAAAGTAACTATTAAACACGAAATCTTTTAAATTATACAAAAGCAATATCATAGTGTTTATTAAATAAAATTTTTGCGATTAAAAAATAAGATTAAATAATATAAATTTTCTTTTTGTTTTAATTGTAGGCTCGATATTGCCATCCACGATTTATATTGAACAATTACTTAAAATTAATAAAAAAAATTAAAAAGAAACAATAACCAAAAATACTAGACTAATTTATAAATTTTAGTGAATTTAGAAATATTTGCTTGTTTTAAGTTTTAGTAAAGCTTTAATTTGAAAATATCAGTTATTAAAATCTTATTAGAAATTAGTAATTTTTTATTACATAAACTGTTACCAGTTGTGTAGTTTTATTCGTAATTCTGTTTTTTCTTGCATGTAATGCACGAATAATGTTGTGAATTGCAAGTAACAGAAACGAAATAACTGTTTCATCAATATTAATTATTAATTTGTGTTACTCGCAATAAATTTAACTTAAACATGGTGCGACTAAATAGATCGCAAAATTAGTATTATCTTTCTAGGCCAGGAAAAATAGTATTTTAACAACAAAAAAATTCGTTAACGATAAATATGCAAATTACCACGAAAAAAAGCGATTTTCTCGGTTTTTTCAATTTTCCCGCCTTTTTTCCATAACAGTGTACCATTTTTTTACCACTTATCAAAAATAGACGTAAGAACGAGTAAATGAATCAAAACTGAACTCTTTAGGAGGCGTAGTTTTAAGAGGAATCGCAGTTAAAAATTTGGTTTTTTTTTTCAAAAAAATTAATTTTAACAACAACGTCTAAATATTTCCCTCCGAAAAAATTGCTGCCTTTTTCCAATAAATGGAGGTATCTTTTTCCAAAATTTGAACTTCATAAAATTTTTTTTGTAAAAGAAAACAAGAAAAAAGAAAAAAATCGGTTTTTCGCATTTTTTTCGAAAAATGTTGAGGTGAGGGTAAAAATGGTCCGTACAAAAAGTGTAGATCTTTTTATTCCCTACAACTTTTACATATAACTCTTTTTGATAGGATGCACGGTTTAGCCAGAAATCACGAAAAACCTTTTTCAACCCCTAAAAACCCTCCCCATTCTCCCCCGGATAGCAGCTGCTGGTTCGATTTATGTTTCCCTCTTTTACAATATCGTGTTCTACAATATCCCACTGTCAGTTTGCTGTAACGAATTATTTTTTTTTTTTCTAATTTTTTCTCCTATTATTACTGGCCTATTCCAGCAAATTGCTTTTTAGTTTTTATTTATTTCATGCGTGAAGCCAATTCCGTCTAAAAATCATTTGATAAATTATATTTAAAGGAAACCTGCAAAAATATTGGGATCAATTTTTTTACAAAGACAAATCATGAAACCCCGATGGATAAACTTTGCTGCATGTCACTTTCTTTAAAGTGTTTGTTGTTTGTATTCTCTATTAATTGTAATTAGGATATTAACTTGAAAAATGGACACAAATATTTGTAAAATCGACAATTTTTTCAGTAGGTTTAATAGATAATGTATGTATATATTAGACTGTGAAAAACATCTTTTGTTGTTTTTTTCTGTGCTACACCATAAATTAGTAGAGTGTGTATTTCAAAACAAAAATTCTGTTTAAAGATGGGCCGTGTTTTAGCTTCAAGTTTTAGAGGTATCTTATCGCATTTTCGATTTCTTTTTCTCATTTAAATTTTTTTGCTTGTCAACAGTGAAACTTACCCCATTATATTTATAGAGATTTTCGTTATCTACTAAAAAATTGATTCATAATCATTGATTATAGTTATCACGGCAAACCTGCACGGGTTTGTGGAATTCAAGGAATTCCAAAGAGGTAAAACTCTATTAAAACTCGTCACTTGAACAGCAGAAGGATGGGACACTACTCCAGCTATGACGCAAGAATCGTCCAGAGTCAGGCAAAATCGATTTGATCTTCTCATAAACACGTTCATCCATGAATAATGCACTTGTACAAAATTGTCAAATCAGTGACATATTTTCAATAGTGCAATCAAGTTCGTCAGTAAGATAAAAGCTACCGAACAACTGCACAACATGAAGAACATTTCAAACAAGTTATGTATGCTCCCCCCATATTTGTGAACAGTTTTTGAACGGCGTTCTTCGTAAGACTAAAGATATGAAACCTAGGAGACCTCTTTCAACCTCACTTCATATTAGTTTTAAACTCAACCTTAAATGTTCAAAAATCCTAAAGTTTTGAAAAAAATAGAATCAAATTTTTGTAGAGCACGAGTGGATGAGCAAAAAAAATTTAAAAAAGACATGAAAATTTCCCATATTATTTAAACGAAAAATCGAAAAATAATCGGACTCTGGTGTAGCTCATAAAAACATAAAACAAGTGTATTTTTAGCACAGTCTGTAAAAATATGTACATATAATTTTATACAACATTTATACAATATCAATGCTTTAATTTTGATATAGGAATGAAGATGCGTACGGAGTTTCACCGTTACTTTATAGCGTGCGGTTTAATGCAACAAATTCTAATCAACAGTCAGTACTACATTTTTTTCTACACTTAAGTCTCACAGCCACATGCGTTCTGATGTGTTTATGATTTTTTTTTGACCGAAAACACCTGAAACTAATAACGTTGACAAATCATTCCATTTATAAGCAATTCAGAAAAAGAATTCCGTTATCATTCTGGTTTTAAGACAACGAATGATCTCTATGGTTTTACTGTATCTGTATGTACTAGCTGATTAACGAGTTATATGCGGAAACGATATATGCGAGAGACAGTTTAAAAAAAACAACGAGATCAGCAACAATGTTGTAGATCGATCACCCATTATTCGTTTAGCACGCTTTTGATCAGATACCCAGAAGGGTATCAAAGAGGTAAACAACAGACGTAGCGTCCCAAACTTGACAACAATGCTCCTTACAGAGATTAATATAAGACTAATAACGTGAAGAAAATAAACAATATGGAAAAACTGTTTTCCATATCTTTGAGATGGCCGAGTTTTCAGAATTTGTTATTTGTTCGCCACACATACTAATGAAATATCGTTCGAAACTCAGTCGTCGAACTGGAACAAATCAACACAACAGCTGTGTTTTAGTGGCATCCAAATTGTCATGTTTCGTTTACTCTAATCGACAACTTTTTTAGACACTCGTAAGCAATTACAACAGCGCCTCTGGGCGGAATTTATTTGTTTGCGGATTTTATTCGCCGAAGGTAGGAACTTGTCAAGACTCTAGTGTATTACTATCGGCAACATTAGTGGTTTCAGTAAGGACTCTACTTTGCTGCTAAATTCAAGCATTCTGCTACGGTATAAAAATTCTCGCCTTTTCAGGTTCGTTAAGTTCTTTGAGCATTTGAATTGGTTGGATACATCATAGGGGATGCCCTCATAGGCGATACACTTGTATATAATTTCAGGATTAGTACTACTCGTATAATTGTTTAAGATTCTACTCATATAATTATTTAATCGTATCTTAATTGCACAAGAGCGGATTTAGTGCTGCGAGGTAATTGAAATTCTTCGACAGTGATTTGTGGTACGTTTCAATTGAGAACTCGATTTGGGCTGTAATTCATTATTGAGTCTTCAATATCTTTTGTGTGATGATTTTTAGCGCAGTTTTATAGGTCATCGATATCCTCAGTGACTTGGCCATCTCTGACACAATGTAGAAAGTATTTCACAGTTTTCCTTATGTCTCTAGGTAGTAAAATCAATGATAAGGTATAATTGCAAGGATGTTACTCTTTGTGACAGACCGATAGGTATTGTTTAGAGAGCTGTTATTTATGTTCATCAAGTGATCTCGATGAGCCATCAAATGACTTCCGGTTACGGTTTGTAATGCCGCTTTTTGTGTTGTTTGTGACTTATTCCAGTGAGTGGTAATGACTACAAGAGTCCATAGTCCAAAAATATCTTTTGATGGCATAGCTTTTGTTATGACATTATTTACTGCTTCTTTAGAAAATGTGATATCTTCTATACGATCTGGGTTCCTGTTGTTGTTGTTGTAGCTACGTATTTGGTGCTAATCCTCCGGCTCCATGTCCAGGCTCAGGAACTCTGCTACTACCCTTGGGCGGTACCACAAATCTTCAATCGTCAAGTTGGTTATGTTTATATTTTTAGGACAGTTAAATAGGTGGTCTACATCATGTGGCGTGCCCTCACATGCCGGACACTTGTCAATAATTTCAGGTTCAACTCGGCTCATGTAGTTGTTTAGAATGCGTGACCAACCGGATCTTAGTTGAGCTAGGATGGATCTGGTGCTACGGGGTAGTTGGGCCTCTTCGGCAGCAACTTTTGGTGGCTTTCTATTTAGAACACGATTTGGAATATAGTTCCTTATTGTATTTTCAACTGTTTTGGTGTGGAGTGTTTTTAAACCAGTTCTATATGTAGATTCGTCGATGTTACCAGTAACCTGACAATCTCTGACATCTTGCAGAAAGCATCTTGCTTACCAAAATGTTGCAGTCTCCAATATGGGCAGTGGACTGTATGTAAAGTTTAGATGAACGATGAGAATCAATATTGCGACTGCAGCATGCTTTGTATGCCATCAATTAAAATTGCAGAATATATAGTATTATGCCACCAAAAATATATAGACAGTATCCACCAAAGTATATGTGATGTCATCAATTATCCATCAAAAATATAAACAACAGCCTAGCACAGTTATAATAGTATCCAATACAGTAATTGTAATTGTATGTGATGTCATCAATTATTCACCAACAAATATAATACAATAACGACAGCCACCAAAATATATACAATAACGACAGCCTAGCACAATTATAATAGTATCCAATACAGTAATTGTACTTGTATGTGATGTCATCAATTATTCACCAACAAATATAATACAATAACGACAGCCACCAAAATATATACAATAACGACAGCCTAGCACAGTTGCTTCACACAAGTTCACACAAGAAGTTGCTTCACACAAAATGCTATAACTCACGAATAAATAGTCAGATTGCTGTCAAATTTATACACTTATCGTTTGAAGGTTAGAACTAAATAAAAATCATATGGAAAAAATTCTAGTAACGCCATCTATGTGTCGTCCTACGGACTTATTGAATGACCTAGTAAAATAACACAATAACGACAGCCTAGCACAATTATAATAGTATCCAATACAGTAATTGTACTTGTATGTGATGTCATCAATTATTCACATCAATTAAAATTGCAGAATATATAGTATTATGCCACCACAAATATGTAGACAGTATCCAATAAAGTATATGTGATGTCATCAATTATTCACATCAATTAAAATAACACAATAACGACAGCCTAGCACAATTATAATAGTATCCAATACAGTAATTGTACTTGTATGTGATGTCATCAATTATTCACCAAAAGATATAATGCAATAACCTAGCACAGTTATAATATTGTGTGCTGTCGTTAAATTTACAGCTACACAGCTGCACAGGATGTCGTTAGAGTTGAGAAACCACAACACCCATGTCCAACAAATGTGGTTGAAGAGCAAAAAAACTAGTTTCTGCAAGAAAACAACAATTTACTAACACTCAAGGTGATGAAACAAACCTTAGCAAAAAACAATTTCAGCTGCAATCACCGGCATTCCAACATTGATTTAAAAAACATCTCGGTCAGCAACACAACAAAACAATATTTAACTGAATCAACAACTTGAATTTTAATTACACATTTTCCTTATACTTTAAATATCACAAATGAACATTTTTACATTTTGAATTAAATTAACAAAAAGAAACTAAACCATCTTAACATTACTTTACAATAACAGGCTAGTTAAAATCAAAATGCCATACAGAAAAAAAAAAATGCTTCCTTATGTCTCTGGGTGGTTCTATTGTAGTTAAGGAGTCATTGCAAGGATGTTGCTCTTTGTGACAGGCCAATAGATATTGTTTGGTTAGCATTTCATTATGTTCACGGACTGGCAATATGTTACTTTCCTCGTGCAGGTGATCACGGTGTGCCATCAGGTGACATCCGGTTGCGGTTCGCTAGGCAGCATTTTGTGTTGTTTGTAACTTATTCCAGTGAGTGTTGGCAACTTGAGGGGTTCATATGGGTGCAGCATAATTTATAATAGGTCTTCCTATTGCTTTGTACGTTGTTAAGATCGTGTTTTTATCTTTACCCCATGAACTTCCCACTAGTGCTTTCAATGCGTTATTCCTGATTTTCAATAGTGAGTTTATTTGTTGTGCATGAGCATTGAATTTAAGCAGTAGGTCGAATGTTACACCCAACAGTCTCGGATTTTTTACTGTAGGAATAAGTATGTTGTCTATGCAAATGCTTAGTGCTGAATTTACCTCCTTCGTCCATGTGGTGAAAAGTGTAGAAGTGGACTTTTCAGTGGAAAGTTTCAGTTTTCTGGCCTTGAACCAATAATTCAGAGTATTAAGGTATGTATTCAGGATATTTGTGAGTTGCTGCAGGTTATTTCCTGTTGCAAGCACTGTGCAGTCGTCTGCATATGACGTGATAGTTATTCCTTCTGGTGGGGTAGGCAAACTGCTTAAGTAGAGATTGAATAATGACGGTGAGAGACCTCCGCCTTGAGGAACTCCTTGTCTTAGCACTCTCATTTTGGACTTGCAGTTACGTAACTCAACATATGTTTGGCGACCTCTGAGGTAATTGCACAACCAGCGCTTCATTAAACCTGGCAAGTTAGTATTGAAGATATCATCCAATAGAGCAGCGTGCGACACTGTGTCGAATGCTTTTGACAGGTCAAGTGCGACTAAAATTGTTCTAGCACATGGTTGTTTTTGATTCAGACCATTACTGATCTGGTTCTGTATTCTGTGTAGCGCGGTGGTTTTACTGTGTGCCCGCCGGAAGCCATGTTGGTGTGGCGCTAAATTACAGGATCTTGTCAGCTGAGGGAGCAGAAGTGCTTCGATGAGTTTTGCGACCGATGAAAGATTGGATATTGGTCTGTAGGACTCTCCCTTTTCTTCAGGTTTTCCTGGTTTCAAAATGGGGCTGATTCTGGCCGTTTTCCAGATATTTGGTATCTGAAGAGTATTTAAAGATGTATTAAGTGTAGTAGTGAGGAAGTTCAAACCTTTGGGTCCGATGTGTTTGAGCATGATGGCTGAGATGCCGTCGGGTCCTATAGCTTTTGATGGCTTAATTTTCCTTATTGCATTCTCCACCTCTTCTACGGAAAATATAATATCCTCCAAGTTGTCAGTGTTAAGTTTGCGCATGTGTCTCAACACTGATCTGGTCTCTTTCTCGTGTTTACGCTGCTTTTCTGTAAACTGAATGTTAAATTTGTTTGCGCATTTCCTGTGGTTATTAATGGGGATATCGTCGAAGGAGATCATGCAATTATTTTGTGGTTGTCGAGGATGAATTAGGCCCTTAATGTCCTTCCAAAGACTTTTACTAGTATCCAGGTTTGATTCTCTCACTAACTCTCTCCATTTGTTTCTTTTATGGTCCGTGACCAATTTGTTAATTTGCTTGTTCAGGTCCGGAATTCTGGAGTCGGCTGGATCTGCCTTACGGATGTCATCTCTTTGGTTAGAAAGCACACACGCTTCATGTGGAAAGTTTGGTTTTATTTTTTGGACGCTGCCAGCTGGTATTTAGCGAGCTCTAGCCTTATTAAAAATTTCTCTGAATTGTTTTTCCCCATAGAGGGCGTCAAGTGGTAAAAATTCAATCTCAGTAAAATTTGTAAAGTTTTCCCAGTCAGATTTATTAAAATTAATGTATGTCTTCTTTTCGGAATTTATTTGATTTATGGAACGGCTTAAGGTGATAATGATCGGCACGTGGTCTGATCCCAATGCAATTTCAGTTCTCCACTCTGCAACTGGCATTAGTGACATACTGGCAAGGGAGATAGCTGGAGAAAAGTATGAGTTGTTTGTTACCCTTGTCGGTTGTGGTTCGTTGAGGACTCCAAAATTGGAGCCGTCAATTTGATCGGCAATGCTTTCACCTCGTGGATCAGTGTTTAGATGTGAGTGCCATAGATCATGGTGCGCGTTCACATCTCCGAGAATTAGACAGTCTTTGATATAAAATAAATGTCCTATGGACGGTTCATAACCTGTATCACAGCTGCTTACTGGTGGTATATAAATATTGACTAGTTTTGTTATTTCCGGATTTTATTATAATTCCTTGTTGTTCTAGGTGTTTGTCAGTTTCCAGTACTGCAGGTAGTGTGGTTGTACGGTAAATAACGCTTTTGTGAATCATAAAGGCAAGACCACCACCTTTGTCTTTACCTCTATCCAGCCTTATAATTTTATAATCACAGATACTATCACTAATCTTAGATCTAACATTTAATTTTGTTTCTTGGAGAATATTGTTATTGCACATATGGTTTATTATATTGTCGATCTTATTCGTGAGACCGTTGCAATTTAGTTGCATAATATTTACATCACTCGGAGGCGATATATAGCCGAGTGTGTTAAAGCGCTAGTCTATGCATTGTTAGGGTCGACGGTTCGAATCCAGTCCAATCCAATATGGATTTTCTGGATTAGAATTACAGAGCCGATTTAGATGTTAAGTATTGGTGTCGGGTAGTTCATAAGTTAGTTTAAGAAGGTTTGCAGGCGAGAAATTTCAGATACGGGATTGCTGATTGGCGATTGCAGATTATATGTATAAGTGATTGTCCTTGTGATTGTCTCGTAAAAGTAGTAGCTAGATACGATTTGCCAGGTGTCTGTAACCGGGTCGTTCACTCCTAACTTATAATTGCCTACCTATCCTTACCTATTGTTATATGTAAAACGGCTGTAGGAAGTGGCCCGGCCGTAATCCGGGAGTCTCGCCTAGTGCTTGGTCCTACAGTCCAATCAATCAATCAATCAATCAATAATATTTACATCACTCGGAGTTTCCGGTAGCGTGTTCACTCGTATTTAAACTTGATATTTGACAACATGCCGCTATGTAGTTCTTGGTCCATTGCTTAAGTGTGGCAAGACCTGAGCAGTTCTTGAGGTGGCACCATTCCTTGCAGGTATTACACTGGATAGATGTTGTGTTTGCCCTTAAGATGTTTTTACATATTGTACAGTGCCATGTTTTAGTTGGTCCCGGATTTGTTTCAATACCAGCCATGACGAGGAGTACTTGAAGCAGTGAGGCCAGTGACAGCTGCTTCTTTACCAAAAAAATGGAGCGTCGGATTTGCACCTTCCGTCGAAATTGTATCTGGGTTCCTTTTCATATTTACTTAGCTTATCTGTAGACTGTGTTAAATTTTATTGGGCACTTTTTAGGATTTTCAGTTGGGCTATCATTGTTGGAGATGGCATGAGTTAAGCCCCAAAGACTCAATAAAAATAAAAGCTTTCTTACACTAACAATAAGTTTACAAAGATGATCTTTTAATGAGAGTGGAAGCCTTAGTAACTCTAGTAGTCTTATTTATTATCTCATAATTAAAATAATATGAGACTTAATATAATTCTTTAAACAAGAGCTATGCTACGAGACTATCGGAGGGAGTTAAAAGAGTTCTTTGAGATATTTTTACAATAGTTAGGCTGCCTTACGGATGTCATCCGTATGTATGGCACATGCTTCCTTTGGAATGTTTAACGGTTGAATGTAGTGAGCTCTAGTTTTGAAAAACGAGAGGTAAAAATTGTTAACTGAATTCAATTTTATTAAAATCGGTAAACTAATCTCAGTCCACTTTGTTAAAATTAATGTAGGTTTTCTTTTAGGATTTGGTGACGGAACGGCGATGGAGTGGCACCTTTCGTCGAAATTATTGTGGTGATCCGGAATAATTTATAAGTGCTTCTGTGACGATGTCCTTTCCATTTTGAGAAGCTTAATAAAATTGACTTCAACAAGTAGTTGATTAGAAGTTAATTCTGTATAACCCACGCTATAAACTAAGCTATCTAATTATAAAATTTAAATAAAAAAAATTATATATTCAAATCTATATTGAATATTAACTTAACTAAAATATCAATTGCAGTTTTGTTATATATTGAACAAAAATAATTATTTTAGCTTTCGAAATATAAAATTATTGCAAACGTAATGGTGTAGAAAAAAAATTATTTAAAAATGTAAATAAAAACGAAATATTTTTCTGTCGATCAATTAAACAAGTAAAGTTGTTACTAAACAAATGAAATAGAATCTGTAACAAAAACGATAGCTGTTTTAATTTGAATTGATTATTTTAAAATTAGATAACAAAAACTCGGTTCATCGTAAGCGTTGTTAATTGATGATTTGGAATTAATTTAACGCAAACAACATTACTAAAAGTCATCCAAAGCAATTGAAAACCCATGTGGTTTCCATAGCGATGGGTTTTTCAGCATTGAAATTATTCGAATATACCCGGCCACGACTGCAAATTTTCACGCTTTCCGACGTTTTTTTTTGTATTGGTGCAGTCTTGTCTAGTAACGATGCTTTCTATTCTTCTTTAAATGATTGGCATGCAAAAATTTAAATTTAATTAAAGTAATACAGCAACTTATTGCTCTCATAAAAAAATAACAGAACAATGATCAACAACCAACAACATTAGCCCACAAAACCAGCCAGATCCAGCATCTTTATATTACAACGGAAAATACCAATATTTAAGTGGCAGCCATATGAGAGACAAGACTAAAAACAAAAATAAATTTTAGCACGGATACTCATTCGCCATTATTGAAATGAAAATAGAGACCATTGTGACATTAAATTTTGCTTCATAAATGATTTATTCAACTTAACACAACACTATTCCTTGAAAAATTAAGGAATCGCCATCCTCTTTCATACAATGACTTGGCCTCACTTTGCTTAAACTAAAGTCAAAAAAGGAGTGATCTATGTTAAGAAATCGATCAATCATAATACGGTAATTATTAACAAGTGATTGTCCTCACTTATCACTTCAAACATCAGCAATTATTCCGAGTGGTCAGTTTCTCATCACTTCTAAACAGCTCAACATGAGAGAACTTACTGTCCAACTATCTACAATTGACAGATGTAATAAATGAACTACGTGACACAGATTACAAACATATACACGATAGGTGGAGAAAACAGCTAGAACAGTTTTAGTTTCAACGCAGGTGGAAAAAAAATATGGAAAAACTTTAAACGTCTCTCTAACACGCAGTGTAATTGCGACACTGCAAAGGGTAACATCAAATTCCACACTCTAAAGCTCGCGGTAAAGCGTAAATAAAAATCAAATACTATGACCTCCTTGAACCAGTGGAAAGTAGCCTATGTTAAACCTCTTTTAAAAAAACTGCTAAAGTGGTTAATCAATCAAAATCAAACAGACCGATTTAGCTATCGTCACTAATTACTGAACTTAATTCATTACAAAAAAAAAAAATAAAACAAAACTTTTTACTTTTTTAAAATAATTTAAAATGCAAATTTATTTTAATATCAATTTTTTTTTATTAACTTTACTACATGTTTCGAGAAACAATATCTCATCTACAGGTCACCAACATGATTTCAGGAAGACATGAATTTTCAGAGAGATCTGGAATCTGGATTGAAAGATATCAAAAAGAAAGTTTTAGCCTTATTTTAACTATCGCAAGATACCCTTAGTATTACCACCAAAAATCTTTCATTGCAAGTCCCTTTGTTCCTAGTTCAAAATTTTTTACAGAGTTTCCATGAGCTCAACCATCGATCGGTCGAAGCTATTATGTCTAAAACTTTTAAACTGCCAACAAACTTTTACTTCTTCAACTCAATAAAGAAGAGCTGTATTTTATTGCAAATGAGGTTGGCTAACTTGAAATCCCTTTACATTCAAAACTAAGCACCCCAAGCAGCTCCCACTCAGCCAAATGTTATTTAAAACATGTCTTGTAGATATCTTTTTTCAGAGATAGATATCTGAACGATATTCTAAATGATATCTGCAAGATATCGGATGGATATCTAATGCGCCGTTTTTATACCTCTATAAGATATCTAAAGAGATATCTCGAAAAGATGACAGATATCTCTAAGTGATAAAAAATAGATATCTCTAAGAGATAAAAAATAGATATCTCTAAAAGATAAAAGATAGATATCTAGAATATATCGGACAGATATCGGTAAAATATTGTGCTGGAATTTTGTAATTGTTCAATAATACCCAATATTATTATAAATTGAATTTTTATTATAGAAAAGTTTTGTTATTACATTAGTTATTACATTTTTTTTTGTTTTCTTGGCGATGTTTTTCGGCGACCGATCTCCAGCACGCTGCGGCCAGCTTTTTATTGTTTTAATGACGTTGTTACATTGTGTCATTTCAGTGACATTTTAATGACAAACAACTATTAGAATATATGCCCACAGTAATTATAAATGCAATTAATCATAATATCTAATATAAATAAGTAACACATTGTATACATGCTAACATGTGATAATTTACACATATTCACTAATTTACAATTATAAAACCTTAGCGATAAGCGAGTAACAAACTATATATAACTAATAATTAAAGATACAGTAATCCCTCCGACTGCGCGGGTTTTAACTGCGCGATTTCCACTGCGCGAGATGAGTTTTCAATACTAATTTTCGCACTGCGCGATTAAAATTTCACACTGCGCGACGATTAAAATTTTTTTTTAGAATATGTAGGTGAATTTCGTAAAATTAAAATGAAAAAAAAAATTAAATTTCCCACATGGGTCATTCTTTTACAAATCGAACAGATTTGAACAAAATCTGTCGACGGATTTGTGATTTGGCTTAAAAATTTTTTACTAGTATGATATCGAAAAAAATATACGTGTTCGAGGATTTTTTTTTTGGAAAATAGAGGCGATCTAAATTTCGTGATTTTTGGTTTGACGACTTATTTTCAAAAATTCATTACTTCGGTTCTATTAATGATAGTAAGCTTTTGTTTTATTTTATTTTAAAGTTAAGAGATGGAATTTTAATAAAAAATATAGTCAATAAAAATTATTAGCAAATTCCTATTGTTATAAACAAATAAAATGTTAAAATCGGTTTATAGTGATTGTCCTACGTATTCTACGTTCAATTTTCAAGAAAAACGTGTTTTTAACTAAGGGAGAAATTAGTTTTACTGTTAGAAATATATTAATTTATCCAGCGCGGGAAAACAAAAATTTATGGAATTTTTATCTTTCCGCGCTCGATAAATTGATTTATTTCTAATGCTACTCGTACACGAGAGAGCAAAATTGCAGATGTCAGAGAGAAAGTGTCTGACTTATTGCTAAACTGTTTACACATAGGGATTTGTTAATAATTTTTGTAGATAACAATTTTTTTTTAAGTTCATCTTTTAGCTTTAAAATAAAACAGACAAAAATGTCTATCATTACCAAAACCGAAGTTATGAATCTTTGAAAATAAGCCTTCAAGCCAAAAATCACGAAATCCTCGAAATTTAGAACCGCTCCATTTTGCAACCCAAAAAAATTCTCGAGCACGTATATCTTTCTTTTCTTGGGAAATGAGAATTTGGAAATTTTTCTATATAAAAGCCAAATCAAATATCTAAAATCACGAAATCCTCGAAATTTAGAACCGCTCCATTTTGCAACCCAAAAAAATTCTCGAGCACGTATATCTTTCTTTTCTTGGGAAATAAGAATTTGGAAATTTTTCTAAATTTCAGCCAAATCAAATATGTGTCGGTCAGAAAGATGTTCGGTTTGTAAAAGAATGACCCATATATGTAGCAATTTGCATTACATATTCAGTTTATTTTTAACTGTGTGGATGGAACGTTCAATATAGATCAAATTCAATTTCAAGCCAGTAAAGGTAGAATATTCTAAACAAATTCAGATTATTGACATAATTTTTGTAAATTTAAGTTGTTTTTTGAAATGTTATTTATGTTAATTTATCTGTTAACTTATGAAGTGTTTTCTTTTTTAAGAGTTGTTGAAGTAATACATGTTTTTCAGGCTGTATATATTCATTTTGGTTTAATTATAACTTTAAATTAATTTTTTTTTAAATTTTTTTCAAAATTTGGAACCGAACCCCCCATTTTCATACAAAATAGGGTTCACATTGCGCGGTTTTGTCCTGCGCGCTGTTTTTCTGGAACGGAACTACCGCGCAGTCGGAGGGATTACTGTATACATATTTACCTGGAAGATAATATAAATTGGAATTTATTTTTTGTTATAAGTTTTTTGTTTTTTTTCACTTTGTTTAGTTTTAATTAAAACTAAAATACTTTAAAGTTTATATAGCAATGATTCAAACAATATGTCATTATACATCACATCCAAAGAATTAAGAGAATAAGGAAGTGAAATTGATATAAAAATTTGAAGTATTTTTTGCACACCAATAAATGTTTACTAACACACATGCATTTTAGTAGAGACGCCGCAAATATTTTTATTATTGTGGGGCTTATTTATTTTTGGGCAAGTCACATCAATTCCTTAAGTGGCCGTTATTTAAATTTATTTTTTGATCTGAAGCAACAGGTAGTCGAAGATTTAGTAAATTTCTATTCATAATGTAATAAACCAAGTTTTCACTTTTCAGCAACTGTGCATCAAACCATCCGTTAGCTAGAAGATTTGTTCTATTAAATTTTATTTGATAAAAATCCGATGTTTATTAACTTACATTATTCTAAGTACAATCTGTTCTATGTTCTTCTAATGCACTAGCTAAATACTTCCAATCAGTTGCTTTATCGTTTTTATCCCGATGTAGAAGTCTAGCATCTATTGAAATTGTTGTATGTGGGTTATAAATTCTAATTGTATCTAATTTTTGGTTTTTTTCGTGGTAATGGCATCTAGCATTGAAATAAAAAATTTTTTCTATAAGGTTAAGTTATAAATGAAAAAAAGCTTATTACTACAACTCAAAGCAATTGATATTAATATTAAAACATTACGTTACAATTAATATTAAAACATAAAAATCAACTTATATTAAAATAATTAAATTTAATATTAAAATATAACAATTTTAATTACATAAATTTTTTCAACTATTTTCATTCAAAATTTTAATATGTTTTGCCCCCAAAATTAATATAAACAAATGAGACGCCACTACAAAGCAAAAAAATCAAAACAATAATTTGGCAATTAAGGCAATAGTTTGACAATTAAAACTCCAAGAATTTTGTTATTTTTTACATTGATTTTAGATTATTTTTTTTGGCGAAAATATTAAAGTAACTTAAAACTTATTAATCGAAAAATATATTATGATTTCAATATTAATTACCTATGAAAAGAAATCCCATTCTTTTTACTGATATGACCATTTTTACAAGTTTTTGTGACACACATCATATTTAAGTTTTATTCAATTTATTCACTTAAATCTTTTATTTTCTTTAAAAACTTTTTTGAATTACTATTAAATCAAAAGTATTTTTTCATATTAATTATAATTTCACCGAAATATCAATTCTTTAATTAAGAAAATCACTAATTTTACCAAACCAAAACAAACGTTTAAAAATGTTTACATTTTTTGACAATTAGAACTCCGTGAATGAGAGAGTAGTTGAGGGAAAAATAACTTCAAATATTTTTGTGTATATATACATAAGTTTCATTTCCTCTATTCTCTTAATTCTTTGATCACATCACAATATGCAACAGTCTACGCATGCGTGAAACGATATCTGTCCATAGAGATAATTTAGATATCTTTCAGATATCATTTTGATGAACTCTCATAGATATCCAGAAAACGATATCTACTAGAAACACTCTACGCATGCGTGCAACGATCTCTGTCAATTGCTGTGTGCGAGCTGACGAAATAATGACAGAACACAATTTTTGGTGAAGGTGAAATTTGTGAAAACAAAATTTTGACATTAGGTGAAAATTTTTTTAATTTTTATGTTTGCTGTTAATTAAACCAAAACCACATTAAATCGTCAGTTTTAAATATCGATTAAAGTTGTTTGCAGTTTTAATAATATATATAATATATATACTTATATAAATATTAGTTTGGCAGTTAAAAACACTTCTGTAATAAATTGATGTTCCTTATGAAATTATTTGTTATGCCTACTGTCACAATTTGATGATGCTAAAAAGCTACATCAAATTTTGACGTTTCGTTATGGTGAATATAAATTCCAAAAGACAAAATTTTGACAGTTAATATTTGTCATCTGTCATTATTTCGTCAGTTCGCACACAGCATTTAGAGATAATTTAGATATCTTTCATATATCATTTTGATGAACTCTCATAGATATCCAGAAAACGATATCCACCAGAAACCCTTTACACATGCGTGCAACGATCTCTGTCAATAGAGATAATTTAGATATCTTTCAGATATCATTTTGATGAACTCTCATAGATATCTAGAAAACTATTTCCACCAGTTAACATTCAGAAACTAGTATGCTGAGTGGGAGAATGCTTTCCAAAAAGTTAAAAATGACAGTAATTAACGTTTTATTTCATTTTAACACTAGGCCGTGTGTCAATACAGCTAAATCTAATTTTTTGAAGTCTAAAACTAATTTTTGATGTTTATATTCACCACAGAAAAATTAAGGGCCATATCGACAAACCCAACTAAAATCGCAACTACAACTAATGTGTCAGTTTTGGTATTTTTAAACCACATTAAATCGTCAGTTTTAAATATCGATTAAAGTTGTTTGCAGTTTTAGTTGTGGGTGGATATCGGTGATTAAATTTACACTTACAATTGGACGGTTAAAATTCGATGATAGATTTTTTTAAATCAATACGTTGTCAAATAATATTTTATAATAAAATGTTTTGAGACATTAATATATAAGTTGTTCAATTGTGTCAATTCAATTGTGTTTTTTATAAAAATTTTAACTTATGAAAACTCTAAATAATTGTTATTCCATGCAAATCAATATTGTTTTTTGTTGCATTTAAGTTGTTTCTAAAATATAGTTACATTATTATTATTATTGCAAATTTTACCTTTATTGTTTTGATGTAATAAATTTATTTATTATTTTAAAGTGTAAATTGGCCTTGATAACAGAAAGCAAAAAATTTCGTTTTAGTTGTTAGTGATTTTTTTTGGATTGATTGAGATATTTTTTGTGAAGTTTTTACATGATCTGGCTCCTCCCACCTCGGACTTATTTCAGGAGTTGGAAAGTGTCAGTTGGTTGATTATGAAATGTCTTTTTTTGACAAAAGCTAGGAATTTAGAATTTAACCCTTTATTTGTACTCTTCAATTTTGTTAGTGTCTTTTGTGTCCCCACTTTTTTTTTTTGCTTTTCTCTTATCGTGCTACTGTTGCATGAAATCTGCTATCGTGTTTTTGTGACAGAGATACCCAGTTTCTTTTGTACTGTTTAGTGTTGAAATTTAGGCCTAACCGAATTTTAGTAGCTTTGCCTGCAATGTCAAAGGGTAAGACTTTGTCTCAACAGAACGGCCGCAGAGTGAACCAACAGCTTAGCATTGACTTCACCAACATAAGAGGACTCAATTTGAATCTAAACGAGGTTCATCACTACATTGAAAAAAATAAACCTGACATATTGTTTCTTACCGAAACAATTGTTAGTGGCAAAGCATCGAAGTTGGATCTCGATAAATACCGGATACCTAGTTACGAATTGGAACATTCCTTTTATAACAAGCATGGTGTCTGTGTATTTGTTCGAGATTCACTTTCATGTATGAGAATTAAGGCCTACGAGTTGAACTCTAAGCACCATAATTCTATAGCACTGAAGATCTCAGGTGTTGATGAAACTATGTTTATAATAGGCTTATACAGATCCCCGAATTCTCCCCCAGGATGTCTCCTTTTCGATCAAATATCGGCTAATCTAGACAAGATTACCACGGACTACCCCAAAGCAAGACTGGTCATGCTTGGAGACTTTAATATTCATAATAAAGAATGGCTTAAGTATTCATCGCGCACTGACGACGTAGGAAGACAAGCCGAACTGATACTCGCAGATTATCACAGTTTGACGCAAATGATAGAGTGTCCCACTAGAATCTCAGACAATTTACATCATAACAATGATTTGCTGGATCTGTTTTTGACAAACGAACCAGATACTACGAAGACAAAAGTTGAACAACCCCTTGGAACATCGGATCATCTACTAATATCAGCAATAGTGCAATTTACATCACCGACACAAATTAAAGCAAATCCTCGTCGCGTTTGGAACTATAAACGCGCCAACTGGGAGGGACTGAGAAACTTTTATGATGAAACACCTTGGAAAACTATTTGTTGTGTTGATCAAGATCCTAGCACATCGGCAATAAGAGTGTTCGAAATCATAAAATACGGAATGCGGCGGTTTATTCCAAATCGATTAATCACTCCTAAAACTGAGCCTTGGTTCACGCGGGATGTTGATAAGGCAGTGAGGAATAAACGCAAAGCATTTAAGACATATAACGCTAATAAAACACCTGAAACCCATAGCGCCTATAAGAAAGCCAGAAATATTAGTAAATACAAAAAAAACTTGGACAAAGAAGCGTTTATCCAGAAGAAAGCAAAGAAATTCGCCGAGCACCCATCTGGCTCACGTAGTTTCTTTCAGGCAGTTAAATCAGTCCAGAGCAATTTTACTCGATCCTCTATTCCAAACTTAGTTCTGAATGACATTCCAGTGAGCGACTCGAAAGAGAAGGCGGATCTTTTGGGTCGTATATTCGCAGAAAACTCAAACATAGTTGAACCTCCCTTTTCTCCTACACTCATTCCCCCAGTTGTAACGAAAATGAAACCAATTATTTTTCGTTGCAATATTGTACGGAAAATGCTTCTTTCTGTCAATATCAACAAATCTGCTGGCCCCGACGGTATTCCACCCCTCATTCTTAAAAATTTTGCTAGGAAACTAGCTCCAATTTTAACAAAAATTTTCTATTTATCTTATAAAACCGGAATATTTCCCGACTCTTAGAAGCTGGCCAGCGTTCAACCCATACCAAAGAAAGGCAGTAAGACAGATCCTAACAATTATAGACCAATTGCAATTCTGTCAGTTTTAGCTAAAATATTTGAAAAATATGTTAACTACAATCTAATAGATTATTTGGAAGTGTCGCGAATTATTGATGATAAACAGTATGGTTTTCGTAGAAGTCATGCAACAGGTGATCTGTTAGCCTACGTATCCCATCTCTGGAACAAATCGCTGGAAAACCATGGTGAAACATTCAGTATTTCACTTGACATTTCTAAAGCATTTGATAAAGTGTGGCATAAAAATCTCATAGCTAAATTAAAATCTTATGGCATAGACCATCTTACTGTCTGATGGATTCATAGTTTTCTTACAGGTCGCCAATTTCATGTTAATTTAGATGGTATCACATCCAATATTTTCACAACCAATGCTGGGATTCCCCAAGGTTCTGCACTCTCACCAACCTTGTTTCTTCTATACATTAATGACTTACTTATTTCTACAGTGCACCCAATCCATAGTTTTGCTGATGACAGCACAGCACATTGCATGCATCACATGTATCTCCTAAATTTCGATCTCATTCTGCAGTTACCACTGATAGAGAGCTGCTAATTGATTCTATCAACAAAGATCTGGAGCGTATAATGGAATGGGGAGATCGTAATCTTGTTTCATTTAATCCAACCAAAACCAAACTATGCCGTTTTTCTCGAAAAGAGCGACATAAAAATTTTCCTATTAAAATAAACCACGAGGAATTGCGTGAGGTTGAATCAGTTAGACTTCTTGGAGTGGATATTCAAAATAACCTGAAATGGAATAAACACGTGTTCAACCTCGCTAAATCTGCAATGCAAAAATTAGGATTCTTGAGTCGATGTAAAAAGTATTTCAATCCCGAGCAAATTTTGCTAATCTTCAAGTCCTTTATTCGTCCATGTATGGAGTACTGCTGTCATGTTTGGGGAGGTGCTTGTCAGTCAACAATAAAATGTCTGGACTCTGTACAGAGAAAAGCAATACGGTTGATTGGTAATACCGAACTAACGGACCAGCTTAATTCACTCCAGCACAGAAGAAATGTGGCTGAATTATCAATCTACTATAAATATAACTTTAGCGAATTCTCCTCTAAGGAAATTCAAAATATCCTTCCATCGTGTGCGCAGTATAATCGACAAACAAGAGCTGCCGAGTTATCCCATCCATTTGTTGTACAAATACCTCGTTGTAGAACTGTGTCCTTCCAGAACGACTATTTTAATAGAGTGGCCAAGCTGTGGAACTCAATGCTTCCCTCTGTATTTCCCGATGAATTTTCCCCTCAGGCATTTAAAGAAAATGTCCATAATCATTTAAAACAATTAGTATAGTTATCCCTATATCCCCATTCCTTCCATTTTCCTCATCTCCTTCCTTTATAGTTGACATGGTATCTTCGGATATTCAAAGAGTCTAAATAATGAATATTTCATATTTAGTGTGCTAAACATGTCTAACTAATTAATAAAAAAAAAAAAAAAAAAATTTTAATACAAAATTACTGATTTCTAATTATTGCTGTGTGTTCGAAAAATTATAATTTTAAATTACGTTTAAAAATACCATCAAAACCTCTACTAAATTTGTTATTTGTTATTTATTTATTATTTAAAAAAATACTAATTTAGTCAAATAAGTATATATATAGTATCAATTACTTTAGTCCCTTGTATGAGTGATAAACAATATATTAAGTTTTCAAAGGTTTTTAATGGCCATAATGGACATTGCTTTAAAATACACAAAACTGTTAAAATTTGAACGAAATTTCAACAAACAAAAATCAAATGAAATAATTATTTTATAACAGATTTTAGATTTAAAATATTTCCCGGGAATCCTGGGATTCCCGGGATTGAGTGCTTTTCAATTCCATTATCCTGGGATTTAAAAAACGGCCGGGAAATACAAACTCTAGCTAAAAGATATCTTGTTCACGTGGTCGTAGTGTAGTGTAGTGGTTTTGGAAATACGAATGTAGTATGAGTGTTCACCTGGCGTTGTAAGTCGATTGCAACGTATATATATATATATCGTATATGATATCAATCTATATATATATATATACATATATATATATATATATATATATATATATATATATATATATATATATATATATATATATATATCATAAGCCTTTCTGACGTTAAATTGTTTTGATTTCTTAAAAGAAAGTTAAATTTTCAATTTGTAACTGCAAATTTTTAAAACTAATTTGCTTTTTACCTCTTATTTTATTTTTATTTTCTCTATCCTATCATGAAATATTGACTTATCTATAACATATTTTATATGTGAAAGTATTTACTGTTCTGTTATCCATTCTTTAAAGAAAAGATATAAAAACTAAAAAAAAGATTTGCATTTACCACAGCTTAGAACGCATATGTAATTGATACCGCATCGATTACAAATCAATTACGTACTACCTGGGATGCTGTAGTGGTCTTTAAAGGTTTTGAATATCCGAAACTACCATGCCAGCTAGGGTAAGCATTCTAAATTACGTTTAGGTCTCTGAATATTGGAAAATACGATGCTAACTAGAATAAGGATTCTAAATTACGTTTCCCTTAGGAATTTATGAACCAATTGGTTTTAAAATTTTGAACATTAAAATAATTATAATAGATTAGTATGGATACGCAAACAACAACATTAATTAATAATTATAATATATTATTATTAATTAATAATTATAATATATTACATATTATTGTTCAATAATCAAAATTATATGTAATTCCTAATACACAACACAGCGTATTAAAAAATGGTTGCAAACTTTCAAAACATAATACGCTACGCTACGAAAGTGTTCGCGTGGTCCGTAGTTCAAAATCTATACTCTACTTCACTACACAGATTTTGAATGGAGTTCATAATGTGCTACGTTGTAGTTTTTCTGTGTTCACCTGGGGGTTTTTGAAATACACTACACTACACTACACACCACGTGAACAAGGTAATACACCATCAAAAATCTACTACGTTTTTTAAAGTCTGTTACAACTTAAAATTATCATTCCATTACAAAAATACGCTACAAACTTCAGACATTTCGTTTATTTTCTATTAATCATTCTTTTCATAGCCTTCTCTTTCTTATTTTAAAATACTCGTACGTTGACACTTAAAAGAATGAGAACAAAATTAAGCTGAATTGTAATTTTTCAAGATTAAATAATATATTTAAAGTTATTATCTTTAGATATTACAATTGTGGTGTTTAGAAAGCATCTGTTTACTTTGTAGTTAGATAATAAAAAAAATCAACATGTGGTTTATAGTTTAGTGTAGAAATAATGCAACAATGTGTATTTTATTTGACAAATGACGTTTTTAGTTGTGACTGCAGTTTACATATATAAATAAAAAAATTTTTTAATTATACCGGTTTCTTTTTTATATACTTTTTTAGCTCGTTGTACCGTTTTATCTCGCGAATTCCCTTTTATCAACATTTCATAAATTTAATACATATTAAAAACCTGTCAATTGTCATTACTAATTAAAGCATTTACACAGAAACTTGTTGCATTTCATTAGCTGTTACATTGAGAATTAGAATAATTTATTTTGTGGTTTTGTTTTTAAATATTCGGCTTAATATATATTTACAAAATTGTTTAAAACTATGTCAGAAAGTGATAACAGAAATACAGTGAAACGTAATCCCGCTATTTTAAAAGCATTGGATAACGTTCATCGCTCTCTTTTAATGAAGAATTTGCAATATGATGAAAATGATGGTAAGTAAATTATAATTTTTTGATTCATTAATTCCATTTGAAAACTAAAAAAAATTGAACGTAACTTAGCGATAACTATAAAATAAAATGAGTTTATAGTTTGTTTTGTGTTTTGACGACCCAATTAATTCAACTCAATTGATTAAAATAAAACGTGATGTGTAAATTTGCATTTTGACTATTTTTTAAACTGGCATTGAAAATATTATAAACAGATTGTTTTTTACTGTGGAATTCGGATAAAAGAAATTTTGTTAAAAAAAAAAAGGAACCAAACTAAAATTAGGTTGCCAATGTTCCTGTGCTAGTGGCATATTCATTGAATATGTCACGCACTGTCTTCTTCAAGGATTAAAGGCCGCATTTAATAGATTTATATGGAAGTTCATTTCTCCGAGAAAGCAATGGCGTGCCATCTTGAAGGAATATGCCATATCAAAGATTGATGGCGCTACCGTTGATTGAATAGAGTGCATCCGCCAGCACCCCTAAGTGGTATATGAAATTTCACGTTAACTCATGCCAATAGCAGTGACTGGAATACGCGGGGTTTTCACACCTGTCGATCAACAGATCGTTGGTGGTTTGGTGTGCCACTAAGGGACAACCGAAAGCACATAATAATTCAGCGTTTTGTGTTTGTAATTTCTTCGATGCAGTTTGATTGTGAAAACCAGACAGGTGAAAACAGGAGATTGTGAAAACCAAACCAATAACTTTGTATTTTGCCGTGATGCTTTCCTTATTCCGCTTTATCTCAGCCTGCGAAAGACTTCAGTACGTTGTTGCGCGTCTCTAGTTTATTGTAAATCCGTTTTGCTATGTTGTCGAAAACGACACTCAGAATTTTTTATCGTCGTCGTGAAAAGTCATAAAACACTATTTTTTGCTCTGCGGATGGTTGTGGTGGACTGGGCATATAGAATTTGAAAAATTCAGCGGACAAAACCCCTCTTTGTGGTTCCTTGTTACATATCGGAATACTTGAACTTGTTGTTTTAAATTCGACGTATATTTGTCGACTTCAAATAGTTCGAGAGCCATATTTTGATTGTTTCTGGGAGTGTTAAGTAGATCAAACAACACTCACTATATTGTGAGTGATTGTATCGATAGTTTGTTAAAGATCTAGGCCCTATGGCAACCGAAACAATTGAGATGGATGGTTGTATCTCTTTAGTCTTTTGCTCAAAACCTATCTGTATTGTATCCGTAATAGTGTGAAGGGTAGTTGTGCTGTGCTGCTCTCTGCATCCATGTGGATGAGCGACTTGATTGACCTATTCTTGCAGAGAGAGACACAGTCAATTTAACAATTGGTGAAATTGCTCTATAATTTTGATTGATTCACCGATTTCCCTGGTTTTAGTATAGGTATGACTTATGAGTCGGTCGACCCTCTGACAGGCTCAGTATTTTTTAACTATTTTTTGAGTGGTCATGTGATGTGTGATACACTGATAGAGCTTACATGTTTTAGTATAATTTCCACAGTTGGCTTCAATTTAGTTTTGAAAGCCATCACAGTTTGCTTTCGAAATGTTGTTGCATAAACTGCGGTCGAACATACACTTGGTTATTGATCCTTGGATCGAGATCCCTCTTGGATTATGAACTAATGATAGGTCGTTAAGAATGCAGAAGTTTGGTTGATCGTCTGGCTCAGGCAGATTCATTGTTGAATTTAGCTTAGTTCATGTAAGATATAGCAATCATTGTACGAAAACAGGTTGTTGATTTTTTAATCGTAGCCTATAGGATAGCATAATACCGATTTATTGTTCTGTTTAGATTATTCTCTTGTATGGCCAACTGAATAATGTGATTTTCTATGAAGTGCATGATTGCACCAATCTTTTCTCTGACCATTACCGATAAGCTGTAGAATCCGAAACGGAGCTGGGTCTAGTTTTGCTTGTGATGCCTGCTCGTTATGTTTTTATTACCTGTCATTCTATTGATTATGTTGGCGCTTGACAGTTCAAACCATTTATTTAGGTGACACCATTTATTGCAATTTACAACCGTTGAATCGAACAGATACCGAGGTTTTGCTGATGATATTGTATATTGAGTAGTGTCATGCTGTGGTTGGACCATTTGCAGCAACCAAAAAACTAGACGAATTACTTGTTAAATTATGTTTAAACGTGAAGCTGTTCATTTTGAAAAAAACTTCAATATTGTCAATATCGGTTTGACCAGTCCGAGACCGAAGGAAGACCATACACAAAGAGCTTGTTCATCAAGTTGTCAGGCTTTTAGCGATAACTTTTGTTTCACCACTTTTATCAAGAATACTCCTCCAACAATGGCTATAGTCTTCACCATCATTTTCATAACTTTTTTTTTAAATCTCTAGTTTTCTTTCAAAAATGTGATTTCAAAGTATGTATCGCACTTTATAAAATACTAAAAAATATAGGTTCACCACATCTCTTTATATGCTCCTAAATGTCATTTTTAACGATACCACAGTCACATAATTTATATATTATGACTACAATATAACTCCGAAAACGAACGTATTATAAGCATATATGTAATTGAATTGAAACAAAATGTAAAAGCAATATGTGTATATTAACGAAAAGGTACTAAACATGTTCGTCAGAATTTATTGCTAAATATATATAAAAAAATAAAAACGGGATTGTTTAATTTTACGATAAAATAAATGCACATGGTACCTATGTAATTCAAAATATTTTCGATTGAAGTAAAAGAAATCACGATTAGACAAGATTCAGACATTTGACGTCATTTTCTATATTTGATGATGATATTGAGCAACTATATATTTAAAAACTTGAATTTCAATATGTTTTTGAAGGCTATCATATGAGTAAATCGAAGGTATGACTTAGAAGGTTAATGTTCTCTTCTCATGTTAAGTAAATATTCTATTTATGGTTTATTTCTCTAATTTATTGTACATGCATATGAATTTTTATTTTAATTATTAAACATCATGAATTAGATCAACTTCAAACCATTTTCAACAAATATTATTCATGTTTGTGTTTTGTAAAACGAAATTTAAAACTTTATTATTTTCATTGACTGCAATTGTACACCATATCATGTAATAATTAACGTAGCTAGTGCTTGCTCTATGAAGCAAAATAACATGTTTAAGAATGCATCTCACCATTTCTTTGAATATCAATTAGATATTTGGTGGCCTGTTTTCCTTAAATATAACATTCGTGGCCCGTCGATTTAGGACACTGTATTACAATAACAACACTTTAACCATTGCTGTAAAATGGAGAGATGCTTTATTTGCCGTTCCCGCTAATTACGATATTACAACGGTATATAACAGCGGGCTAGAGCACCGACTTACACCGACATACTTTAAATAAATAAAAGGTCAGGTACCTTGGGTAAACTAGACCCGTTTCACAGCGCCAAGACCATAACCCCTGATTATGCCCTTGGGTCAAAAATGGTATGAACAAAATGTCGAACTTTATATGTCTTTAGGGTTTAAGAAATCAAATAAATTTTGTAAATTAGGCAAACTTAATACGAAAATCGGTTAAGATGACTGTTAAATTAAAAATTAGAAGACTGATTGGTCTGATCACCCAAATAAATAATAATCGCTTTAATTAAGTTTTCAAGTGAAACTCAACCAGAAAATTAAATGATACATAGGCGAGATACACTTGTTGATAGTCTATGGAGTATCAACGGTACAAACAAAAATTATATTATAAAAATATTTTCGATTATATTCTGTCCGCTATATACGAAGCCCGTTAATCGGGGTCCGTTATATTGAGATGTTACTTTTATTTATTTATTTGTCTTTGGTATTACATACAATTAGATATCTTTCATAAATTGCTAATAAATTTGAATACATAAATATTTTAGAACAATAAACAAAGAAACCAATAATTTAAAAAAGAAAAATTCAACGGTTGTTTTTAAAGTGTACACATGATTTTTTAATGAGTTTTTTAAACTTATTTTAGTATACTGAAGTTAAGGGGTCTAAAATTATGATTCAAGTAAGTTAAAAACAGAATTAAAACAGAATTAAAAATTTTGTAATTTAGCAAAACGGTTTCTTAAAGAATTTATGGCGATGGTTAAGTAACCGCATTGGAACATTATTTAATTTGAAAATAATTAAAAATTACAACAGAGTCAATTTGAGCTAAAACAAAACCATCTATATATACACTATCGCTCAAAAAGAGGTACAATCCTAGTTTATCCCCCCAAATAAATTTGCGTTTTTTTTTCAGATAAATAGAAATATTATGTCCTCTGCATCCTAATTATGAAAAAAAAATTTTCGGAAATGAGGGGGTCAAAAGTTATAAAGGATCAAAAGTTATAAAGGATCAAACTTTCAATTTTACCTTGGTTTTACCACTTTTACCCCCTTTCAATTTTACCACTTTTACCCCCTTTGGTTTTTTTTTTTAGTTTTTTTTTCCTTATTTTTATTTATTATTTATATTTTATCATATACTAAAATTTTAAAATTTAAAAAAAATCTCCTCCCTTTGATTTTTTAGAAGTTACTTGATTTGATTGGCGGTGCTATCTTTGATCGAAGTTGTGCGAGTCAAAAAAAAAAAAACCAAGGTAAAATTGAAAGTTTGATCCTTTATAACTTTTGACCCCCTCATTTCCGCAAATTTTTTTTTTATAATTAGGATGCAGAGGACCTAATCTTTCTATATATCTGAAACAAAAACGCAAATTTATTTGGGGGGATAAACTAGGAATGTTCCCAAAAAGATAAGTACACTTCATTTTTTACCGTTATTTTGATATACTGATAATTTCCAACTTAGTAAATGTCAATAACAGTAAATGTTAATATATGTATGAGTTACTTCTGTGGCATTTTTTCCTTAATATAATTTCTCTAAGATGGCCATGATATGCAATTTTTTCGTATTTTTTTTTTGTTTCGTCGCATTTGATTTCTATTTTTTCTTAAAGTGCAATTTCATTTTTAAGTGTCCAGCTCTTCAAAAATAATTTTAAAAGTGTTTTTTTTTTGTATTAATAAGTGTATTAATAAGCTTGTCAATGTAAGTACATATTTAAAATATATGTAATTATGTACTTATTAACTGTATTCTTCAAATCTTGTGTTATGCAGTGTTTCGATAAGAACGGCAACATCAATGGGTCGAAAAAAATATAACTCCTGAAAAACGTAGTATAATCATTTTCCACATAAATTGGAACATTCTATACGCGATATTCATAAAAATTAGACATTTCCATAGGTGCTATTCGAAACGCAATAAGAATATATGGTGCAACGGAAGATTACCAAAGTCGTAAGTCGACTGGTAGAACCAGAGTAACCACAAATCGAGAAGATAATGAACTTATTCGCTCCAGCATAAGAAACCGACGAAGCGCCGCGCCCCAGCTGACCGCTGAAATGAATAACGATCGCTCATATCCCGTGTCCGTTTCCACAGTAAAGAGACGACTGAAAACTGTAGGTTTATGTGGTCGAATAGCGATGAGGAAACCCCTCTTACGGCCTCAAAATAAAGTAAAACGATTAATATTGGCTAAAGAACATGTTAATTGGTCTGTCAATCAGTGGAGAAAAGTCTTATGGAGTGACGAACAACAACAATAAAAAAGAAGGAATACTTTAAAATTTTAAAGCAGAATGTTCTGTATTTTGGGATAAGTACGCTTACATCGAGTTGTTTAATTTTAGTTTCTACTTCATTTTGACTATTATTTCCAATGATAAAACTCTCATTCACTCGGTTCAGATTGTTCCAGTAATTGAGATTATCCCCCGTTTTCGATGGTATTCTTGCTCTCATTGCTTACCTATTTCGGAAAAGTACTCGTTTAATTCAGAGGCGATTTCAAGTGGTTGGGTTAAGATTTCCCCTGCTTCATTTTTGATTTTATCTATAACTGTTTGCGATTTTTGTGTACCCAATATTCCGTTGATTTCTCTCCATACTGCTTTTGAATTCGTGCCCATGTCCCTAATCTATTTCTATAAAAATTATTTCTTGCTTCTTGGAAACACTTAGAAGTCAGTATCTCCGTTCTTTCTATTCTCTGTTTGCAGGCTTGTATTATTTGGGTTTCTTTTGAGTTTTCTTCTTGAATTTTGTTTATGTTTACGTAGTTTTGCCATATTTGCGGTAACCCAAGGGCGTAATAGAAATTTTTGGTTTTTTCTAACCGTTTATTCTTTAGTGATCCGTCCTCTACATGAATATTCTCCTTTATAATTCGGTATAGTATAGTATATATTAGGGTAGTGAAATCTGAAATTCGACGTCCACGCCGTGCTGCCTGGGTAATGCTGACAGAATTAGGTTGGTGTATTGGAGACAAGCAGAGTAAAAACTGCTTAGTCAATGACGCTACATCACGGCGAATTGGCGCCTTACAACCAATGCGACTCAAGCGTCTGTTCTCCATGTCAGGGGCGGCTTGGAGCGGGCGTCTGTCTTGAATCAAGCGGCTCGCTATATAAACGTGTAAAAAAGGTTGTTTCTGCCTTCTGGAGACCTTAATATGCAGAACGGACCCATTCACGACAATTTGGGTTGGGCCCAAGGTTAACACCCTAACCCCGGAAAAAAAACTAATATGTTAAATTTGGTTATCAGAAAGAGAAAAACAGACCCGGACACAACAACAGAATTTTACCTGGACGTGAAAAAGGACCAGACTACCGAATCGGAACGTGGAACGTGCGCAGCCTGTGCGCTCCTGATGCTTTTATAAGTCTAGAAATAGAGGCTGAGAGGTATACGATGGATATTATTGCTCTTCAAGAAATTAGACAGCCGATAATTGGAAAACAAGATTTGGATAGTCACTCTCTATAGTAGTGGTCATCCTTCTCTAAGAGAATTTGGAACTGGCTTTCTTGTTGGTGCACGCATACAAGAAGCCGTGATGAAATTCATCCCGGCCAGTGAGAGGATCTGCTACCTACGTGTACGCGGTACATATAACAATATTTCTCTTATTGCCGTGCATGCACCTACTGAAGGTAAGACCGTCGGCGAGAAGGATAATTTCTACATAGCACTGGAAGAGGTTATGAAACAAACACCAACACGCGACTTCATTATGGTTCTTGGTGACTTTAATGGGCAGATTGGAAGAGATATCTCTTATGGAAATGTGGTGGGTCCCAACAGCTTGCATTTGAATTCGAATGATAATGGTGAGATAATGACTGAGTTTGCATTATCAAATAATTTGAGAATTGCCAGTACGTTCTTTCCGCATCGATCGATTCATAAGCAGACTTGGGTCTCACCAAATGGAAACACTTGAAATCAAATTGATCACGTGCTAGTAACAGCACGTTTCTTTTCGAGCGTTCTGGATGTTCTGCGATCCTTTAGAGGTGCATACATTGGAAGTGACCACTTCCTTGTATGTGCAACGATAAGGTTCCACTTCCCAAATCCAGGCATTCCAAAATTCAATCAACGGAAACGTTTTAACATCTCATCATTAAAGAATGCTGAAACAGAAGAGAGATATCAAATCCATATTGCCGAAACATTGGATAAATCAGAAACCATGAATGGAGACGTCGATAAGTCATGGTATTTGCTCAAAGATGCTGTTTTAAGCGCTGCTGAGGGAATACTTGGACGACCACAGAACCACTCCCAGAAGCCACGGATGGATCAAGCATGCCTTGACGCTATTCAATACAAAAGAGATTGCTATCTGAAGTGTCTACAAGGACGCAACACCAGGTCCACGAAGGAGAACTATAAACTGGCAAGACAAGCCGTTACAAAGCTATCTAGACGAACGAAGAGAGAATGGTGGAAGAGACAGTGTGAGGAGATTGAAAGTTTCAATAAGGAACATCAATCGCGTAACGTTAAAACCTTAAAGAATGGCCCTCGAACTAGATCGACTGCTATTCAAAACGAAGATGGGGAGCTACAAGTAGACCTTAAAAATATTTTAGATACTTGGGCCGCTTATTTTGAGAATCTTCTCAACTTAAGTGACCAGCAACAAGTCGGGCGACGAGCAAAGCTTATTCGTGCGTCAAAGATACATGTAGACGAACCAACCAAAGAGGAATTCGAAGCGGCGCTGTCAAAATTAAAACGTAATAAAGCACCTGGTATGGACGATATAACATCCGAAATGATTGTATATGGTGGCGAAACTCTATCCTTAAGATTGTTTGAACTTGTTCAAATGATTTGGAGGACTGAAACCATGCCACAGGACTGGAACCCAGCTATGCTGATACCAATCCATAAAAAAGGTAATCGCCTACAATGTGCAAACTACAGAGGAATCGCTCTCCTTTGCACAGCCTATAAGATCTTTTCCTACATTTTGCTATCCAAAATCAATCCTTTTGCTGAACAACTGTTTGGAGAATATCAGTATGGTTTCCGGCGGGGCCGAGGTACTACCAATGCACTCTTCTCGATAAGGATGATTATGGAAAAGTGCCGAGAGCTCAACATACCTATGCACCAACTCTTCATTGATTTCAGGCCGGCCTACGACTCTCTCAAACGAGAAACTCTATGGTCTGCTCTGGTGTCAATGGGAATTCCTGGTTAACTGGTATCACTATGCAAAATGGCAGTACAGAACTCTCAATGCTGTGTACGAGTAGAGAACGAAATATCAAAGTTTTTTAAAGTCGACTCCGGTTTAAGACAAGGTGATGCTATCTCTTATACTTTTTAATTTAGCCTTAGAATATGTGTGCCGTCAAAAGAAACTACCGACTAATAACAATATCTTGTTGTTGTAGCGACAGTTTTGGTGCTAATCCTCCGGCTCCATGTCCAGGTTCAGGAACTCTGCTACTGCCCTTGGGCGGTACCACAAATCTTCCTTCGTCAAGTTTGTTTCATGACAGGACAATTAAATAGGTGGTCTACATCGTGTGGCGTGCCCTCACATGCGGGACACTTGTCAATAATTTCAGGATCAATTCTACTCATTTAGTTGTTAAGGATGCGGACCAACCGGATCTTAGTTGAGCTAGGATGGATCTGGTGCTAAAGGGGCAATTGGACCTCTTCGGCAGCGACTTTTGGTGGCTTTCTATTTAGAACACGATTTGGAATATAGTTCTTTATTGCGTTTTCGACCATCCTGGTGTGGAGTGTTTTTAAGCCAGTTCTATATGTAGATTCGTCGATGTTACCAGAAACCTGGCTATCTCTGATATCTTGCAGAAAGCATCTCGCTGTCTTCCTTATGTTAATGGGTGGTTCTATTGTAGTTAAGGTGTCATTGCAAGGATGTTGCTCTTTATGACAGGCCAACAGATATTGTTTGGTTAGCATTTCATTATGTTCACGGACCGGCAATATGTTACTTTCCTCGTGTAGGTGATCGCGGTGGGCCATCAGGTGACATCCGGTTGCGGTTCGCAAGGTAGCATTTTGTGTTGTTTGTAACTTATTCCAGTGAGTGTTGGCAACTTGAGAGGTTCATATGGGTGCAGCATAATTTATAATGGGTCTTCCTATTGCTTTGTACGTTGTTAAGATCGTGTTTTTATCTTTGCCCCACGAACTACCCGCTAGTGCTTTCAATGCGTTATTCCTGTTTTTCAAACTTGAGTTTATTAGTTGTGCATGAGCATTGAATTTTAAGCAGTGGGTCGAATGTTACACCCAGCAGTCTCGGATTTTTTACTGTAGGAATAAGTATGTTGTCTATGCAGATGCTTAGTGTTGAATTTATCTCCTTCGTCCATGTGGTGAAAAGTGTAGAGGTGGACTTTTCAGTGGGAAGTTTTAGTTTTCTGGTTTAAACCAATCATTCAGAGTATTAAGGTAGGTATTCAGGATATTTGTGAGTTGCTGCAGGTTATTTCCCGTTGCATGCACTGTGCAGTCGTCTGCATATGACGTGATAGTTACTCCTTCTGGTGGAGTAGGCAAACTGCTTAGGTAGAGATTGAACAATGACGGTGAGAGAACTCTGCCTTGAGGAACTTCTTGTCTTAGCACTCTCATTTTAAACTTGCTGTTACGGAACTCAACATATGTTTGGCGACCTCTGAGGCAATTGCACAACCAGCGCTTCGTTAAACCTGGCAAGTTAGTATTGAAGATATCACCCAATAGAGCCGCGTGCGACACTGTGTCGAATGCTTTTGACAGGTCAAGTGCGACTAAAATTGTTCTAGCGCATGGTTGTTTTTGATTCAGACTATCACTGATCTGATTTTGTATTCTGTGTAGCGCGGTGGTTTTACTGTGTGCTCGCCGGAAGCCATGTTGGTGTGGCGCCAAATTACAGGATCTATGTCAGCTGAGGGAGCAGAAGTGCTTCGATGAGTTTTGCGACCGATGAAAGATTGGATATTGGTCTGTAGGACTCTCCCTTTTCTTCAGGTTTTCCTGGTTTCAAAATGGGGCTGATTCTGGCCGTTTTCCAGATATTTGGTATCTGTAGAGTAATTAGAGGTGTATTAAGTGTAGTAGTGAGGACGTTCAAACCTTTGGGTCCGATGTGTTTGAGCATGATAGCTGAGATGCCGTCGGGTCCTATAGCTTTTGATGGCTTAATTTTCCTTATTGCATTCTCCACCTCTTCTTCGGAAAATATAATATCCTCCAAGTTGTCAGTGTTAAGTTTGCGCATGTGTCTCAACACTGATCTGGTCTCTTTCTCGTTTTTACGCTGCTTTTTACCCAGTTTGCGGTATGATTCGACCTTTTTTAAAAAATTTGCGTTCATCTGCATTGACTGTAAAAATAATAACGGTTGTTCTCAACTACTACCTCTAAACGAATCAATTGACTCTATTTTTCGTTCTCTAGAGAACGTTAAATCTGATCTGAGTATAATTGCCAATCGAATCCTAAAATCTGAGGGTAAACTGAGCGTACTGTGTTCCATTTTGGACAACGTTTCCAGTTCCATTCATGAAATTGAAGATAAAATCGAGAATAACACTAAATCTCTAACATCGATTACCAACAGTCATGAAAAAATTTTGAAAACATCTTCCGATTCATCGAAAATTTCGACACAACTGTGAATGGGATCATCAGTAACAAGTTCGATCTTATGACTAAAGATTTGAAGAAGAACACTTCACCAGTTGAGCACAACAATCAACTGACATCGGACTTAATTAAAGTTATCAACACCAACCAACTGTCAATCAACCAGCAATTTTTATCGTGCTCTAACGTTGTCTCGGAGCTGTCAAACAGCTTTCGTCTCCACATCGACTCTAATACTAATGCTGGAAAGGATATGGATATCATTGAAAACCGTATCATGCGTCTTGAAAACGAACTAAAAAGAACAAGTGATGGTTGTAGTGACCTAGTGCAGGCAATTTTGCAAATTCCTCCACCCACTGCTGTTAATGTTTCAAATGATGTCTCTACTGATGTTTCGCTCCAACAGGAACTCCTATCTGTACCCGCTATATATGCGGCCACTTCATCAACATTATCACCTATGTCATTAACGACTGTAGTCAATCGTTCAAAGCCTACTGTAACGCATAATGATGTAAATCTGGACCGACCATGCATTCTTATAGCCGCTCCCAAACAGAAAATTATTTTTATTTCTAGATTAGATAGATCCACAACAAGTACCAACGTTCTTTCACATGTTAAATCAACCTTAGCTGCTAATGATCTAAACAATGACTACAAATTAGTTAAATGTAGAAACATTTCACGGTTTAATGGGCATGTCGCCTAATTTAAACTCACCGTTCCTGAAGCTTTGTTTAACATTTTAACATCACCAGTATCTTGGCCTGACTCAACTTATATTCAAGAATTTGTAGATTTGGACAAAACTAACAATTTAAGTGGCGTTCCAAAAAACTAAAATGCTTGTCCCTTTACTATCAAAACGTAAGAGGACTTCGTACTAAATCATATGAAGTATTCTTGAAATCTCAAGATCTATCATTTGATATTTTTGCTTTAACGGAAACAAATTTAAATGATAATTTTAATAGCAATGAGTACTTTAATTCAGACTTCAATGTTTTTCGTAAGGATGGTTGTTTGGCTACTGAATGAGGAGTACTAATAGCTGTACATAGGGATTTCAACAGTTCGGTATTAGTCACTCCTAATACTGAAAACAACGCAAATATTGACCTTTTAGGGGTAAAAATAGGCAAAACAGGCACAAGTAAGAAAACTATTATTATATGCTGTTATCTGCGTCCCAATAGTCCGATAGATGCATACCAACTCCTTTTTAACGCTATTGATTTTCTTGTTGAGTCCATGCATACTCATGATGATCTTTTGATCGTTGGTGATTTTAATCTTCCCAACCTAACATGGCGGCAATCTAATGATCTTACTCATTTCGTTGCTGCTAATGCAAGTACCCATAAGGAAATAACTTTTGTTGATAACATGTCTAACTCTGGACTGCAGCAAGCTAGCAGCATTAAAAATAATTTTAACAGGCAACTTGATTTTGTGTTTTCATCAGATGTCAATAACACAACTGTTTCGGAAACAAGCTTAATCCTCTCCACTATTGACCGATACCATCCCCCCTTACTTATAACATTATGCTACGAGCACAATAGGGTGTAACTGATGAAACCTCAGTACGTTTCAACTTTCGTAAAGCCAATTTTGAGAAGCTTAATGAATTATTAAGTGAAGTTGACCTAGACGCTGTCTTAAATGACGACGCCAATAACTTTGAAAACCAAACAGTTAACTTTTATTCCAAAATCTTTGAATGTTTTGACCATTCAGTTCCTTACATGTCTATTAAATATATGGGGTCATCTCCTCCATGGTATAACAGACAACTTCGATCACTTCGTAATCTTAGAAACCGTCTATGGCATAAGTTTTTAAGGACCAAGTCTGATTCGGACTATTCAGCATATTCAAATACGTATAATGATTTCTCATCCCTATCGAACGAGCTTTACAATGAGTACATTAATGACATGCGTACGGATCTAATAGATTCTGGCAATTTATAAACTTTAAAAAAAATCTGACGGTTTCCCGTCAAGTATGAAGCACGAAAATGAACTATCTGATGATCCTAATAATATTACCAACATGTTTGCATCTTTTTTCAATAAGGCTTTTTCCAACAGTGACTTTGAGCCTGATATGAATTATTTTAACTATATGAACAATTGTCCACAAACATCTCTTCGCTATATAAATATCAACTGCGACAATATTATAGCAAAGATCAAACAACTTAAAGATGATTTTTCGTCCGGACCAGATGGTGTTCCTCCAATTGTACTTAAGAAGTGCGCTAGCTTCTCAGCCGGCCCTCTTACAACTCTTTTTCAAAAATCCCTCTCGTCCGGTATTTTTCCGGTAATATGGAAAACCTCATTTATAATTCCAACTCATAAGTCAGGTTGCAGATCGGTTGTTTCCAATTATCGACCTATTGCAAAACTCTCCTGCATTCCAAAGCTGTTGGAAAGCGTGGTATATGACGCTTTATACTTCCATTGTAAACCAGTTTTTTCCCGAAATCATCACGGTTTCCTTAAAGGACGCTCCACTACCAAGTCACCTGGGACCTATTTTGTTTATCCTTACAATTAATGACGTTGATAACGTGATTCACAATTCTTCCATTTTGGCGTATGCAGATGACATTAAAATATTTAAAGTAGTTGGAACTACTTCGGACACCGAACTCTTACAGAGTGATCTGACCAGTTTTTCTATTTGGTGCGCTAAAAATCATCTTGAATTAAATGTGAACAAATGTCAGTCCATTACATACTCCCGCAAACGCTCTAATTACCCACATCGTAACTACTTTATTAATTCTGACATCATTAATCGAGTCACGTCCATTCGAGATCTTGGGGTTACATGTGATGTTAATCTGGACTTCCGAATACACATCACAAACATAATTAATCGTGCTAACTCTATGCTTGGATTCGTCAAACGGTGGTCAAAAGAATTCATGGATCCGTACGTAACAAAGGCTCTTTATACGACTTTTGTAAGGCCATTGCTTGAATATGCCAGCCAAGTTTGGTCACCACACCACAAAATCCATATAGATAGAATTGAGAGTGTGCAGCGCAGATTTCTCTGCTTTGCTCTGCGAGGTCTGCCAAGGATGGACAATTTCATTTTGCCTCCCTACATCGATCGTTTAAATTTAATTAATCTCCAACCACTTGTAAAGCGACGTCTTGTTGCTGACATTGTCTTTATTCACCAAGTATTAACTGGCGAAATCGACTCCTCTGCCCTTTTTGAGACGGTAAATTTTAACTTGAATCCACGTAACTTAAGGTCGATACCCGCATTTAGATTAGCACTCCACAAAACTAAATACGGCCAGAACGAGCCTTTTACAAGGATGCTGCGTGAGGTTAATCATAATTTCACCTTATTTGACTATAATCTGAGTAAATCATCGCTAAAAGTAATCCTCTATTCTATCCCTCTTACCAATGATTAATTTTCTTCCAGCTTTTAACGATATTTATAAACATGTGTGTATTGGGATGTGAATGGGTACGTATATCTATATGTGTGTGCGTATGTAATTACGTGTGTATTTGTATGTATATCTTTATGTTTTATATGTGTATGTATATGTTCACATGTGTATGTTTTAATTGCTTATATATGTTTTTTTTTCTTTTTTGTGTTAGTTGTGTTGTTTTCCTTAATTAATTTTGCTCCTATTTTATTTATTTTTTATTTATTTTTTAACCGTTTGAGGTTTTTGACCGTTTTTTAATCTGCTTGTACTAAGTAGACCCAACTTCTTGTTCCCTTCATGTCCTTGTTCATTGTATTAAAGTTATGTTTGACACCATCTTCTATGATTCATAGTTGTAGTAATAATAATAATGTTGATGATGACTCCCGGCGTGCGGGAAGGGAGGGGTAATTGGTCGTTGGGAATTATTATTATTATTTTCTGTAAACTGAATGTTAAATTTGTTTGCGCATTTCCTGTGGTTTTCAATGGGGATATCGTCGAAGGAGATCATGCAATTATTTTGTGGTTGTCGAGGATGAGTTAGGCCCTTAATGACCTTCCAAAGACTTTTACTAGTACCCAGGTTTGATTCTCTCACTAACTCTCTCTATTTGTTTCTTTTATGGTCCGTGACCAATTTGTTAATTTGCTTGTTCAGGTCCGGAATTCTGGAGTCGGCTGGATCTGCCTTACGGATGTCATCTCTTTAGTTAGAAAGCACACACGCTTCATGTGGAAAGTTTGGTTTTATTTTTTGGATTCTGCCAGCTGGTATTTAGCGAGCTCTTGCCTTATTAAAAATTTCCCTTATTAAAAATTATTTTTCCCCAGAGAGGGCGTCAAGTGGTAAAAATTGCTTACTGAATTCAATTTCGGTAAAATTTGTAAAGTTTTCCCAGTCAGCTTTGTTAAAATTAATATATGTCTTTTTCTCGGAATTTATTTGATTTATGGAACGGCTTAAGGTGATTATGATCGGCACGTGGCCTGAACCCAATGCAATTTCCGTTCTCCATTCTGCAACTGGCATTAGTGACATACTGGCAAGGGAGATAGCTGGAGAAGAGTATGAGTTGTTTGTTACCCTTGTCGGTTGTGGTTCGTTGAGGACTCCAAAATTGGAACCATCAATTTGATCAGCAATGCTTTCACCTCGTGGATCAGTGTTTAGATGTGAGTGCCATAGATCATGGTGCGCGTTCACATCTCCGAGAATTAGACAGTCTTTGGTATAAAATAAATGTCCTATGGACGGTTCATAACCTATATCACAGCTGCTTACTGGTGGAATATAAATATTGACTAGTATTATTTCCGTATTTCCGGATTTTATTATAATTCCTTGGCTTTCTAGGTGTTTGTCAGTTTCCGGTACTGCAGGTAGTGTGGTTGTACGGTAAATAACGCTTTTGTGAATGATAAAGTCAAGACCACCACCTTTGTCTTTACCTCTATCCAGCCTTATAATTTTATAATCACAGATACTATCACTAATCTTAGATCTAACATTTAATTTTGTTTCTTGGAGAAACGTGATTAGAATATTGTTATTGCACATAAAGTTTATTATATTGTCGATCTTATTCGTGAGACCGTTGCAATTTAGTTGCATAATATTTACATCACTCGAAGTTTCCGGTAGCGTGTTCATTTGTAATGTGTTTTGTTGTGGACTCGTGTTGGTATTTTGACTTGATGCTTGACAACATGGCGCTATGTAGTTCTTGGCCCATTGCTTATGTGTGACAAGGCCTGCGCAGTTCTTGAGGTGACACTATTCCTTGCAGGTATTACACTGGATAGATGTTGTGTTTGCTCTTAAGATGTTTTTACATATTGTACAGTGCCATGTTTTAGTTGGTCCCGGATTTGTTTCAATACCAGCCATGACGAGGAGTATTTGAAGCAGTGAGGCCAGTGACAGCTGCTTCTTTACCAAAAAAATGTAGCGTCGGATTTGCACCTTCCGTCGAAATTGATGTGATGGTCCTTGGTCGGAATTGTGTTCCGAGTGCTTCTGGGGCGTAGACCCGTCCATCTCGAGAAGCAATTTTGTTCTGAAACAATATCTTGTCAATAAACTCAGTACAGATGATTGCTTACGCTGATGATGTTGTCATCCTCGGCCGAAGTGAAGCTGTTATGAGTGAGACTTTCAAGTCGCTTGAGAGTGGTGCTAGAAAAATTGGTCTGCAAATTAACTACAATAAAACCAAACATCTGAATGTTTCAAGAGAGGCTGAGAAGAAAGATTTGATGTGCGGCGATGAACGAATTGAGGGAGTTGAATCTTTTAAATATTTGGGATCAATGCTTGACTCAAACAACAGCATACTTACAGATATAAAAGCTCGAATCACTGCAGGTAATAGAACTTTCTACTCAATTAAACCTCTCCTTGGGTCACCGTATGTATCAACTAGCACCAAGCTCAAGTTATACAAGACATTGATTAGACCGGTTGTGATGTATGGGTCACAAACGTGGACCCTTACATAAAATGACGAATCGCATTTATCTGTATTTAAGCGTAAGATCCTACGCTACATTTTTGGTCCACTTAAGACAGACGATGGAGAGTATAGAACCCGATATAACTTTGAGATCAGAGACCTTCTTGAGGGTCCTGATAGAATATGTTGTATCCGTTCTAATAGGATTGCTTGGTTTGGGCATGTTCTACGAGCCGATTCACAGTCTGGAATGATTAGAAAAATGTACGTTAGTACCCCAGGGAGTGGGCGACCGCGAGGTAGACTACGACTACAATGGGAGACTGACGTAATAAACGACCTTAAAAAAATCGGCTGCCATGGTAATTATGTCGCTGTTGCGAATGACCGTGGTGAATATTCAAAGCTGATTAGCATGGCAACGCTCCTACATGGAGCATGAACGCCTTAAAAAAAAAAGAAATAGTATATATTTGCATAACTTCCTTTTGTATCCAAATTTCACTAATAGTAATAACATGTACAGTATTTGACAATAATACAAGCTGCTTTTTAAATTTGTTAAATTTACTAATTGAGGATATACTTCTCGCACTAAACTAAACTTGAAAATGCGAAGTTGCAGTTTCTTCACTATCATTTACAAAATCATCTATTCTGGAAAAAATCTAATTTGAATATTATTATTATTATGTAATCATTATTATCTATATCAAAAATAAAAGGATAAAGGAAGACTTAAGAAAGAATATTAATATTAGTAAGAAACAAAAATAAAAGTAGTTATATCGTGTTGGTTGCAGGGTGTATCATTTTGTAGATGATTTCATCAAATTGCTATTATTTTTTATCCATATTATTGGTCTTTTGGTGCTAAGATTCTTCCTTCCACTGTGCATACATGTTTGTAGTTGAATTTTGTTTTTAAGATCTCTACTAGTTGGTGTAATTTATAATTTTCCGTTGTAATCAGTTCGTGCAAAAACATAGTTTTGGTTATTTCTTTCTGCATCAGTTTGTTTTTGTTTTTAAGAACATTTTGCTGCAATTCAGGTGTTGCAAATTCCATTATCACTGACGCTGTTCTGTCTGGTTTTTTCTAACCCGATTATATTAACAATATCGTTTTCTTCGATGTGTGGATGAATAATTGATATTGTCTCAAGCACTTTTAATTTTAAGTTCTCACTGACTTGTGGAAGACCTCTAATAACCACTTTTCTATTCAACTCCTTCTGCTCCAGCTTGTTTACAATGTAGCTCAGTTAATTTTTTATCTCATTTTGCTCCTGGATCACTTGGTCACCACTTTTGTCACTAAATTGAAAAGCCTTGTTAACAATACAAGGTTGCAACGAATTGAAACTTTTGTGGAAAAAAAGTGCTCTCTCGAACGCAAGACACAATCATCTCGGTAATTCCTAATGTGACTGTGACTGATATAAAGGTATTTATGTTAGAAGTATCATCTGTTCTTCAAAGCCAAATTCATACAACGGATATTATTTATTGCAAGCGCTCGGTTGGACTTAAAAATACAACTATAGTCAAGTTTACAAATTTCGCAATTCGTGACAGTCTTATTTCTTCATACTTAAAGTTACTAAACTTAAAGCTAAATCAAATCATTAAAATTGAAGTTGCATCAAATGACCTTCAAAGATAACCTAACTCCATTAGTTGCGGGATGAAAAGCGCTGTATTGCTCTTAGGCGTGCAAAAAAGATTAAAGGTTTTTCATGCTCTCGTGGTCAGTTATATATCAAATTAAATGTAAAAAGTGCTAAAGTTTCAACTCACGAAGATATAGACAGAGTGTTATGCAAAACACTTAATGAGAAAACCAGAACAAAAACCTCATCAATACGTAATGAAACAACTACATCACAGGATGCTTGATTGCCACCCTTAAGATCTCCAGAGAAGATTATTTCTAACCAACATTTCATCAAATCATTTTTATTTATCTAATATTATTTCTTTTTTAATGTCATCCTTTCCTATTAACTTGAGTTACATTGTGATCGTTTTTTTTCATATCTTCTATTATTTTCTATTTATATGTTAAAAATGATGGCTGAATTGATTTGAAGGATTCAATGTACTTAACAAATTTTGCGTATAGGTTGCTAGTTTTGTTCTCTATTTATTTATTTATAGAAAGAAATCCAAATCTATGATTTCACATAATATTAAATTTAGATTAATAACTATTAACTAAGGATGATATCCTAGTCGTCTAGAGGAATACTAATTTCCAAATTACAAAATAAAAAAGAAAACAAAGAAACAAGCAAAACAGATAAAACCAAGAGTAAAACATTAAAATAATTTAAAATAAAATTGTCAAAAATTATACTAATTATAGTCTTATAAAATATACTCTATACCAGAGATGGCCACACTTCGTTACACGTGGAGCCGGATTTCAATAAATTCTCGTTACGAGAGCCAACAAAAAAATCAAATATCAAAGTTGTTATGGAATTTTTATTTCCTCGCAAGTTGCATACACTGTCTTCAAGCAAATACTTTAATTATGAATACATACATATATTTAAATTTTGTAACAAGGCACTGACAGCTATTGATTGCTGGTAGATAGCATGTGTGTTTGTATGTTGTTTGTAATGGGGTTCATAGTTCGTTAGCGCGGTACGACGCTTGTAAGTTGTGAACGGTGTTATTTGTAAGTTGTGAACGTTGCTTAGATGTTATAAATTTCATTGTTGGAAAAAGTAATTCACAACAGTATGATGTGCCGAATATGGACAGTAATCTGCAAGCAGCTTTTTTCAAATTGGGGTACTTTGATTGAGACAGTCGTTTCCAAAACTGCAGATTGATGTTGATTTGTGGTGCATTTTAAGAATGTGTGCCTGAGTTTCTAATAATTCCATTTCTTCTGTGAAACTTTTATTCAAAATATAATAAGGAATCGATAATCCATCGTTAATAAGCTTTGCTTCTTCTAAAAGTAATCGACTTAATTGTAAGAGATGAAAGGTCGATGTGTTCGATAACTGTACCGGCAGTGTGTAAAAATAATCATTAAGCGTGTCAAAACAAAACAAAAATTCATACTTTTGGCTTAAACACCTTCATTTTAAGTGATAATGAGAAATGTTGATGGTCGGGATTGGTATGTGAGAACAGAAGCTTGATTATTGAACTATAAGTGTGTCAAAAAATAACGTCAAGCGTGTCAAAAAAATGATTTTCATTTATGTTTTTTGCCCAATTTTTTTGAGAAACATTTGTCAAATAAAATTAATTATTTGTATAACAAAAAACCGGTTTTTTAATTGAATCAATTTAACTTATCATCTTGCTAGATTTAATCTTGATTGATTGAATCATCTTGGAAAAAGTTTGAATTTTGTTATAAATTTTGCAATATTTTTAGAATTTTTCAAAAAAGTTTCAATTCTTGATTTTGTAATAATTATTACAATTTTTGTGACACATATTGTAATTCCTACTACATAACACATTTTATTAAAAAAAAAAAAAAATATCTTTAGAATTTTCAAAAAACGTTTAAATTATTAGAACATTTTTGGAATTTTTGGTTTTGTAATATTCTCTTGTATATTTTAGGAATTTTGAAGAAGGTAGCAATTTTTGATTTTTTTATAGTTTTTGAATCTTAGAAAAAGTTTGAATTTTTGATTTTGTTTATTGTTATAATTTTTTGAAATCAATTCAATCAGACCCCTTTTATTTGAAAAAAAATTAAATTATTCATTAGTATGACATGAAATGTAATTGAACATGAAATTGTTAGATAATGGATTATTTGTATTTGAAAAGTTGAAATTGCTGAACGCTAAATGGAAAGGTTTTTGAGTAGTTTGTTGAGTGTATCATCTTTTCACTACAAACTATGTTAAATGTTAAAACAATTTTAGAGAGTTTATTTTCCAGACGAGGAAAGTGGTTTAACATTTTTGTAGTTAAATCGTGTTAAAAGGCTAAATTTTTTTAATTAAACTCAGAAACGCTTCAGAATCTGCAAACATGTTACTAATTACTTGTTAATCCGAAGAATGAACATCATCCAAGAAGGATATGGTTTTTGGGAAGTCAGACGTTTCACGTTTGGACCGAAAATATTTCCAAAAATGCTTCGGATCAGATTTGATTTTCGTTTGCAGGTTTTCCATATATTTTTTATTTTCAATAAAAAGTGTTGTGTAGTAGGAACCACAAAATGTGCCACAACAACACATAGATACATTTTAAGACCCAGGTCCCACAACATCATGCGTCTTGAGGTATAGGTGGACGCTTTTTTTAAATCTTTGTGAATTGAAGGCACTCGAGACTATTGATTCGGGCAAAGCATTCCATTTGTACGATGTACGTACAAAGAAATCCCTTTGCATTCTATTACTATGACAGTGAGTAATCTCGACAGTCCGACCACCTGCACAGACCGATTGACGAGTCAAACGGGGAAAAACATATGTCTGAGGCATTATGGACCTGATTTCATCCGAGCTGCTGGTGACGTTATTTATAAAAAACCTTATAACCCAGTTATAGGGTTTACAATATGTAAACCCAAATAGGGTTTACATATTGTAAACCCTATAACACAACACTTTTTATTTAAAAAAAAAATACCATGGAGGATATTTTTCTTTGGCAATAGTTTTTACAAATGGAACAAATTTTTCAAATCCAGTCGAAACCAAATTATAAAAATTATCCACACTTTCATTTATATTGTTATGTTTAAGTTCCGATTGTCAGTTTATAACCCCTTAAAAATTCATTGAAACCTTCTTGTACCCTTTAAAAGTCTAAACGAAATTCAGTAACATTTACCGATCGATCAGATACTTTATTCCTCTTTAATTTGAAAGATATTTCCAGACTTTTATGATTAATGTCGTTCACTACAAATGGACAGTTAGATTCCGCAATGTAACAGAAATCAGGTTCGTTCACAAATATTAAATCAAGGAATTTGTTCCTGTCGTTACAAATATGATTTAATTGGTACATACCAAGGGAAAAAATGGTATCGACGAACACTGATTCAATATTATTTGTTATATTGGATTGAAGCATACAATTAGATTCCTCGTCATAGTTTCAGGTTAAATTTGATAAATTAAAATCACCAAAAACTAAAACTTTGTCATCAGGATTAATGTCCAAGCAAATTTCACTAATTACGTCACAACAATTAGCATAAACAGTATACGATGAAGATGGTGGAATACGACAAATAAAAACATAATTTGTTCCCCAAGATTAATTTTGACACAAAGCATTTCAAGACAGTCAACTAATAATTTATTACACTTACTTTTGAAGTTAACTGCTATAAGAACCCCCCTCCAGACTTTTTGTGGCTGGTCAGCTGCGAGCGGTCACATCGATACACATTACATTATATATTCAGGCGGAAAAAAATTCAGAGTTGTTTATGTTTTCGTTTAAAGATGTCGCAGACAGGATGTATCCGAAGAATTCCGATTTTAAGATAAAATTATGGAATTTCGCTGCTTTAGAAGACATTCGATTCACATTTTGATAGTGTAATGTAAAGAAATCTTCCCCATGCAAGGAACGAAAACCGTTGTTCTTATTATTGTCACACCCTTTCTTTGACAAATTTTTAGGCGATAAGTATTTAGATTTAACCGCTAAACGATTATGGATTGTTGGCCGTTTGCATAAAAATTTAGACTTTTGGACGCCATGCAAATTCTTGAACAAGTAATCCAGCAGGCCATAAATTTTTATTCGCTACTGTTTTGAAGTGTACTACAGGAACACTTATTCTATATGACGCATAGTCACACGGAACTCTGTTTATTATTCTAGTTGGAAGCAGGAAGCCTGATGGGATTAGCCCCATCCACTTTTAGTGTGATTTGAATATATTTATGTATTGCGTCATCGGTGACTGATTTATCCAATCTACTAAAAATGCCCATTTTCTTGGCGGAACCGAGGCAATTTCGTCTGCCGTGTTGTCAGGAATTTCAAGAATAAGTTCGTTTTTTGAAGAATTATCTTTCATACTGGCAGTAGAAATATCAGAAACTAATTGTTTATCTTTCAAACTGCTAGACTTTGTTTTAATAGTTTCCTGTACTATCTCTTCATTACAATCACTATTTTTACTGATTTCTACCAGCGGTATGTCTGGGTTGAGTTTAGTAGAAACCATATTGTCCAGCACAATGGAAGATTGTAATTTAGTGTGAAATTTCATTGTAATCTGCAGATCGTCAATTACTCCTTTTATTGCATTAACAGAGCAATTTAATGTTTTATCACAATTATTTGACTTTGCAATTTATAAATGCTTTCTTTAATTAAAATATTATCTGCGTGATGTGTATTAATATTTTTACCTCTAATCATTTCCAGCTCGTCAGAAACAACATGAACTTAACTGCTGATGTTTTTAAGGCTATTTTGAATTTTCAACAAACTTAATTGATTTTCCTTTGAAATTGTTAGAGCTTCCTTACAAATTTTCCCAATGTTATCAATTTTATTATTGCTAATTATTACCTCATCACTAAGTGATGACCATTTATCATCCAGCATTTTGATTTTATCCGCTGTATATTCTGAACTATTGGCAATACTTGTAATTTTTTCAAAAAGTTCAACGTTTAAAATCTTATAAGCTCGGATAATGTGGGCTGGTTTAATTTCTGAACATCGTATACACATATTCGAAGTTCGTTTAGATTTTTGTCACTCTCTGTTTTTGCAGGCCAGGTGCAAAGTCAGATCACAACCCTCACAGGTGACCGATGTCATCAAAGATGTGATAACATCATATTATCATATTATTCATTCTATATACACTCAGTCACAGTACAATTTAAATCAAATTACAACATGTTAGATTAGACATGTTTAATTAGATGTTCAAGATTTTTTTTAATTGAAATTTATTTTTATAACCAATTTCTGGTGTAATTTTTTTTTTCTCTTTTTTCTTTCTTTTTTTTTTTTTTTTGCAAAAGAGTATTAAATTAACACTTCAAAATTCTCAATAATGGATCGCGTACACATATCTTTTTTAAATAATGTCAAAAACAGACCAAAACAAAAGATACGTAAACTGTGTGCGAATAAGACAAAACATAATCACTTTTTTTTAAAAAAGATGTCAATCGTGTATATTTCGCAAAATTTTGTGCCGACTTTGTCTGAAGAGATGAAATGTTTGTCTTTTTTATATTTTTTAAACATGTGTTAGCTAAAAAAAATTATACACACTATGATACTTTTCTAAAATAAATTTTGTTTCTCGATAATTATGATTTATATGATCGATTCTCAAAAAAAAAAAAAATAAAACAAAAACTTATTTTATTTTACACAAAATTAAACAAAAATTTTCGAAATTCTATTTAATAAAATAAAATTTTTTAGGTTAAGAGCATTTTATTATTTATTTTCGGATAACATCGGTATAAAAATTAGCGAAATAGACACGATTGACATCTTTTTTAAAAAAAAGGGATTATGTTTTGTCTTATTCGCACACAGGCGTTTACGTATCTTTTGTTCCTTTTGGTCTGTTTTTGACATCATTTAAAAAAGATATGTGTACGCGATCCTTAAACGTATTTATTTATATGATTGTTAATTTGTATTTACCTGTTTGTTTTATTTGTTTTAGTATCTGTTTATATTTTTACTGTTTTTAGATCTTATCAAAAAATTTAAAATTTAAACAAAAAACATACAAACAACTTGGTTAAAAAACACTGAACACAATTCGATTGATTATTATTTAATTTTTGTTATTAGTTATTTATAAGTTTTTTACACTTCATGTAATATTCTTGCATTTATTGTTTTTAATTTAATTTTAATTTAAAAAATAAAATGTAAAACACGTCCGTATTGCAATATGATTTAATTGGATTTCAACCCATAGTAGTACTGTTCGATGATGCTTGATTGCAGTGAACCAGCGATAATACAAATCTTAATTCAAGAAACATTTCAATGTTGAACCTTTTAATGCATGACGGCTTCTGCAAAGTAATCAAAATTCGATGAATAATTTGTTTGATGTAGTTGGGGTTTCAGAAACATGCCTAAAACGCTACGTTTCTAATAATACATTCGCCTTATCGGGTTACAAAATCTACAGAAATGATTGGCCTCTTATTAGAGAAGGGGGAGTTGCTGTATATGTCTCAGTTAAACGTAAAACTAAAGTCGTTGCAATGCTAAATCTAAATTTGTTGTTGTCAATTCTAATGTACTGGTAGAGGGTTGTCTATCGCCCGCATGGTGAGTTAATTTCAATTGAAGAAGATTTTACTGTGATATTGGCACATTATCAAAATATAGTAATCATGGTCGACTTCAGCCTAAATCTACTTGAATTTAATGTCATAAACAAATGTAAATCATCCTTTGAAAAATCTGATGCCAATCTTCTCCACAATAATAAACCAACGCACTTCGATGTACATTATGGCTCTCGTTTCTTCCTCGAGTTTTTGTTGTCAATAATGGTAGTCCTTAAACTTCTGAGTGATCAATTCTGGGTTCATCTTCTGCAAATTTTGAAACCGTGTTAAACTTCACAGAAATCATTTGGGTCTGCTTATTATAGTATAGCACAAGCTTAATTGAACAAGCTTAACCGAACGGGTGCTTTAGGAGACCAAGTACTGACTTTAATGTATTCACAACCGAGGAATTCAACTGAGCAATCTTGGTAAAATCTAATACCACTGGGTTTGGATAACATACATATAAAATTCATAAAACTGGATGCCGTGTTTTTCCGACACATCTTACATATGCTGAATACAATAATTACAACTCATCTGTTCCTTTGGAGTGGAAAGTACCGCACCGATCCATACATTTTCAAAAAAAATATACTTTATATTATTTTGTTTAAATTTCTTTGTTGCTAAATTTTTAGAATTTCAAAACATTATTTTCTAATATCGGGTCTATTTCTGTTGGGTTGTTATTTAATGTATAACTTTTTATATTGTGCCAAAATTGTAATTGTAAACATAATTTTCTTTTATTTCCAGATGATATTACAGACCGTCGTCGAAACATTTTATCACATGAGGTAATCTTTACAAATTCTAAACCATCTAAAAATTCTTCGACATTAAACAACAGAAACACAACACACAATCAAAATGAACACAAAAAACATTTGAACTACAACAGTAATAGTAGTAATTCAAATTGCTATTTTGAAAATATACACAACACAGAATGTGAAAAAATAAATAAGAGATGTGCTGGAGGTGTTTGTTATTGTTTTAGTAGTGATAGTGATGATTTTCATCATGAAAAACGAGAGTCAAAAATTAGCTTATTTGGTAAGAAAAAAGGTGCTGGTACACCTAATGAAATAAAAATAAGTAGTATATCAGAATATTCAACAATGGGTATGAAAAGTTCAACAGACTACGAAGATACGAGGAATAATGATGATGACGATGATGAATATTTTACTGGTCAAGAGTGTCATCACTTAGATAGTTTAGCGTATAAATTAAACTCATCTGATTCGGTCTTATTAAACCGAAAAAAAATTTATTCAACGCAGGAACCAAAAAGGAGGTCATATACATTTGAGTCAGTCGCTGATAGTCAATCTGTTAGATCAACAAATAATAGTCAAATTTCTAATATATTGAAAAATCCAAATCCCAACACAAATAAGAAAATGATAAAAATCAAAATATTAACAAGACCGAAGCAATTATCTTCTGATGAGGAATCGAATCAAAATTACAGATCTGGTAATATTTCCTTGAATATAAAAATTAATTAAAAGGATGAATTGGATAATAACTAGAATGTTTCGTTTAGTCCAACATAGGATCTTAGAGTGCATTATTAGGTTAAATTTTTGTTATTTGGTTGAAATGCATTTGATTTTTTTAGTATCTAGTCTTTTTCCTTCCCCTTTGTTAACATATTATCCAAATTTCCTGAACAGAATTTTGTTTTTATTTATTGTTTGACCTAACTTCCAAATTATAGTACCTATTTATTTCATTAATAATTAGCAAAAAATTAGAATATTTCGGAAGTGAATTGAATAAATTAGTTGGTTATAATAAATAATTGTTTTAGTTAAATTCGTATAATTTTGTATTAGAAACACATAAAGGTGGGTATATTGGTGATGGATCGTTACATTTTGACAATATTATTAACTATTTAGAAAAAAGTCAAACTTAATTTTTATAAGAATTGACTGACGTAGTTTTCGTTCTTGTAAGATACATAAAACATAAAAACATTCATATTTTAAGTCCTTATACAAGTTTTACTCATTACTCATCCAAACTAGGCCACTAAGCTTGTATGCACTATACTGCCGTCATAAGTAAAAACACCGTAACTTCATAAATGTTGGAACTGAGAAAAACAACAAAAACTAAGAGTCTATGCCAACCTTTTACAGTAGCCTTACAACTTCTTTCTTGTGCTAATTAAGTTTATACTATTAAATTATGTTCTACATAAGAAAAAACATACTAAAGTTTTATTAATTTTTTTGTTTGAAAAACCACGGATATTTATGCAAAAATACTGTGTTTTTACGTATGACGCTTTAGATACTGTGTTTCTATTTAGTAGAGGCAGATATTTTTCAATTTTACGGGGTTTTATGAATTTAATGTACATGTTTAGAGTTATTTTTACCACGTTTTTACATGGCAGGGTCATAGAATAACGCTTCGAGACTGATAAAGTAGTATGAACTCATTTTTTTATAATTTTTGAAGTTACGGTGTTTTTGCTTATGACGGCAGTATATTGTTGTACAAATTACCAATATTGAATGGTTTATTGACTCTATAAAATATGTCAGCAATAGATGTGTATTTTAACTTTCTTTGTTTCAAACAGTCCAATTTACAAAAAATTTAATCTCGAATAATATCTGCTGTGAGCAGGCTTGTCGCATTAATTTTCTAAAGTTTTTCGAATTCCAAAATATCTGCGTTGCAAGAAATAATATAAAATAATTGAATGAAGCTGTATTAATTATTTATTTAATGTTTTTTGTAAAATTACCATAAAAAACTAACGTTGAACTAATTAGAATCCCAAAGCTCCAACCCACCTTTTGTGTTAATGAATACAAAATTTTTAAATTTTAGATGGAGCCACTTACTGAATTCTGTCCAGGATTTATTAAAAAGAAAATCAATGAAACGTTTATGGAATTTTTAATTTTCTAAATAAATTACTTTGCTACTAAATTTGATCTTCGAACATATTTGGTATTTCTTTCTGACCAAGAGAGTAGTAATTCGGGTGCATAAAATTAAATCTTCAAAAATTTTACATTCTAGAACAATAAATTGATCAAAAGCATTGTTATTTTGCTTTTTGAAAACCATTAAAATGGAGCAACCAAGCTGTTGATTATAAGCACAACCTTCTTTCATCACACAACCTTCTTTTCATCACTTAAAGTCTCTGATTAAAATACTCTCAATTTACCCCTATTACACCCAAGTCCCAAGTATTGCATGAGTTGCTTTAAAATACTAACATTACATTAAGTTTCATTTTAAATTTCATAGATATTTTCCTTTTTAGAATCGGAACTATCTTTAGAAAAGGAAATAATATCCAAAAATGTATACAATAACAACTCATTTACCAAAGAAGAATCAATTTTGAAGAATTTTTCGTCAAACCGTCGAAATTCAAAAAGATCATCTAAGTGCTCATCATCTTCGTCACAGTCGTCTCAAAACACTAATACTTCACAATCATCAGATAAACTTTCGGGTAGCGTAGAAAGAAATGGTGTAAAACATTATGAAACTACAAACAAAGATTCACCGGCAATACATATAATACAAGAGCTTTCAGATACAATGGATGTAACTTCTAAAATTATAATAAATAAAACGAAAATCGAACAATTGAAGAATCATTTAAAATCGACTTCGAGTTTAAAACCAAAAAGAAAAACAAAATCAGTAATAATTGATGATAATTTCTGCAACGAAATTTTAGATAATTTAGATCAAAGTCTTGAAACGACTAACGTTTCTGAAGACGACATTGAAACAAATGAATCTTCTTTTTCGGATGTTCAACAAGTGTCTTTTAATATGGGAAAATTAGAAGCAAATCCAAAATATTCGGGTAAAACAATCGGCAAACTATTTGCAAAGCGCATGCTAAAACTAGAAAAAATAAAGCAGAACAGGAATAATAATAAGTTTATGTTTGATGGTGATATAAGTGATTCTTCTACAAGTTATAAACAATTTGAAAATGTAAGACTGCCGGGGTATATTTCTCCACCGATTACTTCCGGTATTGAAAGTAGTGAAAGTGCTTCACGGAATGGCCCCAAAAAGCCACCAAGAACCTTTACTACTAATTCAAACTCAACCGTTGAATATAATGAAAATTCGCTTGAGACGCGGTTTCAAAATTTATTAAAAAGGGATTTGATCACTTATGACAAGAAAATAGAGAAACTAGAAAATCAGTATAACGTTGAACCATCATGTCCTACTTTCGATCAATTAGGCGTTCATGTTGGTTGGGTTCCGCCAACCGATGGTGTTAAAACCCATGGTGGTTGGTTATTTGTTGATGAGAGTGGAAAAACAACTGATCCTCCACCAACTATTTTAAATATGTTAGATTATGAAACAAATCAAAACGGACGTTCTCAAATATTATCATCCAATCTAAAACCATCTCCGCAATCGAATAATATGAATCCAAAAAAAGAAGATATAGATACTGTAGACTCATTCGAATTTCGTCCTTATCATGAGAACTCGCCCAAAAAACGATTATCAGATTTTGAAAACTTTTCGGAAAACGCTACTATAAAAAGTACACCTGAAAAATATCGAAGCAATATTATAGAAGCTGCTGCTAATTTCATTGAAATTGAATCAGCAAAGAAAAGTAATACACAAACTAATAAAAATGATATAAATAAAATAGAATCCGCTAATTTTATATTAAATGAATCGATAAAAGAAAATAAAAATGATACTGCATTTGAGAATTGTGATAAAAATAAAAAAAACATTTGTAAAAAATGTTCACTACAAAAAGAAGAAAAACCTAAAACTTCTTTTCGACGAAACGCAATTAAACGTATTCAACGTACAAAAACTTTTATCGAAAATCAAATTCCAAAATTAATTAATAGTAAAAGTCATTTTTTCAAACCGAATTCGAGCGATTCTGAACTTTATATAACACCACAAAAAAAAACTGAAAGATCATACATCGGAGAAAATTTAAATAAGACGATAAATAGTCGTAAGAAAAATGTTGATAAAAAATTAGAACTATCTCTAAAACACCAGCATTCTCAATGTAATTCGTGTAATAATTCAAATAGCCAATCTGGTAATAATACACCACAACCCAAAACTAAAACAACACAAAAATTAAATTTTAATAGAGATCGATTCGATTTCAATCGAACAGTTCAGGCCCCATCAAAATCTAAAACATTTAATTTATCGCCTCGGCGTTTATTCACAAAACGTGATGATATAAAACAAACCGCAAAAGATATCGATACCTATAAATCATACGCGGATGATGATCAAAGTGTTATGGTTTTAATGGGAGAATTTTTATCGAATATACGATCGAATGTTGAGAAAAATAATCAAATACCCAATAAAGCTCAAAATTTTGATGAACCGTTATATGAAGAAATTAAAAATATTTGTAAAAATGCCCCCAAACCATCATCACAATCGTCAATAACATTACATTACACAGTTAACGATAATCCCAATGCAATATATACAACAGTTGATAAACCAAATAAAACCTATTTTAATTTACAGAATTCTGAAGTAAATGATGACATTATTGTTGAAGACGTTATTGTTGAAGATATTCGATTTTATAGTGAAGGTTTGGACAAAAAATTTTCAGAGAATCAATCGGTAAATGACGATGAAAGAAATGAAATTTCAAGTTATGATGAATCGAAGTTTTTAAGAGAAGCTATAGGCGATGAATCAATTGCATACGATACCGTAGATTATTCAAATTTCAGTTCATCGAAAAAAAAAAATTTCGATTTACATAACGATAACCTTTCGGAAATAGTTACAGACACACCAGATAATAGTTTTTCCACGACATTAAATACCAAGAACAAGTTTAATAACTCAATGGAATTTTATCGTAACGTGAAAGATAAACTTCGTAGCTCAATACGAAAAAGTAAAAACTTTATAAAAGAAGAACGACGAAAGGTATCGGAATTTTTAGACAAAACAGTATCACTGACTCAGAGTAGTACAGATGCGAAAATTAAAATATTTAACACCGCTGATGAATTACAAAGTTATTCAACTAACTACAATGAAAGAGTAGCAGAAAAATTATATCTATCGCATTCATATAAAATTAACAATGACATTGAAGTCCCAGATCAATATTTGCAAATACTAATCGAACAAATTTCGACACAGAAAGCAATAAAATCACAATTAAGTAATGCATTATCAGTATGTCGTAGCACAAAAGAATTTCAATGTTCACCAGAGTTAATTGAAGCCGAACGATTGATTTTAGTATCGAGTATGAAAGAACTATTAGCGAAACAAGAATTAGTTAAACTCGATTATGAAAATAATGGGCAAGTTTCAAATCCTAGTCGTCAAGTTGGAACAATTAATATTAATCATATTGAATGCCCGTTAACAGAAAATGTTATTAGTGATAATATATTAAATTATTTTTATATCTGCATATGTTCGTATAAAGAACAAGCAGTTTGTACAAAAACAATAGAAAGGAATGAAAACAGTATAGTTTTTAGAAATTGTGATATTAACTTTTTCAATTTGGAACCAGATTACGAAATCAAAGTTGAAATTTTTATGCTGAGCTTGCCGAAGAATTTAAGAAATTTTAGTCATGAAAGTAAATATCATTTGAATGAGGTAAGTTTTCAAAGTTCATGTAAAAGATATATCCGATTCAACCAATATTTTTTAAAATTTTATTGGGAATAATCTGCATTCAAATATACTTTAATCTATGTAGGACTGACTAACATCCATAGGTTAGTTTTTAATTATTTTTTACTAGTCTATATTAAATTTCATTGGTCTGGCGTAGATACTAAATAATTCGACTACTAAATCAAATTATAAGTGAAAACACTAGGTTTTATTACGTATACAAATAACGTATTATTCATTCACCAACAGCCAACAGCAAATTAGTACAGCAATAATATGAAACTTTACCATTTTACGTTCAATATGAGAATAATTTATTTTTTTTTGAGAATAATTCTTATTATAAGTTCTCATATTGAAGGTTATTATTCCACTTTGAAAATTGCTATTCTCATATTGAATGTAATTATTCCATTTTGAATATTACTATTCTCAGTTTGAAAGTAAAATGGTATAGAAATGGCCTTCTCCGGATGATTGCAAAAAATTAGGTAAAAGCAGCAATATACACAATATTTTTATTTTAAAGGACTAAACCTTTATTTAAAAACTTAAATTTTACTTAAATGTTTTCACAGTTATCTATATTAAGGTTTATCAAGTCTAAATTATCCCTAAAAAATAAAGTCTTTTACTTATAGTAAAAATTAAATTATCTATATGGTTTAGCTATCCTCACCTTTTCTTTATCCGGTGTCAGTTACGATTAAATTACCACCAATAATAGGAGCGGTAGAAGATTCGGTATCAGAATTTTAAGAAATAATGCCACTGTCAGAAATTGATATAATCGAAACCTTTGCCACTTTGGCTCTGTACAATTGCTGCGTTTTCGATTATCTGCTTTAATATTTTGTTGACCTTTAGATATTGGGAACGATATCAAACGTAGATTTGTTTTTAAGAGTCAATTTGACCGCCTACGAAAACACATTTGTTTAATGAGGTTTCATTATCGGAAAGAGAATGAATTTATTATTAGCGAATTGAATGGTTTCAGTAAAGTTTTCTGCAAAGTATCTTGTAAAAAACTCGACGTCCATTGGTGACCACTTTTGGAAAGTGAAAAATTTTATGAAATGGCTCTTCTTTTGAGAAATCTTTTGTAAAAATTTCTTAAGAAATGTCAAACGGTTTTGATAACTTATGTCGAAATTTGAACTTGACCATTTTTCATTTTTCTGAAACTTGGCATAATTTACTTGACACTTATTTTATAATCTTTTTAAAGTGCATAGTTTGACCAAAGTGCATAGTTTGACCAAAGTGCATAGTTTGGGCACCCCAACCAACATACATGAAAAATGAAAATTTTGCCAATTCGAAATAACTATGAAAGCAAATTGCTCAAGAAGACTTTTTGATATTCCTGCCAGTTTTCCATTGTTGTCGTTCGTTTAAGTAAATTCTAATCACCGATAACCTCATTATCAGGCACTTTCATCCACAATATTCGGTAGATTGAAAAGTCGGACAAGTGCGAATATAACTCGCTCGTCGTGTATATATATTTTACGAGAACAGTTCTTTTCAAAAAACAATTTTTAAATAAATCAAAAACGTTGTCTTCGCAGATTACAAAAAAAATCATTTTGGAATAGAAACAAATTCACTTTTTATATAACAACCCGTCAAGGTCAAAAATAATTTGCTTCCAAATTTTCTACCCCCAACCCCCTCTAAATAACATTTCAAATGATCACTCGACCTCTATAGTTTTCATTCAATCTTAACAACATTTCCTATAGCTTTCTTTTGTAATGTTCGAAGTTTAGAGGGAGGACAGGAGCAAATTTTCACATTTTTGAAAATAAGTCGAAAACAGTGCTTTCGAAAATAACAAGAAAAATTGTTTTGGCTTAGAAAAAAACTCACCCTTCATATGACACCCCACTCGTCAAGGTTTTCTTCAAAATTTTTACTCCAATATAATTTCTACTGTAGAAAACTTCCAAATTTATACTGTACAAAATTTCAAGTTGATAGCACTTATAGTTTGTAAGCAATTCGATTATGTAGAACGGACGGACATCAAGTCCGATAGGGTACCGTTTTTAATTTTTCAAAGTACGGAACCCTAAAAAATATACAAAAAACAAAAAGATTTGCGTCCATCAACACCTTAGAATGCATTTTGTTGTGAGACCTAGGTTTTAAAAGGTTTTTATGTGTTGTACAACATATTTTATTAAAAAAAAACTAGTAGGATATGAAATCATCGTGGTCAGTTAGTTTACTCCATTTTTGATTTCATCTGCCTCACTTAAGTAGATAAAAGTCATACTTTCTGTGTTTGCTAAATATGTTGTAACAAATCAGCAGTAGCCGATTGTAAAATCAAATATTCTAATCGTTCGTTTTACGGAAATAATGGCAAGAAATTCAAACATATAAGGACTGTATCTTCTCCGAATTCCGCAACCTCGACATTAGTTTGTCAGTTGTTGAAATGTACAATAGTCTCGGAATAAAATGTACAATAGGCTTGGATATATTGTTTGATAAGGGTAAACTTCGATTCAATCGATCAAAATTTGTCTGTAAAATACAAATGTTATTTGGTGATATTCACATATGACTGACAAAACCTGAACTTAATGAGAATTGGCAATAAGGTGTTTTTACTTATTTTTAAATTTAAGATACAGATTACCGAATACAGTAATTAAAATTCAAAGCCTAATGAATTCCTTGATGTCGCTAATTGATTTCGCATTGATTGAAAGCAATCAATAATGAATATACTCTCGTGAAAGTTATGAGTTCGAATCCCCAACCGAAACACGTAAAAACAGCAAAACTGAGATAATTCCAACCATATCTTTGAATTGAAAAAAAGCCAATTACTTCCTTAGTTATTTGAGTTCAATTAATCACAAAATCCCGAACAATTAATATAAGTCTTCACTCAGATTTATTTGGTTTATGGAGCGGCTTAAGGTGATTATGATCGGCACGTGATCTGATCCTAATGTAGTTTCTGGTCTCCATTCTACAATTTGTATTAGTGACATGTTGGCAAGGGTGAAATCTAGAGGAATACGAGTTATTTATCATCCTTGTTGGTTGTGGTTCGTTAAGGACTCTGGAGCCGTCAATTTGATCAGCAATGTTTTCTCCTCGTGAATCAATGTTCAGGTGTGAGTGCCATAGATCATGGTGAGAATTCACAGCTCCGAGAATTAGACAGTCTTTAGTATAAAATAAATGTCATATGGACGGTTTATAACCTGTATCACAGCTGGTTGGAACTCACTGGTGGAATATAGATATTGACTAGAATTATCGCCATAGTTCCCGATACTGCAGGCAATATAGTCGTAGAGTAGATAACAGTTTTGTGAATGATAAAGGCAAGGCCACCTCCTTTGTCCTTCCCGCTATCCTGTTTGACAACTTGACGCTATGTAGTTTTTGATCCATTGCTTATGTGTTACGAGACCTCACGTTTTAGTTGGTTTAGCCTTTCTTTCAATACCAGCCATGACGAGGAATGTTTGAAGCAGTAAGGCCAGTGACAGCTGCGGATTTGCACCTTTCGTCGAAATTGTTGTGATGGTCCTTGGTCGGATTAGGTTCCGAGTACTTGTGAGGCGTAGACCCCTCCATCTTGAGAAGCAACACCATCTTGAGTGCAAACATTTTTTTATGTTCATATCAACATATTTTAATACAAGAGTATTGAAAATTAAACAGTTGCTTCAAAAATCGATTTGGCTTCTACAATAACGAACTATTTTTACTCTTTCAGGACACCTCCAGCTTTTTATTTACGTGTCCAACACCGCCCAAACTAAATACAGGAAAATTATTCAATTCATCTGCAACATTACCAAAAAAAATTTCTTTTGACGTTCAGTTTTCTCAGTTTAAATCTCAAGGATTTTTAGTTTTAACTTCATTTTTACTATCATCAAACAACAGTCAACAGAATAAATACAGTTTAAGTAAAATGATAAAAAAATTCGATCATCATTACTTATTTTGCTTAGAAGATGTGAAAAACTATAGATTATCATCCGTAATATATAATTCCAACTTAGAAGGATTGATCATCTTGTCAATTAAAACAGAAGTTATATTAAAAAATAAGCCCGTTGAAGGTTTTCTGACAGTCGGATTATTAGATTCAAATGATATAATAAATTGGAATCGTCGGTGGTGCAAACTTGACGGATTAATGTTGAGTTTTTGGAATTATCCAAATCAAACGAATCAAGAAATTTGTTTACAAATTGATTTAACACGAAGTACACAAGAAACAATCGAATTGGCGGATAGAAGTGTTTGCCCCAAACCACGAACTTTCATAGTAAGCATTTTTCGTGGAGATTATAACGAAACACGATCTAATATTATAGAATATTTTTTATTTACCGATAATCAAAATGATTTGAAAGTTTGGTTGGATAGTTTAAATAGTAAAATTAAATTTGTTAGAGAATGGAAAATTTAAAATGTGCAATTGTAGATTTTAAGTAAATTTTATTTAGATTAATAAAAACACTATTATTTTAATTTTGATAAATACATTTGTTTTATTTTGTAATAAAAAGTGTTGTGTAATAATGTGACAAAACAACATATTTTTAAGATCTGAGTCACACAGTAAAAGGGGTTCTGAAGTTTTGATAAACACTTTTTAAACCTTTGTGGATCGGAACCGCCTAAGACTATCAATTCCGACAAATCAAACTAAATGCAAAACACTGTTCCGGGATTAAAAAACCGATAGCTTGACGAAAACAAAAAAATTGAGTTTCAGAAATGGAAATATTATTTTTAGAATATGGACAACGAAAACCCAAAATTAAAGGTTATTGCGGAATTCGTAATAAACTGTGTGTATTAAAAAGGATGTACTTTCCAATCCCACGAAAAATACCAAAAACGGATTAACTCCTCGGTAACTACTAACTAAAGAGAGATCTCTAACCATAGAACTAAAACACTGAAGAATGTCTCTGATATCAATTCTTCTTGATATCAATTCGTCTTGATATCAATTCGTCGCCGAACAAATCGATCAATCTAATTTTGTCATACTCAACGAACGACTCGTTACATATACATGTACCATCGCCAACAGCAGCAGCTCTCACGTTATTTGAAATTCAAAACAAGGAACAAAGTAAATATTGCGTAAACTCAATGATTCCAGTTCATGGCAAGTCATTGGTCGCTTGAAACCAATTAAACTCAGACCTGTTCTCCATGTTAAGGACAACTTGGATCAGAGTCTGTCTTGGATCAAACGAATCGTAAAATGGTTTTTCTACAGCCTCATCAAAATGGACCCATTCACGAAAAATTGGGTTAGTTGAAGGGCTAATTCATTTCCGTAAAAAACAGTTGTTGTTATGAACTCTACACTGGCCTCGGAATCATTACAAGAACGACCTCGGAAACTGTCTGGACTACGATTTGAAAATGAGCACCTGGAACGTACCCTATAATGTGATTTTCAAAAATCTCAAACAAAGTTAATAGCCACAAACTGAATATAGTTGTATTACAAGAGCTAAGAAGGCCAAGCAGTTGAATCTTCGAATCTGTGAAATAATAACTCTTTACTGTTAAGGTTGTCAAAACGGAGGAGAATTTGGAGGACACGTAATCGACTTCTGCCCTATTAACACGCCGATATGCACACTATAGCATCCATCTTGAAAATTAAATGTAACGATTTTCAATGTTCATGCTCCTAACGAAGACAAAGCAGATGATATTAAAGGCCTGCTCTTCCTAGAACTCAAAGAAGCTATTATCACTAACATCTGGCGGTACGATATAAAAATCGTGGTCAGTGAAATTCTCAAATTGGTATACTAACTAATACTTTTCATGAAAACAATTAACTGAAGAAGAATGTTTTTTAAAGACAGAAAATATTAGGTGTAAAAATAAAGTTTTTGAGGCAAAAAAAGACGTTGTAAATGTTATATAAATAAATATAGTATATCACCATATCACCTTCACCTTTGTAGCATACGAGTACAAATAGCCAGGAACTGTTTCACATTTTTTTACCCGCAAATTCATATAAATTTGATCCAGCTCTAATTATTTCTTTATTTTCTACTATGTGATGTGACATATTGTCTAATAAATAGTATTTTACCTGTAACGAAAGTTGAACTTTTATAGAAAATTTTATACTTATAATTTTATTTATTATGCCGGATAGCTCAATAACTATATTAAAACTGAAACACGGAATTTACACACAAACAACCAATCACTTGGAAATCTCTTTATCATTTCGAATCGACTAGATAAATATTAATTGCTATCATGAAAATAATTTAATCAAAGACAAAATCAAAATTTATACAAATCAAAATATATAAAAAAAACTTACATTAATATTCCTGATGAATGTTGTCTTTATGTTTTATTTTACGTCTTCTTTACCTTGTGTGATAACTCCCTTTATTATTTGCTGATTGTATAATATATTTAGCACACTCATTACATGGAAACAGTGCTACATACATTGTGCTTCCTTTGATACACGAACCATTTTTATTTAAAATCGCATTCACTTCTGCAAGCACCACGTATAAATGTTTATTGTTCAATGTATTCAATTCTTTTCCCCATGGAAATTCATCATCACTGCAGCCAATTGGAAATCCATTATAACCAATTCCCACAATTTAATTATCGTTGTTTACAATGACGGCACCAACTTGTGTTGTTGGATCTTTACTACGTTTTGCTGCCAGAAATGCAGTTGCCATAAAATATTCAGACCAATGAATATAATCACCACGCTTTTTAATTTATAACTCGCTTTTTTTCCATAACTTTAAATTTATAATTAATGAAAAGAACTGATAATTTTTTTTTTTAATCGATGTATAAATAAATTTTTTTACCACATTTCATCACATTGAACCAAACAAATAAATAAAAAAACCTTGACATCACCAGGAACACAAATTTAATTTTCTATAAAAAAAGAAACATTTACATTTTTTTCTATTTATTTTAACTTATTATTTTAATTATTTTATTTATTTTTTTGTTCTTCATGCATGATTTAAATTTAAACTATAACTTTTGAGTTTTAAAGCTATACTAATTGATTTGATTTAAACAAATCGTACTTTTATATCATACCAACGATCTTCTGTTTTCCCTTTCCAGCAATAATAAACATGTTTATTAAATTGAAATTGATGACATAACTAAACCGTCAACAGTAGTACAAGAAAATGTAGCTACGTTTACTACAATTTAAGAAAATTAATAAAATTATAATTGAGTTTGAAAATTATTATTTTCAGAGCAAAAATTGAAATAGTCCGCCATAACATACCCTTCAAAACATTGCCTGTCCGTCTAATCCGGCTTTTCCCTGTGAATTGCGAATTGAGTGCAATAAATGAAATAAAAAAATATTTTCGAATACGAATTTGCTATTTCCAGCAACACGGAATACTAGTTATGAAAAATTTGCTATAATTTATCTTTCAATTCCTATTTCACGACGTGCTGGCATAGGACTACTGTACGCCTATTGCAAAATTTCCAGGTTACCAGAATCTATTGTAAAATGGCCTGACGCTTTTAAGCCAATAACCCTATAGTAATCAATGCCACTTGCATGAGGAATTTTTCAAAAACTCATTTCTTTCCGGTAGAGGGAAATACGTTTAGAATTTTTTTAATCACACATTTTTTAATTATAATACTATTCATATTTCTGTAAAAAAAATAAACAAAAACTGCGAGAAAAATGGTTAACAAGGAACACCTGAAGCTCCCATCTATCAAGAAATCCTCAGAAAAACTTCTACGTAAAAAGAAACGCGAACAGATGAAGAGCTGTATCGAAAACATCAACCAACATATAGCCAATGAAAATTCGAAAGAGTGCTTTGCCAATGCACGGAATCTGACAAAAGATTTCCATCCAAGATCTACAGCAATCAAAATGGAAATAATGAACTTACAACAAATGAACGTGATGTGCTGGCAGTATGGCGATCCCACTTTCAAGACCTACTGAATAGAACTAATTTCGAGCAATTGCTACGTCAAATGAGAAGATTTTTGTCCCTTACCCAGCAAGTCCCTTACCCGATTTTTTGTCCCTTACCCTCTGTACGCATGGAGGGATCAGTTTTTATTAATTTGTTAATTTTTTTTCTATTTTTTGATCCACGGGTGTGACAGCCCCGCGTTCTCCAGTCCCTGCTATTGGCATATGAGTTAACGTGAGATATCACATACCACTGGCAATAGCAGTGAGATATCACTAGCCAAGGTGATATCTTAGGGGTGCTGGCGGGTGAACTGTATTCAGTCAATGATAGCACTCTCAATCTTAGCTAATGAATATTCCTTGATGCTGGAACGCTGTAGCTTGTTCGAAGAAACGAGCCTTCATATAACTATATATCTGAGCTTTAATCATTGAAAAATATACTGCGTCTCATAATCAAGAAATATGCCATTAGCTGGACTATTGGTAAACCAATTTTAGTTTTGTTCCTGCAAATTTTTAAAATAAATTTTGCTTTTTATCTCTTATTTTATTTTTATTTTCCCTATCCTATCACGAAATATTGGCCTATGTCATATTTTATATGTGATAAGATTTATGGTTTAGTTATCCATTATTTAACAAAAAAATATTTAAAAAAAACAAAAAAAAACGGATTTGCGTCCATTAACATCCTTAGAACGCATGTTGTTGTTGTAAGGGTTCAGGCGTCCGCATGGGATGGTTGTAGTGTCCCAGGTGACTTGCTGAATTCGTTACAACATTGTGACATTGTGTCTCCTGATTTGTCATTACTTCCATGTTTGTAGTGACTTGGAACGTCACTATTTTCATTAGGTTCACTAGATTTGGTAAATAAAGACCTGTAAAATAGTAAAGGAGAGCTACTCACTACTTGTGGTCCCGGCTTACTGTTGTTAGTTTTCTCAGTTTGTTTGATAAAAACAACACACTTTTAATTTACAAGTTTATTCAACACTATAGATTTTTATTTAATAGAATAAATTTCTTTAAACACAATTTGGGTTATTGTGGACACTTTTCGTGGTTTAAATTAACTATTTTCGAGTACAATTTTTATATTTGACTTTCTTAGAATACAATTTACTTTTCTATGAACACTTCTATTTGAATTTCTTGAACTGAATTAATTAATTTCGAATTCTATTTATCGATTTTAGGTAGATTTCATATAAAAATCTACCTATTGCAATGGGCTTCATCTCGGAATTTCGGAAAAATTTTTGTCCCAAACGACTATATATGATAAGCGGAGACGGAAAAAAAAAATGTATATATATATATATATATATATATATATATATATATATATATATATATATATATATATATATATATATATCACTGGCGGGCGGTACGAAGAAAGCAGGGTCATACCTGCTTACCCAAACAAAATTTAAAATCGTCGCTTTAATAATGAAACAACGTATAAATATACGTTGTTTTTATATAATAGGTGCGCTGCATTCCCCATAAGGGCATCTTTGAATTGGCGTTTTTAAATTTTCGAATTATTTTATGACTGGGGGTAAGAATTAATAAATTATAAATTAACGTCCATGCAAATGCATGCGCACATCAAACTTTAAACTCAAATATCTCGAAACTATACTTTTGCGTATACGTCATTTCATTATTAAAGCGACGAAATAGTCTTAACAAAAATTTAAATTAATTAAAAGAATATAAAAACATTCTAAATCGATTAATAATATCATTTATTTATTAACGATTATTCTAATGTCTAATATTCCAAAAATCTATACTTTCATGTCAGCCTTTTTGAATTTTCAACACTCCAAATCTAAAATGCACATTTAAATAAAATATAAAAAAAATTTTGTTTTTTGGCAGATTTTATCTATTCTTTATTCTTTGGTCATCAGTAAAATTTCTGCTTTCAATTGCTATGTGTTAGTTTGACTTCCTTAATGTCGTTTTCTTTTTGCCAGTGCAGAAAGAGTGATTTTTTTTTCATAAAAAGAATATGACAAGAAATTGCTCTAACTTTGTAAATGTGTTTGTGAAATGTCATTAATGTCATTAAGTTTGTTGTTTATGTTTAGAGTTTAGTCGATACATTGAATAAATATTTATTGATATTATAAATATTAATGAATATTTATTCAAAGAATAGTAAGTAACAAAAATCACCATCTTCTATACACAAATTGTGAAGCACGCAGCATGCTTGAACAAAACTAGCCATTCTTTCGACTGTTTTAAAGTCAAGTCTGATAAGCTGCCTAAATCTTTGCTTCAATAAACCAAAGCAGTTTTCTATTTTTACTCTGGTTTGACTGTGTATTTTATTGAAAATGTTTTTTTCCTCATTTAGATTTCCATAATCTTTATAAGGAGTTATGAGGAATTCTCTTAGGTGGTATGCGGTATCTCCTAAAACGTGGTATTTTTCACCACAAATGGCTGGCAGTCTTTTTGATAATGACGATAGTTTGAAAATGCGTGAATCGTGGATTTTACTTGAATACCCCACGGAAACGTCCAAAAACTTTTTGTTCGCATCACATACACCCTGAAGTGTTATGGATATCAATCCACGCCGATTCACATATGTTGAGCGGATTTTGTGTGCTGGCTTTCTTATGTATATGTAGCACCCGTCGATGCAGCCAAGAACATCTGGAAATCCAGCGACCTAAAATTTGTTAAGATTGCAATGTTAAGATTTATCATTTTTTGGATTATTTAAAGAAATATTTCATTTTACCTGTTCAAATTCATATGATGTTTGAAATTTCTCTTCTTCCGTTTCTGGAAATCGTATAATAGTCGGAGCTAGATTATCACAAAACTTCAACATCATTGTTATGATTTTGTAAAAAACTGATTGGGATATGTTAAACAAGTTCTCTGTAGGTTTCTTTATTGCCAGCGAACCTGAGGAAGTAAATATTTAGTTAAGTACATATAAGCAATCAATCAAACAATAGTTTAAATATTACCAAAAGAAACTTAAACACTGAGTTTCCGCTGACAAATGCTTCCGACCGGCTATCCCTTTATTGAAGTATTTGGATTTTTCAAATCTTTCAATTATCTTATAGGCCACTTCCTGCTTTAGCCGAAAGTTCCGTGAAAACTATAAATTAATATAAAATGATTAAAAATTTAATAAAATTACGTTTTAAACGTCAACATTTACCTCTTCACACGAATAGTGCCTTACAACGTTTTCAATAAAAGATTTGACCCGTTTCTTCGTTTTACGTTCAGCTTGAGCTTGGATTAATAATGCAGGTAGTTGATCTTCATCGGATTCGTAGTCACTTAAAGGTGATGAATTTAAGATAGAATCAACTACCATAGGATGCATTTTTTGCAATACGTTATCCATTTCAATATATAATTGATAGATAAACGCTACAGTTGGAACAATAATATATTAATTTTATATTAAAATTAAAATAGAATTAATGTTTAATACTTACAATTTGAATACTGTTTTTATAATTTAAAATAATTAGTTCTTCAAACTTTTAAAAGTTAGAATTTAATTAATTAGAACTTAATTGTTAATTAATTAGAACTTAATTGTTTTAATGCAAGAAATTAATTATTAATTATAATTATTTATTATTAGTTTTTAATTTAAAACACGATTTAAACATAACATTGAACAATAACTATTTCACTTTCACAAAATAATAATAACCATAAATGGCGTCTTCTTTGTTTACAAATTTTCAGAGATGTGTAAATGTATTTGTGCAACTCTATTGTATTTAGAACTTACTCTACGAAAAAATCTAGAACTAGATCTAGTGCAAAAAGAGAGCTGTGAGAAGCTGGCCCCGGAATGTCACGATTTTAATTCATTTTGGTATCAATCAATTGCGCGTAATTGCGCGTTTAAGAAAATATATCCCTTTTAAAAGCGCGTCCTTTGGTTTAGAAGAAAAATGGAAAAAACTGTCCGGGGCTACTGCAAACTAAAAAGTCTTATATATCGCTAAATAACAACCTTAGAATTGATTTTAAGGTGTCAAACAATTGCGCGTTATTAGGAGATTCTAAATTATACAACGCGCCTTTCGCAAAAATTATATTTATTTACTTATTAAGCTTGAAACATTTTCAAAAAGTGAGGTTAGAAAAATAATTAGTACATCGATTTTCTTTAGAACAAAATGCAAACTTAGTACAAACACTCGCCGCTAGATGTCACAATTGATAGATAAAAGATTTGATCTGTTGATTCGAAGTAATTTCTTTATTATTTTGAAAATTTTACAAAGATTATTGTTATAATTAAAATTATTTTAATATCAAATAATTTTGTATGCATTTGTTGTTATTATGTGTTGTTTAATTGAACATTTTCAAAAAATAAGTTCATTTAAAAGCGCGTCCTTTGGTTTGTGAGATAACCGAAAAAATTGCGTCCGGGGCTACGAAAATTTTTGAACTGTTTTAAATCACTAAATATTAAGCCTTCCATGGAGTTTATGGTGTCAATTAATTGCGCGTGATCAGCAGATTCAAAAACACTGAACGCGCTTTTCCAGGGAATGAAATCTTTTGAATTGTATAACAACTAACATTAACTTGAGTGAGGTTAGAAACTGACTTTCTCTAATATAATTTTTCACAGCTAATCCAGAATTTAATTATTTGTATGCATTTTGGTGTTGTTTAATTGAACATTTTCAAAAAAAAAGTTCATTTAAAAGCGCATCCTTTGTTTATGGAATAAACGGAAAAATTGCGTCCGGGGCTACGATAAACTTTGAATTGTTTTAAATCACTAAATATTAAGCCTTCCATGGAGTTTATGGTGTCAATTAATTGCGCGTGATCAGCAGATTCGAAAACACTGAACGCGCTTTTCCAGGAAATGAAATCTTATGAATTGTATAACAACTAACATTAACTTAAGTGAGGTTATAAAACTGACTTTCTCTGATATAATTTTTCACAACTAATCCAGAATTTTATTATTTGTGTGCATTTTGGTGTTGTTTAATTGAACATTTTCAAAAAATGAATTCATTTAAAAGCGCGTTCTTCGGTTTATGAGATAAACGGAACAATTGCGTCCGGGGCTACGAAAATTTTGAATTGTTTTAAATCACTAAATATTAAGCCTTCCATCGAGTTTAAGGTGTCAATCAATTGCGCGTGATTGCGTGTTTAAGAAAATATATCGTTTTCAAAAGCGCGTTCTTTGGTTTAGAAGAAAAATCGAAAAAACTTTCCGGGGCTACGGCAAACTAAAAAGTCTTATATATCGCTGAATAATAACCTTAGAATTGATTTTAAGGTGTCAAACAATTGCGCGTTGTTAGTAGATTTTAAATTATACAACGCGCTTTTCGCAAAAATTATATTTATTTACTTATTAAACTTGAAACATTTTCAAAAAGTCAGGTTAGAAATATTATTAGTACATCGATTTTCCTTTGAACAAAATGCAAACTTTGTGCTAGATGTCACAATTGATAGATAAAAGATTTGATCTGTTGATTCGAAGTAATTTCTTTATTATTTTGAAAATTTTACAAAGATTATTGTTATAATCAAAATTATTTTAATATCAAATAATTTTGTATGCATTTGTTGTTATTATGTGTTGTTTAATTGAACATTTTCAAAAAATAAGTTCATTTAAAAGCGCGTCCTTTGGTTTATGAGATAAACAGAAAAATTGCGTCCGGGGCTACAAACATTTTTGAATTATTTTAAATCACTAAATATTAAGCTTTCCATGGAGTTTATGGTGTCAATTAATTGCGCGTGATCAGCAGATTCAAAAACACTGAACGCGCTTTTCCAGGGAATGAAATCTTTTGAATTGTATAACAACTAACATTAACTTAAGTGAGGTTATAAAACTGACTTTCTCTAATATAATTTTTCACAACTAATCCAGAATTTGATTATTTGTATGCATTTTGGTGTTATTTAATTGAACATTTTTAAAAAATAAGTTCATTTTAAAGCGCGTCCTTTGTTTATGGGAGAAACGGAAAAATTGCGTCCGGGGCTACGATAAACTTTGAATTGTTTTAAATCACTAAATATTAAGCCTTCCATGGAGTTTATGGTGTCAATTAATTGCGCGTGATCAGCAGATTCGAAAACACTGAACGCGCTTTTCCAGGAAATGAAATCTTATGAATTGTATAACAACTAACATTAACTTAAGTGAGGTTATAAAACTGACTTTCTCTGATATAATTTTTCACAACTAATCCAGAATTTTATTATTTGTGTGCATTTTGGTGTTGTTTAATTGAACATTTTCAAAAAATGAATTCATTTAAAAGCGCGTTCTTCGGTTTATGAGATAAACGGAACAATTGCGTCCGGGGCTACGAAAATTTTGAATAGTTTTAAATCACTAAATATTAAGCCTTCCATCGAGTTTAAGGTGTCAATCAATTGCGCGTGATTGCGCGTTTAAGAAAATATATCGTTTTTAAAAGCGCGTCCTTTGGTTTAGAAGAAAAATCGAAAAAACTTTCCGGGGCTACGGCAAACTAAAAAGTCTTATAAATCGCTGAATAATAACCTTAGAATTGATTTTAAGGTGTCAAATAATTGCGCGTTATTAGTAGATTTTAAATTATACAACGCGCTTTTCGCAAAAATTATATTTATTTACTTATTAAACTTGAAACATTTTCAAAAAGTGAGGTTAGAAATATTATTAGTACATCGATTTTCCTTTGAACAAAATGCAAACTTTGTGCTAGATGTCACAATTGATAGATAAAAGATTTGATCTGTTGATTCGAAGTAATTTCTTTATTATTTTGAAAATTTTACAAAGATTATTGTTATAATCAAAATTATTTTAATATCAAATAATTTTGTATGCATTTGTTGTTATTATGTGTTGTTTAATTGAACATTTTCAAAAAAAAGTTCATTTAAAAGCGCGTCCTTTGGTTTATGAGATAAACAGAAAAATTGCGTCCGGGGCTACAAACATTTTTGAATTATTTTAAATCACTAAATATTCAGCTTTCCATGGAGTTTATGGTGTCACTTAATTGCGCGTGATCAGCAGATTCAAAAACACTGAACGCGCTTTTCCAGGGAATGAAATCTTATGAATTGTATAACAATTAACATTCATTACTTAAGTGAGGTTAGAAACTCACTTTCTCTAATATAATTTTTCACAACTAATCCAGAATTTAATTATTTGTATGCATTTTGGTGTTGTTTAATTGAACATTTTCAAAAAATAAGTTCATTTAAAAGCGCGTCCTTTGGTTTGTGAGATAAACGAAAAAATTGCTTCCGGGGCTACGAAAATTTTTGAATTGTTTTAAATCACTAAATATTAAGCCTTCCATCGAGTTTATGGTGTCACTTAATTGCGCGTGATCAGCAGATTCAAAAACACTGAACGCGCTTTTCCAGGGAATGAAATCTTATGAATTGTATAACAATTAACATTCATTACTTAAGTGAGGTTAGAAACTCACTTTCTCTAATATAATTTTTCACGACTAATCCAGAATTTAATTATTTGTATGCATTTTGGTGTTGTTTAATTGAACATTTTTAAAAAATAAGTTCATTTAAAAGCGCGTCCTTTGGTTTGTGAGATAAACGAAAAAATTGCTTCCGGGGCTACGAAAATTTTTGAATTGTTTTAAATCACTAAATATTAAGCCTTCCATCGAGTTTATGGTGTCACTTAATTGCGCGTGATCAGCAGATTCAAAAACACTGAACGCGCTTTTCCAGGGAATGAAATCTTATGAATTGTATAACAATTAACATTCATTACTTAAGTGAGGTTAGAAACTGACTTTCTCTAATACAATTTTTCACAACTAATCCAGAATTTAATTATTTGTATGCATTTTGGTGTTGTTTAATTGAACATTTTCAAAAAAAAAGTTCATTTAAAAGCGCGTCCTTTGGTTTGTGAAATAAACGAAAAAATTGCTTCCGGGGCTACGAAAATTTTTGAATTGTTTTAAATCACTAAATATTAAGCCTTCCATCGAGTTTATGGTGTCACTTAATTGCGCGTGATCAGCAGATTCAAAAACACTGAACGCGCTTTTCCAGGGAATGAAATCTTATGAATTGTGTAACAATTAGGGCGATGATACATGTAAAAGAAATATCTTTCAGACATAAAAAATTTCGCCTTTAATTGGTTGAGGGGCGGTAACATTTTTTAAATATCAAAAAAATATTTTTGTCCGAAAGACAGAAAAAATATCTGTAAGATATAAAAACATAACCTAAAAAGATATTTTTTTGCTTGACAGTTAAAACTGATTAACTGAAAAATTGATTTTAAAAGTAAGTTTTACCAATAATCAATTACAATTAACTTAATTTGATTATTTAATTACAATTAAAATAATTTGTTTTCTTATTCATATAGATTTATGCATTTTCACATTAGACCAAATTTTTATTTTTTTGTCTAAATCTACATGAATAAGTAAATAAATTATTTTAATTGTAGCTAAATCATCAAATTAAGTTAATTGTAATTGATTATTGGTAAAACTTACTTTTAAAATGTATTTTTCAGTTAATCAGTTTTAACTGTCAAGCAAAAAATATCTTTTTAGGTTATGTTTTTATATCTTACAGATATTTTTTCTGTCTTTCAGTCAAAAATATTTTTTTGATGTTTAAAAAATGTTACCGCCCCTCAACCAATTAAATGCAAAATTTTTTATGTCTGAAAGATATTTCTTTTGCATGTGTCATCGCCCTTAACATTCATTACTTAAGTGAGGTTAGAAACTGACTTTCTCTAATATAATTTTTCACAACTAATCCAGAATTTAATTATTTGTATGCATTTTGGTGTTGTTTAATTGAACATTTTCAAAAAATAAGTTCATTTAAAAGCGCGTCCTTTGGTTTATGAGATAAACGGAAAAATTGCGTCCGGGGCTACGAAAATTTTTGAATTGTTTTAAATCACTAAATATTAAGCCTTCCATCGAGTTTATGGTGTCACTTAATTGCGCGTGATCAGCAGATTCAAAAACACTGAACGCGCTTTTCCAGGGAATGAAATCTTATGAATTGTATAACAATTAACATTCATTACTTAAGTGAGGTTAGAAACTGACTTTCTCTAATACAATTTTTCACAACTAATCCAGAATTTAATTATTTGTATGCATTTGGGGGTTGTTTAATTGAACATTTTCAAAAAAAAAGTTCATTTAAAAGCGCGTCCTTTGGTTTGTGAGATAAACGGAAAAATTGCTTCCGGGGCTACGAAAATTTTTGAATTGTTTTAAATCACAAAATATTAAGCCTTCCATCGAGTTTATGGTGTCACTTAATTGCGCGTGATCAGCAGATTCAAAAACACTGAACGCGCTTTTCCAGGGAATGAAATCTTATGAATTGTATAACAATTAACATTCATTACTTAAGTGAGGTTAGAAACTCACTTTCTCTAATATAATTTTTCACAACTAATCCAGAATTTAATTATTTGTATGCATTTTGGTGTTGTTTAATTGAACATTTTCAAAAAAAAAGTTCATTTAAAAGCGCGTCCTTTGGTTTATGAGATAAACGGAAAAATTGCGTCCGGGGCTACGAAAATTTTTGAATTGTTTTAAATCACTAAATATTAAGCCTTCCATCGAGTTTATGGTGTCACTTAATTGCGCGTGATCAGCAGATTCAAAAGCACTGAACGCGCTTTTCCAGGGAATGAAATCTTATGAATTGTATAATAATTAACATTCATTACTTAAGTGAGGTTAGAAACTCACTTTCTCTAATATAATTTTTCACAACTAATCCAGAATTTAATTATTTGTATGCATTTTGGTGTTGTTTAATTGAACATTTTCAAAAACAAAGTTCATTTAAAAGCGCGTCCTTTGGTTTGTGAAATAAACGAAAAAATTGCTTCCGGGGCTACGAAAATTTTTGAATTGTTTTAAATCACTAAATATTAAGCCTTCAATCGAGTTTATGGTGTCACTTAATTGCGCGTGATCAGCAGATTCAAAAACACTGAACGCGCTTTTCCAGGGAATGAAATCTTATGAATTGTATAACAATTAACATTCATTACTTAAGTGAGGTTAGAAACTCACTTTCTCTAATATAATTTTTCACAACTAATCCAGAATTTAATTATTTGTATGCATTTTGGTGTTGTTTAATTGAACATTTCCAAAAACAAAGTTCATTTAAAAGCGCGTCCTTTGGTTTGTGAAATAAACGAAAAAATTGCTTCCGGGGCTACGAAAATTTTTGAATTGTTTTAAATCACTAAATATTAAGCCTTCCATCGAGTTTATGGTGTCACTTAATTGCGCGTGATCAGCAGATTCAAAAACACTGAACGCGCTTTTCCAGGGAATGAAATCTTATGAATTGTATAACAATTAACATTCATTACTTAAGTGAGGTTAGAAACTGACTTTCTCTAATACAATTTTTCACAACTAATCCAGAATTTAATTATTTGTATGCATTTTGGTGTTGTTTAATTGAACATTTTCAAAAACAAAGTTCATTTAAAAGCGCGTTCTTTGGTTTATGAGATAAACGAAAAAATTGCTTCCGGGGCTACGAAAATTTTTGAATTGTTTTAAATCACTAAATATTAAGCCTTCCATCGAGTTTATGGTGTCACTTAATTGCGCGTGATCAGCAGATTCAAAAACACTGAACGCGCTTTTCCAGGGAATGAAATCAACAATTTTCTTGTCAATTTTATTCACGTAGTTATTTGAGATGCGTGACAAACCGGATCTCAACTGCGCTAGGATGGTTCTGGTGCTGCGTGATTCCCTGGAAAAGCGCGTTCAGTGTTTTTGAATCTGCTGATCACGCGCAATTAAGTGACACCATAAACTCGATGGAAGGCTTAATATTTAGTGATTTAAAACAATTCAAAAATTTTCGTAGCCCCGGAAGCAATTTTTTCGTTTATCTCATAAACCAAAGGACGCGCTTTTAAATGAACTTATTTTTTGAAAATGTTCAATTAAACAACACCAAAATGCATACAAATAATTAAATTCTGGATTAGTTGTGAAAAATTATATTAGAGAAAGTGAGTTTCTAACCTCACTTAAGTAATGAATGTTGATTGTTATACAATTCATAAGATTTCATTCCCTGGAAAAGCGCGTTCAGTGTTTTTGAATCTGCTGATCAAGCGCAATTAAGTGACACCATAAACTCGATGGAAGGCTTAATATTTAGTGATTTAAAACAATTCAAAAATTTTCGTAGCCCCGGAAGCAATTTTTTCGTTTATCTCATAAACCAAAGGACGCGCTTTTAAATGAACTTATTTTTTGAAAATGTTCAATTAAACAACACCAAAATGCATACAAATAATTAAATTCTGGATTAGTTGTGAAAAATTATATTAGAGAAAGTGAGTTTCTAACCTCACTTAAGTAATGAATGTTAATTGTTATACAATTCATAAGATTTCATTCCCTGGAAAAGCGCGTTCAGTGTTTTTGAATCTGCTGATCACGCGCAATTAAGTGACACCATAAACTCGATGGAAGGCTTAATATTTAGTGATTTAAAACAATTCAAAAATTTTCGTAGCCCCGGAAGCAATTTTTTCGTTTATCTCATAAACCAAAGGACGCGCTTTTAAATGAACTTATTTTTTGAAAATGTTCAATTAAACAACACCAAAATGCATACAAATAATTAAATTCTGGATTAGTTGTGAAAAATTGTATTAGAGAAAGTGAGTTTCTAACCTCACTTAAGTAATGAATGTTAATTGTTATACAATTCATAAGATTTCATTCCCTGGAAAAGCGCGTTCAGTGTTTTTGAATCTGCTGATCACGCGCAATTAAGTGACACCATAAACTCGATGGAAGGCTTAATATTTAGTGATTTAAAACAATTCAAAAATTTTCGTAGCCTCGGAAGCAATTTTTTCGTTTATCTCATAAACCAAAGGACGCGCTTTTAAATGAACTTTGTTTTTGAAAATGTTCAATTAAACAACACCAAAATGCATACAAATAATTAAATTCTGGATTAGTTGTGAAAAATTATATTAGAGAAAGTGAGTTTCTAACCTCACTTAAGTAATAAATGTTAATTGTTATACAATTCATAAGATTTCATTCCCTGGAAAAGCGCGTTCAGTGTTTTTGAATCTGCTGATCACGCGCAATTAAGTGACACCATAAACTCGATGGAAGGCTTAATATTTAGTGATTTAAAACAATTCAAAAATTTTCGTAGCCCCGGAAGCAATTTTTTCGTTTATCTCATAAACCAAAGAACGCGCTTTTAAATGAACTTTGTTTTTGAAAATGTTCAATTAAACAACACCAAAATGCATACAAATAATTAAATTCTGGATTAGTTGTGAAAAATTATATTAGAGAAAGTGAGTTTCTAACCTCACTTAAGTAATGAATGTTAATTGTTATACAATTCATAAGATTTCATTCCCTGGAAAAGTGCGTTCAGTGTTTTTGAATCTGCTGATCACGCGCAATTAAGTGACACCATAAACTCGATGGAAGGCTTAATATTTAGTGATTTAAAACAATTCAAAAATTTTCGTAGCCCCGGAAGCAATTTTTTCGTTTATCTCATAAACCAAAGAACGCGCTTTTAAATGAACTTTGTTTTTGAAAATGTTCAATTAAACAACACCAGAATGCATACAAATAATTAAATTCTGGATTAGTTGTGAAAAATTATATTAGAGAAAGTGAGTTTCTAACCTCACTTAAGTAATGAATGTTAATTGTTATACAATTCATAAGATTTCATTCCCTGGAAAAGCGCGTTCAGTGTTTTTGAATCTGCTGATCACGCGCAATTAAGTGACACCATAAACTCGATGGAAGGCTTAATATTTAGTGATTTAAAACAATTCAAAAATTTTCGTAGCCCCGGAAGCAATTTTTTCGTTTATCTCATAAACCAAAGGACGCGCTTTTAAATGAACTTTGTTTTTGAAAATGTTCAATTAAACAACACCAAAATGCATACAAATAATTAAATTCTGGATTAGTTGTGAAAAATTATATTAGAGAAAGTGAGTTTCTAACCTCACTTAAGTAATAAATGTTAATTGTTATACAATTCATAAGATTTCATTCCCTGGAAAAGCGCGTTCAGTGTTTTTGAATCTGCTGATCACGCGCAATTAAGTGACACCATAAACTCGATGGAAGGCTTAATATTTAGTGATTTAAAACAATTCAAAAATTTTCGTAGCCCCGGAAGCAATTTTTTCGTTTATCTCATAAACCAAAGAACGCGCTTTTAAATGAACTTTGTTTTTGAAAATGTTCAATTAAACAACACCAAAATGCATACAAATAATTAAATTCTGGATTAGTTGTGAAAAATTATATTAGAGAAAGTGAGTTTCTAACCTCACTTAAGTAATAAATGTTAATTGTTATACAATTCATAAGATTTCATTCCCTGGAAAAGCGCGTTCAGTGTTTTTGAATCTGCTGATCACGCGCAATTAAGTGACACCATAAACTCGATGGAAGGCTTAATATTTAGTGATTTAAAACAATTCAAAGATTTTCATAGCCCCGGAAGCAATTTTTTCGTTTATCTCATAAACCAAAGGACGCGCTTTTAAATGAACTTATTTTTTGAAAATGTTCAATTAAACAACACCAAAATGCATACAAATAATTAAATTCTGGATTAGTTGTGAAAAATTATATTAGAGAAAGTCAGTTTCTAACCTCACTTAAGTAATGAATGTTAATTGTCATACAATTCATAAGATTTCATTCCCTGGAAAAGCGGGTTCAGTATTTTTGAATCTGCTGATCACTCGCAATTAAGTGACACCATAAACTCAATGGAAGGCTTAACATTTAGTGATTTAAAACAATTCAAAAATTTTCGTAGCCCCGGACGCAATTTTTCCGTTTATCTCACAAACCAAAGGACGCGCTTTTAAATGAACTTTGTTTTTGAAAATGTTCAATTAAACAACACCAAAATGCATACAAATAATTAAATTCTGGATTAGTTGTGAAAAATTATATTAGAGAAAGTGAGTTTCTAACCTCACTTAAGTAATGAATGTTAATTGTTATACAATTCATAAGATTTCATTCCCTGGAAAAGCGCGTTCAGTGTTTTTGAATCTGCTGATCACGCGCAATTAAGTGACACCATAAACTCGATGGAAGGCTTAATATTTAGTGATTTAAAACAATTCAAAAATTTTCGTAGCCCCGGACGCAATTTTTTCGTTTATCTCATAAACCAAAGGACGCGCTTTTAAATGAACTTATTTTTTGAAAATGTTCAATTAAACAACACCAAAATACATACAAATAGTTAAATTCTGGATTAGTTGTGAAAAATTATAATAGAGAAAGTGAGTTTCTAACCTCACTTAAGTAATGAATGTTAATTGTTATACAATTCATAAGATTTCATTCCCTGGAAAAGCGCGTTCAGTGTTTTTGAATCTGCTGATCACGCGCAATTAAGTGACACCATAAACTCGATGGAAGGCTTAATATTTAGTGATTTAAAACAATTCAAAAATTTTCGTAGCCCCGGAAGCGATTTTTTCGTTTATCTCATAAACCAAAGGACGCGCTTTTAAATGAACTTTGTTTTTGAAAATGTTCAATTAAACAACACCAAAATGCATACAAATAATTAAATTCTGGATTAGTTGTGAAAAATTATATTAGAGAAAGTGAGTTTCTAACCTCACTTAAGTAATGAATGTTAATTGTTATACAATTCATAAGATTTCATTCCCTGGAAAAGCGCGTTCAGTATTTTTGAATCTGCTGATCACGCGCAATTAAGTGACACCATAAACTCGATGGAAGGCTTAATATTTAGTGATTTAAAACAATTCAAAAATTTTCGTAGCCCCGGAAGCAATTTTTTCGTTTATCTCATAAACCGAAGAACGCGCTTTTAAATGAATTCATTTTTTGAAAATGTTCAATTAAACAACACCAAAATGCACAGAAATAATTAAATTCTGGATTAGTTGTGAAAAATTATATTAGAGAAAGTCAGTTTTATAACCTCACTTAAGTTAATGTTAGTTGTTATACAATTCAAAAGATTTCATTCCCTGGAAAAGCGCGTTCAGTGTTTTTGAATCTGCTGATCACGCGCAATTAATTGACACCATAAACTCCATGGAAGGCTTAATATTTAGTGATTTAAAACAATTCAAAAATGTTTGTAGCCTTGGACGCAATTTTTCTGTTTATCTCATAAGCCAAAGGACGCGCTTTTAAATGAACTTTTTTTTTGAAAATGTTCAATTAAACAACACATAATAACAACAAAAGCATACAAAATTATTTGATTTTAAAATGATTTTGATTATAACAATAATCTTTGTAAAATTTTCAAAATAATAAAGAAATTACTTCGAATCAACAGATCAAATCTTTTATCTATCAATTGTGACATCTAGCACTAAGTTTGCATTTTGTTCAAAGGAAAATCGATGTACTAATTATATTTCTAACCTCACTTTTTGAAAATGTTTCAAGTTTAATAAGTAAATAAATATAATTTTTGCGAAAAGCGCGTTGTATAATTTAAAATTTACTAATAACGCGCAATTGTTTGACACCTTAAAATCAATTCTAAGGTTATTATTCAGCGATATATAAGACTTTTTAGTTTGCCGTAGCCCCGGAAAGTTTTTTCGATTTTTCTTCTAAACCAAAGAACGCGCTTTTGAAAACGATATATTTTCTTAAACACGCAATCACGCGCAATTGATTGACACCTTAAACTCGATGGAAGGCTTAATATTTAGTGATTTAAAACAATTCAAAATTTTCGTAGCCCCGGACGCAATTGTTCCGTTTATCTCATAAACCGAAGAACGCGCTTTTAAATGAATTCATTTTTTGAAAATGTTCAATTAAACAACACCAAAATGCACACAAATAATAAAATTCTGGATTAGTTGTGAAAAATTATATCAGAGAAAGTCAGTTTTATAACCTCACTTAAGTTAATGTTAGTTGTTATACAATTCATAAGATTTCATTCCCTGGAAAAGCGCGTTCAGTGTTTTCGAATCTGCTGATCACGCGCAATTAATTGGCACCATAAACTCCATGGAAGGCTTAATATTTAGTGATTTAAAACAATTCAAAGTTTATCGTAGCCCCGGACGCAATGTTTCCGTTTATCCCATAAACAAAGGACGCGCTTTTAAATGAACTTATTTTTTAAAAATGTTCAATTACATAACACCAAAATGCATACAAATAATCAAATTCTGGATTAGTTGTGAAAAATTATATTAGAGAAAGAGAGTTTTATAACCTCACTTAAGTTAATGTTAGTTGTTATACAATTCAAAAGATTTCATTCCCTGGAAAAGGGAATTAATTGACACCATAAACTCCATGGAAAGCTTAATATTTAGTGATTTAAAATAATTCAAAAATGTTTGTAGCCCCGGACGCAATTTTTCTGTTTATCTCATAAACCAAAGGACGCGCTTTAAAATGAACTTTTTTTTTTGAAAATGTTCAATTCAACAACACATAATAACAACAAATGCATACAAAATTATTTGATTTTAAAATGATTTTGATTATAACAATAATCTTTGCAAAATTTTCAAAATAATAAAGAAATTACTTCAAACCAATAGATCAAATCTTTTATCTATCAATTGTGACATCTAGCACTAAGTTTGCATTTTGTTCAAAGGAAAATCGATGTACTAATTATATTTCTAACCTCACTTTTTGAAAATGTTTCAAGCTTAATAAGTAAATAAATATAATTTTTGCGAAAAGCGCGTTGTATAATTTAAAATCTACTAATAACGCGCAATTGTTTGACACCTTAAAATCAATTCTAAGGTTTTTATTCAGCGCTATATAAGACTTTTTAGTTTGCCGTAGCCCCGGACAGTTTTTTCGATTTTTCTTCTAAACTAAAGAAGGCGCTTTTAAAAACGATATATTTTCTTAAACACGCAATCACGCGCAATTGATTGACACCTTAAACTCGATGGAAGGCTTAATATTTAGTGATTTAAAACAATTCAAAATTTTCGTAGCCCCGGACGCAATTATTCCGTTTATCTCATAAACCGAAGAACGCGCTTTTAAATGAATTCATTTTTTGAAAATGTTCAATTAAACAACACCAAAATGCACACAAATAATAAAATTCTGGATTAGTTGTGAAAAATTATATCAGAGAAAGTCAGTTTTATAACCTCACTTAAGTTAATGTTAGTTGTTATACAATTCATAAGATTTCATTCCCTGGAAAAGCGCGTTCAGTGTTTTTGAATCTGCTGATCACGCGCAATTAATTGACACCATAAACTCGATGGAAGGCTTAATATTTAGTGATTTAAAACAGTTCAAAAATTTTCGTAGCCCCGGACGCAATTTTTTCGGTTATCTCACAAACCAAAGGACGCGCTTTTAAATGAACTTATTTTTTGAAAATGTTCAATTAAACAACACATAATTACAACAAATGCATACAAAATTATTTGATATTAAAATAATTATAATTATAACAATAATCTTTGTAAAATTTTCAAAATAATAAAGAAATTACTTCGAATCAACAGATCAAATCTTTTATCTATTAATTGTGACATCTAGTGGCGAGTGTATGTACTAAGTTTGCATTTTGTTCTAAAGAAAATCGATGTACTAATTATTTTTCTAACCTCACTTTTTGAAAATGTTTCAAGCTTAATAAGTAAATAAATATAATTTTTGCGAAAGGCGCGTTGTATAATTTAGAATCTCCTAATAACGCGCAATTGTTTGACACCTTAAAATCAATTCTAAGGTTGTTATTTAGCGATATATAAGACTTTTTAGTTTGCCGTAGCCCCGGACAGTTTTTTCCATTTTTCTCCTAAACCAAAGGACGCGCTATTAAAAGGGATATATTTTCTTAAACGCGCAATTACGCGCAATTAATTGATACCAAAATGAATTAAAATCGTGACATTCCGGGGCCAGCTTCTCACAGCTCAAAAAGAGTGCTTTTTTTTGTGAAATAGAATACGTAATGTCAAAAAAAATCGATCTAGATCGAAAATGGGCGTGTTTAGTGCAAGTTTTTTGGTAAAAAGAAAACGACATTAGAAGTTGTATTGAAAAACAAACAATTAAAATCCCAATAAAATGTGTGAAAATAAGCAGAAGATAATTCTGCTTTTAAAGTTTTTTCTTTGTGTACATTTTGTAACACAAGTTTTTTGGTTTTGTCGTATGAGCGAATATAAAGAAAATTGTTTGTTAGTTTTTTCCTGATAAGATTGGAATTATTTTTAATCTATTTGTTGTGTTATTAAAATTAATTAATTTATAGTTTTGATGGGGGTGTAATATTTCGTTTATTAAAATGGTGCAACCATTAAATAATATAGTTTCCAGTGGTTTAAAATTTAAATGATGAAATTATTCGATCTTTCATTGAAGGTTTTTTATGTATGTTTCTTGAAAACGGCTCATTAGATTTGGATGATTTAAATTGTATTCTGTTAAGATAGACTCCCAAGTGGTCCATTTTTTTATGACATGCAAAATACCGTTTTTCTATGATAGCAGAGGAAAAGTTTATTTTCAAGCAGGCTTAATCCCCTGTGAAAATGAGTTTTTTCCTCTAGTGTAAAAAGAATAACAAATTGTAGTTGCTATGTTATTTTCATATAATTTTAAAACAAAAGCAACCATATGTAAAAATAGAATTTGACTTTTGAATGTTATTTGTTCGATTTCTAATTTAATAAATTCTAATAAATATTGTTTTTCTATGCGAAAATTAAATTCACTAGTGTAAAAAAATAACAAATTATAGTTGCTATGGTTTTTCATATAATTTTACAAAGTATTTTAAACAACGTAACCATGAAAAAATAGAATATGAATTTTGAATGTTTTGTTGTCGATTTCTAACTCTATGATTTATAGTGAATATCGATTATATATTACTATTATAGAAAAAATTGCATTTCCTACGCGAGATAAAAACGTTTTTCGTTCGTAAACATGTTTCACTTGACGCTAGCGCGTCTCGTGAACAAATGTTTACTCACGAAAAAAACAATGTTTTCATCTCTTGTAGGAAAATATACTATTATATATTTACTATCATAGAAAAAATTGTATTTCCTTAGTGAGATAAAAACATTTTACGTTCGTAAAATTGTCCCATTGGACGTTAACGGCTCTCGTGAACAAATTTTCACTCACAACAAGCAGCATTTTCATCTCTTGTAGCAAAATGTACTATTTTCAGAAAATTGGAAAAACTATATTTTTTATGTATTTTCGCCGATTTCTCGAAAACAGCTCACTCGATTTGGATGGTTTAAATGTATTCTATTAAGATAGATGCCGAGGTCGTCCCATATATTTATATTACGTGGAAAACGGACGTTGTTCAGGAAATTGAAAAAACTATATTTTTCATGTATTTTCGCCGATTTCTTTGAAACAGCTTAATCTATTTGGACGGTTTGAGTTGTATTTAATTGATATAGATGCCGAAATGGTCCTAAATTCCTTTTTATGGCAGAAAATATCCCCTTTTTCAAAAATATGATAAAACCATGTTTGTTAGATTTTCGTCGATGAATGCTTTCCGCGATTTTAAGTTATTACTTCAAAAACACTTTCTTAGCCGCCTTTTGATTTTATGACAACACAAAATGAAAAAATAAATAAACTCTTTTAAAAAAATAAAACCGGCTTCAGAAAGAGGTACAAAAAAGTGAAAAATAACTCAATTGTGCCTTTTAGAGACAAAAATACGTATAAATTTTGATTAATTTAATTTAATTATACTTAGTTACATACAAAAAATTGCGCTTTTAAACAAAGATATTATATTGTAAATGTTATTTGTTTATAATAGATTTTATATTATGAAATTTATTTTCAATACAAAATGTTCGAAGTCGGTACCACCATTGACATCTCATGCTTGGCATCGATTTCCAACAGTTTTGTACTACAAATAAATCTTATAATATAATAACTATTACAACAACTATAATAATCTTATATATTAATACGCTAGATTAAAACTTTGTGGAGCATAAGGCTTTTTTATTCGCAGATGGATTCAATTCAAATTTTCACAGCTAACTGATATTAGTGTAACCTATATTGGGATCCGGATTCAAACAAATCGGATCATAAATAAAAAAGTTATTATATACGGAAAACTTTTTCTATACATATGCATTATAAGTTTACATACATATAAAAATATATTTGCTATCGAACAACGAACAACAAAAACGAAACTTAAAACTTTATTTTGTTATTCTTTTTTATATTTAATTTTTTCTCAGCTGTTAGTATATTTATTTCTTTGAATGTGAATAAACGTACATATTGTTTTTCTATGTTTTAAATTTCATTTCGAATTTTTTCTTATGCGTAAGATAGGTTTTGAGTTAGATCGTGTGAATCCTTTTGTTCGTTCTTTTAAATCAATGCATGAATTTTGTGAAAGACCTGAGAATGTTACTGCTGATGTGTCAATGGTTATAAAAGTTAACAGAGAATGTGATATTCGTCGTTTTAATGATGCTGTTCAAACTGATGTGGTTGCTATTTTTAAAAATGATGAATTTTGTTAAATTTGTCAGATGAAGATAGAATTGATGGAAATGAAATGATTAATAAATTTGTATGTACTGAAATCCCTGATCCCATTCTTTTTCCTAAATTACATGAATATGTGAAACGTCATATGATGCATGAACCATGTGGTGCTCTAAATCCCAATTCTGTTTGTATGAGAGTGGTAAATGTAGTAATAATTTTCCAAAACCTTTTTCTGAAAATATTAAAGAATATGTGAATGGTTATCCTTTGTACCGTCGACGTGATAATGGTATGAGTGTTGATGTACGTGGTGCATCTCTTGATAATAGATATGTTGTTCCGTATAATATTTATCTTCTTGCAAAATTCAATTGTCATATTAACGTGGAAATATGTACGACTGTTAAAAGTGTGAAATATGTTTACAAGTATGTATATAAAGAGTATGATTCTGATAATGTTGAATTGAGAGTGAATGGAGAGAATGCAGTGAATAATGATAATGCGATTGTGGGAAATGAAATTCAAGATTTTTTGAATGGACGGTATGTTGGTTCGACTGAAGCTGCTTGGCGCATATTTGAATTTCCAATGCATTTTCAATCTCATACAATTATTCGACTTGATTGTCATTTGCCTAATAGACAAAATGTTTATATCAGGAATGGTAATGTGGCTGGCACAGTCGCAAATGTATCAAGAACAAAATTGTTAGCATTTTTCCATTTGAATTCCATTGATAATTTAGCTAATGAGTTTTTGTATACAGAATTAATTATGTTTGGTATGACCAAAGTAAATCGTGGAAAAGAAGACAACGTGGGGCTGATAAAGTTGTTGCTCGATTATATATGGTTACTCCAAAAGATATAGAATTGTTTCATATGCGTTTACTTCTGTTGCATGTTCGTGGTCCAAAATCTTTTTTTGATCTACGTATGTATGAAGGTGTACCCTACCCTACTTTTGTTGCAGCATGTGAAGCTCGAGGTATTGCAACAAATGATAATGAAAAGCGTGAATGTTTACTTGAAGCTTCAGAAATTCAATCACCAAAACAGTTTCGTCAATTATTTGCATTTATCTGTGGTTTGAACGTTCCTCCGAATGCTTTAGCTTTTTTTCTTGACAGCTCATGCAGGTTGTGGCAAAACTTTTGTTCAAACGGCAATCATTCATAAATTTAATTCACTAAATCTTTCGTGTATTGTAACTGCCTTCAGTGGTATTGCATCAACTCTTTTGATTGGGGGGCGAACTTTGCATAATGTTTTCAAATTACCAATTCCATTATTAGAGAATTCAATGCCAAATATAACTCCAAACAGTGTACATGGCACATATATTAATAATGCATCAATCATTATTATAGATGAAATTTCAATGTGTTCTATTCATGCTTTAAAATTAACTAGGAAGGCCCGGCGTGCTTCGCTACGCTTATAAATAAAGTTTTTGCGTAGACATTTTGTTGACGTAGAAGCAATGATTTCAAAAAGTGGTAACGAGAAATGCTAGCATATAATTTTTAATTTTTCTTTTTAAATATATGAATGAAAAATAATCAGAACTCTAGCTGATCAGTTCGGATATATGAAAAATTAGCGATCAAATAAGTTAGAGATAAAATAAGCTTACTTGAAAACTTATTTGATCGCTAATTTTTCATATATCCGAACTGATCAGCTAGAGTTCTGATTATTTTTCATTCATATATTTAAAAAGAAAAATTAAAAATTATATGCTAGCATTTCTCGTTACCACTTTTTGAAATCATTGCTTCTACGTCAACAAAATGTCTACGCAAAAACTTTATTTATAAGCGTAGCGAAGCACGCCGGGCCTTCCTAGTTATAATAATAATAATTATAATTATAATAAAATATAAATTTTATAATATAACATCTTTGTTTAAAAGTGTAATTTGCTGTAGTTAAGTATAATTAAATTAAATTAATCAAAATTAATATGTATTTTTGTCTCTAAAAGCCGCAATTGAGATATTGTTCACTTTTTTGTTCCTCTTTTTTGTTTCTGATGTCTGTTTCATTTTTTTTTAATGTTTGTTTTATTTTCTAAAGAAAAGGGTATTTAAACCTACGATTGGTTATCATAATTTGAATATTTTTTTTAATGCCGTTAGTAAACACAAAGCCATATTATATTAATCAATCAATTTTTCAAATTATTCAGTAGTGTTATAATGTTGAAAGTGTTATCAATATATGATCAAGAATTCGACACATTTTTATAGGAACCCAAAGTATATTTAAGCATTTTTAATCATATACAAAATGATTTGAGTGAATCAATAGGTGTTGATCTAAAAAACTCAAATTTTTTCGAAACCAAAGATTGCCATACTTCTTGATGAAACATCAGATATTTCTTATAAGTCGCAGTTGTCTACAATAGGACGATTTGTAACTAAAACAGAAGAAGTTTTTGAAAGACTCTTAGCTTTTACAGATATTGGTGCAGACTGATCTGCCAAAGCCTTATCACGTCATGCAATCAATACAATGGAAGAACAATCATGTGGCGATAAATTGAAAACAGGTCTGTTTTTTTATATATAATCTGCTTACCGTCTATCGAAACCCACTGCACGCCACTGATATATATATATATATATATATATATATATATATATATATATATATATATATATATATATATATATATATATATATATATATATATATATCGTTTATATATATATATATATATATATATATATATATATATATATATATATATATATATATATATATATATATATATATATATATATATATATATATATATATATATATATATATATATATATATATATATATATATATATATATATATATATATATATATATATATATTAGACTGGTCGTTAAAAACTAAATTTTCCGAGACGCCCCCCAGAAAAATTCTTTGTGGTCAAAAAACCATAACGGCTTTATTTTTTTTTTTTTAAGTGAAAAGAACACGTGCCGCAAAATCATCGAAGTTTATTTTTTGATAAAATTGTTAATATCTCATAAAATATGCAGATGTCAAAAAAAATTACGCAATCGTTTTTGCAGGAAATTTAATTCTCTACAAAAAAGATCCAAGTCATTTTTTTCCTAAAACCTATATTTCTGATGATATTTTGAAATAAAATTTGAAATTCTTCGAAACTCGTAAAACCAAATGATGAAAATTTCGACGAAAAAGTACTAATTTCGATTTTTTTTGTCACGATTATTTTTTTCTACATTTCATTCTATAGCATAAGAAGAAAATTAGGAGTTTTTCGACATCTTTATTTATTATGTTTTTTAAAAATTACGAAAACTTACAAGTTCATTTTCAAAATATCATGAGAACTATACGTTTTCGGGAAAAAATGACATGGACCTTTTTTGTAGAAAATTAAATTTCATACAAAAATGGTTATGTGATTTTTTTTGACATCTGCATATTTTATGAGATATTTGAAAAAATCTACGAATTTTTCAAAAAATCAACTTCAACGATTTTGCGGCACGTGTTCTTTTGATTTAAAAAAAAAAAAAATAATTCCGTTGTGGTTTTTTGACCACAAAGAATTTTTCTAGGGGGCGTCTCGGAAAATTTAGTTTTTAACGACCAGTCTAATATATATATATATATATATATATATATATATATATATATATATATATATATATATATATATATATATATATATATATATATATATATATATATATATATATATATATATATATATATATATATATATATATATATATATATATATATATATATATATATATATATATATATATATATATATATATATATATATATATATATATACATATATAAACGATATGAGATATAACGAAAACGACCGGCACTCTCACGGTCGCATTTGTTGAGGTAGATCAAAAAAATTTTCTGTACATGTGTGCTCTATTAATATCTCGGACGAGTTCATGAATCAGCAAAATCCGACACGTGGTTAAGAAACTAGAGCCATTTTTCTAAAAAAAATTGATTTTTTAAAACCGTTATAACGGCCGTTTGGATACTAATATTTTAAAAAAGTTAATAAATTTAAAATTTTTTGAATCTTTTTTATCAATTTGGTTTAAAAATAGACTTCTGCAGTTAGAGGTTCCTGATTATGCGGCTCCAACAAAAAAGTTTGCAAAAAAAATTTTTTTTTTAAACAACCGGCCCTCTCACGGTCGCATTTGAAAAGCCAGATCAAAAAACCTTTTCTAAAAATGTGCATTTCATTAATATCTTGGACAAGTTCGTAAATCAGCCAAATATATGGTTAATAAACTAGAGGCTTTATACTAGAAAAAAACTCTGTTTTTTAGATCCGTTATAACGGCCGTTTAGATTCTAATGTTTTTAAAAACTTCATAAATTTAGAATCTTTGAAACCTTTTTAATCAGTTTCTTCCAAAAAAAAGACCTCTGCAGTTGAAGGTTTCTGAGAGAGCGGCTCCAACAAAAAAGCTTGTAAAACACAAAATGCGTTTGAATCAACCGGCACTCTCACGGTCGCATTTGTGGAGCCAGATCAAAAAACTTTCCGTAAACATGTGTGTTTTATTAATATCTAGGACAAGTTCGTAAATCAGAAAAATCTTACACATGGTTAAATAACTAGAGGCTTTATGCTAGAAAAAAAATTCGTTTTTTTAATCCGTTATAACGGCCGTTTGGATACTAATATTTTTAAAAACTTCATAATTTTAGAATCTGGAAACATTTTAATCTGTTTCTCATAAATATAAACCTCTGCAGTTAGAGGTTTTTGACTTGTTGGCTTCAACAAAAAAGTTTGCAACAATCCATAACTACAATTTCCAAAAACCTTATAACAGTCAATGAAAAAAAAAATAAAAAGGTTTGAATAGAAGAAATTAATTTTTTTTCTTAGAAATAAACTATTTTGATATTTTGCAGTAATTGGACGACATATGATATAGCGTAGGTTTGTGTCATAAATTGTCACACACATGTTCTGTGGAAGATTTGATATTTGTTTGTTGCAAAATTGGATAGATATAGTTTTGCTTATATGTAGCTAATTTTCTTTTTAAAATTTGTTCGATATCTGTTTTAAATTAGTTTGTGTTGTTTAAACTAATCTGATACATCAGATTCTATTGGCACACAAAACTGTCTGATCTCGAAATCTACCTATTTCTAGCGGATATACGTGCCGCTTGGACTTTTTAAAATTAGTTTTAAGAGATTTTATTGAGCTCTCCCAAAGTCCACCGAAATTCGGAGAATGTGGAGGGATAAATTTCCAAGATATTACCTCATTAAGACAATATTTATTGATTTTTTCAAAATTAGTTTGCATTGTAAAAAGTTGAAAGAGTTTTTTAATTGGATTTTTTGCGTTGTCAGACCATATAACAAAAGGTTTTCCTCTTTTGGAGATAAAGCGCTTTAAACATGCTAAAAAAGCTTCGGTTGTCTGGTTTGTAACCAATTCAACATGAACAGCTTTTGTTACAAAGCAAACAAAGAGACAGATATAAGCCTTTTGGGGAGATACATTGCGCTGATATTTAACTTTCATCATAAATGGACCGCAAAAATCGATACCTGTCACGGAAAAAGGTCTGGTCGAAGTGACCCTCTGCAACGACGGGCTAACACCTTTCCTTCGGGGGGTCACCCATTATTTAGGTTAACGGAACTGGTCTTGATTTGAAACACACAAGGCAATTGCGTATGATTCCTTTAGCCAGCCGTCTTGCTTGGATCGGCCAAAAGGTTTGTCTTACAATAGAAACCAAGAATTGAGCCCCAGAATGACAATTTTTTATGTGTTCCTGATAGAAAATTAATTTTGTTACATAGTGATCATATGGTAATAATATTTGATGTTTAGCATTATAATCTAAATTGGAATTTTTTAGCCTACCTCCTACACGGATGACTTCATTCTGATCAAAAACGGATTCAAATTTTTTATTTATCTGCTATTGGGCAATTCGTTTTTGTTAAGAAGGTATTTGATATCAAATGCGAACCCTGTCCTTTGAATAAACTTTACTATTGAGATTAATGCTAAATTTAATTCTTCTGTTGAAAGAAATCCCTTTTTTAGATATTGAGGTTTCTTACAATTATGGATAAATCTAAGACATAAAGCTGTGATACATTTTAATTTATACAAATATTTATACGTCTGGCCTACTGGGATATTAAAAATTATCAGTCTAATTTTGAAATAATTAACTGATATCACAGTAGTAGGGTTTCTCATTTCCCGTAGAAATTCAAATCCCGGGAAGCCGGGACAAAAAATATTAGATTCCCGGGATCCCGGGAAATCCCGGGAAACGCTGAAAAGTTAGATTTTTCTAATTGGGTGGTAGAAAAATGTGTAGAATTAAAACAGTACGAAAAATGCGCTATTGATTTTTAAATTTCCATTATTTTTAATTAGAAAAACTAAATAAAATAAAAACTAAATAAAAAAGAATACATAAAAACAACACAAAAATAAATTCATAATACTAATTTTTAAACAATTTTTCAAAAAATTAGGTTGTCAATGGCGCCATCACTCAATTTTGTCCGAATTTTCGTGACGAAACGTCCATTGAACCATCCATTAGAGCATCCGTCCAAGAGAACCATTAAACATTAATTAAGAGAAATGAAGCGCAAGTTTTAGGTAGATTTCTCAGAAAAATCTACGTATTTTAAGTTTGATTGGTTTTAATTTGTTGTGTTTATATGTGTCAAAAAAACCATACAAAAAAACCATGATGCCATATGTGTCAAAAAAAATCATTTTCCTAATTTTGAACGAAATTAATTACTACAGAGGGAAAAGAATTAAAAACTACTCGATTTTCGAGTGAGAAAGCTTTTAATATCTTTGAAAAAAGTACAAAAAAATGTTAATAAAAATTAGCGGGACACCCGGGTTCCCGGGATGAAATCCCGGGAAAACGGGATGAAAATTTACCCCCGGGATCCCGGGGAAAACGGGATCCCGGGATCCCGTTTGAGAAACCCTACACAGTAGGCCAACGTATAATTCATAAAAAATATATAAAGAAATGAATAATGGCAAAAAATTTTCTAAACGAATTCCCCTCGTTCGTTGATAAATTCTCATAATTTTTTGAAAAATTCCTCAAGCAACTGGTATTGATAAAAGTCCTCGGTCTACGGCCTCGTGCTTTTATCAATGTACTTGCTTTCGAAATTTTTGGCAAAAAATTATTTCGAATTATCACCACCCTTGGGAAATTACAACTGATAAACTATGAAAAAACTATAAAAAAATATGAAAAACTATCTAAACTAATGAAAAACATATGTAAATTTGAACATTTTTCATAAATTTTCATAGTTATTTTCATAGTTTTTCTACAAAAAATTATGAATTTCTATGAATTCTTATGACAATGATTAATGAAAATTTAAAATATAGGTATGCAAAACTATGATGGTTGGCGGTTCGAAATTCAAAGGTGTCATTTTTGGAAGGATGTTTCCATACGAATAAAAAATTATGCATTCCCAATCAACAAGAAACTGAATAATTTTACATTCATATCAGAATGTTCCTACTTAACATCTTTGAATTGCGTATCGGCAAAAATCATAGCATTGCCTACTTAGATTTTAAATTTCACCGTAAACATAAGGACGAAATAGCTAATTATGTATTAACGCCGTAAAGTAGTACTTTTTTGCTTGAGAGGTCTGAAAGACCTAAGTATTACATTCATGAGCTCAACGTGAAATTCTTACCCCCACTTTTTTTGGCATTTCTCGACGTTTTAGGACCTACTGATTTTAAAAAAGCAAAAAAAAAAATGTGTGTCTGTCTGTCGGCCGTCCGGCCGGCCGTCACAACCGTCGAAATCTAGAAAACCGCTGGACGGATTTCAAAATTTTTTTTTCTAAAAATAGGTTTACTCAATGGGAAGAGCCGAAAAGACGATATGTTTGATAACTGTACCGGAAGTGTGTCAAAAAAATCGTCAAGTGTGTCAAAACAAGGAAATTTGCATATTTTTTGCTTAAAAAACGTTCATTTTAAGTGATTACGAGTAGGAACATTGAATTTGGAGAATTTTTGATGGTCGGGATTGGTACGTGAGACAAAAATCTAGATTATTGTATTATAAGTTTGTCAAAAAAATGTTGTCAAGTGTGTCAAAAGTTGTCAAGTGTGTCAAAAAAAAATGTAGCTGTTTTTATGATGTAAATGTAATTGAAAATTAAATTGGACATGGAAATTTTTGAATTGTATTAATTTTTGGAATATTTTTAGAATTATGAAAAAAGTTTGATTTTATTTAATTTTTACAATATTTTTGGAGTTGTGAAAGTAATATGAATTTGCGATCAATATTTTCTCGAAACGCTAAATGGAGAGGTTTTTGAGTAGTTTGCTGAGTGTTTCATCTTTTCACTAAATTATGTTAATTTATGATCTGTTATAATTTTCCGGCAACGTATTGATGTTTCGTGTTAGTTTTGAAATACGATAAGAAAGGTTTAAGAGATAAGAAAATATTTGAGATAAGAAAATTTGAGATAAGAGATAAGAAAATATTTGAGATAAGAGATAAGAAAATATTTGTACTTTAACAAAGAGTTTTGTTTGATATACATCGCTGCCCAAAACTAAAAACCATGTCCTCATAAAAGTTTTTTGCCGAAAACAATATTAAAATCCTTAACCCAGACCGAAGTCTTGATATCTCAGAGCTTGAGATTTCAGCCCCTCCATATTTTCCTATTGAAAGATGAAATTTGAAAAATAAATAAATGAAAAAATTAATCGTACTGCTTTGTTTTAAGTTTCTATTCGATTTGTGCTAAAATAATACATGCATTCCTTTGGAACGAAATAGATGCTCAAAGCAGCTTTTGAGTAGATCACCGATGGACCGCCGAAAATTTGAAAAATTTTCAAATATACCCACACAAATTAATAATTATCAAAATTTTTTATTCTGGGCTGATATTTAGATCTGACTAGTTTATTTTATTATTTAAAATACCAACACAAGTTTATAACCGATTTAAATAACATCGAAAAATAGACAGCTTTTCAACAACAAAACTTGTTCGAGGTTAGAGTAGATCAAAGCAAATTTGAATAAGTTTGAGTTTCAATGGAACGCACCTATTATATAATACTAAACACAAATTTTGGCATGTTCAGTGATCATAATGTAAAAACATAAATTTTTAGAAAAGCTGTTCCTATTTTATCCCGGTGCTCAACAAGGTGGTTTTTATAGACAAATGGAAAGATTAGATCCTTTGCATTATTTTGCATTTGTGAAAAATTTTTGCGCAAATGCGGTGGCAAAAGTGTCAAACTTTCAACTTCACATTGGCCTCCTTTGAGATTTAAACTAAATTTAGATTTTTACTACATTTCCAAATTAGGAAGCCTCCCCCCCCCCCGCTAATCTGCTTCAAAACTGAGTGATTAACTATCGGATTAAGGTGTAACTGACATAAAATGATTATTATATGATTTTGTTAAAACGCAACGTTACCTTTTCGGAATATTCAGAAATTTTGTTTGACTTTTGTAACTTTGGCCCTCTGAGTTTCCGCAAAATTTGGTTTTCATATTTATCATGCAGAGAACCTAATCTATCTATTTACGAAAATCGCTATTTTGAATACCGAAATAAAATAGGATTCGAAAAAATTTTACGTGCTCAATAATCAGATTTTTTTTTCGTTTTTCATAGTTCATAAACATAATTTTTCAGATAAATTCATAATTGTTTACCTAATTTTTATAGAAAATAAGAGATTTTAAAAAAATAACAATAATAAAATTAAATAAAATAAAATATTAATTTAGAAAAAATAACAAGTTCATAGTCATAGTTTTATCATAGTTTTTCATTTTTTAAAGACATACTCTTGCAGAAAAATTCATACTTTTTCCTAAAAAATTGTATTTGTTCCTATTATTTTCTATGAAAAATTAGAATTGTCTAAGTCGATGACTTTTCGTTTCATAGCTTTTCATTGAATATCTTTGAATTTTTCATAGTTTTTCATTGATATTTTTTCGTCAGGAAAGCAAGAGTTCTGCGCATAGTTCCAATCGGGCTATTGAAATAGTTTTCAAAGGAGCGACCCTTGACTTCCTGCATAACAACGTCGGTGACCATTCATTCTCTTGATTGATACTTCGTATATAGACGCTTTCCCCATAGGCCTGAAGGGAGGCATCGAAAAAACCGTGAAGTTCTATGGATTGTGCATGGTCTGGCATAATATGTCGTTTAAGACGGATGTTGTTAATTATAGGTAAATACTTTATGAATTCTAACCAATTGGATTTGTCTTGTGTCGGCAATTCTCCGTCCCATTTGATGTTTGATTTCCATAAGTTTTGCATTACTACAATTTTGCGGTTACAATAACTGGAGAGAGGAGTCCAAGAGGGTCATACAGTTTGTCTATGTTTGATAACACAGATCGTTTTGTAATAAGATCGTCCTGTTCAAATAATTTAAAATTAAATAAAAAATTGTCCCTCATAGGATCCCATAGTAAAGCTAACGTTTTAATGGTTTCGTTTTGACTTAAATTGTCATTATTTATTATTTCGCGTTTAGATTCTGGAATTTGTTCAAGCAATTCTTTAGAATTTGAGCACCATTTGTGTAAAGTAAAATCATCTTTTAACAGTAATGAAACTAGTTGCTGTTGCATGTACAATGCGTGATTTAAATCGTTTGACCCTGTCAATAAATCGTCTACATAAAATCACGTAATCTAATTTCAGCTGCAAGAGGAAAGTAATGTGCCTCGTCAAGGGCTAGCTGTTTAAAAGCACGTGTCGCAAAATATGGAGCTGATGCGGTCAAATACATGACTGTAGTCAACTCATAAATCTGAATTAACTGAGATTCATTTGAGCGCCAAAGAATTCGCTGAAAATTGGTTTGTTTAGGATTTACTTGGACTTGCCGATACATTTTTGTGATATCGGTTGTAAAAACGTTCTTGTATTTACGAAACCGTAAAATTATAGAAAATAAGTTATCCTGAACGTTGGCTCCTTCCATTAGTACATCATTTAGAGATAGATTGGTATCCGATTTTGCCGAGGCGTCGAAGACCACCCTTAGCTTCGTTGTTGAGCTTGACGGTTTAATAATGGCAGTAATTAATATGGTGTGGATAATCATTTGACTCGTCGATTAAACGCATGTGACCTTCATTTTCGTATTCATTAATGAAATCAGTATATTGCTGTTTTAATTCACTATTGGATGCAAATCGTTTTCTTCAAGAAAATAGTTCTCACATTTTTCTTCATCCTTTGATAAAAATTGTTTTAATGGATACGATTCCATTATTAAAATTGTCATCGCTTTCATTGGAACTTGAAAGTGTGACAAAATTATACGTTGATTCAAAGTATTCTCCACCTATAATATGACCAAACTTCGTGTTCTGAAAATATGGTAATTCTTCTTTGATTTTGAATGGACCACCCTTTAAAATTTTGAAAAATGTGTCGGTGCACAATATTCAATAATAAATCAATTGATTCAGACATATTGAAATCAGGATCTGCTAATGTTAGATTATGAGGAATGTTCCATTTAGATATATTAATATCACTATATGGGACAACTTGTAATTTGGGGAACAACAACAAAATCCAAAGTTTCTTGGAAGTCATCAAGCCTCGATTTGATTGTGGTTTTTATCTTTGATGTGCTGATCGTGTGACTATTGTTTAAACTAGTCACTGTATAGTATTTGTATATTGTAGTTGAATTTTTAATCTTCTCGCAAGATCAGTTGTCATATGATTAGAAGTGCTACAAGAATCCATCAAAGCTCGACAATTGTGATAACAACCCTTGTTATCAGATATTGAAACAATAGCTGTACACAATAATACCCCTTTGCGAAAAGGTTTTAACTTGTCAATTTGAGTAGCCAGTGAAGTTTAAGATTTACTATTAACACCTTGAGGATGTGGTATTGATGTTGGTCTATTATCAAGAGATAGAGCATTGGTTTGAGAAGTTTTTTGATTTTTTGAAGTGGAAAAATGTAGCAATATATTGTGTCGGCCCTTACATTCCTTGCAATACCTCGTTTTTGGTAATCTCCAACCATGTGATTGTTTCGTAAGCAATTAGAGCAAAGTTTAAGTTGCGTTATTCGATTATATCTATCGGCAATTGACAAACTTTAAAAGAAATTATAGACATATATAGGATGATTCTGACTGCAATGATAGCAACATATTTGGTTTCTACTTGACTTGTTATTTTCCGCCGTGGTCACAAATGATTTTGACTGGTGTTGTTTTTCGGAATATTGTTTTGGTTTTTCAGAACGATTGTAAGTTTTACTTTGAGACGATTCAATGAATTCTAAAATGTGACGACGTTTCTGGAGAAAATTTTATAAAGATTCCCAAGTTGAAAGTTGGTCAATGTTATTTTCACTTTCCCATTCCTTTCTTGTGATGGGATCGAGGCGTTTTTTAATGATTTTGATTACAATACGTTCAGATAATCCATTAATATTATAATTACACGCAGCAAGAGAACTGATACTACAAACGCATTGGTTAATTAATTTCTTTAATTTCTACTGAAGACTCTTGTTTACAATAGGGTAGATTTAATAAACTATCTACATGCGTATCGACTATTAAGGATATATTGTTAATTGTTATAGCGTTTGTTTAAATTCTTCCATGCCCGTTGATATCCCTCAGAAGATATTGGAACATAGCCAATGCTTTCATGCGCATTGCCCTTAAGTTTATCTACTAAATATGCAAATTTTAAAACATCGTCGTAATCATCGTTATTATGAATAATCGCGGTAAATGTGTCCCGAAACGTTATCCAATTGGAATAATTTCCATCAAAGGTTGGAATTTGAATTCGAGGAGCCTTATTGCCGAAGTCACATTTTGATCTAATATTTAACTTTTTATCAGACAGATACTTTGGGTTTTCGAGAAAGGGTTCATTTGTATTTTTATTATCTAAACTATCCACTGAAACCGGGATATTGGAACTAGCACCATTGTTTTCATGTGACTTGAATGGATTTTGATCTGTCACTACGGTAGGAACTGAGTGCGTATCTTGATTAATTAAATGATTAATCAAAGTATTTATGTTAGACTTAACTTTTAGAAACTTTGAGTCAAACTCATAAATTGAAATTTCAAATTCTTGAAATTGTTCGTCTGACACGACACTACACAGTTGATCAATCAATGCTTGGATTTTGAACTCTATTGAATTTAAGTTTTCCAACCGAATTTGAAGATCATTGACATTGTGATCATTTTTATCGTAATCGTCAACAAACTTTATGATTTGCGCAAGTTGTCCTTGTGCAATGGACCATAACCGTTTGGCCTTAAGAATTGAATCATCATTGTTGTGATCTGAGTTGAATATATTTGAATCACTCTTTTTTATCTTTTTACGTCCTGCCATTATAATTTATCTTAACTATTTACGTATATTTAATTTTATCAACTAAACGATATGATTATAAACAAAAATAGTAGTTTGTGCTACAAGTTTTGAAATGAAGATTTTTTCAGCTCTAGCACTCGCTTTCAGCACTAGCACTCGCTCGCACTCGCTTCGCTCGTATTGAAAACTTAGGACTGTGCTGAAAAAAAATCATTTCAAAACGAGTTGCACACAATTTTTTCTGCACTTGAGTACCACAATAGACAAAAAATTAAAAAAAATTACAAAAAATCACTACAAAAAAACTACGCGTGTATTGATCGCTCAACAATGATTGACAATATGCAAGTTGGATTATATGCAAGAAAAAAACGTCATTTGTTCTTGATTGTTCCTACACTACAAACGTGTTGTCATTTCGCGTTGTATTTTATTGAGAAACTGCAAAAAATGAGCTCAAGGGAGGGTTCCGATTTGGAAGGAGCAGCAGAAAGAGCTTTGCAAGGTTTATTGCCGGTAATATGCCGGTAAAAGAAAAAAGTCCGAGCGGCAGGTATATCCGCTAGAAATAGGTAGATTTCGGGATCAGACAGTTATGTGTGCAATTAGAATCGGATTTATCAGATTACTTTATAAACAATACTAATTAAAAACAGAAGTATTAAACTAACTTTAAAAGTAAACATTATTTTATACAGTTTTTGGGCTCTAGGCACTTAACCTGTACCCCGATATGGCCACTTGTCAAACATATTTAGGAGACTGTTTGCCGCAACATACGCAGAAAATATTTTTAGCGTAAGTGAAAAAATGCGACCGTGAAAGTGCCGCTAAATGCCGTTGTACTTCACACAGTTTATTGCAGATAGCTAAAGAACCTTTTATTGCAGATGTCTGGCTTTTTAAAAAATGATAGAAATATGTTCAAATAATTAATATTTATAAATTTTGTTTACATATTTTGCCCCAAACGGCCGTTATAACGCTTTGTTTTTGACAGTTTTAAGGCTCTAGACTCTTAACCTGTACCCGGATATGGCCAGTTGTCGAACTTATCCAAGAGATTGTTTGCCGCAACACGCTCAGAAAAAATTTTTGGTCTAGGTTGAAAAATGCGACCGTGAGAGTGCCGCTAAATTCCGTTATACCTCATATCGTTATATATATATATATATATATATATATATATATATATATATATATATATATATATATATATATATATATATATATATATATATATATATATATATATATATATATATATATATATATATATATATAATTTTTTTTTTTTGTTTTTCCGTCTCCGCTTTACATATATAGTCGTTTGGCATCAAAATTTTTCCGAAATTCCGAGATGACGGTCATTGCAATAGGTAGATTTTTATATGAAATCTACCTAAAATACGAAAAAACGTATCGAGCGTTCAAACAATGCAGTGTGCAGTGAAAAATTAAAGTGATTGACGAAATTAAGTTGCTTGCTTATTTCGATACCGAGATGAAACAATTCCAATCGTCAACTACATGGAGCAATTACTCAATGTTAAAATCCACGTTGAACGTGATGGACAACATCGATATCTCAAAATTCAGCAATTTGCGAGCTCTTTTGAAGCGTAAAAATGACAATTATTTTGCGAAGAAATCAAGAATCTTCACCATTGAAGAAATCTACAAATTCCTGAAGGACGCTCCCGACGATGTTTATTTGGCTACGAAGGTAAAATTCGCTGATAATTTTTTTGTTTCATTTTCCTAACCTCACAATTTTACAAACAAGCCGAACAAACTTGAAAGTTGTTGGAGAGCCTTTGCCACAACCACCGATTCCTGGAGGATATTCATTCAATAACTTGCATAATTGCTCTTTCTACTTTGGTCAAAAGTAATGTTTTCATTCATTTCTACTTTATTAATAAAAATGTTTACCAACACAAACGCACCGTTCGTCTTTTAAATTGGCTACAGTGCGGAAATGAAAAAGCAGTGCTGAAATGAAAAATCAGTGCGGAAATAACTCACTTTTCCGCACTCAAACGAGTTTCGATATATTTCGTATTGTGATACTCGAGTGCAGAAAATATATTTTACAACTGATATTGTTACCTGGAATATATGCTTATGTCTTTTATAAATTCTTTTTGTATTGAAGTTTACTACGTGACAATTACTTCGGTCTGAAAGACCTAATTACTTCGGTCTGAAAGACCTAATTACTTCGGTCTGAAAGACCTAATTACTTCGGTCTGAAAGACCTAATTACTTCGGTCTGAAAGACCCAAGTATTACATTCATGAGCTCAAAGTGAAATTCTTACCCCCACTTGTTTTGGCATTTCTCGACGTTTAAGGACCTACTGATTCTAAAAAAGCAAAAAAAAATGTATGTCTGTCTGTCGGCCGGCCGTCACAACCTACGAAATCTAGAAAACCGCTGGACGGATTTGAAAATTTTCTTTTCCTAAAAATAGGTTTACTCATTGGGAAGAGCCGAAAGGACGATGTATTCGATAACTGTACCGGAAGTGTGTCAAAAAAATCGTCAAGTGTGTTAAAACAAGGAAATTTGCATATTTTAAGCTTAAAAACGTTCATTTTAAGTGATTACGAGTAGGAACATTGAATTTGGAGAAATCTTGATGGTCGGGATTGGTACGTGAGACCGAAATCTAGATTATTGCATTATAAGTTTGTCAAAAAAATCTTTTGGAAAAAAATAAAATTAATAATTTGTATGACATGAAAATTTATTATTATTATAGAGAATTATGGCATTATAAGTTTGTCAAAAAAATAATGTCAAGCGTGTCAAAAAATGGCTTCATTTATTTTTTTAGCCAATTTTTTGGAAAAAAAATGTAGCTGTTTTTATGACGTAAATGTAATTGAAAACGAAATTGGACATGGAAATTTTTTAATTTGTTATAGTTTTTAAAATATTTTTGGAATTTTGAAAAATGTTTGTATTTCTAGCTATATTTTTAGAATTTTTGAAAAAAGTTTTAATCTGTGATTTTGTAATAATTTTTGAAATATTTTTAGAATTTTGTTTGAAAAGAGTTTGAATTTTTATTTTACAATATTTTTGGAATTTTGAAAGAAATATGAATTTGTGATTTTGTAATATTTTCTCTTTGAGTAGTTTGCTGATTGCGATTTTTGAGTAGTTTGCTGATTGTATAATCTTTTCACTAAATTATTTTAATATATGATCTGTTATAATTTTCCAACAACGTATTGATGTTTCGTGTTAGTTTTGTAAAACATATCTAAACAGTGATAAAAAATACATGTTCTTTAACAGAAAGTTATGTTTGATATACATCGCTGCCCAAAACTAAAAACCATGTCCTCATAAAAGTTTTTTTCCGAAAACTATACCAAAATCCTTAACCCAGACCGAAGTCTTGATATCTCAGAGCTTGAGATTTCAGCCCCTTCATATTTTTGAATGATGCAATGTAAAATGATGTAAAAATGATGACTACAATATATTCAATTGGCTAAATGGTACTGATGCTTACTGCGTGGAAATTTTGAATGATGTAAAATATGTAAAATGATGATATCAATATATTTGGGTAATTCTTTTACAAACCGAACACCTTTCTGATCGACATCTCTTCGATTTGGCTGAAACCTTTTTTTGTGGATTCTACGTCGAAAATTCTATGTCCGAGGAATTTTTTTTTTTGAATATTTTTGATATACAAGTGATCGAATATTTCAGAATGGCGAGTTTTTTGGCTTGGAGACTCATTTTCAAAAATTCCTAGCTCAGAACCCATAAGAGCTACAAAAATTTCACCAATTACCTTTTTGTAGCTGAAAGACTGAACTGTGAGAAAAAAATATTTTTTATAAAAAATATTAACAAATTCATATTGTGATAAACAATTTAATTCTTCAAATTGATTTTTAACAAACGCCCCCAAAACGAATCAAGTTCTTAGTATTCCCATTGCTTTCTCCGTGAAATTTTACGACAAAAACATGCTTTTAAAATATGGTACCTTTTCAATTATTATTCTTAAAATATTAATTTATGTAGCACGTAACGTCCAAAAAACGATTTTTTGCTAATAAAACAAAATCTGTAACTTGTATCAAAAAAAGTTGAATGTAAAAGTTGTAGATAATTAAAAGATCTACAACTTACAAAATTTTAAATTAAATTGCAAAAAATGTTACACATCATCTTTGTAACAATTATTTATTGAAAATTTGCATAAAAAAAATTTATGGCTAATTCGTTTTCAAACCGAATTGCCTGACATGTTAGAAAACAAATCTTGATTGAAAAAAAAATTATTATCAAGCGTTGGGAAAAAAAATCCATCCAGTGCGCCACGTAATTTCAACCTGTATCTGAAGAAATTGTTAAATTTAACTCGCGGAGTTGATTTTCGTTCACTTTTTTCAGTTCAGAAGCACTTGTAGTATGATGTGTCAATTTGGAGGGATTAAAACATCGGTCAGATCGAATATTAATACATTGCAATGTTCGTGCCTCTTTCCTTGACATTTTTACACTGACACACGAAACGAAGCGGAGAGTAATAATAAATAAAGCTTTATATTACTTTTAACTTTCACTTTAGCCAATATTTAATATTTAAAAGTATATTTTCCTACAAGAGATGAAAACATTGTTTTTTTCGTGAGTAAACATTTGTTCACGAGACGCGCTAGCGTCGAGTGAGACATGTTTACGAACGAAAAACGTTTTTATCTCGCGTAGGAAATGCAATTTTTTCTATGATAGTAATCGATATTTACTATAAATTATAAAGTTAGAAATCGACAACAAAACATTCGAAATTCATATTCTATTTTTTCAATCGATATTTACTATAAATTATAAAGTTAGAAATCGACAACAAAACATTCAAAATTCATATTCTATTTTTTCATGGTTACGTTGTTTAAAATACTTTGTAAAATTTTATGAAAAACCATATCAACTATAATTCGTTATTTTTTTTTCACTAGTGAGTTTACTTTTTGCATGGAAAAAAAAAGTTTTTTTGGTCGTTACGCGCTATCTTATATATATTAATACGCTAGATCAAAACTTTGTGGAGCCTAAGGCTTTTTTATTCGCAGATGGATTCATTTCAAATTTTCACAGCTAACTGATATTAGTGTAACCTATAATCGGATTCGGATTCACACAAATCGGATCATAAATAAAAAAGTTATTATATACGGAAAACTTTTTATATACATATGCATTATAAGTTTACATACATATAAAAACGAAATTAAAAATTTATTTTATTTTTTTATATTTTCTTTTTTATATATTAGCGAACAACGAACAACAAAAACGAAACTTTTTTTTCTCATTCATTTCAGTCGTCTTTTGTCTTTGAACAAAGGACGGTTTTCGAGTCGTCGGAATAAAAGAGATTATATGCGTAATATGCGTAATAATGTTGATTTTATGAATGATTTAGGGGTCGATAGACGTAATATTTTTCTTTGTTTTTTTGTTACAGGAGGGCTATTATTTTGAAAACGTACATTTTTTTGTTGATTTTTAAATTTTTGATTTTTAAAAAATCTGAAATTTTGATATTTTGTTGGTATTGACGAAAGGAAAAAAGTTGTTTCTGCTTTTATTTTTTGTGTACTCTCAATCGGCGTTATGCGCGGTTGAATTTTTGAGGTATTTTCACGTAGTTTTGGTAATGGTTTAAAACTTAAAACTTTTTTTTCTTTTTTTATATTTATTTTCTCTTAGTTAGTTTATACATTTCCTTTGAAGTTTAGAGAATTTAGTTTATGAATTGATTTAGGGGTCGATAGACGTAATATTTTTCTTTGTTTTTTTATTATAGGAGGGCTATTATTTTGAAAACGTACATTTTTTTGTTGATTTTTAAATTTTTGATTTTTAAAAAATCTGAAATTTTGATATTTTGTTGGTATTGACGAAAGGAAAAAAGTTGTTTCTGCTTTTATTTTTTGTGTACTCTCAATCGGCGTTATGCGCGGTTGAATTTTTGAGGTATTTTCACGTAGTTTTGGTAATGGTTTAAAACTTAAAACTTTTTTTTCTTTTTTTATATTTATTTTCTCTTAGTTAGTTTATACATTTCCTTTGAAGTTTAGAGAATTTAGTTTATGAATTGATTTAGGGGTCGATAGACGTAATATTTTTCTTTGTTTTTTTATTATAGGAGGGCTATTATTTTGAAAACGTACATTTTTTTGTTGATTTTTAAATTTTTGATTTTTAAAAAATCTGAAATTTTGATATTTTGTTGGTATTGACGAAAGGAAAAAAGTTATTTCTGCTTTTATTTTTTGTGTACTCTGAATCGGAGTTATGCGCGGTTGAATTTTTGAGGCTTTTTCACGTAGTTGAAATAAGAAAAATAACTGAATAATTGAAACTAGGAGGTCCCGGCGTGCTTCGCTACGCTTATAAATAAAGTTTTTGCGTAGACATTTTGTTGACGTAGAAGCAATGATTTCAAAAAGTGGTAATGAGAAATGCTAGCATATAATTTTTAATTTTTCTTTTTAAATATATGAATGAAAAATAATCAAAACTCTAGCTGATCAGTTCGGATATATGAAAAATTAGCGATCAAATAAGTTTTCAAGTAAGCTTATTTGATCACTAACTTATTTGATCGCTAATTTTTCATATATCCGAACTGATCAGCTAGAGTTCTGATTATTTTTCATTCATATATTTAAAAAGAAAAATTAAAAATTATATGCTAGCATTTCTCATTACCACTTTTTGAAATCATTGCTTCTACGTCAACAAAATGTCTACGCAAAAACTTTATTTATAAGCGTAGCGAAGCACGCCGGGCCCTCTTAGTATACATTAATATTTTAAGAATAATAATTCAAAAGATACCATATTTTAAAAACATGTTTTTGACGTAAAATTTAACGGAGAATACAATGGGAATACTAAGAACTTGATTCGTTTTGGTGGCTAATACAACAGACAGGTTGAAATTACGTGGCGCACTGGATGGATTTTTTTCCAAACGCTTGATAATAATTTTTTTTTTCAATCAAGATTTGTTTTCTAACATGTCAGGCAATTCGGTTTGAAAACGAATTACCCATAAATTTTTTTTATGCAAATTTTCAATAAATAATTGTTACAAAGATGATGTGTAACATTTTTTGCAATTTAATTTAAAATTTTGTAAGTTGTAGATCTTTTAATTATCTACAACTTTTACATTCAACTTTTTTTGATACAAGTTACAGATTTTGTTTTATTAGCAAAAAACCGTTTTTTGGACGTTACGTGCTACATAAGTTAATATTTTAAGAATAATAATTGAAAAGGTACCATATTTTAAAAACATGTTTTTGTCGTAAAATTTCACGGAAAATGCAATGGGAAATTTCAGCCAAATCGGAGAGGTGTCGATTAATTTGCATCAAAATCCGTTCGGTTTGTAAAAGAATTACCAATTTATTTAATTCGATACATGGTTGCACTGTGCGTGGCAATTTTGAATGATGCAATAGATGTAAAAATGATGATAACAATATAGAGCAATTCCATCCCAAAGCGATCACTTTTAGTTAAAATCTGTCCATCAAAATTTTTTTTGCCTAAAACTATTTTCATTCGGTAGAGTATCGAAAATGGTTTGGTTAAAAATTTTTTTTTGTTTCGAGAAACGCTTGGTTATCCTGTGCTGGTATAACCTAAAATAGCGATTTGTGCTTACACGCGTATCTTGAAAATGCCACAATTTCTGAACGGCTCAACCGATTTTGACAACAATAGACGCATTTGAAAGTAATTTTAGGAAAAATTTTTATCTGAGCATGTTTTCATAGAACATTTATGAGAAAATTGAAAAATGGTCAGAAAAATCGTCATTTAACATAGCCTGAACTGAAATTTTTCCCGTTAAAAAAAGAAAAAAAAAACTTTCATATATAGTCCAGTAAATAAAGGTCGAAAAAGATCAAAAGCTCGCAAAAATCCTGTCACGGACGGGACCTGGCGGAAAATGTTGGTCTTACCGAGTACTTTGACGTGAGAAAAATTACCTTGGGGTTCCGACCCTGTGAGCCTGGAAAATGGCCCTCAAAGTGTCAGAAGTAGTTTCCGGGCCATATCTCCGGAAATATGGCAGCAAGGGCATTCTTGTTTAGTCAGAAATGAAGATGAGCTAATTATCTACAGAAATGGTCCTAATCATTTTTTTCGCAACATTGATACTTTTTGCAAAAACGGGTAGTGAAAAATTGTCGAATTCGAGACCATGAAAAAACGCCAGATTCTCATCAAATTTGAGAACTGAGGGCTTGGAAATACCCACAGCTCCTTGTTTTGGCCTGAAAAATTTGACCTTCAAATGACAATGGCTTCCTCGTTGTATTTGCGAAATTATCGCGGCCATATAGGAGCATAGGAAGGATCAGTCACCGTGCAAATATTGAGAAGGAAAATTTAATTTTCTTTCTGGAAATAAGGATCCAACTTCTTTTTATTTCATCATAAAGCTTACGAGTGCCGGAAGGCCACTCGCAAATTCATAGAAATTGTGCAAAAACAATTTTTCCACCTTACGGCTTCTTGAACTCCTGGCTGTGCTGTCTTACATAAGTTGAAACCTCTAAGGGGTGCTCAATATTTTCTCGATATGGTCATCGACCTCTTGTGCTAATTCTAGGTGATTTTGGCAAACTTTTTCGCAAGATGTTTTTCGCAAACTTTTTTTCGCGAACTTTAGTGACAACAATTCAGATGGGGTATTTTGTGGAAATACTAAAAAATAACTCAAAATTTCAATCTATCAAAAATTTTCAATCTATCAAAAATTTTCAATTTGCACTCCGTTCATTCGGGCCCTTGAAAATAAACATTGAAATCAAAACGAGTTGGAAAATTTTGCTGGACGCTGACGTCCACCAAGATTCGTTCAGCTCATCTTCATGTTCAAGCACTTTTATAATTTTTCAAACTTCAACTTGCACTCATTTATGATAAAGTTGTTCCAGCATTGTAATGCTCAACAAATTTACCTCTGGGACCATCAAAGAGATTAACTGTTCCTTACCCTTGCTCCAAAAATTGAAACAGCAACACTAACTTTTAAACAGCACCAAATAATTTCCAAATAGCACCAAAAGTCCACTTGTTGTCCAGATTTTTTTTTTATAAATATTGATTTCCAACAAAACAGAAAATTTTCAGCAATCAAATGGTCTACAAAATGTTTTTTTATTCGCCTACATATTAAAGTGTTACTTTATTACTGTGATTTGCGGCTTTAAAGTATCACTTTTCAACTATTTGTTTTGTTGTCATAGCTACGTCCAAAAAAGTAAAAAGCATTTGCATTTGTTTAAATTCTATGAAAAATAAAATTTTTTATCAAAGTAACCCTTAAATTCAAAATTTCATTATCCAATTAAAATAGTTGTTATCATTTGTTGTCATAGCTACACAATAATTTGAAAAAAATAATAAATATTTTGCCAAAGGTTACTTGTTCCACATATTTTTATTTTAAAATTCATGAAAATTTATAATTTTAATTTAGAATAAACAAATTTTCTTAAAATATTTTGCTTGCGGCGAATAAAAAATAGTATATAATGCACGGACGCAAGCTATTTTGGACTTAATGTGGGTGCAAATCTCGGCTAGCGCCTCGATTTGCAAACTCCACATCCGTCCAAAATCTTTAGCTTTACGTCCTAGCATCATAATGTACTATTGTTGACGATAAACAATAACAATATAAGTCCACGTGTGTGTGCCATGTGTGCGCGGACCGATATTATACACCTAATATACGCGCCGCCACGTGAAGCAGAAAAAAAGAGGAAATTATCATAAATAACTTCAGAGAAACTTTTTCTATTTCTTTTTTTGTGGATTAAAAACAATGACATTATTTATATCAATGGAAAGCTGAGAACCTCAGCTTTACTTTTATATAAGTAACAATACCCAAAACCTTCCTCGGAAAGAAAAAAAAGTGTCTGAAAAATTTGGCCAGTTTTTTCCCGTGTGGGCGTAAAATCAACTTTTAAAGAGCCCTGGAAATTTCTAAACAATTTGGAAAATACGATCGGAAACTAGACATTCTAAGCTACAAATTGGTGTAACTTATGAGGCACTTCAATGGACAATAAATCTTTTATTACTGATTTTCCGCGGACTTTCCGAAACTCCATGAAAGTCCTCAAAATGGAAATTACTAAATTCCCTTTTGTTTAAAAGTGCGAGAAAGCCACTGTGGCAAACTTTCTGAGACGTTTCAAGACCCCCCCAAGTACAATAATCAAGAAAGAAACATATAAAAACACAATTTTTAAAAAAAATATGAATAAATTTAAAACAGCGTCAGAAAACCGGATAAAAAGAAACTTTGACCGCCGTTTGCACTCGCTTACAAACGTGATAACAGGAATTTTATCACAGGATGTGACAGGTACGGGCTTTCTCTTTTACATGAATTTTGAACCATCGAAAAATATTGAATTTTGACCGAGTTATCCGCTAATTTGTCCGCCGCTCCTTAGTAAATAGGTGTAAAGCGGCGTTCTGGCTCCATGATGAAGAGAAAAATGCAGGACAAGGTTCGAGTCCGTTATCTCGGAAACTATCGGGTTTACGATAAAAATGATTAGGACCATTTCTGTAGATAATTAGCTCACCTTCATTTCTGGCTAAACAGGCATACCCTAACTGCCATATTTCCGGAGATATGGCACGGAAACTACTTCTGACACTTTAAGGGCCATTTTCCAGGCTCACAGGGTCGGAACCCCAAGGTAATTTTGCTCACGTCAAAGTACTCGGTGAGACCAACAATTTCCGCCAGGTCCCGTCCGCGACAGGATTTTTACGACCTTTAAACCTTTATTTACTGGACTAATATTAGCTTTTTAGTTTTTAAGTTTAAAAGAGGGATATTTTTCGTTCTCGAGTAACCATTTTTTAAAATTTTGTCCTACAAAAATAGGGTTCTTTATATGAAGCTTTAATTCAAATTTCACCCTCTTAAACTTTAATAAACTAAAAGCCAAAACAAACATCTTGAAAAAGATAAAAACGAACTATTAAAATACTTTGTTTTAGTTAAAAAAATATAATAAATTAACTAATTAATTAATTAAACCTCTTAATTTAAACACTAGAATACTTATTTGCTTAATATTTTTTTTTTAATTTTTTTTATTTTAAATTACAATTTAAACCCAACACCAAAATTTAATAGTATAAATATAATGATAAAAAGGGAAGAAAAATATTAGAACGTAAAAAAATGCCACTCAAAATCAATTTTTTTCCGTTTGCTTCATTTCGCATAAATTGAAAAAGCTTTTTTTATTTTTGTACTGAGAAGCAGCACCATCGGAAAAAAAGAAAATTTTCTTAATAGTGTTTCCGAATTTTCCTTTTAAAAACTTCAATAATTCCATTTGAAATAAGTAAACAGAAACGTAATTGTGTTTGAGGCTTTCTGCTACCACCACCAAGCTAATATTCTGTAACTCGCTTTTAGAATCTTTGTAGTAAATACACAATGGGTGAATTGTACAAACGCGCCTACTGTTGTCAAAATCGGTTCAGTCGTTCAGAAATGGTTGCATTTTCAAGATACGCGTGTAAGCACAGTTCGCGAGCTTAGACCATACCAGCACAGGATAACCAATCGTTTCTTGGATCAAAAAAAAAATTTTAACTCAACCATTTTCGATACTCTACCGAATGAAAATAGTTTTAGGCAAAATAAAATTTTGATGGACAACAGGTGATCGCTTTGGGATGGAATTGCTCTATATTCAATTGGATAAATGCAAAGAATTAAGAGAATAGAGGAAGTGAAGTTGATGTTAAAAGTTGAAGTAATTTTTGCACACCAATAAATTGTTGCTAACACACTTGCGTTTTAGTAGAGGCGCCGTAAATATTTCTATTATTGCATTGAATTCAAAAGTAAGCGTGTTTATGCCCTCAAAATTAATATAAAAAAAGAGACACCATTACATAGAAAAACAACATAAAAAAATTTGACAATACAAGATAAAAAAATTTGACAATCTATAACCGAAGCATTCTATTTTTGTTTACATTGATTTTAGATTATATTTTTTTCTCGAAAATATTTAAAAAACTTAAAACTTATTAATCAAAAAGTAAATTGAATCGGTCATTTCAAAAACCTCATAAGTCACTCGATTAGAATTTTTCAGAAATCAATAAAAACTGTTTCATACACAAATACTATGTCTTGACGTAGCAATTAATTGACTACAATTATCCTACACTCCAATTAATTGATGCGTGAAGACGTAAAATATGGCAATAATTGAAGACTACAATAATTATGTTTTCTACTCAAATTATTGTAGTCAATTATCTTAGTTCTCGTTACTGACGCTTGGAACACTTTAGTTGCTCCAAATGACGTTAGTATATTGTTATAGAAAATAGTTGTTTTTGAATTCAAAATATTTTATAAAAAGTTTTTTGTTTGTTTCATTCAGATATAATGCCATCCGTAAGTAACATTAGAATTGTAATTAAAATTATGAATATTTAAATTGAAATATATTTTTCCTTTATTAAGAATACTATTGCGGTTATTCAAACGATGAAAAGTTTGATAATGCGCCGACAAAAAAGAAAATGTGATAATGAAATATTTAAACGGAAACTAAAGGTAATGATTCTACAAACAATGGAAACACAAAGAATCATTACATTAAAAATACTGAAGTTAAAACTTAAAGGAAAAACAAAAATATGGACCGTTCCCGAGCTGTGGCATCCAAAACCAAATGGTTTTTACGAAGAAGTTGTTGTTAAACTCTCTGACGAAAGGTTTCAAAAAAAATTCCGTGTTTCACGTAAGGTTTTTATTTATTTATGTAACACTCTCAAAGATACGTTACACAAAAGTGATACAGTCATGAGAAACGCAACAAGTGTCGAGAAACGGGTGATAATTGCCTTACATATTTTAAAATCAAACTGTGATCTTGGATCTGTAGCTGATTTGTACAAAGTTGGAAAAAGTAGCGTTGGACACATTGTTCAGGAAGTGTGTCAAGCAATTGTGCAGCAATTGTACTAGAATTACTAGAAGAAGAGAGGGACATTCTGGCAAATAAGTTTTCCCAAAAATGTAATTTTCCAAACACTTTCGGAGCATTGGATTGAACGCATATCCCAATCAAAAAACCTACAACTTCTGCAGAGGACTATTTCAACTATAAGCAATACTTTTCCATCAATGTTTTAGCTATGGTTGATGATGACTATATATTTAGGTAGTATAAAGTTATAGTTATATGGAGTTTTTATAATATACTTGTTAAAACAATTCTAATTTTATTGTAGATATATTAATACTGGTCGTCCTGGTGGAATACATGATGCTGCTATATTGCGAGACTCTTTATTATTTAAATTTTTCGAAGAAAATAAAACAAAACACCACATTCTCGCCGAGCCGATGGAGCTTTTCCCTTGAAAAGTTGGTTGTTAAAACCATATAGCGGTAGTAGTTTAAGCCCCGTCCAACAATATTTCAACTATCGTTTGAGCTCTGCACGCATGCGAGTAGAGAATGCGTTTGGAAGATTGAAAGGCAGATGGAGAATACTCCTAAAACGCATCGATTTTGACTTAAATAATACAAAACAAATAATAAAATGTTGTATAGTTCTGCACAATTTATGTGAGAAGTATAAATGTAAATTTTATGAGAGGTGGTTGGAGAGGTCTGCAACTGAAGAGCAAGATTTCCTTGCAGTCCCTCAGCCAAACTATCGTGAAACACGTACCACAAGTGGACAGCAAAAACGCGATGTGCTAGCTACACAGCTTTATGCAGACCACACATCTGGTTAATACTAATTTTGTTTTTTGAATAAAATTATATAATAATAAATTTAAAATAACAAATTTTAAATAAAAATAAATAAATAAATTTTAATTAATAATAATAATAAATTCGTTGTATAATTTGTAAATAAATAAATATTATTTATTTATTTATTTATTAAATAAATATTTGTAAATAAATGTTAAATAATAAATAAATAAATAAATTTTAAATAATAATAATAAGTTCGTTATATTTGTAAATAAATAAATATTATTTATTTATTTATTTATTAAATAAATATTTGTAAATAAATGTTATATAATAAATAAATAAATAAATTTTAAATAAATAATAATAAATTCGTTATATAATTTGTAATTTAGTTTATTATTAAAAATTTTAAATTAACTAAGTTTAAAAATAAATATGAAATCATTTAGATTGATATTCTAAAAACTTTATTAAGGCGTTAGAAAGTTTGTTGTCAATATCTTCTTGATATTTTTGACGTTCATCGCGGTCTTCTTCTAGTTGTAGCATTTTTTGTAGTATATTGTTGTTCTCTCTTCCCATTTCCACTAATTCCTCAAGCGTCTGATCAATAACACGCTTTGATTTTTTTTTTTTCCTTTTAGATAAATCATCTCTTATTTCAGCATCAATATCTAATGGCTCAATTGTAAGGCATTCCATCACGTTTGATTCTGTGCTATCATTCATGTTATCATCAATGCTATAAATTATAAAAAAAAATGTTATTGATACAAACGATTTCAATTTTGAAAATAATTTTAAATAAAAAAATTTTACCTTATATCAAAGCTGCTGCTTGGGATACTGTCATCTCTTAAATCCATATTATATTTATCTTTAGCACCGAGAATAATATTCAGATCATCATAAAAGATCCAATCTGGTACCGCTTGTCCTTTAAAAAAATATGAAATCAATATGATGGTTTTATTTTAACATTCAACAAAATATAAAATGCCTACCAGATTTTGGTTTTCTTTTTCCAAATTCCTGTTTTAAATTAGCGATTTTGTTTTTAACTTCTTCCCGAGATCTAACAAACCCGAACTCATTCATTTTTTCTGCAATTAGTTGGTAAATTTCATTATGACGCCGAGATTTTGAAAACATTTTTGAAATATTTTCGTCTTTCCAAATACTGATAAGTATTTGGGTTTCATCTATATGAAAATGTTTTTTTTTTAACTTTTGTTCATTTATTGAAGACATTTTAGTGAAATTAATGTTATAAAAATAATATGTACAACGAAAATTCTTTTACCAATTGTATTGTCTAGATTCAAATAATGTACTACAAAAAAATAATAATTGACAAACTGAAACAATTGAAAAATTGTATTCAGTTAGTTTTAGTATTGACCACTAAGCGTCAGATCGAAATAATTGCCCAACAATTTCATTAGTCAAGACTGAAACTACAATTAATTGACCTAAACAATATATTGTAGTAACCAATTAATTGCTACGTCAAGACATAGTAAAACAAATGAGTTTTAAAGGACTTTTTGATGTTTAATTTAGTATTTGAGTGGTAAAATATTAAAATAGCGAATAACCATTACAATTTATTAATAGAAATAATGAAGAAACCTGAAAAACAGCTCTTGACTTATGTTGTTTTAGCGAGAAATAGGGTTAGTGGTATAAAATTTAACCAAAAAAATCGTAGTAATCATATTTGTATTGCTTATTATTGAGAATTACACTTAAAAATAATCTTATTAAAATTTTACATATATTAATTTGTCATGTTTTAATATATTTATGGTACATAGTCATATTCTCCATCATTCTTAATTATGAGTTAATTCATATATAATAGTATAATACGTATATAATTCATAAATAATACAAATCCTCGAAAGTAGCACGAGTGTCATGGGTCCGTACCTGCGGTTTCTCTCGTCCTACGCAGGAATGCTATCGCTATCGACTGACGTGGTTTTTACCCAGAATACGCATCTCCCTTTAAGGAATCATTTTCTGCAAAAAAAGCATGCTGGAAAAAAATGTGACTTAAGAGGTTTTTGAAATGACCGATTCAATTATAATATCAATATTAGTTATCTATGATAAGAAACACCATCCTGTATAGTGTATATGTTTTCGGTAATTTTTACACACTTCATATTTAATGTTTTATTCAAAATTTTCACTTAATATATTTAATTTTTCTGTAAAATTATTTTTAAATTATAATAAAATCAATAGTATTTCTTATATTTATTACAAATTCGTCAAAATATCACCGCGATAAATATTAAAAACAATTTTATTAAAACTAAATTATAACCAAGCCAAACAATGTTTACAAATTTTGTTTTTGACAACTTAAAACCGACGAATTGAAGATAAAAAAGACAGGAGAAGAGAGAAAAACGACTTCAAATATTTTTGTGTTTACATAATATATATATAACAGTATACAGTAGTTTCATTTCCTTAGTCTCTTAATTCTTTGGCTAAATGGTACTGATGCTTACTGCGTGGAAATTTTTGAATGATGTAAAATATGTAAAATGATGATATCAATATATGTATTTAATTCGATAAATGGTTGCACACACGCTTACTGCGTGGCAATATTGAATGATGCAATAGATGTAAAAATGATGATATCAATATGTGTGTTTTATTCACTAAATTGTTACACTGACGCTTGCTGCGTGGCAATTTTGAATGATGCAATGGATATAAAAATGATAATATCAATATATTCAATAATTTAGCCAATTAAATTTGCAAAGAATTTAGAGAATAGAGGAAGTGAAATTGATGTTATAAGTTGAAGTAATTTTTGCACACTAATAAATTGTTACTAACACACTTGCGTTTTAGTAGAGGCGCCGTGAATATTTCTATTATTGCATTGAATTCCAAATTTAAGCGTATTTTTGCCCCCCAAAATTAATATAAAAAAAAGAGACACCATCCATAGAGAAACAATATAAACAAATTTAACAATCTAAAAGCGAAGCATTCTATTATTGTTTACATTGATTTTATATTATATTTTTTTCTCGAAAATATTTAAAAAACTTAAAACTTATTAATCAAAAAGTAAATTATAATATTGTTATGAATTTTATTAATAAATTTAAATAATAATTACCGCGTTTGTTCCGAGATGTCGCGCCGGGAGCTTAAATGAAAAAAAACCGATCTTTATTCATCAATATTATCCGCTAAGTTCTGTTTTCTAGAAGAAGATGGAATGTCAAAATGTTTGTAGCAAAAAAATAAGAAGAAATAAATCAGTTTTCGTTATGGTATCGGAGAATATAGTTTTATTTAAAAGTTTTATGAAATACGGCCAACAGAAAATCAGGTGTGGGGTGGTAAGCCATTCTTACTGAAAATTTATGCGAAAACTTAGTGAAAATTTATGTGAAGATTTACGTGATAATTTTTTTTTGCTGTCAGAAATTTTATTTTTCATTCATACAAACTATGATATTTAAACAGTAGGCTTTGTTTTAACTGTCGGCAATTCTTCTTGTCGTCGATAATTTTGCTTTGTCGTTATGAAAATTCTATGTTGTCATTTTTTCTTCAAACAAAATGAAATATAATTTCATCTTAGTAGGCGCATAATTGCTATAAATTGACAAATAAACATAAAACATGCAATCATTTATTAATGAAAACGGACATTTTTATTATTTGCATTTTAACACAATTTTGTATTATTGAATAATTTGTAAAAAAATTTTATTTAGAAAGTAATAATTATCTTTTAAACAAAATTATAATTTAAAAAAAATTACCTCATTAAATACCACTCTTCATTGAAATTTTTGTCTAAAATTTTTCAATTTTACTCATTAAATTATTTTTAAGCAACACTGCTCAATCAAACCACTACTTAAACCACTCGTCCTTCGGACTCGTGGTTTATTGTGCGCTTTGATTCGCAGTGTTGCTAAATAATTTAATTCGTAAAATCAAAAAATTTTCGAAAAAATTTCAATGACTCGTGGTATTACAACCGAAAATTTATGTTATGTTCTGTGAAAACTTATGTAAAAATATAATTATGTTTTATGGAAACATTTTAAAAGAAAACTTTTTATGAAAACACGTGTTTAGAAAATTTTTAAGAAAAGAAAAGTTTAAGCCTTATTCTTAGTGAACAATTATATTATTATAATAAAAAAAAAATATATTCATTTTTAAGAAAATGTGTGACGAAAACATAAACAATTTAAGTGTTAAGGAGTTGAGAAAAAATTGCAAAAACGCAAATTACCAACACATGGAGTAAAACATGTTTTGGTGAATCGACTCACGTGTTCAAATAACGAGGAAGTTATGTCTGAAGGCGGAGTAAAATGGTTAGATAAAGAGAATGACGAGTTGGTTGCGCTCCGCATAAGACTAGAAAGGTTGGAGATGGAAAACGAAAAATTAAAGTCAAAAAGTTCGAAAAAATCGGAATTACATGTTGAAACCGAAATGTTAAACCTCGGTGTAAGAGATGTTTGCTATCTGCTTGCAGATTTTTCCGGATCTGAAGGTGAATTCGATAACTGGGCCTCACAATTCAATGTTATTAGAAACACATACTGTGTTAGTGAAAATGTAATGAAATTGGCATTGGTTAAAAAATTAGTGGGGAAGGCAGGCGAATGGTTTTATTCAAAACCACCTAATATAACCTTAAGTTCAACTGAAATTTTGGAACAGTTGAATAGGTTTTTTAACCTCAAACAAACAAAAATTTCAATCAGGCGAAAATTTGAAGCACGAAAATGGAGGGACGGGGAAAATTTCATCACATATTTTCACGAAAAAATAATTTTAGCAAACAAAGTAAATATGGCGGATGATGAACTTCTAGAATATGTTATCGAAGGAATGGAGGATTCAAACTTGGAAATTCAAGCAAGAATACAAAGATTCGCTACAACAAGTGAGCTCGTAGAAGCATTTGCAGAAATTGTTAAGGTAAAAGTAAAGTCGAAGTACGAGAATCAAACGCCGAAGCAAAGTTTTATTAAATCAGATGTGGCAAAAAATAATTTTCATGGAAATTCTAATGTTAACCTGAAATCAACTACAAAATGTTATAATTGTAATCGGGTCGGTCATTTTTCGAGCGAGTGTAGGAAACCTAAAAGGGAACGAGGCAGTTGTTATGTGTGCGGGGAACTGGGACATTTTTCGCAAACCTGTTCAAAACGGAAAACAGATATAATTTTGGTGAATCAAAATTCAGCAAACGCAGTATCGAGACCTCTGTTCAGCTGGCCCCCCCACCACGCAAAAATAAAAACAAAATTAGCTCAGAATTAGGAGCTATTTAGGAGCTTTCAGAAAACGCAAGAATAAAATTTTGAGCTCAACCCCCAAACCAGAAATCTTCATTTGAAAGTGGGGGGGCTGAGTGAACGTTCACTCAGCCCCCCCACACCTTAAAAATAACCCTAGAGGATCGTAAATAGGCTCAGAATTAGGAGCTATTTAGGAGCTCTTAAGGCTGTATACTTTTGATTTTAGAGCTCCACCCCTAATTCTTAAAACAACCCCAAAACAGGTTTGGCCCCCCCACCACGCAAAAATCAAAAAAATTATATCTCAGAATTAGCAGCTATTTAGGAGCTTTCAAAAAACGCAAGAATAAAATTTTGAGCTCAACCCGCTAAGCAGAAATCTTCATTTGAAAATGGGGGGGCTGTGTGAACGTTCACTCAGCCCCCCCCACACCTTAAAAATAGCCGTAGTGGATCGTAAATAGGCTCAGAATTAGGAGCTATTTAGGAGCTCTTAAGGCTGTATACTTTTGATTTTAGAGCTCCACCCCTAATTCTTAAAACAACCCCAAAACAGGTTTGGCCCCCCCACCATGCAAAAATCAAAAAAATTATATCTCAGAATTAGGAGCTATTTAGGAGCTTTCAAAAAACGCAAGAATAAAATTTTGAGCTCAACCCCCTAAGCGGAAATCTTCATTTGAAAATGGGGGGGCTGAGTGAACGTTCACTCAGCCCCCCCACACCTTAAAAATAGCCGTAGGGGATCGTAAATAGGCTCAGAATTAGGAGCTATTTAGGAGCTGTTAAGGCTGTATACTTTTGATTTTAGAGCTCCACCCCTATTCTTAAAACTACCCCAAAACTAGTTTGAAATCGGAGATGACACATGAAAATAACATTAAATTAAAAATTTCTTTACTACATGTAATTCTTGAATTAAAAAAAACGTAAAAACAAGCAACTGATTATTTATCAGTTGCAACCCTTTAGAAGAAAAACCACCCCTTGGGTCAAAAACGCATAAGGGAAGTATGTTAAACATACTCGACACAAAAATATTTAAGGGTGCGGATAAAGTTCCGATTTAGGAGCTTACTGAACATGTCATTTTTCATTTCTGATTTTCTACCCTTCAGAAAAAGCACCCCTTGTATCATACACGCATAAGGGAACTATGTTAAAGCACAGAGATACGGATCTTTTTATGTAGGTAAATGATTTTTCGATTTAGGAGCTTACTAAATATGTCACTCTATATTTCTGATTACAACCCTTTAGAAAAAGCCACCCCTTGTACCATACACGCATAAGGGAACTATGTTAAAGCATAGAGATACTGATCGTGTTAAGTAGGTAAATCATTTTTTGATTTAGAAGTTTACTGAATATGTAACTCTATATTTCTGATTGCAACCCTTTAGGAAAAGACACCCCTTGTACCATACACGCATATGGCTGCTATGTTAAAGCATAGAGATTCGGATAGTTTTATTTAGGAAAATAATTTTTTGATTTAGGACCTTACTAAATATGTCATTCTATATTTATGATTGCAACCCTTTATAAAAACCCACCCCTTGTACCATACACGCATAAGGGAACTATGTTAAAGCATAGAGATACTGATCGTGTTATGGAGGTTAATCATTTTTTGATTTAGGGCCTTACTAAATATATCACTTTAGATTTACGATTGCAACCCTTTAAAAAGCCACCCCTTGTACCATACACGCGTAAGCGAACTATGTTGAAGTGTAGAGGTACGGATCGTTTTATGTAGGCAAATGATTTTTCGACTTAGGAGCTTAATGAATATGTCACTCTATATTTCTGATTGCAACCCTTTAGAAAGTGCCACCCCTCTTATCATATACGCGTAAGAGAACTATTTTGTGGCATAGAGGTACGGATCGTTTAATGTAGGTAAATGATTTTTCGATTTAGGAGCCTCCTAAATAAGTTTATTTAAGTTTCTGATTGCGACCTATTAGAAAAAGCCACCCCCTTGTACGATACACTCATAAGGAAACTATGTTAAAGCATAGAGATACTGATCGTGTTATGTAGGTTAATCATGTTTTGATTTAGGAGCTTACTAAATATGTCACTCTATATTTCTGATTGCAACCCTTTAGAAAAAGCCACCCCTTGTACCATACAAGGATAAGGGAATTATGTTAAAGCATAGAGATACTGATCGTGTTATGTAAGTAAATGATTTTTCGATGTAGGAGCTTACTAAATATATCACTCTATATTTCTGATTGCGACCCTTAAGAAAAAGCCACCCCTAGTACCATACATGCGTAGGGGAAATATGGTCAAGCAAAGAGATACGGATCGTTTTTTGTAGGTCAATCATTTTTTAGATTTAGGAGCTTACTAAATATGTCACTCTATATTTTTGATTGCAACCCATAAGCAAAAGTCACCCCTTGTACCATACACGCGTAAGGGAACTTTGTAAAAGCGTAGAGATGCGGATCGTGTTATATAAGTAAATGATTTTTCGATTTAGAAGCTTACTAAATATTTCACTATATATTTTTGATCGCAACCCTTTAGAAAAAGCCACCCCTTGTACCATACACGCGGTAGAGAACTATGTTGAAGCGTAGAGGTACAAATCGTTTTATGTATGTAAAGGATTTTTCGATTTAGGAGCTTACTAAATATGTCACTCTTTATTTCTGGTTTGCAACGCTTTAGAAAAAGTGCCACCCCTTGTACCATACACGCATACGAGAACTATGTTAGAGCATAGAGATACTGATCGTTTCATAAAGGTAAGTGATTTTTCGATTTAGGAGCTAACTAAATATGTCAATCTTTATTTCTGATTGCAACCCTTTAGAAAAAGTCACTTCTTGTACGATACACGCATAAAGAAGATATGTTAGAACATAGAGACAATGATCGTTTCATGTAGGTAAGTGATTTTTCGATAAAGGAGCTTACTAAACATGTCAATCTATATTTCTGATTGCAACCCATTAGAAAAAGTCATCTCTTGTACCATACCCGCATAAGGGAGCTATTTTAAAGCATAGCGATACGCATCGTTTTACGTAGGTAAAACATTTTTTGATTTAGGAGCTTACTAAATATGTAACTCTATATTTCTGATTGCAACCCTTTAGAAAAAGCCACCCCTTGTTTCATATCCGCGTAAGAGAACTATTTAAGAGCATAAAGCTACGGAGGTTTAGGAAGCTCCTAAATCGAAAAATCAGTCACCTACATAAAACTATGCGTATCTCTATGGTTTTACATTGTTGCTTTTTCTAAAGGGTTGCAATCAAAAATATAGAGTGACATATTTAGTAAGCTCCTAAATCACAAAATTATTTTCCTAAATAAAACGATCCGTATCTCTATGCTTTAACATAGCTTCCTCATGCGTTTATGGTACAAGGTGTGGCTTTTTCTAAAGGGGTGCATTCAGAAACCTCTGTTCAGCTGACCCCCCAACCACGCAAAAATAAAAAAAAATTAGCTCAGAATTAGGAGATATTAAGGAGCATTCAAAAAACGTAAGAATAAAATTTTGAGCTCAACCCCCTAAGCAAAAATCTTCATATGAAAATGGGGGGCTGGGTGAACGTTCACTCAGCCCCTCCCACACCTTAAAAATAGCCCTAGAGGATCGTTAGTAGGCTTAGAGTCAGGAGCTGTTTAGGAACTCTTAAGGCTGTATACTTTTGATTTTAGAGCTCCAACCCTATTTCTAAAACCACCCCAAAACTAGTTTGCAAAGGGAGACGACATATAAAAAATAACATTAAATTAAAAATTTCTTTACTACATGTAATTCTTGAATTAAAAAAAAACATAAAAACAAGCAACTGTTTATTTCTCAGTTGCAACCCTTTAGAAAAAAAACCACCCCTTGGGTCAAAAACGCTTAAGGGAACTATGTTAAACATACTCGACACAAAAATATTTAAGGGTACGGATAAAGTTCCGATTTAGGAGCCTACTAAATGTGTCATTTTATATTTCTGATTTTCTACCCTTCAGAAAGTGCCACCCCTTGTATCATACACGCATAAGGGAACTATGTTAAAGCATAGAGATACGGATCTTTTTATGTAAGAAAATAATTTTTTGAATTAGGAGCTTACTAAATATGTCACTCTATATTTCTGATTACAACCCTTTTGAAAAAGCCGCCCCCTTTGTACCGTGCACACATAAGGAAGCTATGTTAGAGCATAGAGATACGGATCGCTTTATTTAGAAAAATAATTTTTTGATTTAGGAGCTTACTAAATATGTCACTCTATATTTCTGATTGCCACCCTTCCGAATGTGCCACCCCTTATACCATACACGCGTAAGGGAACTATGTGAAAGCATAGAGATTCGGATCGTTTTATATAGGCAAGTGATTTTTCGATTTAAGAGCTTACCAAATATGTCGCTCTATATTTCTGATGGCAACCCGTTTGAAATAACCACCCCTTGCACCATACACTCATAAGAGAACTATTTTAAAGCATAGAGGTACGTTTCGTTTTATGTAGGTAAATGATTTTTCAATTTAGGATCTTACTAAATAAGTTTTTCTACAAATTTGTTGATTTATTAAACGTAGCTTGATTGTTGATTTAATAAACGTAGCTTTGTTTTCAAATCAAAAAAATGGTAAATTTAATAGACAATGGTTTATTTTAATAACATGCTGTTTATAAAAAGACTATGCTAAACATTTATGTGTTGGAGTGCTCATGAGTACTATTAAAAAAGGTTTTGGAAAATAAAACATATTGTTACGTTTTTCCAAACTTCCTTCGAATTGGCCTTACTCACAATTCGATAAACGCAATTCCCAATCACTTTCTGAGTTCGATCACTGATTAGTAAGCAAACACACCAGGTTTTATTAAGTATTCAACACCTTAATTGTTTCACAACAACAGGAAAACAATGCAGCAAACAATATTCCTAGCTAGAATATTCTTTTAACAGCTTCAGAAACTCCAACGGTTTATTGTAGAAATTTCCAGTAATTCAACGTTCAAAATAATACACAAATTATTTCTACTTAATAACACTTTAAACTTCATTTACAAAATAACTTTACACGAAAACTAATTTAAAGATCACTTTTATAATTTTAACTTCACAATCGCAGGTTTAAAATAAACTAATTTTACATTTAATTTCACTTTACTGTCGCAGGTCTAAAATAAAACTAATTAAAAACTACACAAGGTATTTTTCTTATATACCTTCTGCAATACTTCTAGATAATTCGACATCACCTTCCAGAAACCTTGAGAAAATATTAGAATATTCGATTATTTTACGTTATGTTGATTTGATTCATAAAATCGTTTATGTTGACCCTATTTCTAAGAAGAGACAACAACAACAATATTCATTTCATTAATTTGTTTGTTGATTTTATTTTCCTGGAAGTGACCGTAATCGTTTAGATCTTTCTGTAATCGTCTAGATTTTTCTGCACTCGTAACATTACCCTCCACTTAAGCCTGTTCGTCCCGAACAGGATCTAGACATCTCCTCCAATTGTTGAATCCAACCATTTTTTTTTTCTTTTTTCTATTTCCCAGGCGGTTGAGAATTGCTTCTGGTCCCTTTCTAAGTCCTTGGCCATTACTTTGTTCTATGTCCGCCCACCGTGATAAGTATGGATTCTCATTATCTCTAAAGTCCTCCTTATCTTTTCCCTTTGAGTGTTTCACATTGCCATGTCTCCGAACCATTCTCATTTTCAGCTGCGAATCGTCCCCGTTTGAAGCTATTTGAACCACCTCTTTTACATCGCTCACTTCGTTATGGACTTGGACCTGTTTCATTTTTAACTTTCGGCGTTTGTTTAAACGTCTGCGTCGGTTGACGTTTCTTTCCCTCATTTGTTTGGATGATGGTTCTGGATTTTCCCTGCACTGCATAGTTTCTCATCGCTGCCAATATCTATGGATTCTGCTTCATTCACAAGTAGTGGCATCTCAACATTATTAACCTTTAGGATTCCACGTCCAAAATCGATGACGAATCCGTTCGCCTTTAAGAAGTCCATCCCCAAAACGACTTCATCTATAATGTTTGCCACTAGCACCTCTTGTTTATAGCAGTTGTTCCCTAATTTTATTTCAGCGATCCTTTTCCCAGCTACATCAGCGCATTCTCCAGTTACTGTTCGGAGTTTCAATCCATCTGATGATTCCAAAATGCCGTCAATTAAACCTTTGCGAACGAATGTTCGAGCTGAACCTGTATCCAGTGTCATGAACCAACCTTTACCTTCAAGTTGTCCGTTGATACCCAAGCTTTCACCATTTACCGCAATTCTTGAAATTGGAATGTATGCTGCATTCTCCTCACTTTTTGGCTTTACAGTTGCACCTTCAACAGACTTCCGTTGAATAGGAGACGAAGATCTATCACGCTTCCTGTTCCAGCAGTCCTGTGAGATATGGCCCGATTTCCTACATATCCAGCACAAGAGTTTTCTACTGCTGTTCCTGAACCCTACGTGCTCCATTTCTTCGGCTCCTCTGTTCTTCACAGAAGACGACAATCTGTCTGCTTCCCCGTTTTTCTTGCACTCCCGTGCCATGTGACCCTCTTCATCACATATCCAGCATCTGATGTCGCTTCTATCTCTGTGTGCCAAAACTTCCCCTTTGAAGTTCCCCTCTACATTCCTTTTTCTGCATCCACCAGATGGCATACACAACCTCTGTACCATCTCATATTGCATTGCGTATGCGACAGTTTCATGGAAAGTCGCCTTAGGTGTAGTTATTACTTTGATCCTGGTTTCTGGATCTCGGATACCATCAATGAAGGCCTCGATCTTCATTTTCTCCATAAAATATGGTGGTGTATTTGAGTGTGCCAAATGAACAAGCCGCTCTACAGCCGAGGAATAATCCTGCAGAGATTCACCATTTCGTTGCAAGCGACCTTTTAACTCGATCCGGTATAGCTCCTTTTTATGGTCGCTGCCATATTTACGTTCCAATGCATTCATCACCTCTGCATAACTTTTCCGATCATTTTCCGGCACTGCCTGTAATGCTTCAGCTGCTTCCCCCTTAAGAGCAACTATTAATGCAGCTAGACGATTTTCCGCGTTCCAAACATTTTGATCAGCTGCGGTCTCGAACTGGAACTTGAAGATGCCGAAAGATGTGGTACCGTCATACGATGGTGGCTTTAGTTTAATATTTGCTATTTGTTGTACCACATGTGAAGTGACTTTATTCGTTTCAACATCTTGCAACCGTTTCTCGAAATCATCTACTTTTGCAAGTACCTTTTTGTTTTCATCAAGTACTTTCTGTTCTAGCTCTTCACCTCTTGATTAACTCTGCCTACTTCCTCCCGTAACGTAGTAGATATTTCGAGAAGTTTCTCGTCCATTATTTGCTTGACGTTCAAACTGATCTCTTCCTTGGTTGTAGCCATGTTATTGTTGACTATTTCCAGCTGTTGATTGATGTTGCTACTGATTTCTTCCTTGGTTGCAGACAAACTTTGATTCATTTCCTCTTTATTGACAGCCATATTAGCATTCATCTGATTCATGCTGTTATTTACGGCATCCAGTTTCTGATTCATATTCAAATTTATTTGTTGGCTGATGTTCAAACTCATCTGTTGCATCATAGCCATTAACTGCGTAAAATCACAATTTGCAGGTGGCAATGAAGATATTGTTTCCGCAACAAAACTTTTGTCCTCATCAACTGAATCAGTATTTGTTGTAACAATTCCAAACTGGTAACTTTCCACGTCCATTCCATTGGCTTCCATACCTTGTCGAAGCCGTAGCATTAATTCAGTTTTGTTTCCGCTTGTTGACAATCCACGTTGTTCTAGTTCTTTCTTTAACTCAAGAACCTTTAAATCACTTAATAAAACCATTATTAACAGCTAACTAATCCGCCGATGTCACCAATGTTACGTTTTTCCAAACTTCCTTCGAATTGGCCTTACTCACAATTCGATAAACGCAATTCCCAATCTCTTTCTGAGTTCGATCACTGATTAGTAAGCAAACACACCAGGTTTTATTAAGTATTCAACACCTTAATTGTTTCACAACAACAGGAAAACAATGCAGCAAACAATATTCCTAGCTAGAATATTCTTTTAACAGCTTCAGAAACTCCAACGGTTTATTGTAGAAATTTCCAGTAATTCAACGTTCAAAATAATACACAAATTATTTCTACTTAATAACACTTTAAACTTTATTTACAAAATAACTTTACACGAAAACTAATTTAAAGATCACTTTTATAATTTTAACTTCACAATCGCAGGTTTAAAATAAACTAATTTTACATTTAATTTCACTTTACTGTCGCAGGTCTAAAATAAAACTAATTAAAAACTACAAAAGGTATTTTTCTTATATACCTTCTGCAATACTTCTAGATAATTCGACATCACCTTCCAGAAACCTTGAGAAAATATTAGAATATTCGATTATTTTACGTTATGTTGATTTGATTCATAAAATCGTTTATGTTGACCCTATTTCTAAGAAGAGACAACAACAACAATATTCATTTCATTAATTTGTTTGTTGATTTTATTTTCCTGGAAGTGACCGTAATCGTTTAGATCTTTCTGTAATCGTCTAGATTTTTCTGCACTCGTAACATATTTTATATTTAAACAAATACAATTTTTTTAATTCTCTTACAAATTACATTAATTATATTTCTATCATTTCAATTTATTAATATATATTATATCATTTTTTATCATATTATCACCTATATCACTTATATATTTTTACATTTTCAAACGGCCCAAGCTTGGACCAGGGCTTGCACATGTTTACAATAAATTAGAATGGTAAATAACGCGTAGTATAATAAACTGAATCTTGGTTTAGTCTAGGCATTTAACACTCGCTCAGACTGAAACCAAAGTTAACTAGTCAAGGCTTGGCTCACCAATACGGGTCCAAAATTGGTTCGTTGTTTAAAATTTGAAGCTCCTACCCGGGTGGTAGTAGTTGTAGTATCTTCAAACTGTTTCAAAAGGTTGCACAGAATCCATTTCTAAAAACATTTTTGAAGCTACCATGACTCAAAAATTACCTGATGTCATCTGGACCCAGTGTGACCACTATGGGTTCAAATAAAACTAAAGGAATGCAACTCATACATTAAGAGTGACATATTCAGTAAGCTCCTAAATCTTAAAATGCATATATGATACAAAAGGAGTCACTTACTAACGTTTTGCAAATCAGAATTATAAAGTGACATATTTTAGTAAGTACCCCTAAGCGTGTATAATCCACAGGGTGGGACTTTCTAAAGGTTGCAAATCAGAAATATAGACTGACATATTTAGTAAGATCCGTACCTCTATGCTTTAACATAGTTCCCTTATGCGTATATGATACAAGGAGTGGCACTTTCTAAAGGGTTGCAATCAGCAATGTGGAATGACATATTTAGGAAGCTCCTATATCGTAATATAATTTACCTACATAAAACGATCAGTATCTCTATGCTTTAACATAGTTCCCTTATGCGTGTATGGTAGAAGGGGTGGCTTTTTTTAAAGGGTTGCAATCAGATATACAGATTGATATATTTAGTAAGCTCCTAAATCGAAAAATCACTTTCCTACATGAAACGATCAGTATCTCTATGCTTTAACATAGCTTCTTATGCGTGTATGGGGGGGTTAAAAGGTTGCAAACCAGAAATAAAGAGTGACATATTTAGTAAGCTCCTAAATCGAAAAAACCATTTACCTACATAAAACTATCCGTATCTCTATGCTTTTACATAGTTCCCATATGTTCCCATTTTTTAAAGGGTTGCAAACCAGAAATATAGAGTGTATTATTTAGTAAGCTCCTAAATCGAAAAATCATTTACCTACATAAAACGATCCATACCTTTATGCTACAAAATATTCTCTTACGAGTATATAATAAGAGGCGTGGCACTTTCTAAAAGGTTGCAATCAGATATGCAGAATGACAAATTTAGTAAGCTCCTATATCGTAAAATCAGTTACCTACATAACACGATCAGTATCTCTATGCTTTAACATAGCTTCCTTATGCGTGTATGGTACAAGGGGTGGCAGTTTTTCCAAAGGGTTGCAAACCAGAAATAAAGAGTGACATATTTACTAAGCTCCTAAATCAAAAAATTATTTTCCTAAATAAAACGATTCGTATCTCTACGCTTTAACATAATTCCCTTATGCGTGTATGGTACAAGGCATGGCTTTTCTAAAGGGTTACAATCAGAAATATAGACTGACATATTTAGTAAGCTCCTAAATCGAAAAATCACTTACCTACATGAAACGATCAGTATCTCTATGTTTTAACATAGCTTCCCTATGCGTGTATGGTACAAGGGGGGCACTTTTTCTAAACGGTTGCAAACCAGAAATAAAGAGTGACATATTTACTAAGCTCCTAAATCGAAAAATCATTTACCTACATAAAACGATCCATACCTTTATGCTACAAAATATTCCCTTACGCGTATATAATAAGAGGCGTGGCACTTTCTAAAAGGTTGCAATCAGATATGCAGAATGACAAATTTAGTAAGCTCCTATATCGTAAAATAAGTTACCTACATAACACGATCAGTATCTCTATGCTTTAACATAGCTTGCTTATGCGTGTATGGTACAAGGGGTGGCACTTTTTCCAAAGGGTTGCAAACCAGAAATAAAGAGTGATATATTTACTAAGCTCCTAAATCAAAAAATTATTTTCCTAAATAAAACGATCCGTATCTCTACGCTTTAACATAGCTCCCTTATGCGTGTATGGTACAAGGGATGGCTTTTCTAAAGGGTTACAATCCGAAATATAGACTGACATATTTAGTAAGCTCCTAAATCGAAAAATCACTTACCTACATGAAACGATCAGTATCTCTATGTTTTAACATAGCTTCCCTATGCGTGTATGGTACAAGGAGGGCACTTTTTCTAAACGGTTGCAAACCAGAAATAAAGAGTGACATATTTACTAAGCTCCTAAATCGAAAAATCATTTACCTACATAACACGATCCGTACCTCTATGCTCTAAAATAATTCTCTTACGCGTGTAATGTACAACGAGTGATTTTTTCTAAAGGGTTGCAACCAGATATATAGAGCGACATATCTAGTAAGCTCCTAAATCAAAAAATGACTGACCTATATAAAACGATCCGAATCTATATGCTTCAACATAGCTTCCTTATGCGTGTATGGTACAAAGGGTGGCTTTTTCTAAAGGGTCGCAATCAGAAACGTAGAAAGACTTATTTAGAAATCTCATAAATCGAAAAATCATTTATCTACATAAAACGATCCGTACCTCTATGTTACAAAATAGTTCTCTTACTCGTATATGATAAGAGACGTGGCACTTTCTAAAGAGTTGAAAACAGAAACGTAGAATGACATATTTAGTAAGCTCCTATATCGTAAAATCAGTTACCTACATAACACGATCAGTTTCTCTATGCTCTAATAAAGCTTCTTTATGCGTGTATGGGACAAGGGGTGTCACTTTTTCTAAAGGGTTGCAAACCAGAAATAAAGAGTGACATATTTACTAAGCTCCTAAATCAAAAAATTATTTTCCTAAACAAAACGATCCGTATCTCTATGCTTTAACATAGCTCCCCTATGCGTGTATGGTACAAGGGGTGGCTTTTTCTAAAGGGTTGCAATCAGAAATATATATTGCCATATTTAGTAAGCTCCTACATCGAAAAATCACTTACCTACATGAAACGATCAGTATCTCTATATTTTAACATAGCTTCTTTATGCGTGTATGGCACAAGGGGGGGCACTTTTTCTAAAGGGTTGTAAACGAGAAATAAAGAGTGACATATTTACTAAGCTCTTAAATCGAACAATCATTTACGTACATAAAACGTATCTCTATGCTTTAAGATAGTTCCCATATGCGTGTATGGTACAAGGGGTGACTTTTTCTAACGGGTTGCAATTTGAAGTGACATATTTAGTAAGCTCCTAAATGAAAAAATGATTTACCTAGATAACACAATCTGTATCTCTATGCATTAACATAGTTCCCTTATGCGTGTATCGTACAAGGGGGTGGCTTTTTCTGAAGGGTCGCAATCAGGAACGTAGAAAAACTTATTTAGTAAGCTCCTAAATCGAAAAATCATTTACCTACATAAAACGATCCACACCTCTATGCTACAAAATAGTTCTCTTACGCGTATATGATAAGAGGGGTGGCACATTCTAATGGGTTGCAATCAGATATTTAGAATGACATATTAGCTCCTATATCGTAAAATCAGTTACCTACATAGCACGATCCGCATCTCTACGCTTTAACATAGTTCCCGTATGCGTGTATGGTACAAGGAGTGGCTTTTTCTAAAGGGTTGCAATCAGAAATATAGATTGACATATTTAGTAAGCTCCATAATCGAAAAATCACTTACCTACATAAAACGATCAGTATTCCTGTACTTTAACATAGCTTCCTTATGCGTGTATGGTACAAAGGGTGTCTTTTGCTAAAGGGTTGCAATCAGAAATATAGAGTGATATATTTAGTAAGCTCCTACATCGAAAAATTACCTACCTACATGTAACGATCAGTATCTCTATGCTTTAACATAGCATCCTTATGCGTGTATCATACAAGGGGTGGCTTTTCCTAAAGGTTTGCAATCAGAAATAAAGAGTGACATATTTAGTAAGCTTCAAAATCAAAAATCGATTTTCAAATATAACACGATCAGTATCTCTATGCTTTAACATAGTTCCCTTAGGCGTGTATGATACAAGGGGCGGCTTTTTCTAAAGGGTTGCAATCAGAAACGTAGAAAAAACTTATTTAGAAAGCTCCTTAATTAAAAAATCATTTACCTACATAAAACGAAACGTTCCTCTATGCTTTAAAATAGTTCTTTTATGAGTGTATGGTGCAAGGGGTGGTTATTTCAAACGGGTTGCAATCAGAAAAATAGAGTGACATATTTAGTAAGCTCCTAAATCGAAAAATCACTTGCCTATATAAAACGATCCGAATCTCTATGCTTTAACATAGTTCCCTTACGCGTGTATGGTATAAGGGGTGGCACTTTCGGAAGGGTGGCAATCAGAAATATAGAGTGACATATTTAGTAAGCTCCTAAATCAAAAAATAATTTTACAAATAAAGCGATCCGTATCTCTATGCACTAACATAACTTCCTCATGTGTGCATGGTACAAAGGGGGCGGCTTTTTCAAAAGGGTTGTAATCAGAAATATAGAGTGACATATTTAGTAAGCTCCTAATTCAAAAAATTATTTTCCAACATAAAAAGATCCGTATCTCTATGCTTTAACATATTTCCCTTATGCGTGTATGATACAAGGGGTGGCACTTTCTGAAGGGTAGACAATCAGAAATATAGAGTGACACATTTAGTAGGCTCCTAAATCGGAACTTTATCCGCACCCTTAAATATTTTTGTGTCGAGTATGTTTAACATAGTTCCCTTAAGCGTTTTTGACCCAAGGGGTGGTTTTTTTTCTAAAGGGTTGCAACTGAGAAATAAACAGTTGCTTGTTTTTATGTTTTTTTTTAATTCAAGAATTACATGTAGTAAAGAACTTTTTAATTTAATGTTATTTTTTATATGTCGTCTCCCTTTGCAAACTGGTTTTGGGGTGGTTTTAGGAATAGGGTTGGAGCTCTAAAATCAAAAGTATACAACCTTAAGTGTTCCTAAATAGCTCCTGACTCTGAGCCTACTAACGATCCTCTAGGGCTATTTTTAAGGTGTGGGGGGGCTGAGTGAACGTTCACCCAGCCCCCCATTTTCATATGAAGATTTTTGCTTAGGTGTTTGAGCTCAAAATTTTATTCTTACGTTGTTTGAATGCTCCTTAATATCTCCTAATTCTGAGCTAATTTTTTTTTATTTTTGCGTGGTTGGGGGGTCAGCTGAACAGAGGTTTCTGAATGCAACCCTTTAGAAAAAGCCACACCTTGTACCATAAACGCATGAGGAAGCTATGTTAAAGCATAGAGATATACGGATCGTTTTATTTAGGAAAATAATTTTTTGATTTAGGAGCTTACTAAATATGTCACTCTATATTTTTGATTGCAACCCTTTAGAAAAAGCTACCCCATATACCATACACGCGTAAAGGAACTTTGTTAAAGCGTAGAGATGCGGATCGTTTTATATAAGTAAATGATTTTTCGATTTAGGAGCTTACTAAATATGCCACTCTATATTTCTGATTGCAATGCTTTAGAAAAAGCCCCTCTTGTACTAAACACGTATAAGGGAACTATGTAAAACCATAGAGATACGCATAGTTGTATGTAGGTGACTGATTTTTCGATTTAGGAGCTTCCTAAACTTCCGTAGCTTTATGCTCTTAAACAGTTCTCTTACGCGGATATGAAACAAGGGGTGGCTTTTTCTAAAGGGTTGCAATCAGAAATATAGAGTGACATATTTAGTAAGCTCCTAAATCAAAAAATGATTTACCTACATAACACGATCAGTATCTCTATGCTTTAACATAGCATCCTTATACGTGTATGGTACAAGGGGTGGCTTTTTCTAAAGGGTTGCAATCAGAAATATAGAGTTACATATTTAGTAAGCTCCTAAATCAAAAAATGATTTACCTACGTAAAACGATGCGTATCGCTATGCTTTAACATAGCTCCCTTATGCGGGTATGGTACAAGAGGTGACTTTTTCTAATGGGTTGCAATCAGAAATATAGATTGACATGTTTAGTAAGCTCCTTAATCGAAAAATCACTTTATGCGTGTATCGTACAAGAAGTGACTTTTTCTAAAGGGTTGCAATCAGAAATAAAGATTGAATATATTTAGTTAGCTCCTAAATCGAAAAATCACTTACCTTTATGAAACGATCAGTATCTCTATGCTCTAACATAGCCTCCTTATGCGTGTATGGTACAAGGGGTGGCACTTTTTCTAAAGCGTTGCAAACCAGAAATAAAGAGTGACAGATTTAGTTAGCTCCTAAATCGAAAAATGATTAACCTACATAAAACGATCCATATCTCTATGCTCTAACATAGTTCTCGTATGCGTGTATGGTACAAGGGGTGGCTTTTTCTAAACGGTTGCAAACCAGAAATATAGAGTGACATATTTAGTAAGCTCCTAAATCGAAAAATCATTTACATACATAAAACGATTTGTACCTCTACGCTTCAACATAGTTCTCTACCGCGTGTATGGTACAAGGGGTGGCTTTTTCTAAAGGGTTGCAATCAAAAATATATAGTGAAATATTTAGTAAGCTTCTAAATCGAAAAATCATTTACTTATATAACACGATCCGCATCTCTACGCTTTTACAAAGTTCCCTTACGCGTGTATGGTACAAGGGGTGACTTTTGCTTATGGGTTGCAATCAAAAATATAGAGTGACATATTTAGTAAGCTCCTAAATCTAAAAAATGATTGACCTACAAAAAACGATCCGTTTCTCTTTGCTTGACCATATTTCCCCTACGCATGTATGGTACTAGGGGTGGCTTTTTCTTAAGGGTCGCAATCAGAAATATAGAGTGATATATTTAGTAAGCTCCTACATCGAAAAATCATTTACTTACATAACACGATCAGTATCTCTATGCTTTAACATAATTCCCTTATCCTTGTACGGTACAAGGGGTGGCTTTTTCTAAAGGGTTGCAATCAGAAATATAGATTGCCATATTTAGTAAGCTCCTAAATCAAAAAATGATTAACCTACATAACACGATCAGTATCTCTATGCTTTAACATTGTTTCCTTATGAGTGTATCGTACAAGGGGGTGGCTTTTTCTAATAGGTCGCAATCAGAAACGTAAATAAACTTATTTAGGAGGCTCTTAAATCGAAAAATCATTTACCTACATAAAACGATCCGTACCTCTATGCCACAAAATAGTTCTCACACACGTATATGATAAGAGGGGTGGCACTTTCTAAAGGGTTGCAATCAGAAATATAGAGTGACATATTCATTAAGCGCCTAAATCGAAAAATCATTTGCCTACATAAAACGATCCGTACCTCTACACTTCAACATAGTTCGCTTACGCGGGTATGGTACAAGGGGTGGTTTTTTTAAAGGGTTGCAATCATAAATATAAAGTAATATATTTAGTAAGGTCCTAAATCAAAAAATGATTAACCTCCATAACACGATCAGTATCTCTATGCTCTAACATAGTTCCCTTATGCGTGTATGGTACAAAGGGTGGGTTTTTATAAAGGGTTGCAATCATAAATATAGAATGACATATTTAGTAAGGTCCTAAATCAAAAAATTATTTTCCTAAATAAAACTATCCGAATCTCTATGCTTTAACATAGCATCCTTATGCGTGTATGGTACAAGGGGTGGCTTTTCCCAAAGGGTTACAATCAGAAATATAGAGTTACATATATAGTAAACTCCTAAATCAAAAAATGATTTACCTACTTAACACGATCAGTATCTCTATGCTTTAACATAGTTCCCTTATGCGTGTATGGTACAAGGGGTGGCTTTTTTTAAAGGGTTGTAATCAGAAATATAGAGTGACATATTTAGTAAGCTCCTAAATCGAATAATCATTTACCTACATAAAAAGATCCGTATCTCTATGCTTTAACATAGTTCCCTTATGTGTGTATGATACAAGGGGTGCCTTTTCTGAAGGGTAGAAAATCAGAAATGAAAAATGACATGTTCAGTAAGCTCCTAAGTCGGAACTTTATCCGCACCCTTAAATATTTTTGTGTCGAGTATGTTTAACATACTTCCCTTATGCGTTTTTGACCCAAGGGGTGGTTTTTCTTCTAAAGGGTTGCAACTGATAAATAAACAGTTGCTTGTTTTTACGTTTTTTTTAATTCAAGAATTACATGTAGTAAAGAAATTTTTAATTTAATGCTTTTTTTATGTGTCATCTCCGATTTCAAACTAGTTTTGGGGTTGTTTTAAGAATAGGGGTGGAGCTCTAAAATCAAAAGTATACAACCTTAAGAGCTCCTAAATAGCTCCTAATTCTGAGCCTATTTACGATCCCCTACGGCTATTTTTAAGGTGTGGGGGGGCTGAGTGAACGTTCACTCAGCCCCCCCATTTTCAAATGAAGATTTCCGCTTGGGGGGTTGAGCTCAAAATTTTATTCTTGCGTTTTTTGAAAGCTCCTAAATAGCTCCTAATTCTGAGATATAATTTTTTTGATTTTTGCATGGTGGGGGGGCCAAACCTGTTTTGGGGTTGTTTTAAGAATTAGGGGTGGAGCTCTAAAATCAAAAGTATACAGCCTTAAGAGCTCCTAAATAGCTCCTAATTCTGAGCCTATTTACGATCCTCTAGGATTATTTTTGAGGTGTGGGGGGGCTGAGTGAACGTTCACTCAGCCCCCCCACTTTCAAATGAAGATTTCCGCTTAGGGGGTTGAGCTCAAAATTTTATTCTTGCGTTTTCTGAAAGCTCCTAAATAGCTCCTAATTCTGAACTAATTTTGTTTTTATTTTTGCGTGGTGGGGGGGCCAGCTGAACAGAGGTAGTATCGAGTCGAATAGAGGAAAACGGGGTCGCAAAAATATTATACATTGGTCAAGGTATGAGTTTAAATTTTTCAATTAATGTATTTTTGGATACGGGCAGCCCTATAAATTTTATTAAAGAAAAGTTTTTCCCAAAACATATTGTGGAATCTGCACATCCAGTAACTTTAAACAGTAATTATAGTGGTCTTAATTTCTCAAAATTGATTGTATTAAATAGCTTACACCTTAATATTGAATTTTTGGACAATAAAATTTTATGTAAATTTTTAATAGTTCCTAACAATACAATGCAGCCAGATTGTGTTTTAGGCAAAGAATTTATGGATCAAAATAATATATATTTATCAAAAGGTGGAAATGTTTTCCAGGAAAATAATTTTGAATTAAAACTTAACACGTCAGAAATTGTTAATCATAATTTATCAAATTTTGAAAATACTGAGAAACATTATGTAAACATTTTAAAACCCGAAACTAGTTATGTAAATAATAATAATTTATCTGATTCTTTTGTAAACTTTGAAAATAATATTTTTGCTATAAATTGTGACGAAGAAGAAAATTTTGAATTAAATATTAATGAAAATTTAGATTATAAGGTGAAACAAAATGTAAATTCATTAATTTCAGATTATTTTAAGAATGAAAAGCGTACAGATAATTCAGAACAACCGTTTGAAATGAAAATAACTTTAACAAATGATGTTGAATTTAGATGTGCGCCACGACGTTTATCTTTTTGCGAACGGGAAGTAGTATCAAAAATTGTAGATGATTTGCACAAAGAAGGAAAGATTAGGCCAAGCGAATCACCGTACTGTTCTCCTATTGTTTTAGTGAAAAAAAAGAATGATGAACATAGATTATGCGTAGATTTTAGGAGTCTCAATAAGATTACGACGAAGGATAATTTTCCCTTACCCATTGTAACACTGTCAACACAGGGTGCCAATAATGTTACAACCTGTAACACTGTCAACACAGGGTGCCAATAATGTTACAAATAATTTTTTTGAACTTCACAGGACTCTAAAGCGGTTGTTGCCTCGACTTAGGATTCAGGAGCTTGGGAGTGGGATGAAGAGCCTGTGAAGATCCGTTTTAACCGCTGGGATGCTACCTACCTATTAGCGCCGTTGACACTACGTCTACTTTTGACGCATCCTCTATAAAATTAATAACTTAATTCATGTTTGATATTTCCTTTGAAATAAAAGAAAGATTTTTAACAAAAATCATTTTATTGAATTGAAGAGAAGAAAAAAAAACGAAACAATGTTTATTAATATTATTTTGATAGAATTTTAATAGCCAAAATTAATTAAGGTAATTAATTAAATTAACGAAAAAAAAAAAATTCAAATTTTATATTATAACCTAATTTATTGTAACTTACCTACCCTCCACCTATTAAATTAAATAAAGTCATTAATAAATTAAAGAACAATACAAGATATGTATTCCCCTTTTTTCGTTTCTTGTTCTTAACAATTAAAATTTTTTAGTTCAATCAAATTATTTTTTTGTTATTTATTCTGAATGTCAAATCGAGTATTATTTATATAAAATAACATCATATATCCTATCTATAGTCACAAAAAAAAAATCTTTCCTGGTCACCTTCACAACGTCACCAAATCCGTATTAAAATTATGATCATTACGATTATTTAAATCATGTTATAACGGTCGAGCGCTTAACATCACCCATGTGTGAATTATTTTTCATTTGAATTTTTTTTATGCTTTTAACGTTTAAATAATAGTTAATACGATAATTTGTTTAAATAAAGATATCCTCAGAATGGTAAAGAACATAATTGTTACCTTTAAAATTGTTACCTTTACAATTGTTACCTTTCATAATTTCACAATCACTATATTTTTTTCGTTAGATTTCAATATTTTAACACTGGCCAGTTAGGTCATAAAATGACATCACAAACATGAATATATTTTTTTACAAATTTTTGTTTTCAGACTATCACAAACATGAATATATTTTTTTTTTATTTCATATATTTTTTTTAATAAAATTTTGTTTTCAAACTGATTTTGAGTTCTTAAAATTAATTAATTAACTTTAGATATTATAAACTATACAAAAATTAAAGTTGAATTTTTTTTTATATTTAAAACTATCAAGAAAATATTTCACATTTTCTTTTTGTTTAATAAGAAAGAAATCAAATATATCAAACACAAACGAATTATTATCAACTTTATACCGAAGCGCGGTGCTTAATCAACTGATTTCCAATCATAATTAATATTATTTCTAAAAATCTACCAAATTTTAAATCATAAAGAAAATATTCCAGAATCCCGTATTAAATTGCGAAATATTCAAAGGTTATTATTGGGCAAGAAAACCGAAACAATTTTGAAAAAAAAAATGTAAATGTAAGTGTATATACATATTTCCTTTTATTTTCCTTTAGGCCAACGTTGTTACCAGTGACGTAATTTTTGTTTTTAATGTAACATTTAATTAAAGTGTTTCATTACAGCGTGGGAAAGACCCACAACCCTGAGAAAAGAGGTCTCATAATCTACCTGCAGAGCTAGTTGGACTACGAAATTATTTAGTGTAGGCGGTAGTATTTGAAGACGTAAATGATTCTAACAACGAATGTCTTTGAGGTGGTAGGTTCCGATTAAATTTCCCCGTACATCTCGTAATCGGTATGCAACATTTCCGATTTTCGAACCGATGGTTGCTGGTATAAATTTTGCCGACAATTTGGCAGAAAATTTATTACTGGCATCGCTTTGAGCAAAGGAGCGCACGAAGACCGCTTGTCCTATCACCAGGTTCCTATTTCGACTACGTAAATTATAGCCAGTTGCGGACCGTTTGTATGCAATCTCGAGGTAATGGAGAATTTTTTCGCGTGCTATATTCAGTCGGTCTGGTTTTGATAACATACAGAACTCGTTTTCGTCTGTTCTGGATAGCAGTCTTTTTAATTGATACTCAGATCCATGTAGCATCATATGCTGTCCGAATACAACATAGTGAGGGGAGAAATTGGTAGACCCATGTATTACGTTGCGAATGGCAGCAGCAATGCTTTGCAGGTGCAAATCCCAATCATTATGGTTAAAATCACTGACATATGCCCGAATAGCCGAAAGAATAGTCCGATTAACACGCTCAGACGCATTACTCTGCGGCGAATAAACAGGTGTACGAATATGCTCAATTCCATATTTTTTCGATAGGTCTTGGAATAATTTCGAAGTGAACTGCTTCCCATTGTCACTCTTAATGAATTCGGGTACCGAATACAACAAAAGTACATCATTTTCCAAGAAGGTACAAATTAAGGAAGCTGACGCTTCTCTGAGTGGCTTCAAGATAACAAATTTTGAATAGTGATCCAGGACAATCAAAATATACGCGTTTCCTCTCTTTGATCGAGGATAAGGTCCCATCAAATCGATGAAAAGCCTCTGAAAAGGACGTTCTGAAACAGTCTGCTTACCAATTTCGGGTCTAGTCGTATAATTGGTTGGTTTGTTGTGCCTTCATATCTAGGAAAAGATTGTTTAAGCTGCTGAGCTGGTGGGTATAATAAATTTGATGGGCTGTTTGTCTGAGATGCGGCCACATGTATTGGTTCCTCGTTCTTTAGTCCAGACTGAAGGTTACCACACTGCTTGCTTAGCATTTCAACTTGCTGTGATAGCAATTGGAGTTGAGTCATCATAAAAGTCATTGCGGATGATTGGTCTTTAACCAATGTCTGGCGAGAACTGCCTGGTTCTGATATTAAATACTCAGGATGCGCTTGTGAAGATTGTGGAATAAGTAACAATTTTGAATTGGGTGCTGGTTGCGTTGAGCGATTTGGATTGTCCGTATTGGTGGTTGGTATAAAATCATCGTCTGAGGAATCGTTTCTATAACTCATGTTTTCAACATTAACAGCCTTAGCAGATTCTATAGAAATATTAAGTTTATCTAAATCATTTAAATATATTTGAACACTACTCAGCAAATTTTCGCAGGAGTGAAGTAGTTTCTTCGCGTCGGCCATATATGTTGGAGACGTAGATGCACGTTTCAGTCTACCCGCAACATGTAAGAGACGTGATTCAATTTTTCGGGCAGAAGCTAATTGTTCGCTAACGTCTAGTTCAGCTAGTTGACTAATATCTGCTTGCAAAATTTTTAGTTTATTACTACATGTCTCGAGCTCGTCTTTCGGCCGCTTTGCTGCCTTAAAGTGCATTTTAAAATGTGCTTCACCTTTCCCGGTTTCTTCTGAAACTACACGATTTTGCAAAATTTCAGTTGCGATAGGATCATCAGTCGCTATACCGCGCACCTCTAACTCGACTTCCAACTCGTCGCGTTCTAAAAGGAAAGCGTCCATGATAGCTTTGAAGAAAATTTTTACAACCGGTTGCCACAGGCAATAATAAAAAAAAAAAAAAAAAAAAAAATGGTTGGTATTGCAAAAATTAGCAAAAAAAAAAAAAATTAATAACCTATAATGCTGCAAAAAAAAATTCACGTTTTCGTTAAAAAAAAAATAAAGATAAAATAGGAAACAAAAATTAAAATTAAATTGTAATATAATATGATTTTAAATTAAAGTAATGTATTTTGTAAATAAAAAAAACTCAAATATATAACGACTCGTTTCCGTTATCTTGCCTATCCTTGAAGATTTATAGATAACAGGTTAGAGAAATTTTTGATAAATTTTTCGAAAAAAGAATTTCTCTTTATATATTTTTTTTTTTAAACTAGTAAATTTTTACGGCTGTGCCAAAATATTAAAGAAATAAAATTGATGAGTATATATATTTTTGCATGTTGAGGATGAGCCAAATCAAACGTAATGTCACTAGGGTATTGCTAAACGAGATGATATTTTAAGGTAGGTAGCAGGGAAAAGGAAGGAAAGGGTGGGGATAATATATTAAACAATCCAATAAATTCAAACAGTATTAATTTATTACTGGAACTTTATGGTGATTGACATTATGAAATGTACTGTTTCTATCGTGTATCGCAAAGACAAAATTCATACTCATTTTAAGAGGAAATAATGAATGGCGAATGTACCGATAGACTGGAATTTTGAAGTATAGATAAAAATACTATATTCGATGCATAGAGCGGAAATAGATTTATTTTTATTTTCATTTTAGACTATATAAAATGTTTTTAAAAAGAAGCTAAATAAGTTAAACAATTTATTGAAATGAAATTCATACAAAAAATCAACAAATGAAAAAAAATGAATTTTATCTAATTTGAAAGTTAAGTGACGAATTAAATTTCAAATGGAAATGGTACAGGAAATAGGATGGGACTAATTAACTGGGAAGGAAGCTCTATAAAACCTTGGGCGCCAACTTGTAACACTGTCAACACAGGGTGCCAATTTTGTTACAACCTGTAACACTGTCAACACAGGGTGCCAATAATGTTACAAATAATTTTTTTGAACTTCACAGGACTCTAAAGCGGTTGTTGCCTCGACTTAGGATTCAGGAGCTTGGGAGTGGGATGAAGAGCCTGTGAAGATCCGTTTTAACCGCTGGGATGCTACCTACCTATTAGCGCCGTTGACACTACGTCTACTTTTGACGCATCCTCTATAAAATTAATAACTTAATTCATGTTTGATATTTCCTTTGAAATAAAAGAAAGATTTTTAACAAAAATCATTTTATTGAATTGAAGAGAAGAAAAAAAAAACGAAACAATGTTTATTAATATTATTTTGATAGAATTTTAATAGCCAAAATTAATTAAGGTAATTAATTAAATTAACGAAAAAAAAAAAATTCAAATTTTATATTATAACCTAATTTATTGTAACTTACCTACCCTCCACCTATTAAATTAAATAAAGTCATTAATAAATTAAAGAACAATACAAGATATGTATTCCCCTTTTTTCGTTTCTTGTTCTTAACAATTAAAATTTTTTAGTTCAATCAAATTATTTTTTTGTTATTTATTCTGAATGTCAAATCGAGTATTATTTATATAAAATAACATCATATATCCTATCTATAGTCACAAAAAAAAATCTTTCCTGGTCACCTTCACAACGTCACCAAATCCGTATTAAAATTATGATCATTACGATTATTTAAATCATGTTATAACGGTCGAGCGCTTAACATCACCCATGTGTGAATTATTTTTCATTTGAATTTTTTTTATGCTTTTAACGTTTAAATAATAGTTAATACGATAATTTGTTTAAATAAAGATATCCTCAGAATGGTAAAGAACATAATTGTTACCTTTAAAATTGTTACCTTTACAATTGTTACCTTTCATAATTTCACAATCACTATATTTTTTTCGTTAGATTTCAATATTTTAACACTGGCCAGTTAGGTCATAAAATGACATCACAAACATGAATATATTTTTTTACAAATTTTTGTTTTCAGACTATCACAAACATGAATATATTTTTTTTTTATTTCATATATTTTTTTTAATAAAATTTTGTTTTCAAACTGATTTTGAGTTCTTAAAATTAATTAATTAACTTTAGATATTATAAACTATACAAAAATTAAAGTTGAATTTTTTTTTATATTTAAAACTATCAAGAAAATATTTCACATTTTCTTTTTGTTTAATAAGAAAGAAATCAAATATATCAAACACAAACGAATTATTATCAACTTTATACCGAAGCGCGGTGCTTAATCAACTGATTTCCAATCATAATTAATATTATTTCTAAAAATCTACCAAATTTTAAATCATAAAGAAAATATTCCAGAATCCCGTATTAAATTGCGAAATATTCAAAGGTTATTATTGGGCAAGAAAACCGAAACAATTTTGAAAAAAAAAATGTAAATGTAAGTGTATATACATATTTCCTTTTATTTTCCTTTAGGCCAACGTTGTTACCAGTGACGTAATTTTTGTTTTTAATGTAACATTTAATTAAAGTGTTTCATTACACCATCATTGAGGATCATTTGGCCCAATTAGAGGGAAAGAAATATTTTAGTACCCTGGATTTGAGAAATGGGTTTTATCACGTTAGCATGGCGGAGGAATCTATTAAGTACACTTCTTTTGTTTTACCTTTCCCATTAGGAAAGTGGGAATTTACTAAAATGCCTTTCGGTCTGAAAAATGCACCCTCTGTGTTTTCTAGGTATTTACACAAATGTTTTAAAGATTTAATCACAAGCGGCAAAATATTAATATATATGGATGATATTCTTATTGTAAGTTTTACGATTGAGGAACATGTACAAATATTAAGAGAGGTTCTTGATATTCTAAATAAGAATTCATTACAATTACGACTCGACAAATGTAAGTTTTTATGGGAAGAGATAGAGTACTTAGGCTATGTAATCTCTAACGATGGAATTAGACCGCATAAAAATAATTTAGAAGCCATATCACAGTTTCCGATTCCAAAGTCAACCAAAGATGTTCATAGTTTTCTAGGACTATGTTCATATTTTAGAAAATTTGTTAAGGACTTCGCTTTAATTGCCAAGCCTTTGTATGATTTAGTCAGAAAGGACACTAAATTTAAATTTGGCGAAGCAGAGATTAATTCTTACGATATACTAAAATCAAAACTTATTGAATCTCCAATATTGGCAAATTATTCCCCAAACGACGATACCGAGCTGCATTGCGATGCAAGTAGTCATGGTTACGGTGCGATATTAATGCAGAGGAAGAGTGATAATCGTTTTCACCCAGTTTTTTATTTCTCAAAAAGGACTACTTCAACTGAAAGTCGTTATCATTCCTATGAGTTGGAAACATTAGCAATAATTTATGCCCTGAGACGTTTTAGAATGTATCTAATGGGGAAAAAATTTAAAATCGTTACGGATTGCAATTCTTTAGTTTTAACATTGAACAAAAAGGATGTAAATCCTAGAATTGCTCGTTGGACGTTAGAGCTGCAAAATTATGAATACGAAACCGAACACCGTTCCGGTAATCGTATGGGACATGTTGATGCTCTGAGCAGAAACATCAATATTTTAATACTGGTTGAGAATACTTTTGAACAAAATTTGTCTATATGTCAAGGTCGAGACCCAGAGATACAAAAACTTTCGGAAGAATTATGCAATAGGGAACACTCTTTATTTGAATTGAGAGACGGTTTAGTTTACCGAAAAAAAAATGGTCAAATTTTATTTTATGTTCCAGAAGAAATGGAAACACAGGTAATTAGAAATTGTCACGAGCAAATCTGCCATTTAGGGGTAGAAAAGTGCTACTTTGTGTTATGTAAATCCTATTGATTTCCAAATATGAAACAAAAAGTTAAAGATTTTATTGCAAATTGTTTGAAGTGTTTAGCCTTTAACGCAAAAACTGGAAAAGTGGAAGGTTTTTTAAATAACATACCAAAAGGGAATATTCCGTTTCAAATGTTGCATATTGACCATTTCGGGCCGTTAACAACTACTTATGATAAAAAGAAATACATATTTTTAATAATTGACGGATTTACAAAATTCGTTAAGTTATACGCAGTAAAAACTACAAATTCCAAAGAAGCTATAAAATGCCTCAAGTCTTATTTTTTGGAATATAGTCGACCGAAAATTATTGTATCTGATAGGGGTAGTAGTTTGAAATCCACAGAATTTAGTAAATTTCTTGTAGAACCCAATATAAAACACATTAAAATTGCTACAGGTTCACCTCAGGCAAATGGTCAGGTTGAGAGAGTGAATCGAACCATTACTCCCATGTTAGCAAAATTGTCAGAGGTTGAGCCACATGCAAATTGGTCACAAATATTACACAAATTACAATATGCAAAAAATAATACCCAAATCAAACAACTGGCGAATGTCCAAGTAAATTGTTATTTGGTGTCTTATTGATCATTTAAAAGAGGTTTTAGAAAGACACGATGAAAATACGCTAGAAGAAATAAGGCAGAAGGCGGTAGATAATATTGAACGACAGCAAACTTATTCGAAATTATATTACGACAAACGCCATAAAGCCCCATATATATATATATATAGTGTAGGACAATATGTTATGATTACAAATTATGTAAACACTCCGGGAGTCAAGAAAAAGTTAGTGCCAAAATTTAAAGGCCCTTATAGAATTAAGAAAGTATTGCAAAATAATCGATATTTAGTCGAAGACGTAGAAGGATTTCAACTGACCCAAATTCCGTATTTAGGTGTCATTGAAGCGTCACATATGAAACCATGGATGAAGTTGTGAGTTCATCAGAGTTTTGTTTAATTTTATTTGTGCGATTGAACTGAATTACCTTGCGCTTATACACAAAAAAAAAGTGTGTTTGTTCCTTTTTAATTAATATTTTATATGTAGGTTAAGATCATTTTCATTGACTTTAATACATTTCTTTTGAAAATACAGATTTATAAACTTAAATACAAATTTAATCATGTACAGAAGTAGTGATAGGGGAATATACGAACATTTTCATGAAAAAAAATAAGAAAATGAGGGAATATCGAACATTTTCATGAAGAAAACGAACATTGAAAGAAAAAAAGGAAAAAAGCATTGATTTTTTTCAGGAGTGAATATATGAACAGTATTTTTTTGTTTTAAAAATAGATTATTCAATGTAAAAGATATAAATTCGTGGGGGGTCGTCAAAATGTTTTTAAAAATAAGATGAGGAAAACGAAAGTGAATTTAATTTATTTTTTTTTACTTCGGCAACAACAATTTCATTTTGTTATCTAATAAGAAATAAAAAAACGGATTGAGTCATACTATTCGTCAAATGTTTTAAAATAGATTATTCAATGTACGAAACTATAATTTTTTCTTGTCCAGATGTGTTAATTTTTTTGTTTGTGCTGCAAAACAATGCGTTGAAATTAATTATTTTTTTTGTTATCTAATAAGAAAAAAATATGGTAATATGTTACATGAATGAAAAAGCAATAAAAAACAAATCGTGTGTATTTTGAGTTTTTCGAAAAAAAGATACGAAATTGCATTATTATGGCAGTATCGCACATTGACAAAAAAAATTGTGAAGATTTTATTGATATTTTTTTTGTATGTAACAAAATTGTTTTTGTTGGTTGTTTTAATCTGTTGTTTTTCCTGTTTGTTATGTAAGATTTGATTTTGTAAGATTTTGATTTTTTCATTGGGGCACATGTGTTGTTCTAGTTTTTTGGTTGTTATATAAGATTTGTGTATAAAGCGAGCAGAAGAATTTGAACAAATTGTGTTGGAAAAAATTATGATGTGTTGGAAAACAAAAAACTTTTTATTTGGAATTTTAGATTAGAGAAAAATTGTGAATAGATGCTCGAATTGGCTTCTTTATTTATTTTAAAAATATGTTAAACAAAAATAGAACACATTAATCAATTTTTCATAACGAATTTATTTTATTGACAAAACATTATATTTTATACATTAAGTGTAAATAATTTTTTGTTATCAAAATTGCTGTCCATCCTGTTGGAACTGCGTTTCGGCTTCTTCATATGTCTCTAGCTTCTTGCGAAGCTCAAAGAAAAAAGGAAAAAGCAATGACAACAGCAATTGCATTGAAATTAGTTCAATTGCATTGAGAGAAAATAAAAAAATATAATATTATAAATAGATAGGATTTTGTTGTTGTTATTGTTGTCGACGCTTCTGTTTGTATGTAAAAAAATTTAATTTTAACTGCTGCTATATATATCTAACAACAACGCCAATTAATAGCAACAACATATAACGAAAACAACAACAATTGCATTAATCATTTTTTGTCTTCTAATAAGAAGAAATATGCTAATATGTTACATGAATGAAAAAAGCAACAACAACAAAACGTGTGTATTTTGAGATTTTTGCAAAATATTATGGGATTTCATCTAAAATAAGAAAAATATATTATCCCGTTTTCTCACACATTTTCATATATGTGTTAATTGATTTTTTTTTTAGATCTTTATCTATAAAACAATTGTTTTTTATTGTAGGAAGTTGAAAAACGAATCAAATAACTCGATTATTCGCGGCACTTGGCTTTTTCGTTAAATAATTAAGTATGATTTTTTGATTTTTTTCTTTTAGGCGCATGTGAAGAAGAATTAGAACAAAATGTGATGGAAAAATGATGATGTGTTGGAAAACAAAAACTTTTTATTTGGAATTTTAGACGGATGTCTTGTATCTTTTTTGTTTTTAAATAGATTATTTTTGTTGGTGTGATCGAAATGACTAAAAAAGCAATAACAATACATATGTTTTTGATTTAGATAGCGGATCTCACACATTTTGATTTTCGCTTGTCTCGGATGCCTGGTCTTAATACATTAATTTTTTATTGAAACAGCTGACCATCCATCTCGAATTGTGTTTCGTCTTCAACCAATAACGCCATCGGTTTCACACGAAACTCATATAACGGCGCGTTCAATTTGGAAGCTTCTCTACCGATGAATTTGATAAGCATATTTGTGATGTTGGCTTCTTGTCCAACAAATAATTTTGTTAGTCTTGGCGGCAAATATAAATTCCCGCTATCTTTGATGACCAACACAACCCGGTCCCCAAATTTCGTCTTTACCAGCTTGTAGCTGGTCACCTCGCGCTCGATGTTAAGCCCCAATTCTTCTGGCTTTAATATTTGGCTTTGCACAGTCCGTGCTGCACTGTTTAACGATTCGATAAAAGAAGAAGCCTAGAAAATTAAAAAACAATTAAAATAAATTAATTAGTATAGCTTGTGAGGATTACTTACCATTATGAATTTTGGTTTTAGTTATGTTTTGCAAAATAAATTCTCGAGTGATGTGTTGTTCACCTTAGTTTTTCTGATTATGATTTCGAGATTGGTTTTATGCAGTTATTTATATACTATTTTTCTTATTTCAAACTCCAAAAAAGAAAAATGACCAAAAATGATTTGAGATTGATTTTATGCAATTATATTTATACCGTTTTTCTTTTTTCAAACTCGCTGTGTGGTCTAATTTTTCTATAAAAACTTGTCATGTATGGTAATTTTTAATTTATTGTTGAATTCAAACTTTTTTTCTTAACAATAAATATGAATTGTGTTGGACGACATGTGTCGATTAACTTTTTAGATTGATCATCTTTCTTAGTAGGAAAAAAGTGTGGAGGCGTGTTCGCAGAATATATGAATTGCTTCCTTAAGTTAAAACAAGAAGCAAGTGATTGGCCGTCAAATGCTTCCACTCTTCCAGGAAAACTTCATTAGGGAGTTTTGATCATGCAGGGATTCATTTCTTTTTAATGCGCTTTGGGGTAAATTGGGACACAGAAATGATAAGAATCAGACGGGGCCAAAACAAATTAATTTTTTCATGGCGGTTAAAACAGTCAGTAAGGTATAAGATTTACAGTTAGCTATCTTTAAGTGTATGCGCTTTCCCTTTCTAACAAATGGATAGTTGATCTAGACAGTAAACAAGAACGAACCATATTTAAGAGACTTTTTCAAAGGGTTTGATAAATAAAAAGACATCATTTTTTGCTAACATTATATATTTTTCAAATTTATTATTTCTTTTATTTTATTTTCTAGTTAATTATAAAAAGTTTTTCTATTATGATTATTAAAAATAACTGGGCCTAAGTCTTTTTAATCAAATACTTCTTTCCAAACCACCCGATCAGGGCAATTAAGAAGATGAATCTGTAAAAAGAGGAAAAAATGTTAAATCAAAATATTTATTAATTTGAGTATTAAGTTAACAAATTACCTCATAGTCTTCTTTTGGAATTACGTGGTAAATATTATATTTACACAAAATCAACACCTACCTCAAAATCAACACCCACCTACATCAAAATCAACATCTACCCTACACACCTACCCCCTATCACTACAAATCAAAAATCTTCGTCCATTGGTTGTTCTTCTGAACCCCATTCTTCTACAATACAGCAAGAGAAACTTGATTTGCCATCATTTCTTGGCAGGATTAGAAAACCCCCTGCATCACTCAATTAAAGCGGTTTTTTGCGAATATATTTTTTGGCCGCGATTTAAATGATTCTAAACGTCTGTTAAAATCTTTGTAGACGTTTAGACTGTGATACGCATTGCGACAAGGTGGCAAAATGGTTTGGCCTTAGCTGAAAGTGCTGGCTTGACTGGAATTTTTTCTGAAGTATCTGAAGTATCTTTGTTTGATTTTTTTTTTGTAAGTTTTTTTTTTGTTTATTTTTTGTTAATTTTATTTTTCATTTTTTTTTTTCCTCGTTTTTTTTTTTTGTTATTTTTTTTTTTTCTTTTTTTTTTGTCTTCGTTTTTTTTTTGTTTTGTTTTTTGTTTTGTTTTTTATTTTCATTTTAATTTTTTTTTTATTTTTTATTGTTTTTTTGTGACAAAATGATAGCTTGTGACAAAACTTTGACAAAATGGCTTGGCCATTGGCTGAACAATCTGCTGAATTCCGAAGAGTCTGAATATCATAACGATAATGAAGAAGGCAATCCAGAAGGAAATTATGGCAACGAAGAGGACCAACTATATTTTGCAACTTCGAGTGAAGAAAGCGATGACGATTTGTTGTTCATACCGTTTACAGCAAAACACACATCTCCAAGATCTTCGTCGATTCATTCAAATTCATGTTTCGCCCTGTTGCAGCTGCAAATTCACAGACTAGAACAGCAGCTCCTACGGCAACAACAACAACACCAGCGGTGACGACAGCCGAACCGACTAGGACAAATAAAAACTCTAACACGTAATTATTATTATTAAAGCATTTAAAATTTTTTATTTTTATTTGAATCAAGTCGTTTTTAAATATTTTTTCCCAATCACATCTTTTATTCTGCACTCAATTTTATGTTTTAGCTCTTTTAAACATTTTGGTGCAATATTCCAGTAAATATTTGAATTGTCTTCTAAACACTGATTGAAAATTTTAAGCATGATTTGGTCCTCCATATTGGACGGCCGCTGTTGATTAGGCAAATAGGTGTATATGCCCTTTTCAGTTTCTCCAGTGTAAAATTCGGTAATTTTTCGTGTTGGATCTACTATCTTATTATTAAATTCATTCCAAAAGTGTACGCCGATATTTATAACAGTATTGTTTTTATTGTATTGAAGGTGTCCGTCAACTAATTTAGATTCAAAGTTATATTTTTTTAATGCTGCCCACAGGATTAAGTTAGCTGGAACTACAAACACCATATTTACGTGCACTAATAAATTCTTGCGAAATTATTTCGGAGATTAAATTTACCAACACTAGATTTCGTTTTAAATTATTATTCGAAATCATAGCAATAATATTCGTGGACGTACAAATAACAAATGATATTGATGGTTGAGAGTAACACCAATTTATCAAGTTTTCAAAAAGCTTAAATAACATTAAAGCAATTAATCAATTAAGAAAAGAAGAACACAATCTTCAAAATTTGTTTTGGTTTGGTCAAATTTCACAAATTGTTTGAGGAAATCACGATTTCGAAATTTTTTCTTGCTTGTTTGTGTAATTCGTTTTTCACTTCTTGGCGCTCCATTTTGTTTGAAGTTATTGGTTGTTCAAATAACTTTCACACGACGTTGGCTATTTATAAATGTTCAATGCTGTTGACCAAATAGTAAGTGTTGATAAATTTATTTGATTTTAGTTTATTAAGTCTTTTCAACTGAGTCCCTACTTCACAGTAAAATATGGAGAGGTTAGTTAAGAAAAAAGTTAAGAAGTAAGAAATGCGTTAACCAGATTTATTGCTATTTTAATTGGCTGCAATACAGAAATTTTTCAAACCACAACTGCTGTCGATTAATGATAAAGATTTTGCTTTGCTTGGCGTGACTGGAATCTATTTTTCAACCAAATTGGATAAGTTCAACAATATTTTGAGGAAGATGACATCGAAAAATTCAAAAAGAGAAGAATGGAGAAGAATGGGGCAGATTGCAAGAGTTAGCACCTTTGATTCGCTCAATATTTAGCTGGTGAAGGTTAACTTACAAGGATGTAAGAGCCTATTACAATTTATATATGCAAAACTGTGTTCGGAAAAGTTTCTTATTAGTTGATTGCACGCTTTTACTTACATTGAACATGTTTGATCATGTTTACAATCTGAAAGAGTTTATTTTTAGGTCGTTCACCTTTTTTTTTTTTTAGTCTTTTGGCTAAATTCGCGGAAAAATTCGCGATCAGATCGTTGTAATCAGCCATGTTGGTTTTTAATTCATTTTTAAATTGTTTCATTGGTTTTCCACTACACTGGTTTACCGTTTGATGAAAAATCTGGTGAAAGACCGTACGAAAGCTGAAAATCTTCAATTTTACCCGAGTTTTAATTTAATTTTTGTTTAGTTTTTAATTTTTATTTCCCTTGAATCTTACAAGTAAATGATCTTATTTCAAATAAGTTAGTGGTTTACATTTATAAGCATATAAATAATTTATTCTACAACATAAATTAAATGGATATGTGCATTCTAATTTTCAAAATGCATCATGAACCTAGTTTTGAAAATAATTTCACGGTGATTTTGTGTTAAAATTGTTGAGATTATTGATTCAATATTTTTTATACGCCTTTGAAACCTATTTCTATCTCGTGCATATTCTTCATAACGTCCCTTTCGAGCAGCTCTGTATGCGAAATTCCATACACACATAACATGCACTTCTAACTTATTGGAAAAACGTACGGTTTTTGTTTCTGTCATTTCAGTAGTTTTTTCTTTAAAAGTCTTGTAAATGATAAGCAGTTTTTACAGCACACTTGAAACTGTTATTTGAATATCGTACACCTTGAAAAAAATAAAGAATGACAAACTCATCTCGAAGTTGCAAAATATAGTTGGTCCTCTTCGTTGCCATAATTTCCTTCTGGATTGCCTTCTTCATTATCGTTATGATATTCAGACTCTTCTAAATCAACTTCTTCCTCGGATTCTTCATTCTGACTATAACACGTTTCTACCAAATATCTGTTTTAACCAAAATACCAGTCATGTCGCCAACACAGGAATTGCCATAATTTCCTTCTGGATTGCCTTCTTCATTATCGTTATGATATTCAGACTCTTCTGAATTCAGCAGATTGTTCAGCCAATGGCCAAGCCATTTTGTCAAAGTTTTGTCACAAGCTATCATTTTGTCACAAAAAAACAATAAAAAATAAAAAAAAAATTAAAATGAAAATAAAAAACAAAACAAAAAACAAAACAAAAAAAAAATTAACAAAAAAAAACGACGAAAAAAAAAATGAAAAAAAAAAATTAACAAAAAAAACAAAAAAAAAAATAAACAAAAAAAAAAACTTACAAAAAAAAAAAATCAGATACTTCAGATACTTCAGAAAAAATTCCAGTCAAGCCAGCACTTTCAGCTAAGGCCAAACCATTTTGCCACCTTGTCGCAATGCGTATCACAGTCTAAACGTCTACAAAGATTTTAACAGACGTTTAGAATCATTTAAATCGCGGTCAAAAAATATATTTGCAAAAAACCGCTTTAATTGAGTGATGCAGGGGGTTTTCTAATCCTGTCAAGAAATGATGGCAAATCAAGTTTCTCTTGCTGTATTGTAGTAGAATGGGGTTCAGAAGAACAACCAATGGACGAAGATTTTTGATTTTAAAGTATTTGTGGTGATGATTTTAACCAAATAAACATCTATAGTTGCAAAATTATCTACATAAGCCTACCCAAGTAGCATTTTTGACATAAATTTTAAAATTATAACGGGCAAATATTGTATAATTCATCAATAGATATTGTCAATGTAGCAAAATTTTTCAATTTAAAGGTATGGTTTGAAGTTTCTCAGAAAAGTTGTGCGGGGAGACCCACCGGAAGAAGTGAAATTTCGTAATGTGGAAATAAAAACATATTACATTCTTTTAAAAGTCATTAATTATTAGCGAGCTCATACTGTTCATATTCTTTAAGACAAACTTTATTAACATTGCTTACACTTCACAATTGATCGCATCTTTTAATTATCATTTTCGAGTGGAGAAATATCCAAATCAACAACATTTACAATGGGCTTATGAAAACTAAAGTAAGATACGAAATGTTTGAGCTCTATTTTTTCAATATTTCTTGCAAAAAACTGCATTTTTTTCTCGTTTAAAATATTTCAACTTAAAATGATAAGAAAATGAGTCTTCTATCAGGAGTCTTCTATCAAAATGTTAATGAAGCAACAAAAACTATAGAAGCAAAATACTCGATAATATGTTTTAAAAATAGTTTTCTGAGTAATTATAGTATTTATAGGATTTATTATAGTATTTTTGGGGGTTATTTTTGATTTTAAATTATATGTGGAGCTGATTTTAACCAAGTAAACATCTATAGTTGCAAAATTATCTACATAAGCCTACTCAAGCAGCATTTTTGACATAAATTTTAAAATAATCACAGTCAAATGTTGTATAATTCTTCTATAGATATTGTTAATGTAGCGAAATTTTTCAATTGAAAGGTATGGTTTGAAGTTTCTCAGAAAAAATGGTTCAGATACTGGCTTTTCATTTGTAAATTCCATATCATCTAGCAACTACATAGTTATGTTCTTGTTTACTGTCTTGATCAACTATTCATTTTGTTAGAAAGGGAAAGCGCATATACATTAAGGAATTCGTATTGTTACGAGTGCAGAAAAATCTAGACGATTACAGAAAGATCTAAACGATTACGGTCACTTCCAGGAAAATAAAATCAACAAACAAGTTAATGAAATGAATATTGTTGTTGTTGTCTCTTCTTAGAAATAGGGTCAACATAAACGATTTTATGAATCAAATCAACATAACGTAAAATAATCGAATATTCTAATATTTTCTCAAGGTTTCTGGAAAGTGATGTCGAATTATCTAGAAGTATTGCAGAAGGTATATAAGAAAAATACCTTTTGTAGTTTTTAATTAGTTTTATTTTAGACCTGCGACAGTAGAGTGAAATTAAATGTAAAATTAGTTTTATTTTAAACGTGTGACAGTGAAGTTAAAATTATAAAAGTGATCTTTAAATTAGTGAATAAAGTTATAAGTGTTATTGAGTAGAAATAATTTGTGTATTATTTTGAACGTTGAATTACTGGAAATTTCTACAATAAACCGTTGGAGTTTCTGAAGCTGTTAAAAGAATATTCTAGTTAAGAATATTGTTTGCTGCCTTGTTTTCCTGTTGTTGTGGAACAGTTAAGGTGTAGAATACTTAATAAAACCTGGTGTTTGTGCTAACTAATCAGTGATCGAACTCTGAAGAGATTTGGGAATTGCGTTTATCGAATTGTGAGTTAGGCCAATTCGAAGTAAGGTTGGAAAAACGTAACATTGGTGACATCGGCGGATTAGTTAGCTGTTAATAATTGTTTTATTAAGTGATTTGAAAGTTCTTGAGTTAAAGAAAGAACTACAACAACGTGGATTGTCAACAAGTGGAAACAAAACTGAATTAATGCTACGGCTTCGACAAGGTATGGAAGCCAATGGAATGGACGTGGAAAGTTACCAGTTTGGAGTGATTAGTACTCCCTCGCAGGAGGGATCGATTTTGATCGATTATGATCAATGTTGATCTACGGGTCTGACTACCCTGCGTACTCCAGTCCCTGCCATTGACATATGAGTTAGCGTGAGATATCACATACCACTGGCAATGGCAGGAGATGTCATTAGCCAAGATGATATCTTAGGGTGCTGGCGGACGAACTTTAATTAGTCAACGGCAGCACTTCCAGTCTTAGCTGGGCAGCGTTCCGTAGCGGTACCGCTCATTAGCTCTTCCGAGGAATCGAACCAACACGTAGTTATGTGTGGGCTTTGTGCCTCGATTGAAGTGGTGGGCGGTGCGTCTGGGGTGCGCTGCATCAGCTGGATTATTGGCATTTAGTTTTGTTTTGTTTTCTGCAAATTTCTCACAATTTGTTTTTCACTTATTATTTGGTTATTATTTCTTCATCTTATCATGAAATATTGGCATATGTCATATTTTGTAGTATGATAGGATTTTTTACTTAGTTATGCATTTTAAAATAAAACACAAAAAAATAAAATAAACATTTTGATATATATATGGCAGTACAACCGAAAAAAAATAAGTCTGCAAGTGGTAAAGCAAATTTGCGCAATCCACCCGCCCATAAAGCGGCATGTCCACGGAATTTGCAGGGACAAAACATATATGAATCAATAAAACATTTTAAAATCCATGTTCAAAACATCTGCGGATTGAACGCTAACCATGACCACGTGCAACATCATCTTGAGCACGACAAACCGAACATTCTATTCCTTACAGAAACACAAGTTTCTGAAAATTTTCTCTTTATAGAATCGCTTAATTCCAAATATAGGCTCGAATCAGCTTTCAAACTCCATCAGGGCGTATGCGCATTCATTCATGAGAGTGTTGCGTACACGCGCTTTCCAAATTTTGAACTACACGGTGACGGCTTCAATACAATGGTTTTAAAGATTTGTCTTCCAGAAATGACTTTTTTTACAATAGCTTTATACCGGTCCCCCAACAAACGTAACCCAAACTTTTTTAATATACTGACAAAAATTATGGACGAGATTAGAGCAAAGTCCCCTAATTGTGAAGTTATCGTTACCGGTGACTTCAACGTCCACAACAAATCATGGTTGGAATTCTCCAAATCGACCGACGATGTTGACAATAGTGGAAAACTGGCAGAAATTTTTGCCGCGTCTCAGGGCCTATTCCAAATTGTAAAAAGCCCGACTTTCACTCCCCGTAATGGCGGTGATAATAGTTTTCTACTAGATCTCTATCTTACCACAATGCCAGATATTACGAGTGTCGATGTTGCGAAAGGTAGTATTGGAAATTCTGATCATTATTTAATCTCATCAGTTATCAAAACTGATTTACTTAAAACTACAGCTCCCAAACCCCGTAAAATATTTCACTACTCAAAAATGGATAAGAGTGGTCTTCAAAATTTTTTCCATGGTTTCCCTTTCGACCGTCATTGTTTTTACACTGACAATGTAAATGTTTCTGCTCAAAACTTTACAGAAACCATCCAAGTTGCTATAAATAAATTTGTCCCTTTCTCCATAGTAAAACCCAAACAAAAATACTTGTATTCGAAAGCTGCCAAAACGGCACTTAGAAACAAACGTAGATCATTTAATATTTGGATTCATAACAAAACTCCCACTAATCGATCCCAATATCTAAAGGCCAACAAAATATCTAATCAGATTATCTCAAACGAAAAGTCCGAAATTGACAGAGCGAAAGCCTCAAAACTTACGTCTATGTCTGTTTCTGACAAGAGTTTCTACAGTGCCATTAATTCTTTAAATTCTGGTACAAAATTTTCTATTCCCCCTATTATTGATGGTGATTTAATCGTCAATGATCCCGCAAGAAAAGCTAACTTGTTCGCTGAACGCTTTGCTCTGAACTCCACTGTTTTGGAAACTCCTAAAGAAATACCCCAAATCCAGTCTTCAGGAGTTAATATGAATGAACTTCACTTCAAACCCAAAATAGTCGCTAAACTTTTAAAGGGGTTAAACATCAACAAAGCATCAGGAATGGACAATATTCCACCCATTATTTTAAAAACCTTTTCCAAAGAACTTGCACCAACTTTAACTAAAATATTCTACCAATCCTACAAATCTGGTATATTTCCCTCGTGCTGGAAGTTGGCAAATGTCCAGCCCGTCCCCAAAAAGGGACCAAAATCCGATATCTCAAATTATAGGCCAATAGCTTTACTATCGGTCCTATCCAAAGTCTATGAGCATTATATTAATACACATATTTCAAAATTTCTGGAAGAAAATCATTTAATATCCGACAGCCAATACGGTTTTCGAAACAAAAGATCAACTACCGATCTATTAAACTATGTAGCGCATTGTTGGAACAGCATACTTGATAAAGGTGGTGAAACATACGTTATCGCTTTAGACATCTCCAAGGCATTCGATCGAGTCTGGCATGCCAACTTAATCAACAAGCTCGTTGCGTACGGTTTTCATCCCAATGTTGTGAAGCTGATTCAAAATTTTCTATCCGGCCGATACATTTCGGTAACCTTAGACGGATATTCTTCTGAGTCTAAACTAATTAACGCTGGTGTACCCCAAGGCTCAGTATTGTCCCCAACCCTATTTTTGATTTATATCAACGAATTGTTGAAAATCACCAGCAACCCAATAAATAGTTTTGCAGATGATAGTACTCTGCACAAGTCGTTCGAGCCCCTTCCTTCAAAAGGTAAAATGCACGAACGAATTAATCCTGCCCGGAGAGACGCTGCCATAAACGTGAACAAAGACCTGAATAAAGTCGCCGACTGGGGTGACCAAAACCTTGTCAATTTCAACTCCACCAAAACACAGCTGTTGATTGTTTCCAGATTAAAGACCGAGTTCCCCAAAGATATTTTATTTAGTATGTGTGATGAACCAATAGGTGAATGTAAAAACATTCGTTTATTGGGTGTCACAGTTTCAAATGACCTACTCTGGAACGATCATGTAATGGCGATGGCAAAAAGCGCGTCTAAAAAACTCGGCCTCCTAAATAGATGCAAAAAATTTTTCACTCCATACCAATTGCTCCATGTTTATAAGTCCTATATTCGTCCCTGTATGGAGTACTGCTGTCAAGTTTGGGGTGCTGCCTCTGTTTCCATCTTGGCCCTCTTGGACTCTGTTCAAAAGCGAGCTATACGAATTGTAGGTGATCGAACTTTGACATCACAACTTGATTCCCTACAACATCGTCGCACTGTTGCTGACCTCGTTGTTTTTTACAAATATCGTCATCAGCAGTGCTCAGATGAAATCAGCGGCATCATGCCTCAAACTTATTCTTACCCCCGTTCCACTCGGCAATCGGCTGCCGCAACCAGTGAAACGGTAAAGATCCCGCGCTGTCATACTGGCAGATCGCAGAGAGACTTCTTTGTCCGAACTGCGTACAAATGGAATAGTTTGCCGGAACACTTAGTCTCAGGTGGCTTCAACCCACAGATGTTTAAAAAAAGCGTTAATCTACACCTCAGAACGCCAGTTGTTGTGGGACCCAGGTCTAGACCTAGGTCTTAAAAGGTATTTATGTGTTGTTGTGACACATATTCTAAACCCTATTACACAACACATTTTATTAAAAAAAAAAAAAAAAAAAAAAAAAAAAAATAATGATCTAGTGGCAGCTGATGAGGAGAAAAGTTTTGTTGCAGAAACAACAACAACATTACCATCTGGAAACTGCGATTTTACGCAGTTAATGGCTATGATGCAACAAATAAATTTGAATTTGAATCAAAAACTGGATGTTGTAAACGCTAATACGGTTGCCAATAAAGACGAACTCAATCAAAAATTTGATCAACAAAGCAGCAACATCAATCAACAAATGGCTGCTACTAAGGAAGAAATTAGTTGCAACATCAACCAACAAATGGCTGCTACTAAGGAAGAAATCAGTAGCAACATCAATCAACAGCTGGAAACAGTCAACAATAACATTGCTGTTAATAAAGAAGAGATTACTGCAACTCTTGCTGCAAATAAAGATGAGATGAACCAGCAAATAAATGAGTTGAATGTTAGCATAAATCAACACTTAGACGAGAAGCTTCTACAAATGTCAACGGCATTTGATGTAAAAGTCGAGAAAATTCAAAACGAAATTGAAGAATTTGAGCGTGACTTGAATAAAGTTGTAACTAAAGTTGACGATTTTGAGAAGAGGTTGCAGGATGTTGAAACAGCTAAAGTTACTTCACAGGTGGTACAACAGATAGCAAATATTAAATTGAAACCACCATCGTATGACGGTACCACATCTTTCGGCATCTTCAAGTTCCAGTTCGAGACCGCAGCAGATCAAAATGTTTGGAACGCCGAAAATCGTCTTGCTGCATTGATAGTTGCACTTGAAGCAGCTGAAGCATTACAGGCAGTTCCAGAAAACGATCGCAAAAGTTATGCTGAAGTGATGAATAGCTTCAAACGGTGACGAATCGCAGCTGAAAATGAGAATGCTTCAGGGACATGGCAGTGTGAAACACTCAAAGGGAAGAGATAAGGAGCACTTTAGAAATAACGAGAATCCCTACTCATCACGGTGGGCTGACATAAAACAAAGTAATGGCCCAGTACTTAGAAAGGAACCGGAAGTAATTCTAAACAGCCTGGGAAATAGGAAAAGAAACAAAAAAATGTTTTTGGATTCAATAATTGGAGGAGAGAGCTAGATCCTGTTCGGGACGAACAGGCTTAAGTGGAGGGTAATGTTACGAGTGCAGAAAAATCTAGACGATTATAGAAAGATCTAAACGATTACGGTCACTTCCAGGAAAATAAAATCAACAAACAAGTTAATGAAATGAATATTGTTGTTGTTGTCTCTTCTTAGAAATAGGGTCAACATAAACGATTTTATGAATCAAATCAACATAACGTAAAATAATCGAATATTCTAATATTTTCTCAAGGTTTCTGGAAAGTGATGTCGAATTATCTAGAAGTATTGCAGAAGGTATATAAGAAAAATACCTTTTGTAGTTTTTAATTAGTTTTATTTTAGACCTGCGACAGTAGAGTGAAATTAAATGTAAAATTAGTTTTATTTTAAACGTGTGACAGTGAAGTTAAAATTATAAAAGTGATCTTTAAATTAGTGAATAAAGTTATAAGTGTTATTGAGTAGAAATAATTTGTGTATTATTTTGAACGTTGAATTACTGGAAATTTCTACAATAAACCGTTGGAGTTTCTGAAGCTGTTAAAAGAATATTCTAGTTAAGAATATTGTTTGCTGCCTTGTTTTCCTGTTATTGTGGAACAGTTAAGGTGTAGAATACTTAATAAAACCTGGTGTTTGTGCTAACTAATCAGTGATCGAACTCTGAAGAGATTTGGGAATTGCGTTTATCGAATTGTGAGTTAGGCCAATTCGAAGTAAGGTTGGAAAAACGTAACAGTATGATAAATGTGGGATACGTATGATAAATCTAGTATTTAAGAACGATACAAGGCTGAAATAATTTACATTAGTAAAAAACAATATACATGGTAAGTTAAAATTGAAATTTTAATTTTATTTCGTTAATTGATTTATTTTTTATATTTAGATGTCTAGTTTGGTAGGAGTAAAAAAATATATATGTCCATACAACGTGAATCATCAAATAACCTACAGAAAGTTCTTCCGTCACATTAAAACTTGTAAAGACAAGCAGCCGTCAGGAATACAAGTTATTTTGTGTAAATATAATATTTACCACGTAATTCCAAAAGAAGACTATGAGGTAATTTGTTAACTTAATACTCAAATTTATAAATATTTTGATTTAACATTTTTTCTTCTGTTTACAGATTCATCTTCTTAATTGCCCTGATCGGGTGGTTTGGAAAGAAGTATTTGATTAAAAAGACTTAGGCCCAGTTATTTTTAATAATCATAATAGAAAAACTTTAATAATTAACTAGAAAATAAAATAAAAGAAATAATAAATTTGAAAAATATATAATGTTAGCAAAAAATGATGTCTTTTTATTTATCAAACCCTTTGAAAAAGTCTCTTAAATATGGTTCGTTCTTGTTTACTGTCTAGATCAACTATCCATTTGTTAGAAAGGGAAAGCGCATACACTTAAAGATAGCTAACTATAAATCTTATACCTTACTGACTGTTTTAATCGTCATAAAAAATTAATTTGTTTTGGCCCCGTATGATTCTTATCATTTCTGTGTCCCAATTCACCCCAAAGCGCATTAAAAAGAAATGAATCCCTGCATGATCAAAACTCCCTAATGAAGTTTTCCTGGAAGAGTGGAAGCATTTGACGGCCAATCACTTGCTTCTTGTTTTAACTTAAGGAAGCAATTCATACATTCTGCGAACACGCCTCCACACTTTTTTCCTACTAAGAAAGATGATCAATCTAAAAAGTTATTCGACACATGTCGTCCAACACAATTCATATTTATTGTTAAGAAAAAAAGTTTGAATTCAACAATAAATTAAAAATTACCATACATGACAAGTTTTTATAGAAAAATTAGACCACACAGCGAGTTTGAAAAAAGAAAAACGGTATAAATATAATTGCATAAAATCAATCTCAAATCATTTTTGGTCATTTTTCTTTTTTGGAGTTTAAAATAAGAAAAATAGTATATAAATAACTGCATAAAACCAATCTCGAAATCATAATCAGAAAAACTAAGGTGAACAACACATCACTTGAGAATTTATTTTGCAAAACATAACTAAAACCAAAATTCATAATGGTAAGTAATCCTCACAAGCTATACTAATTAATTTATTTTGTTTTTTAATTTTCTAGGCTTCTTCTTTTATCGAATCGTTAAACAGTGCAGCACGGACTGTGCAAAGCCAAATATTAAAGCCAGAAGAATTGGGGCTTAACATCGAGCGCGAGGTGACCAGCTACAAGCTGGTAAAGACGAAATTTGGGGACTGGGTTGTGTTGGTCATCAAAGATAGCGGGAATTTATATTTGCCGCCAAGACTAACAAAATTATTTGTTGGACAAGAAGCCAACATCACAAATATGCTGATCAAATTCATCGGTAGAGATGCTTCCAAATTGAACGCGCCATTATATGAGTTTCGTGTGAAACCGATGGCGTTATTGGTTGAAGACGAAACACAATTCGAGATGGATGGTCAGCTGTTTCAATAAAAAATTAATGTATTAAGACCAGGCATCCGAGACAAGCGAAAATCAAAATGTGTGAGATCCGCTATCTAAATCAAAAACATATGTATTGTTATTGCTTTTTTAGTCATTTCGATCACACCAACAAAAATAATCTATTTAAAAACAAAAAAGACACAAGACATCCGTCTAAAATTCCAAATAAAAAGTTTTTGTTTTCCAACACATCATCATTTTTCCATCACATTTTGTTCTAATTCTTCTTCACATGCGCCTAAAAGAAAAAAATCAAAAAATCATACTTAATTATTTAACGAAAAAGCCAAGTGCCGCGAATAATCGAGTTATTTGATTCGTTTTTCAACTTCCTACAATAAAAAACAATTGTTTTATAGATAAAGATCTAAAAAAAAAATCAATTAACACATATATGAAAATGTGTGAGAAAACGGGATAATATATTTTTCTTATTTTAGATGAAATCCCATAATATTTTGCAAAAATCTCAAAATACACACGTTTTGTTGTTGTTGCTTTTTTCATTCATGTAACATATTAGCATATTTCTTCTTATTAGAAGACAAAAAATGATTAATGCAATTGTTGTTGTTTTCGTTATATGTTGTTGCTATTAATTGGCGTTGTTGTTAGATATATATAGCAGCAGTTAAAATTAAATTTTTTACATACAAACAGAAGCGTCGACAACAATAACAACAACAAAATCCTATCTATTTATAATATTATATTTTTTTATTTTCTCTCAATGCAATTGAACTAATTTCAATGCAATTGCTGTTGTCATTGCTTTTTCCTTTTTTCTTTGAGCTTCGCGAGAAGCTAGAGACATATGAAGAAGCCGAAACGCAGTTCCAACAGGATGGACAGCAATTTTGATAACAAAAAATTATTTACACTTAATGTATAAAATATAATGTTTTGTCAATAAAATAAATTCGTTATGAAAAATTGATTAATGTGTTCTATTATTGTTTAACATATTTTTAAAATAAATAAAGAAGCCAATTCGAGCATCTATTTACAATTTTTCTCTAATCTAAAATTCCAAATAAAAAGTTTTTTGTTTTCCAACACATCATAATTTTTTCCAACACAATTTGTTCAAATTCTTCTGCTCGCTTTATACAACAACACATGTGCACCAATGAAAAAATCAAAATCTTACCAAATCAAATCTTACATAACAAACAGGAAAAACAACAGATTAAAACAACCAACAAAAACAATTTTGTTACATACAAAAAAAATATCAATAAAATCTTCACAATTTTTTTTGTCAATGTGCGATACTGCCATAATAATGCAATTTCGTATCTTTTTTTCGAAAAACTCAAAATACACACGATTTGTTTTTTATTGCTTTTTCATTCATGTAACATATTACCATATTTTTTTCTTATTAGATAACAAAAAAAATAATTAATTTCAACGCATTGTTTTGCAGCACAAACAAAAAAATTAACACACTTGGACAAGAAAAAATTATAGTTTCGTACATTGAATAATCTATTTTAAAACATTTGACGAATAGTATGACTCAATCCGTTTTTTTTGTTTCTTATTAGATAACAAAATGAAATTGTTGTTGCCGAAGTAAAAAAAAATAAATTAAATTCACTTTCGTTTTCCTCATCTTATTTTTAAAACATTTTGATGACCCCCCACGTATTTATATCTTTTACATTGAATAATCTATTTTTAAAACAAAAAAATACTGTTCATATATTCACTCCTGAAAAAAATCAATGCTTTTTTCCTTTTTTTCTTTCAATGTTCGTTTTTTTTCCTCATTTCTTATTTTTTTCATGAAAATGTTCGATATTCCCTTATTTCTTATTTTTTTCGTGGAAATGTTCGATAGTCGTATATCACTACTTACAGATTTAGCGGGTAAATTGATTCAATATAATCGAGGACGATTATGGGTCAGGAGGGCCGAACTGTTATGAATTTTATTAAAAAATTTAAATAATAATTACCGCGTCTGTTCCGAGATGTCGCGCCGGGAGCTTAAATGAAAGAAAACCGATCTTTATTCATCAATATTATCCGCTAAGTTGTGTTTTCTAGAAGAAGATGGAATGTCAAAATGTTTGTAGCAAAAAAATAAGAAGAAATAAATCAGTTTTCGTTATGGTATCGGAGAATATAGTTTTATTTAAAAGTTTTATGAAATACGGCCAACAATATCAATATTATTTATCTATGATAAGAAATACCATCCTGTATATGTTTTCGGTAATTTTTACATGTCATTATCACACATTTTATATTTAATGTTTTATTCAAAATTTTTCACTTAAATATATTAATTTTTCTTTAAAATTATTTTTAAATTATAATAAAATCATTAGTATTTTTTATATTTATTATAAATTCGTCAAAATATCACCACGATAAATAATAAAAACAATTTTATTAAAACCAAACTATAACCAAACCAAACAATGTTTACAATATTTTTTTTGGACAATTCAAAATGGACAAATACGAGAGGAGAGGAGCGAAAAACTACTTCAAATATTTTTGCGTATATATACAGTAGTTTCATTTCTTAGTTTCTTAATTCTTTGGCTAAATGGTACCGATGCTTACTGCGTGGAAATTTTGAATGATGCAATAGGTAAAAAAAATGATATAAATATATGTATTTTATTAACTAAATTGTTGCACTGACGCTTTCTGCGTGGCAATTTTGAATGATGTAGAATATATATGTAAAATGATGATATCAATATATGTATTCAATTCGATAAATGGTTGCACTGACGCTTACTACGTGGCAATTTTGAATGATGCAATAGATGTAAAAATGATGATAAAAATATATTAATTGGATAAATGGTACTGATGCTTACTGCGTGGAAATTTTGAATGATGTAAAATGATGATATCAATATATGTATTCCATTCGATAAATGGTTGCACTGACGCTTACTGCGTGGCAATTTTGAATGATGCAATAGAGGTAAAAATGATAATATCAATATATGTATTTTATTCACTAAATTGTTGCACTGACGCCTACTGCGTAGCAGTTTTGGATGATGTAAAATATGTAAAATGATGATTTCGATATATGTATTCAATTCGATAAATGATTACACTGACGTTTACTACATGGTAAATGTTGAAGGAAGTAAATTCATTCAATTCGCTAAATTAAAGATGGCGAATAATTTAATGATTTTGATTATTTAACACTTTTAATCCGGCTCGACGGACCAATTGTTTCATTGATTCCTGAGTGAACTGTAATTAATTTGTTTCTTATTGAATTTCTTTATTTTAAAATGAAAAATCCGATTTATATTTTTATATTATTTATTTAAGACCAAACTTAAGAAATTATGTTTTTAGAATGCTTGATGAGTGATCACACCATTTTTATTTGTCTCTTTTCTCACACGATGGAACAACATTGTCCCCTGTCGAGTGTTCTAACAACTAAACAACAATATGAGTGAATTTAATAATTCATACAATTTTAAATTCATCATTTGACTAAACACTTGTAATTGTACTGATTTATTGTTGTTCTGTGCGGAGACGATTTCATAATTCTGGATTTTTTGTCCATACGCATTACTCGGTACAGTCCAATAGAATACACTGTTAATTTTACTTTCGATTAGACCACGCCTCTTTTCATTTAATTTTAAATGCAGCTTATAGCATATTTAAGTTTTAATGAAGATTTTTATTCAAAAAAATTTTAAATCGAAAACAGGTTAAAATTTTGTTTTATAATTTTTAATTTATTTAGCAAATTAGGTATTACGAAATAATTGTAATAATCAATTAAGGAATTAATTTTATATATAATAATTAATTCTCAAATGAAAAATATTTAAACAAAATGGATGAAAATTTTGAAATTAGTGAGACATAAAAAAAACCAACAGCTTTTTCATTTTGAAAATGGAGATAAAACCAACAGCTCCAATTACCAAGGGTTCGTTCGTAAACACAAAATCGCTAGCTTATTTTCCTATTTTGATGTTTTTGGCTGGAAATGGTCGTTCATACAATATTACTTGCCTATTTAAGCAAGCGATTTGACAGATAAAGTTGTTCAGAAACTCCATTTCTATTCCAAAATAGGCGATTCGATCGCCTATTTTGGACTCGCTGTTTTTGAGATCCTAAATAAGAACTGAGATCTAAAAGTGACTTTTGCGGTTTTTATTTGATTTTAATCAAAACAAATACAATATCATTATTAAAAATATAAATTTTATATTTTATTTTGTGTGTCTCATTTATTTACTAGAAATATGAAATTTGTTGTTTTTAAATCTGCATCAATATTTTAAAACAAAAATTAATCAAATAAAAATTCAAAACTTAAATTATTTGTTTTTATTTTTCATAATTTGAAATCTGCAAATAATATTTTCTTCACACAAACCAAACATGTTTGTGTTGTGTTTAGTTTGTTTTTCCTGTTGCTAAATTATTATAATTATTGTGATAACTGATATGTTTTAATACATAATTATTAATTTTTAATACTGCATATATATATTTAGGCAACAGGTCGTTCGGAAACAAAATGCCAATTCTTGTTCTTGTTGAAGAACTGATAGCCACGCCCCTTGGATTGACAGTTGCCTATTTAAGAAAATAAGCAAGCGATTTGGTGTTTCCGAACGAAACCCAATTACATTTAACGATTGAAAATAAAATTAATTAATAAGTTTTTGCAACCAATTCAATCGCCAGTCTCAAACTGTTTCCTTAAAGTTTTCGAGTAAATTATAATCTTAAAATTAAATTTGTTTTTGGAAATTTTTAAAATAAATTTAATTACGACTGAAGTAATTGAAAAATAATGCATTAACAGGAAATAAGATTTGAAATTGATTATAACTTTTATAATCCAACATTTCGTTTATTTATTTATATATTTTAGTTAATAACACATTTCTGTTATTTAATAATTAGATATTTTGCATAGAAGTGTCAACATTTTTCAAATTTGACATTACATATACATTAAATGAAATTCGTTCGAATACTAATGTCGAATTCTTTTCACCCAAATCCATCAAAAAAATTGATGTAAATCAAAAATTTTGTTCTATTCACGCAAAAAATTTTTCAACAATTTTTTTTTTCGATTTACATAAAAAAAATGTGCATTTCTTCGTAAATTTTTTTGACATTACTAATATCAACAAAGAAAATTTAAAAAATAAACGTTTTGTTAACGACAATTTTTATATAACTATTAATTTTGAAGAATTAATTATTGTGTTTTATATTATATATATACAATAATGTAACTAACATTTAATAGAATAACTCATAATAAATAAAAAAAACTCTAAAATGGATGTATTAGAATTAAAATATTATATTTCATTGGGCGGATGAAAAAAGATGAATCATAGAAAAAAACGAAGCCGCTTTTCTCTAAAATAAAGTAATTTAAATTGAAAACAAATATGAATGAATAAAACAAAATTATTTTATTTACAAATTAATTGAATCTTTTATGAATATTTCAATACGCAATTGCAGAATAAGCTATTATACGAAATTTTTCAAATTTAAAAGTTGACAACCGCCATTTAAATATCACTAATACAAACATATTTCACATCAACTTTTGTTTTTTATTCTTTTCAGACCCGAATTTATAAATTGATTTAGAAAAGTGAAAAGAAAACCACATTTGAACCTCGCGTCTTTTGATTGGTTCATTAACTATTTAATGACAATGAGACCTCATTAAGTATTTCGAACTCACATCTAGCTTTACTTCATTGCCATGGTGCCATTATAGAAGAAAGAAATATAGAATTAAATACAATAAAACTGTCTTTGAAAAATTCAAAGCTTATTTAGGAGAATAATTCGGTGGTATTTTAAAAATACCAAACAATTTAACGAATAATCACTTAACCGAGTTCTAACTTTTCGCTTAAAATTTGATATAATAGAATATACCCGCTCTTGTTCGGTTGGTGTTGGACATATCGTTAGTATTGCATTATACATCTGCTGCAAAATTTTAGTTCTTTCATCAGTTTTTTAAATATAAAAAATTCTTCGCGAAGCTAAGAAAATGGTTTTTCTATGGCATTATTAATCCAATTCTTTAAAGATGTAGATGCCACGATTGGCTTTACTTCATCTACTATCCTCAAATCAGTTGAGTCTGACTAAGCATATTTAACCAACGATTGTTTATTGTTGCAACAGGCAGTTTAATGTTACGTTCTAATTCTCTCTTGCATAAGGTGACCAGACGTCCCGATTTTAGCGGGACAGTCCCGATTTTTAACAATTTGTCCCGCGTCCCGCGGCATTTTAAAAATGTCCCGACTTTTGAACAGAATTTCGAATTCGAATGAAAAATAAATTCATTATTCAAAATTAAATTTGAACAATTTTGTTATAGATTAAGAGCTCGTGATGGCCAGGCCTTCGTTATTTTATAAAAGCTGAAAGTTTCTCTGCGCATACCCCCTACTCAGTTAGGAACGATTAGCGACATATGAAGTTTGGATCATGGTGGCTTTGGCAGGGAGCAGGTAACAAAGGGGCCGCCAAAGTTTCGTGAAAGTATGTAAGGTTATTTTTTTATATATTCTTCGGGATAGTGGTAGAAGTCACGTCACCCATTGCTAGACACTTACTATCGTGGTAACCCCCTGCCAGACACCCTTAAACTTTAACAAATTGATAAAGTTTAAGGGTGTCTGGCAGGGGGTTACCACGATAGTAAGTGTCTGGCAATGGGGGACGTGACTTCTAATACTATCCCGAAGAATATATAAAAAAATAACCTTTTATACTTTCACGAAACTTTGGAGGCCCCTTTGTTACCTGCTCCCTGCCATAGCCACCATGATCCAAACTTCATATGTCGCTAATCGTTCCTGCTTGAGTAAGGGATATGCGCAGAGAAACTTTCAGCTTTTATAAAATAACGGAGGCCTGGCCGGGCTCTCAGTCTATTATGCTTCATACAAAAATTTTCTTAGTTTAAATATATATAAATAAATTAAAATTATATGACAATAGTGTAGTAAACACTAAACATAAACTGAGCTCCACTCTGTCTTCTATTTAAATTGCAAATAAAATTACTAGGTCATTCAATAAGTCCGTAGGATGACACATAGATGGCGTTACTAGAATTTTTTCCATATGATTTTTATTTAGTACTAACCTTCAAACGATTTGTGTTTAAATTAGACAGCAATCTGACTATTTATTCGTGAGTTATAGCATTTTGTGTGAAACAACTTTTGTTTTTGAAAAAAAAATGGAAAAAAGTGAATTTCGAATTTTAATAAAGCATTGCTTTTTGATGAAAAAAAAATACAGTGGAAACCAAACAATGGCTTGATAAACATTATCCAAACTCTGCTCCACCGGGACAAATGGTAGAGAAGTGGATGGCTGAATTTAAATGTGGTCGTACCAGCACAAAAGATGCAGAGCGCAGTGGACGCCCAAATGAGGCTGTTATTCCAGAAAACATAAAAAAACTCCACAAATTGGTTATGAACGATCGCAAATTGAAGGTGCACGAAATAGCTGACATTGTAAAGGTAGCAGATGGTAGTGTTTTTACCATTTTACCATTTGGGTATGCGAAAACTCTGTGCAAATTGGGTGCCGCGTGAGCTCACAGTCGACCAAAAACAACAACGAATCGATGCTTCGGAGGAGTCTTTGGCACTGTTAAACCGCAATAAAAGGGAATTCTATCGTAGATATGTGACAATGGATGAGACATGGCTTCACAATTACACAAAAAAATCCAAAAGACAGTCAGCTGAGTGGACAGCAGTCGACGAACCGAATCCAAAGCGAGCAAATACGCAACAGTCGGCCGGTAAGGTGATGGCGTCTGTATTTTGGGATACGAACGGAATAACATTCGTCGACTATCTCCAAAAAGGAACCACCATCAACAGCGAGTATTACTGTGAACTTTTGGATCGATTGAAGGCTGAAATCGCAAAGAAACGGCCACATTTGCAAAAGAAAAAAGTGTTGTTTCACCAAGATAATGCACCGTGTCACAGATCGATGAAAACGATGGCAAAATTGAATGAATTGGGCCTTGAATTGCTTACCCACCCACCATATTCTCCAGATTTAGCCCCCAGCGACTTTTTCCTGTTTTCAGATCTCAAGAGAATGCTTGATGGAAAGAAATTTAAGTCCAATGATGAAGTAATCGCTGAAACTGAGGCCTATTTTGACGAGAAAGAAAAATCGTACTATAAAAGTGGTATAGAAAAGTTGGAAAATCGCTATACTCGTTGTATCGCCCTCGAAGGCAACTATGTTGAATAAAAAAATCGAGTTTTGTCAAAATGTTGTTTTTTTCTTACTTATCCTACGGACTTATTGAACGACCTGTTATATATATAATTATATATATATATATATATATATATATATATATATATATATATATATATATATATATATATATATATATCAGTGGCGGATTATCATACAAGTTTTAAGGCAACCGCACCAGGGCCCCGCGATTCAGGGGCCCCAAGCATAAGCAAAACAGAAACTAAAACCAGACAAGTTTGAAATATATTTATTATTAAAATTACGGGGTGTGTGAAATAGATAAGCTCCTCGTGCTGCACCCTGGATTACGCAAATAGTCTATTTCAACTTGGTAGCCAAACATTTCATTTCGAACTCTTGGCTGTGATACAAAAAAAAAAAACTAAAAAAAAAAATAAAAATGAACCAAAACCAAAATCAAAATCACAAAAAAACGGTACTTTTCAGCACCATAAGACAAAAAATATTGGACCTTCAGTCCGTATTTTGCAATTGAACATTGAAGGCATAAGCAAGTCAAAAACTGAACATTTACAAAGATTATTAAAAGATTACGACATCGACGTTATAATTCTGCAAGAAACGCATGCAGCAGATGAAGCGCAACTTACCTCTAGAGGAAACATTGTTGGTTACAAATTAATTAGTGCTATTTACCATCAATCATATGGATCTGCCACGTATGTTAAGTCAGAAATCCTGAACTGCACGCACGTACTTACACAGATGGACAACGATATACATCTTATTGTTGTTGATATATCGGATACGAAAATTGTAAACGTATACAAGCCTCCAAATACAGGATGGTCAGCTGCTACTCTACCATTATTTTATCATCCAGCAATATATGCTGGTGACTTCAATAGCCATCACACTCAGTGGTCCTACTCAAATAATAATACCAATGGCGTGCAACTGACCGACTGGGCGGATGATAACAACATGTTCCTGGTATATGATGCGAAAGACTTGAAAACCTTTAGATCAGCAAGATGGCGACGTGATTACAATCCCGACCTCTGTTTTTCCACAAAAAACGAACAACGTAACCCTATTCCAATATCTAGGGCTGTCTTACAAGGTTTTCCACGCTCTCAACATCGTCCAGTAATTCTTGAGGTAGGAATCCAAATTCCACTCGTTAACTCTACTCCTCAACCTAGATGGAATTTTAACAAAGCTGATTGGGATAAATATAGGATGAAGTTGGATGCAGTGATTCGCTGGATCCAACCCATTCCTAAAAATTACGATAGATTTGTTGGAGCCATCATCTCTTTCGTGAAGAATATATTCCTGGCTGGAGTAAAGAGAGCGATATATTATATGAGGAGTACCTTAGTAGTGGTGAGGCAGACGTGGCTGATGACTTAATATACTCACTGGACGCCGCGAGAAAACAAAAGTGGATTAAGGCTGTTGAAAACATTGATTTTTCCCATTCAAGCAGGGAAGCATGGAGTCTCCTTCGGAAACTGGGTGGCTCAAACTCAATTACTCGTGCTAACAATGAAATAAATCCAGAGGACATTGCAAATCACATAGTAAATATGTCTCGTGCTTCTATTAATCGCCTTCATAAGAGAACAATTAAACGCAAATTAAGAGAAATGAAGCGCAATTGGTCGTCTCCATCAAAGTATGCGAACTCTTTTAGTAGCGAAGAACTAGAATCAGCTCTGTCCCAAACAAAAAACGGAAAAGCAGCTGGCTACGATGGCATTTTTCCAGAATTTCTTAAGAATGCTGGAAAAAATGTAAAACAGTGGCTAACTAAATTTTTCTCGAATGTCCTAGAAACCGGCAACCTACCAAAACATTTTAAGACTACGAAAGTGATAGCGATACTTAAGCCAGGTAAACCATCCAATGAACCAGGAAGCTATCGCCCGATTGCCCTTTTGAGCACCTGCTATAAATTGCTAGAACGGCTCATATACAATCGTACAGCACCGATATTGAATGACCAGATCCCAGTCGAACAAGCTGGTTTTCGTCCCAATCGCAGTTGCACTGACCAACTGCTCGCTCTAACATCCTATATCGAAGCTGGGTATCAAAAACAACTAAAAACAGGCGCAGTATTCATCGATCTTACTGCAGCATATGACACGGTCTGGCGAATTGGGATTATATATAAGCTGTTCAATGCAATACCTTGTAGCACCATCTCGCGTTTAATTAACAACATGCTGAGTAATCGTGTATTCAAAGTTCATCTAAATAATTCCTGCAGTAGGTCTAAAATGCTTAACAATGGTTTACCACAGGGTTCCGTCCTGGCGCCATTACTTTTTAATCTGTACATTCATGACATTCCTGACACAACATCAAAGAAATTTGGTTACGCTGATGATTGGACCCTGGCCACTCAAAACAAAGACATGGGTGTTTTGGAGGATTTGCTCTCAACTGACCTAGCGATAATGAATGACTATTTTCGAACGTGGAGTTTATTTCCCAATCTAAGTAAAACCGAGAGCTCCTGTTTCCACTTAAACAACAAACTGGCAAAACACGAACTATCAGTGTTATTTAACGGCACTGTCATTAAATACAATCAACAGCCAAAGTACCTGGGCATTACTCTCGATAGAACTCTTTCTTTTAAACTCCACCTAGAAAATACGTCACAAAAACTTAAAACGAGAAACAATATATTGCACAAACTGGCAGGCTCTACATGGGGTGCTACTCCAGCTACCCTCCGAACAACTGCTCTAAGTCTGGTTTACTCAGTGGCTGAGTATGGCGCACCAGTCTGGTTGAATAGCACACATACTCAAAAAGTTGACTGCCAGCTGCATGCTACGATGCGTACTATAAGTGGTACTATCAGATCCACCCCTTTACCTTGGCTCCCTGTGTTAAGCAATATCGCTCCACCTGCACTCAGACGCTCGCATGCTCTCATGCGTGAACATAAAAAGGTAACCAACAACACCACGTTACCCTTGCACGAATATTACGGTGACCACACTCGTTGTCGATTGAAGTCAAGAAAGCCTCCACATAAAACTGCCAGCAGCCTGCTGGCAACTGATTTTAATATCTTGGATGCCTGGTACACCTCCTGGCAACATTACAACACAACTGGCCTTTCTATTACTAACCCGACTTCTACCCAACCTGGTTTCGATTTGCCACGTCATACCTGGACTACATTTAACCGAATAAGAACGAATCATGGACGTTGTGCTGATTCTTACATTTTTTCTGTATTTAAGTGTTTATAATTTCATCGAATTTAATTTCGTCCAAAATTTCATTTGCAATAAAAAGAATGGATAAATCGTTCAGACGATCATTACTCATAGTATTACGCAAATAACTTTTGATTAACTTCAGTTTTGAAAATGATCGTTCGCCTATAACATTATCGACAAACATGCATAAAAAAATTCGTAATAAAATATCGATATTCGGAAAAGTGGTGGAAAGATTATTATTGAACATTGTTTTGTACATCGATTCATAATTTAAATTATCAAATGTGCAATAATTTTTGGCAAATTGACATTCGTCAATCAATTGATTTGCATTGAGATCTTTTGGGTATTTTACGGTTATTGTTCTGCAAGAATTAGCAATCTCTTCATCACTCATTAAATTTAGATGCATCAAAAACGATAGTACTCGTTTGAAATACTTGAAATCGTACTTGAAATCAGTTTTACTTTTAGCGGCACCACAGTCATTGTAGACCTGTGTTATCATTGAACATTGTTTTGTACATCGATTCATAATTTAAATTATCAAAAGTGAAATAATTTTTGGCAAATTGACATTCGTCAATCAATTGATTTGCATTGAGATCTTTTGGGTATTTTGCGGTTATTGCTTTGCAAGAATTAGCAATCTCTTCATCACTCATCAAATTTAAATGTATTAAAAATGAGTACTGGCTATCTAGATCTTCATAATCTTTAGCACGCTCTCTCAGATTGAAAAGAAAAGCCTTTATAATTGGCTTGAACAACGATTTTTCAAGGTGGTCTTTTTGTTCCTCCAGACAAAGTGTTTGTGACGTTGAGCAAGTTTGAATATTATTTGCGGTTTGAATATTAGATGAAACAGAATTTAAAAGCTGACAGGCATCATCAAAAATTTTTTTTGTAATATTTATTTTCCAAATCTGTAACTATTGAATCAAACAGTTTTTTGTCACCGAGACAGTTAAATTAGATTTTTGTAATGCTCGATTCACAAAATTAAACTTGATTAGTACACTTTTCCAGAGGACAAGCATCAAAATATTTTCGAATTGACATAGTTTTTTTATCAAACCTGTTACCACCGCTTTGTTATCATCACTGAAGCTTTCCTCATGTAGGGAAGATTTTAAAACATGCAACACTTTTAAATAACAAGAATGTAAAACGTGAACTGATTCGTATCTAGCTGACCATCTCGTTCCAGTTGCTCTCTTTAACATGTATTCGCAATTTTCGGTTAATTGTTCTTGTAATCGATTCCATCGAAAAGGGGAATATATACGAAAAATCCATAAAGTTTTTCAACCATATCAAAAAACTTAGTTGCAGCAGTATTGCCAGAAACACTATATTTACCGACTAAATTTAATGAATGAGCAGAGCAAGGGATAAAAATTGCTGTTTTATTTGTTTGACGAATCAATCTTTGTAGGCCACCATAAATACCTGCCATATTGTAAGCGTTGTCATATGACTGGCCTCTACAATTATCAATGTTTATTTCGTTTTCAATGTGGAATTTCATAATGATGTCAAAAAGATAATTCGATGTATGACCTTCGATTTCAATAAATGAAATAAATCGTTCACAAATGGTATTACTTTTAACATATCGAACACAAAAAGACAACTGGTCTGTATGGCTCACATCCTGAGTGGAATCGACACTAAACGAATAATATCTCTCTCTCTCTCTCTCTCTCTGGCGTTTACATCCCATGGAGGGATTTTGCCGTCTGTGCAATCAGCTTCCAATCGTCTCGTTCCATGACCAGTTGACCCCAGTTTCGACATCCTATATCACGAAGGTCTTTGATGATGTCATCACGCCAGCGTTGTCTAGGTCTTCCTCTTCGACGAACACCAGCTGGTTGTTGTTGGGACGCTTTTTTAATCATTCTATCTAATGGTGCCCTTTCTACATGACCAAACCATCTAATCCGGTTAGATTTAATGAATCCGATTACATCGCAGCCTCCAAGAAGCTGTCTGATTTCATGATTCATTCGGATTCTATACTGATTTTCAGCAACTTTACATGGACCATAAATTGTTCGTATGACTTTCCTCTCGAATGTTGATAAAATTCTACAATCGGAGGAAGTCAGTGTCCAGCTTTCGCTTCCAAAGGTAAGCACAGGTCGAATTAATGCTTTGTAAAGTGTGAGTTTGCACGACTGCGAAAGATGTTTAGATCGCAAAAGTTTTGAGTATGCGTAGAAAACTCTGTATGCGGCTGAGACACGAGCTTTAATATCTGCCTGCATGTCATTTGACGATGTTATTACAGACCCGAGGTATTTGAAGTTTTCCACACGTTCCACTTCATAGTCGCCAGTATTCAGATTGCCGGGAGGTTTATTCCTGGATGTTGTTAATAGTTTAGTCTTGCCGGTGTTAATGCATAATCCAAGTCGTTTAGCATTTCTTTCAAGCCGAGAGAGACTATCCTTGATATCGCTTGTTCTACGTCCGAGAAGCACAATATCATCTGCATAGCCAAGAATTTGACTAGATTTGTTAAATATACAGTTTTGTGTCTCAATGCGGCTTTTTCTTATCGCGTACTCAAGCGCCAAATTAAATAGTACGGGTGCGAGTGCATCACCTTGTCGAACACCTGATGTTATATCAAAAGAGTCAGAAACTGACCCTTCGATTACTATTCTACAGTTTGATCCCGATGTTGTGAGTTTGCACAGAGAAACAAGTTTCTCTGGAATACCAAGGCATATGAGTGCAGACCAGAGGTTGTCGCGGATGATGCTATCATATGCTTGCTTGAAATCAACGTAGAGCTGGTGAATACTGATGTTGTACTCCCAACATTTTTCCAGAATCATCCTTAAGGTAAAACATTGATCTGTGGTTGAACGGTTGGGACGAAAACCACACTGATAGTCGCCGATGATAGATTCGGCAAACGGGATGAGCCGAGCGAGTACGACATTAGCTAGTATTTTATATGCAGTGTTCAACAGTGCGATTCCACGATAATTTGCACACTTTAGGCGGTCACCTTTTTTATGTAGCGGAACAATGAGAGCTGTTTTCCATTCAGCAGGTAGTTCTTCTTGGTCCCAGATTGCAAGAATCAGATCATATATACGTGAGACCAGAGCTGCTCCTCCATTCTTAAGTAGTTCTGCAGGGATTCCATCGATACCTGGTGATTTGCCATTTTTTAATTTTTTGATGGCAGCTTCCACTTCTTCTATTGTTGGGTAAGGGACAAAAATCTCCTCACTTGACGGAGCAATTGCTCGAATAGGATGAACTTCGTTCGTCCTATTCAGTAGGTCTTGAAAGTGGGATCGCTATACTTCCAGCACATCACGTTCACTTGTTGTAAGCTCGTTGTTTCCATTTTTGATGGCTGTAGATCTTGGGTGGCAATCTTTGGTCAGATTCCGCGCATTGGCAAAACACTCTTTCGAATTTCCATTAGCCGCATGTTGGTTGATGTTTTCGATACAGCTCTTCATGTGTTCGCGTTTGTTTTTCCGTAGGAGTTTTGCTGAGGCTTTTCTGGCGCATAGATAATCAGTTTGGGAGCTTCGGGTATTTCTTGTTAACCATTTTTCTCGCAGTTTTTGTTTGTGCTCAATGCTTTCGCGGCACTCGTCATCAAACCATTCGTTACGTGATTTCGGTGGTCGTTTTCCGATTGTAGTTTGTGCTGCGGATATGATGGTTGATTGAAGCGTTTGCCATTCTTCTTGTATGTTTAATGGCATCTCAGATGGGATGTCATGCTCTTCTATGTTTTGCGTTACAATTTCCTGATATCTATTCAGTGTTTCCAGGTGTTTAAATGCTTCGACATTCCAGCGCACGGTCTTTTTTGCTTGCCTATTAAATGTAGATGATAATTTGCACTTATACTTAAAGATGACAAGCATATGATCGGTGTCCATATCAGCACCTCTGTATGATCGAACGTCAGTTACACATTATTACACGAATAATATCGAGATTCTATAATTTCCGAAACAATGTGATTTTTAACATGTTTTGCCATGATAGAGATGAATTCTTCACAAATTGTGCTTGAAAGATACGATACTTTTTCTAAAAATATTCCGAATAATAAAAAAAAATCATTTGTCAATGTTACATGAAAAGAGTGTACCTTTTCCTTTAGTGGGGAAAAGGGATCAAATTTAGCCAATAATTCAAGGGATGCAAGAAAGTTTCCATTGTGTTTTGATCCTAAAATTTCATCGTGACCACGAAAAGCAAGTCCTCGTGATGCAATTTTAGTTGTATTATTAAAAGATTTCTCGAAAGTAAGTTCATTTTTGATACGCATTTTATATGTAAAATTATTGGTCATGTGATACTTAGACACTTGTGCTTTGAAATGTGATGAATTATTCCAATTATTGAATCTTTTTAATGAAAATGCTTGCGATTTTCCATTCAAATCACCAAATAAACGGCATACAAAACAAAAAACTGCTTCGACTGACGGTGAATAGATTAGCCAATCTCGTTTAATTTTTGTTGCATTTGTGAGTTTTCTATAAAAATGAAACTCACTGAATTTTCGACCATATTTTCTAGCATTTTTCATTGCATCTATGTTTTGACACGCAAAGGCACCTAAGAAACTAACTGTATAATAGTACTTTATTGTTGAGATGTTTAATGAACTAGTTTATTTTCGATCAAAAGTTTACAATGCGAGCGAGCAATGAGCATTGCAAATTTGTGAGAAAATAAAATTCATTAAACACGAAAGCAATACGACGTTTTACTCTTCCGACAGAGAACATGTTTTAATTTAAAAATAAAATTCATTGATAAAATAAATAAAACGAATGAAGAGGACATCTTTATAGTAAATTAGGACAAAGGACCTTGCTCCAAAGGAGGACAGTCCTACCGAAAAGAGGACACAAAATAATCTATGGGCTGATCACTATACAAAACTAATCGATCGAATTTCAAAGGAATCGATCCAGTACTTAAGGAGATTACTATTATGAACAAACGAACATTTACATTTTTATTTATATAGAAGAAGATAGAAGAAGATAGAAGAAGATAGATAGAAGAATATTTATTGAAATTCTATTAAAAGTTTATTGCAACACTAATCTTTATAAAATTGTTTGTGTATTTTTTTACTGAAAATAATAATTAAAAGTATTCTTTTTACTAGTTGAAATAAAATAAATCTGACTAAAGTCTAATTTAAATATTTTGTTTATATTTATTTCAATAACTTTTCTAAAAAAAGTGTTTTAGTTATTCTATTTTCTAGAGTATCGGTACTACACCGGTAACGTGAGAAACTTTGTCAGTATTGGCAAAACGGAAATTTTGGAAGCGCTACTCTCGATGTAAATATGTTATTGATTACATTCATTTTGAAAAGTTATCGTTCAGCTGGGAACGGTAACGGTAACAGTATTGACATCGAGCCTAATTTCATAGAAATAAAAAAAATAATCAAAATCTTTACAAACAATCTTTACAACAATCCTTACAACAATCAAATCAACGCTTGAAAACCGCCACTAATTCTGGCCATATTGTTTGCGTTGTCATATGACTGTCTCTGCAATTTTGTATGTCAATTTTGTTTTCTTCGAGGAATTTTTAAACGATGCCAAAAAGATACTCTTATGTTTGACCCTCAATTGAAATAAAAGCAACTAATCGTTCATTGATGTTACCATCTTTTACATATCGAATGCAAAAAACCAATTAATCCGAATGACTTACATCCAGAGTGGAGTCAACACTAATCGAATAATAAACTGCGTCAATGACGTCGGCTGCAATACGATTTTTGATTTCTTGCCCCATGGTGGTAATAAATTCGTCACATATTGTGCTTGAGAGGTACGACGTTCTTCATAAAAATATCCCAATAACAATCACTTTTATCATTTCATTAAGTTTGCTTCAGATGTCGCATACCTTTTCCTTTGTTGCCAAATTTATCACTATGCTCTTTTAAGAAAGGATCAAATTTAGCCAAAAGTTCAAGAGCTCCAAGAAAGTTGCCATTGTGATTCGAGCCCAGAGTTTCATCACTCTTGGAAGTTCGGAATTAAAACTTTTGTTTTTAATTTATTTTCTTTATAAATTATATATCTTTATTTAAAATATTCGAGTAGATTATTGCTTTTAGATTGCAAAATAGAGAAATCGAAAATTTTATTTGGAATTATTTATTTGAGAATCTGAGAAAACAATGGAACCCATAGTTAAAAACTGCTGCAAGAGTATCGTTTGAACTAGAGAATCAATTCATGATACACATTGTATATACTCTATTTCAGAGATTTTTTAAGGGTGTAATTGTTATCGTTTTTCGCAGTTCTGATTTCAGACATGCAGTTTTAAATCATCAATAAATCAGTTGTTTTTTAGCCATCAAAAATTAATTTTTGAAAATACTTTAATTTACTAGGGTTTTTTCGAAGCTGATGACCGTTTTATTAGTAATCAATTTTGGAAAATGAGGATAAAGGGCCCCCAAAAATTTACCCGCACCAGGGCCCCCTGAACTCTTAATCCGCCACTGATATATATATATATATATATATATATATATATATATATATATATATATATATATATATATATATATATATATATATATATTTATATATATATGTATATATATATATATATATATATATATATATATATATATATATATATGTATATATTTTTTTTTTTTTTTTTTTTAATAAAATGTGTTGTGTAATAGGGTTTAGAATATGTGTCACAACAACACATAAATACCTTTTAAGACCTAGGTCTAGACCTGGGTCCCACAACAACTGGCGTTCTGAGGTGTAGATTAACGCTTTTTTTAAACATCTGTGGGTTGAAGCCACCTGAGACTAAGTGTTCCGGCAAACTATTCCATTTGTACGCAGTTCGGACAAAGAAGTCTCTCTGCGATCTGCCAGTATGACAGCGCGGGATCTTTACCGTTTCACTGGTTGCGGCAGCCGATTGCCGAGTGGAACGGGGGTAAGAATAAGTTTGAGGCATGATGCCGCTGATTTCATCTGAGCACTGCTGATGACGATATTTGTAAAAAACAACGAGGTCAGCAACAGTGCGACGATGTTGTAGGGAATCAAGTTTTGATGTCAAAGTTCGATCACCTACAATTCGTATAGCTCGCTTTTGAACAGAGTCCAAGAGGGCCAAGATGGAAACAGAGGCAGCACCCCAAACTTGACAGCAGTACTCCATACAGGGACGAATATAGGACTTATAAACATGGAGCAATTGGTATGGAGTGAAAAATTTTTTGCATCTATTTAGGAGGCCGAGTTTTTTAGACGCGCTTTTTGCCATCGCCATTACATGATCGTTCCAGAGTAGGTCATTTGAAACTGTGACACCCAATAAACGAATGTTTTTACATTCACCTATTGGTTCATCACACATACTAAATAAAATATCTTTGGGGAACTCGGTCTTTAATCTGGAAACAATCAACAGCTGTGTTTTGGTGGAGTTGAAATTGACAAGGTTTTGGTCACCCCAGTCGGCGACTTTATTCAGGTCTTTGTTCACGTTTATGGCAGCGTCTCTCCGGGCAGGATTAATTCGTTCGTGCATTTTACCTTTTGAAGGAAGGGGCTCGAACGACTTGTGCAGAGTACTATCATCTGCAAAACTATTTATTGGGTTGCTGGTGATTTTCAACAATTCGTTGATATAAATCAAAAATAGGGTTGGGGACAATACTGAGCCTTGGGGTACACCAGCGTTAATTAGTTTAGACTCAGAAGAATATCCGTCTAAGGTTACCGAAATGTATCGGTCGGATAGAAAATTTTGAATCAGCTTCACAACATTGGGATGAAAACCGTACGCAACGAGCTTGTTGATTAAGTTGGCATGCCAGACTCGATCGAATGCCTTGGAGATGTCTAAAGCGATAACGTATGTTTCACCACCTTTATCAAGTATGCTGTTCCAACAATGC
>OY856186.1:180856553-180929053 GCA_963693315.1 Diogma glabrata
CAACTTAATCAACAAGCTCGTTGCGTACGGTTTTCATCCCAATGTTGTGAGGCTGATTCAAAATTTTCTATCCAACCGATACATTTCGGTCTCCTTAGACGGATTTTCTTCTGAGTCTAAACTAATTAACGATGGTGTACCTCAAGGCTCAGTATTGTCCCCAACCCTATTTTTGGTTTATATCAACGAATTGTTGAAAATCACCAGCAACCCAAAAAATAGTTTTGCAGATGATAGTACTCTGCACAAGTCGTTCGAGCCCCTTCCTTCAAAAGGTAAAATGCACGAACGAATTAATCCCACCCGGAGATACGCTGCCACAAACGTGAATAAAGACCTAAAAAAAGTCGCCGATTGGGGTGACCAAAACCTGGTCAATTTCAACTCTACCAAAACACAGCTGTTGATTGTTTCCAGATTAAAGACCGAGTTCCCAAAGATATTTTATTCAGTGTGTGTGATGAACCAATAGGTGAATGTAAAAACATTCGTTTATTGGGTATCACAGTTTCAAATGACCTACTCTCGAACGATCATGTAATGGCGATGGCAAAAAGCGCGTCTAAAAAACTTGTCCTCCTAAATAGATGCAAAAAATTTTTCACTCCATACCAATTGATCCATGTTTATGCGTCCCTGTATGGAGTACTGTTGTCATGTTTGGGGTGCTGCTTCTGTTTCCATCTTGGCCCTCTTGGACTCTGTTCAAAAGCGGGCTATACGAATTGTGGGTGATCGAGCTTTGATATCAAACTTGATTCCCTACAACATCGTCGCACTGTTGCTGACCTCGTTGTTTTTTACAAATATCGTCATCAACAGTGCTCAGATGAAATCAGCGGCATCATGCTCAAACTTATTCTTACCCCCGTTCCACTCGGTAATCGGCTACCGCAACCAGTGAAACGGTCGAGATCCCGCGATGGCATACTGGCAGATCGCGAAAGACTTCTTTGTCCGAACTGCATACAAATGGAATAGTTTGCCGGAACCCTTAGTCCAGGTGGTTTCAACCCGCAGAAGTTTAAAAAAAGCGTTAATCGCAACACCTTGGAACGCCAGTTGTTGTGGGATCTAGGCTTTTAAGACCTGTGTGTTGTTGTGACACATATTCTAAACCCTACACCCTATTATACAGCACTTTTTGTTAAAAAAAAAATTAAATAAGTGTCCTCAAATGGTAACATCAATTGTTCAAACAGAAAATATTTTTCAGTCATATTTAGTTGAGAAAAGGACGTTTGTTTTATTTACCATTCAAAACTTCTATAAAACGACCAAACCCCGAAAATATAATTTTGGTCACTATTCAGAGAAGTTTCTTCATCCCGACCACCTCCGTAAAATGACCAGAAATTTACAGTCCCATTAGTGGTCGCTTTCGGGAGGTTTCACTGTATATATTTATATTTATATATATATCAGGGTTGTAACGTATAATACGGTAACGTATAAAACACGTAATATACGTACGTATAAAACGTATAAAACGTACAGTATAAAACACACAATTATTTACGTTTTATACCGTATAAAAGTAAAATCCTTAATAAATAAAAACACATTTATATAACATTAACGCGGGCGTTAACTCGTATCGTACTCGTGATATTTAATATTTATAAAGCCTAGATTTCGGGACTAATACTAAGGAACAGTTGCTTTAGAAAATATAGCGTCGGCATGATAATTTCTTACCCAACTATTCCTATTAGTTCAGAAAACTTCTACATTTAACGTAAATGCTTCTTTTCAAAATATAATTATTTATTTTCAAAACAAATTTAGTCTGCAATAATTTGACATTTCCAACCATACCTATTATTTATCAATGACCAAAAATGAATTTACTCAATAAACTTCTCACTAAACTTTTTCGTTTGACGTAAATACATATTATTTTAACTATTACAACTTTTGTATAAAAAGCAGATTTGATCTGCAAGAACCTGTTATTTTCAAACTGTGTCTATTAATTGGAAGTGGTGCAACCCGGATTCACACAACAAAATTTTTTTAAAAACATCTCTCTAATAATCTCTAATAATTTCCCTTACTGCTATGAAAAAACGACATTTATTCTGAAACAACATTATATTTGCAGCTGTTCTTATTAGATGGGAGGAGCTGAAGTTGGATTGAACCATATTTTATATATTCAATAACATTTCATGATGCCAAATAATTAAGTTCATGAGCCAAATGTTTCTAATCCAAATGTTTCCCATTAAGTAAATCTTGGAATCAAAATGAAAGAAAATCATATAGTATACGGGTTGAAAAATTCAAAAATAATTTAATTGCTTGAGTTTAAGTGCTCAAAAAATCTCTAATATACAATTCAAAATTTTCAATATTCAAATCTAGTGAATTAAAAATTATTAACCAGTTTAATGAACAGTAACATAGTCTTTCGTATAAAGTATAAAAATATACATTCAAATAACATCTAGAATTTAAATAGTTTTTCTTATAAATTATAAAATATATAAATAATTTATAACTACGTAATTATATTTTTACTAAAATATATATATTTTTACTAAAAATATAATTAATATCTGAAGTAAGAAGTATTTTTAATTTTTTATGAATGAATTTCAAAAACAAAATCATATTATACGTTTTATACGTTATATACGTTTTATACGTTTTATACGTTACGTATTATACGTGTAACGTATAAAACGTTTTATACGTGTATATTAACAACCCTGATATATATATATATATATATATATATATATATATATATATATATATATATATATATATATATATATATATATATATATATATATTTATATATATATATATATATATATATATATATATATATATATATATATATATATATATATATATATATATATATATATATATATATATATATATATATATATATATATATATATATATATATATATATATATATATATATATATATATATATATATATATATATATATATAATCTTTTTTTCATTTTGATTTTCCGTCTCCGCTTATCATATATAGTCGTTTGGCACCAAAATTTTTCCAAAATTCCGAGATGAAGCACATTACAATAGGTAGATTTTTAATCTACCTAAAACTTATAAACAATTAAATTTGCAAACGAAAAGTAATTTTATATATGTACATATATATTGGTAATATATCAATTAATTTTTAATTAAACAGCAACGAAAAATTAAATATGTAAAACTAATTTACAATAAAACTTACTGTCAAAAATGAGAATAAAATATATTTTGTGTTCGAAAAAATAAGTTGAAATGAAAATAGCAGAAAATTTCCCTCCGCAAATTAAATACCAGTTTCGAACTGTTTATTGTTATTGTTTATTTTTAAATAGAAGAATAGAAGATAGAAAATTTTCACTGAATAGGGAATTTGGTTCTAAATAAAATGAACTAGGAATATAAATAAACTTTCATAATAAAATGAACTTAGCACACTTAATCCTTTTAAGCGCAGTACTAATAGGTTTCAAAAATGTGGCAGAATGCCTTTATGACGACATTGTTTTGAGTTTTGGGCAGAGATGCATATTAAACATAAAACTGCAAAAGTACAAGTATTTTATTTCTATTAAGAAATGTATTACAAAACTAACACGCAACAACGAAATACATACAACACTAAATACATATTTTAAGACATAATAAAATCCAAGTAAAAAACCCCTCAAAGGATACGGTGAAATATTCTAACTTAATAGACATGATACATGATGTTCGTTCGTTCATGGCAAATGCTGCTTTTGGAATCTGGTTCTTGCCATCTGATAAATGTTTAACGCTGTTGTCCAACATGTTCGAATGTTCAAACTTAATAGAACATTGATTCAATTACGACTGATGATGCTGCCGTTAGGAAAAAAGTAGAAGCTTTGAATAATGCTTATCGTCAATTGTGTTTATTTCAATCAGCTAACGGTTATAAATATTTTATATAAGAAACATCAGCAATATTCATGCAAGAGAAATAGATATTTTGAAGAAACAGACCTTTGGAAGACAAAAATGAGTTTGCAGTATTATTTGCCGTTGTTCATGTTCGGCATGGCGAAATAAGTTCCGTAATAGCAAAAATTATAAAAGTTGTGGTGTTTCGCAAATTACCAATAAAGTAAGACAACATACAAAAACATGGTACGGTTGTAAAAAAACAGTTTTCCTTGATTCTATATTCAAGATCGAGCAGCCTTTTTGCAATACTAGAAAGATTTTATAAAGTAGAAAGTGTAATTAGAATAAGTTTAATCGCCATTGAATCTGATTTAAACTTTTCAGTAAAATTGTGAACTGATATTCATAAGCCTTTGCACCCAATATAAGATGCTGTAAAGACAGTGTCGATATACGACGTAAATCTATATGTTTCTGATATAAAAATAACATTTGAACTTAGATGGACGTAGTGCACAAAAAACATTCATAAGTAAAGAACTTAAAGGAGTTCCTGTGATGTATACATATTGTTACGTTTTTACAACCTTACTTCCAATTGGCCTTACTCACAATTCGATAAACGCAATTCCCAAATCTCTTCAGAGTTCGATCACTGATTAGTTAGCACAAACACCAGGTTTTATTAAGTATTCAACACCTTAATTGTTCCACAACAACAAGAAAACAATACAGCAAACAATATTTCTGACGAGAATATTTTTCAACAGCTTCAGAACTCCAACGGTTTATTGTAGAAATTTCCAGTACTACAACGTTCAAAATAATACACTAATTATTTCTACTTAATAACACTTTAAACTTTATTTACAAAACTAATTTTAAATATCACTTTTATAATTTTAACTTTACCGTCACACGTTTAAAATAAAACTAATTAAAAACTACAAGAGGTAATTTGCTTATATACCTTCTGCAATAATTCTAGATAATTCGAGGTCACTTTTTAGAAACCTTGAGAAAATATTAGAATATTCGATTATTTTACGTTATGTTGATTTGATTGATAAAATCATTCAATTTTATTTATTGGACCCAAGTTCTAAGAAATACAACAACAACACTATTCATTTCATTAATTTGTTGTGTTTCGTTGTGATTTGATTTTTTCTGGAAGGGACTGTAACCGGAAGCTCAGATTCAGAAGTATGCACTTCCAGTGATTGACTAACTGCGTTCATATTATAGCATTATCAAAATTAACAATAAAAGAAAAGCTGCAAAGTACAAATGAACAAAAAATGAACATTTTGTGAACATGAACATTTGTGTGAAAAATGAACATTTAAAAGTTAAATTGGTGTTTTCTAAGAATGTGGCAAATATTTAGAGCAAGCTTTTAATAAATTATTTATCATACGAACAACAAGTGTTGAATTCGAGCGTGCGTTTGCAGCAGCTGGTCTGATTTGCACTAAACGAACTTGAATGACTTTAGAGACAATGTGTTTCTTACGCCAATATTTTACTAATCAAAACCTTGAAAAATTTCAATATATAAAATATTTTTAAATAATAACACATTTTTGGAAGAAAATTTCCTCAAATGTGTTATTATTTATTATTACACGCTAATTTAACTTACACAGTTAAAAAAAACTTGAATATAATGCAAATTGCTACACATATAGGTCCTACATATAGGTCCATATAGTCCTCTTTGCATTAATATTTAACAGAGTACTTAAAATATAAAGCTTGTTGTATTACATATGTCTATAATTTGCATTAAATAATATTACGCGCAACATTTTTTTTTTGTATGACATTTTAATGCAAATTGCATTATAATTTCGAGTTACTTTGATTATTGCGCACCTGTATTTAACACAAACATTAATTGCTGCAATTACGTAGTTATAAACAGGGTGTCACACGAAAGTTGTCCCACCGGTTAACTGGGGATACCTTGGAATAGCGCTAACAACTTTTGTTCAAGCATTTTGCTAATAGTTCTTTTGTTTCGCGGAAAACGGTTTATTTTGTTTTTTTATTCCTTATCAAATTAAAATGCCTCTAAATTCAATAGCGAAGAAGTTAGGAGGTCGCAGTTTTTTTTATTTGATTCATAAGTTTGTGTATTAAAACGCTTAAACATTTGACAAAGATTACTTTGATACTTTTGACGCTATTCCTTTACAAAGTCTATTTTTAGTTAAAATTTAAAAATAATAATACTTTGCTTTCCATTATTTCAAAAACGGTGATATACGTCATAATTTTTTTTTCAGTGGAAATGTTCCTTGAAATGTCAACTTGAAAGTTACGTTGGTTAAAACCAGTGTAATCCACTTCAGTTATCTCAAACCAGAAATATCTCTCAAGCTTTCCAAAGAAGAATGGAAATGTGTATTGCGAATGAGGGTGAACATATTGAAAATTATCTTTAATAAATAAAAATAACATAATATTTTTTATTAATAATTTCTTTTGTGTTTTATTACGAGGTTATTTAAGTTAAAATTGATTGATTCAAGCTCAAAATAAAATTTTGAAGTTTTAATTTTAAGAGCTAGCTCAAGATGGTCTTGAAATTTTTGGTTTTAACCAAAGTAACTTTCAAGTTGACATTTCAAGGAACATTTCCATTGAAAAAAAAATTATGACGTATATCACCGTTTTTGAAATAATGGAAAGCAAAGTATTATTTTTTTTAAATTTTAACTAAAAATTGACTTTGTAAAGGAATAGCGTCAAAAGTATCAAAGTAATCTTTGTCAAATGTTCACCCGTTTTAATACACAAACTTTTGAATCAAATAAAAAAAAACTGCGACCTCCTAACTTCTTCGCTATTGAATTTAGAGGTATTTTAATTTGATAAGGAATAAAAAAACAAAACAAACCGTTTTACGCGAAACAAAAGAACTATTCGCGAAATGCTTAAACAAAAGTTGTTAGCGCTATTCCAAGGTATCCCCAGTTAACCGGTGGGACAACTTTCGTGGGACACCCTGTATATTGTGATAAAATAAAAAAAATTTGATCTGTATTTTAACATAAATAAAATTTATATCACTTCACTTATATATTTGTCATATTTTGAGTTTCACATTTCACTTCACTTATACATTTCCAATTATTATTGTAACAAAATCACTACAACTATTGTGTTCTATGTTTTTAAAAGTTAGACAAACATACATAATATACTTAGTTTATTTAATTTTATATTTTTAACACGCATAATTTAACCAATAATTTTAATTAAAACTTCATCTTCAAGAACTCAGATATTATCACTTTGAAATTTCAAAACTTAAACTAATTTCATTTCTAATTTCAATACGACCACAAAAAAACGAATTCAAACAAAAAATTTAAAAAAAATGATGTACAAAACAAATAAACAGAGCAGAAAATCTTAAAATCGGTTAACATTTGTACAACTAACGAAAATTACGATTATTTATTTATTAAATTGTAGCAAGTTGCATTCAAACTTCTAGCAGTTCTATAGAAATAAACTATCATGCAAGAGTTGTTTTAAAGTTTGTAGATATGCATCAAAATTATCTTTAATGCAACATTTGCTTTGTAATTCAATAATAACCTGCATTGCATAGCTCCTATTGCAAGGCCTGCTTTAAAAATTGCAGTTACTTTTTCAACTGTGTATAAAGAGATGGTAAAAACTACTTCATTGAAATAATAAGATAAAAGTTTTATATTTAGCTTAATTACCGGTTAACCGTTTAAAGTAGTTTTTTTGGTTATCATTTGTTAGAAATGGTACCCCTTCATGGTTATCAGTTGTTGCAAATGGTCCCGTTACATCCACTGCGATTCTTTCAAATGGAGCGCCTACGTTGTATTTCTTTATTTAAAATTAATATCATAAATTAAGCAATTTTAGTTAACTTTTGAACCACACAACTTGTATTACTTTGGTCTGAAATACCTAAGTATTATATTCTCGAGCCAAGAGTTAAATTTTTAACCCCACTTTTTAGACATTTCACGACGGACCTACTGATTCTAAAATAGCAAAAAAAAATGACTGTCTGTCTGCCGGCCGGCCGGCCGTCCAACAGTCACAACCTACGAAATCTAGAAAACCTCTGGAAGGATTTCAAAAATTTTTGTTTCCAAAAATAGGTATACTCAATGAGAAGAGCCGAAAGGACGATGTGTTCGATAACTGTACCGTAAGTGTGTCAAAAAATCTTCAAGTGTGTCAAAACAAGGAAATTTGCATATTTTTGCTAAAAAAACGGTCATTTTAAGTTTTAATGAGTAGTAACCTTGAACTTAAAGAAATCTTGATAGTTGAACATGAAAATATGGAGGGGCTGAAATCCCAAGCTCTGAGATATCAAGACTTCGGTCTGGGTTATGTTAAGGATTTTGATATAGTTTTCGGCAAAAAACTTTTATGAGGACATTGTTTTTGGCAGCGATCTATATCAAACATAAAACTCTTTGTTAAAGTACCTGAATTTTTTTATCTCTGTTTAGAAATTTAATACAAAACAAACATGAAATATTGATACGTTGCCGGAAAATTTTAACAGATCATAAATTAATATAACTTGGTGAAAAGATGATACACTCAGCAAACTACTCAAAAACCTCTCCAATTACCGTTTCAAGAAAATATTACAAAAATTCATATTTCTTTCCAAAAATATTCTAAACATTATAATAAAATCAAAAACTTAAAATATTTTTTTTTCAAAGTTCTAAAAACATTCCAACAATTATTACAAAATCAAAGATTGAAACTTTTTTCAAAATTCTAAAAATATTGCAAAAATTATAACAAAATCAAAAATTGAAACTTTTTCCAATATTCTTAAAATATTGCAAAAATTATAACAATATCAAAAATACAAATTTTGTTTAAAATTCATAAAATCATAATAAAATCAAAAATTTTAATTTTTTCAAAATTCTAACAACATTGCAAAAATTACAACAAATTCAAAAATTAAAACTTCTTTCAAAATGCCGAAAATATTCCAAAAATTATAATAAAATCAAAAATTGAATTTTCAAAATTTTAAAAATATTCCGAAAATTCTTACAAAATCAAAAATTGAAACATTTATCAAAATTTATTTTGGATTTTTGAGATCAATTAAACTCAAGTAAGTAAAGAAGTAATTGGAATTTTCAATTCAAAGGCATGGTTTGAAGTTTTTCAGAAAAAAACTTCAATTCACATTTTACGTGTTTCGGATGGGATTCGAACCTACCCTCGTCAGTGCCCGGCTCGAATCCTTGGGCAGACACGCTATCGATTACGCCGTTGAGGCGATGATAATTTCAAAGTTGAAACTTCTTCATCACTTAATTATTTTTTACTTAAGTTGAAATTTTCCACTGTCATTAGACTCCATATTATGGAAATGGTTTTACATTATATGGGATTTTTTGCATTAAATTTCTAGACAATACTTTGTGTGAATTCATAGAATGGGGAACATTTCTATTCTAATTAACATTCTAAGTCACGATTGTATAGTCATTATTGATTGTTTCCAATCAATGTGAAATCAATGGCTGACACTTGGTCAATTTGTAGTCCAATATGTATTAACATTAGACTACATTAAGGGAATTTAAACTTATTTTGGATTTCTGAGATCAATTAAACTCAAGTAAGTAAAGAAGTATAATTGGAATATTTTCAATTCAAAGGTATGGTTTGAAGTTTCTCAGAAAAAAACTTCAATTCACATTTTACGTGTTTCGGATGGGATTCGAACCTACCCGCGTCAGTGCCCGGCTCGAATCCTTGGGCAGACACGCTATCGATTGCGCCGTTGAGGCGATGACAATTTCAAAGTTGAAACTTCTTCATCACTTATTTATTTTTTACTTAAGTTGAATTTTTCCACTGTCATTAGACTCCATATTATGTAAAAACTTTTACATATTTATCAAAATTTTAAAAATATTGGAAAAATTATAACAAAATCAACAAATACAAACTTTTTTTAAGATTCCAAAAATATTTCAAAAATTATATAACAAAATCAAATATACAAACTTTCTTCAAAATTCCAAAAATTATAATAAAATCAAAAATTTAAACTTTTTCAAAACTCTAAAAATATCCCGAAAATTCTTACAAATTCAAAAATACAAACTTTTTTCAAAATTCCAAAAATATTTCAAAAATTAAAACAAAATCAAAAATTTCCATTTCCAATTTCATGTTCGATCACTGTCATACAAATAATTAATTTCATTTTTTTCCAAAGAATTGGGTAAAAAAAATGACACACTTGACAATATTTTTTTGACAAACTTATAATGCAATAATCTAGTTTTGGTCTCACATACCAATCCCGACCATCAAGATTTCTCCAAACTCAATGTTCCTACTCGTAATCACTTAAAATGAACGTTGTTTAAGCAAAAAATATGCAAATTTCTTTGTTGTGACACATTTGACGTTTTTTTGGCAAACTTCCGGTACAGTTATCGAACACATCGTCCTTTCGGCTCTTACTATTGAGTAAACCTATTTTTAGAATCAAAAATTTTTGAAATCTCTCCAGTGGTTTTCTAGATTTCGTCGGTTGTGACGGCCGGCCGGCAGAGAGACATACATTTCGCTACCTTGGAAGAATAGCGGCACAACTCAAAAATCATGAATATTGACTTTTCTGCATAAAACGATCGTAATATCGTAAAATTTTTATGTGGTAAAGTGTCACAATTTAAACCCACTCGCAAAAACGGTAGGTGGCACCTGTGCCACTATTCAAAATTTGAAACTTTTCATATTTTTCGCTGCAACAACGTCACAACTCATAAGCACAGTTGAATCGAATCCTTTTTACATTGCACATCAACTTTTTTGGTCAAAATAGTCACAACTTAAAATATACATTTTTCTATTAAAAATTCTTTTGAGAATTGTGTCCTTTTTGGATCAGTATTCCTTATAAAAATGTAATAGTGTATTCTTTTCGACTGAATAAATTCCAATACCGAATTATCGAAATTTGTATTCTTTTGGGTTGCACCAGCACAGAATTATGATTTCAATCGTATTCTTTTGGAAACAGAATTATTATTTTGCTCACACCGATTACAAAAAATTAGCATTGTAGAAATTGGTGGTATTGAAGTTGTACTGAGTTGTACATTTTTTGTGTGATTTTTGTTTGTTTATTTTTTGAAAACCGAGATTATAGCAATTACTTAAAGTACTATAATATTTTTACCAAAGAGTTTAATTTGTCATTCTTTCAGCCTAAGAAAGACCAATGCGAACTCTGCTCGCAGTTTAACAATTCCAATGAAAATGAGAAAGCCGTTCTGCATGAAAAGTATTACGATCATTTAAATGAAAAAAAAATTATCTCGGATTGAGAAGGAAACTGATAAGAAATCGGATAATAAAGTAGCCGTATACGATCTTCAAGCCATATTACCCTGCCCGCGGGGAGATGTATCATCGTTCTATTACGTATCCAAAGTAAATGTTTTTAATTTAACAATTTTTGATCTGAAATCAAATGATGTAGATTGCTACAAATGGCACGAGGGCCAAGCAAAACGAGGGTCTAACAAAATCGGTACATCTGTTTGGCGATATTTGGAACAAATAAATAAGGCAACGAGCGACACAAATTCAAATAAAACTGTGAATGTTATTTTTTATTCAGACAATTGTGCCGGCCAGAACAAAAACAAAAACGTTATTGCAATGTATCGAAATGCTATTTTACAATTTAAGTCAATAAATTCTATAAGCCATAAGTACTTAATCCCTGGCCACAGTCAAAATGAGGGGGATAGCGCCCACTCTGTCATAGAAAAACAAATTAAAAGAGCCATAAAATCGGCTCCGATTTATTTACCAGACCAGCATGTGAGCCTGATAAGATCAACAAAAAAAACTGGCAAACCATACAAAGTGCACGAACTTTGTTACGACGACTTTTATGATTTTAAAAATTGCAATAATATTGATTACAATAATAAAAATACTGACGGAGAAGTCTTTAAAATTACAAATGTAAAAGTTATAAAATTGGAACGAGACAAACTAAAACACTTGCTATATAAGAATTCATACAGTGATCGAGAATTTAAAACTGTTCCGCTGCAATTGATACAAAGTTTACGAAACAAAAAACAAGAGGTTGAATTAAAAAAGGCCTATACCTCAAAAGCGGGTATCACCGAGGAGTAGAAAAAGGGCCTGTTACGTTTAATTACCAAAGGAGCGATTCCTTAAATATTATCTAGATTTTTAGAAAAATTTGTGATTCTTTCTTAAGATAAATTCCATTTTTATAACTTTGAATTACTTAATCAAAAAAATTTGAATTAATAATATTAATTGTTTTAGTCAAAAGAGTCATAAGTCAAAAAAAAAACAGTTTTCTTTTCTTTTTTTACAAAATAAAGGATTCTTGTTGAACTTAGAAATAAAACCACCTACGTTAAGGATGGCTAAAAGCACCTTTAATACATTGGTAAAGGTATTTTTTGCATTAGCTTTTTCATGGCTTCCTAATTAAATTACAATTTAATTAAAATTTTTGATTTTCATTTTCTCAACATTTCTATTTTTTGAGTTGTGTCGCTATTCTTCCAAGGTAGCGATATGTATATATATGTGAGTACATGTGTATATATGTGTGTATGTACGTGTATATATGTGTGTATGTGTATGTATGTGCATGTGTATATATGTGTATATATATATATATGACAATGGTGAATGGTCGTCTTATCAACACTTGTTATAAGTGACAGTGTGAATTTTAAACTAAATTAATCTCTTACATGATAAATATATAAGTATAACTAAATGTAGTGAAAACATTAATTGTAATAATCAGTTTTATATCTAATATAATAGTTTTAAAGTGTTGGTTTTAATAATTAAACTCTAAGGTAAGATTGCTTTCAAAAATGGAAAGATGTGGGCGACCAAGATGTAATCTTCCCTAAATGTAAAATTTATTAACTCTGATTTTTACTAGAAAACTAAATAAAGGTGTTATTGTGCTATTCGATTTTGTGTAAAATTTAAACCTACTTAGAGCTTTAACTAGCGAAATTTAGTTATTATTTCAAATTCAGTTTAAAATTTCATTTGTTGACATAATTTTATGTGATAGATTTATCTCTTTCTATTTATCCAAACATTATCCATAAAATCCAATAAGATTTTTGAACGATATCAACGAGCAGGGTTAATTGTTTTTGTTAAATTAATTCTTGTGTTTCAAGAAAAATTCAAAACATTCTTGCGTTAATTATATTATATAAAATAATGTTTTATAAAATTTAAATAAATACATTTCAAATAAAAACATCAAGTGAAAGATAATATTTTTATCCAATTCAATCCCAATACTTTTTATATGAAATTCACTCAATTTTCAAAGGGGTTTTTTGTTTTTTATATATATGTACATAATATAAATGTTTTTAACCATAAATAACCATAAATAATTTTAACCATAAATATAATAACATGAATTCAGATTGGAGAGTGCAGAGGACTACAATTTAGTCATCATCCTATTATACTAATAAATTACATGAATAACAGGTTTCCGACTGGAGATTGCAGGCGAGAAATTTTAGATACGGGATTGCTGATTGGCGATTGCAGATTATATGTATAAGTGATTGTCCTTGTGATTGTCTCCTAACAGTAGTAGCTAGATACGATTTGCCAGGTGTCTGTAACCGGGTCGTTCACTCCTAACTTACAATTACCTACCTATCCTTACCTATTGTTATATGTAAAACGACTGTAGGAAGTAGCCCGGCCGTAATCCGGGAGTCTCGCCTAGTGCTTGGTCCTACAGTCCAATCAATCAATCAATCAATTTGTTGTTTTGATTTTGGTTGTGTTTGTTCCCTTGCATATTCTGCACTCTAGCTCGATAATAGTTTACTCGATAGGTAAATATTAAACTCACGCAGAAGAAAAATTATTAAGTAATATTAATATACAATTAAAAATTAAAAATAAGGAAAACAAATTTGACTTATCGATTGCAAATCGTAAGATGGAATGTTGATCAGAATCAATGGTGTATCACATTATAGCCCAAGCACTAAAATTGTACCATAGAATTGAAATGTTAAGTCGATTTTCCAAAAACAAATTTTTATCTGGTTGCTGGTCGAGAGCGGTAAGTGGTTAGCCATTGACTCTGATCAGAAGGACACCGATTCGATCCCCGAGCTGGAATAAAGGTATGACTTTAAGTTTATGGATGGTTGAGTCTTGAAGAAAATCTAATCGCTTTTCAAAGCAATTTTTATTCAAATCAAGCTAATGTATTCAGTTCCACAATAGACAAAAATCATATTAAAATCTTGAATTGATGGTTAGTTTGTTAATATTGCGATTAACGATTTGTATGTTTTTGGTAGCTAATTAACGTTTTATTCGGTAAAATGTCAAACAGGTATATATATGATCCGGTTTTACTTTATAATAAAAGATGTCAACTCTTTTCAAAATTGAACAAAGTGAAGGAGGGTGAAGAAGCGGTTTTTCTCATGAACAACTTTTTATTTAAATGTTTAATAAATTCTAATCCTGACATTCAATTTTGATGGAACTTGGTTTATATATAAGTGGGGTTAAACGTTTTATCAATGTTTTAAACATTTCTGTGCATTAATTTTCATAACTTCCGCTTATTTGATTTTTTTTTTAAGTTTTTATCCTTTCTACAAGCGACAGTTATGCAGCGATTTAGACGACATGATTAGGTTTTGGGGTACAATGGACAAAAAGATGGTGGATCAGCCAAACAAAAACATCAATTTCTGAAAATTGATTTTGAAGAATCTTTGAACATAGGTTTTCAGTGAACATAACTATCAACAGTTCTGATTGCCTGTTTGTCACTTCTTGTAAATATTTTTTTATATTTTTGGTTGGGACATTACAGAATCAATTTTGAGCACCTGTTTGTTTAAAATTTCAATAACTATCAGTTTTGATAATTGATTTTTATCACATTTTTCACAGTCCTGAAAATAAATTGTATCACATTTTACTGGTTTTTAATTCACAAACCAAATTTATATCTATTTCGACAAGAATTTTATTGAATCAAATTATTTGCCTTATAAATTAGTGATTTAATTCAGGTAAAAAATTCAAAGTCCATAAAAACTTAATATATAATTTTAAGACTTAATTTATAATCTCTCCTCCCTTGTTGGCATGGTATCTGATCTACATTGTACAACTTATTTAAACATTTTGAAACGTTCATTGACTGTTGCAACTTCAACCCTAAAATGAGAGCATTCGGACATGAATTATCATTTCAACGTGTGCGCCCACCCTTTCAACTATTACCTATGATTAGTAGAGCTCACAAATGGCGTTTATTATGTCATAAAAAGGAATTGCGCAGTTCTTTCGATTGGAAACAAGCTAGCATGTCTATGAAGCTGTCATAAACGGATACCACATTTAGAAATATTGTCAAACACACAAATAAACCCTTAAAAGATGCCAGAAGTGTTCTCGAAACAGTCAATAATTTTTTTCAGTTTGAATATTAAACGATTATTCAGAAAAAATAGTTAACAAAATTTTTATAACCAAACGAGTTTGTTTGGAAGTTCAATAACTATACTTAAATAACTTACAGCTCTGATAATCGATTTTGTTGAAACTTGTTATATTACTTTTTGACAAAAATCAAAACAGTTCTGCATCCCAATTTTCGGTTATTCACATCCGGTATAGAGTTTTTTTTTTTTTTTTTTTTGATAAGAAGTGTTGTGTAGTAGGAATTACAAAATGTGTCACAACAACACATAGATACCTTTTAAGACGTAGGTCCCACAACAACATACGTCTTGAGGTATAGGTGGACGCTTTTTTTAAATCTTTGTGGATTGAAAGCACTCGAGACTATTGATTCGGGTAAAGCATTCCATGTGTACGATGTACGCACAAAGAAATCTCTTTGCATTCTATTACTATGACAGTGATACATGTATGATATTAAACTCACGCAGAAGAAAAATTATTAAGTAATATTAATATACAATTAAAAATTAAAAATAAGGAAAACAAATTTGACTTATCGATTGAAAATCGTAAGATGGAATGTTGATCAGAATCAATGGTGTATCACATTATAGCCCAAGCACTAAAATTGTACCATAGAATTGAAATGTTAAGTCGATTTTCCAAAAACAAATTTTTATCTGGTTGCTGGTCGAGAGCGGTAAGTGGTTAGCCATTGACTCTGATCAGAAGGACACCGATTCGATCCCCGAGCTGGAATAAAGGTATGACTTTAAGTTTATGGATGGTTGAGTCTTGAAGAAAATCTAATCGCTTTTCAAAGCAATTTTTATTCAAATCAAGCTAATGTATTCAGTTCCACAATAGACAAAAATCTTATTAAAATCTTGAATTGATGGTTAGTTTGTTAATATTGCGATTAACGATTTGTATGTTTTTGGTAGCTAATTAACGTTTTATTCGGTAAAATGTCAAACAGGTATATATATGATCCGGTTTTACTTTATAATAAAAGATGTCAACTCTTTTCAAAATTGAACAAAGTGAAGGAGGGTGAAGAAGCGGTTTTTCTCATGAACAACTTTTTATTCAAATGTTTAATAAATTCTAATCCTGACATTCAATTTTGATGGAACTTGGTTTATATATAAGTGGGGTTAAACGTTTTATCAATGTTTTAAACATTTCTGTGCATTAATTTTCATAACTTCCGCTTATTTGATTTTTTTTTTTAAGTTTTTATCCTTTCTACAAGCGACAGTTATGCAGCGATTTAGACGACATGATTAGGTTTTGGGGTACAATGGACAAAAAGATGGTGGATCAGCCAAACAAAAACATCAATTTCTGAAAATTGATTTTGAAGAATCTTTGAACATAGGTTTTCAGTGAACATAACTATCAACAGTTCTGATTGCCTGTTTGTCACTTCTTGTAAATATTTTTTTATATTTTTGGTTGGGACATTACAGAATCAATTTTGAGCACCTGTTTGTTTAAAATTTCAATAACTATCAGTTTTGATAATTGATTTTTATCACATTTTTCACAGTCCTGAAAATAAATTGTATCACATTTTACTGGTTTTTAATTCACAAACCAAATTTATATCTATTTCGACAAGAATTTTATTGAATCAAATTATTTGCCTTATAAATTAGTGATTTAATTCAGGTAAAAAATTCAAAGTCCATAAAAACTTAATATATAATTTTAAGACTTAATTTATAATCTCTCCTCCCTTGTTGGCATGGTATCTGATCTACATTGTACAACTTATTTAAACATTTTGAAACGTTCATTGACTGTTGCAACTTCAACCCTAAAATGAGAGCATTCGGACATGAATTATCATTTCAACGTGTGCGCCCACCCTTTCAACTATTACCTATGATTAGTAGAGCTCACAAATGGCGTTTATTATGTCATAAAAAGGAATTGCGCAGTTCTTGCGATTGGAAACAAGCTAGCATGTCTATGAAGCTGTCATAAACGGATACCACATTTAGAAATATTGTCAAACACACAAATAAACCCTTAAAAGATGCCAGAAGTGTTCTCGAAACAGTCAATAATTTTTTTCAGTTTGAATATTAAACGATTATTCAGAAAAAATAGTTAACAAAATTTTTATAACCAAACGAGTTTGTTTGGAAGTTCAATAACTATACTTAAATAACTTACAGCTCTGATAATCGATTTTGTTGAAACTTGTTATATTACTTTTTGACAAAAATCAAAACAGTTCTGCATCCCAATTTTCGGTTATTCACATCCGGTATAGAGTTTTTTTTTTTTTTTTGATAAGAAGTGTTGTGTAGTAGGAATTACAAAATGTGTCACAACAACACATAGATACCTTTTAAGACGTAGGTCCCACAACAACATGCGTCTTGAGGTATAGGTGGACGCTTTTTTTTAAATCTTTGTGGATTGAAAGCACTCGAGACTATTGATTCGGGTAAAGCATTCCATGTGTACGATGTACGCACAAAGAAATCTCTTTGCATTCTATTACTATGACAGTGAGTAATCTCGACAGTTCGACCGCCCGCACACACCGATTGACGAGTAAAACGGGGAAAAACATATGTCTGAGGCATTATGGACCTGATTTCATCCGAGCACTGCTGGTGACGATATTTATAAAAAACAACGAGATCAGCAACAGTGCGACGATGTTGCAGGGAATCAAGACCTAATGTTAAATCTCGATCACCAACAATTCGTATAGCTCGCTTTTGAACAGAGTCCAAAAGAGCCAGGATAGTAACAGATGCAGCGCCCCAAACTTGACAACAATACTCCATACAGGGACGAATATAGGACTTATAAATGTGGAGTAATTGATGCGAAGTAAAATATTTTTTACATCTATTGAGGAGGCCGAGTTTTCTTGACGCGCTCTTTGCCATGGTCATTATATGATCGTTCCAGAGTAAGTCATTGGATATTGTGAGTTGTGACTCCCAATAAACGAATGCTTTCACATTCGCGTATTTGGTCGTCACACATATTAATTGAAATATCGTTGGGAAACTCGGTCTTTGATCTGGAAACAATCAATAGCTGTGTTTTGGTGGAATTAAAATTGACCAAATTTTTGTCACCCCAATCGGCGACTTTTTTTAGGTCCTCGTTTACATTTATGGCAGCGTCTCTCCGAACGGGATTTATTCGTTCATGCATTTTACCCTTTGAAGATAGGGGGACGAATGACTTGTGCAGTGTACTATCATCTGCAAAACTATTTATTGGGTTACTGGTGATTTGCAACAGTTCGTTGATATAAATTAAAAATAATGTGGGAGATAAAACTGAGCCTTGGGGTACACCAGCGTTAATTAATTTGGACTCAGAAGAAAAGCCATCTATAGATACCGAGATGTATCGGTTAGACAGAAAATTTTGAATCAACTTCACGACTGCGGGATGAAAACCGTACGCAACGAGCTTGTTGATCAAGTTGGCATGCCAAATTCGATCAAATGCTTTTGAGATGTCTAATGCGATCACATACGTTTCACCACCTTTCTCAAGTATGCTATTCCAAATATGTGCCACATAGTTCAATAGATCGGTTGTTGATCTTTTGTTTCTAAAACCGTATTGGCTGTCAGATATCAAATGGTTGTCTTCCAAAAATTTGGATATGTGTGAATTAATATAGTGCTCGTATATTTTAGACATGACTGGGAGTTGTTGAGAGTTGCACTTTTTTTATTCAACATTAATATGTTCTCACTACAGTTTTCGTTCATTGCAGGATTTTTAAAACACTTTGATACAGGATCTGGATTTAAACAAAAAAGAACTGATTAATTTTTTGGCGTTATTGAACAAAATGGTAGGGGTCTTTCGAACAGATTTTTATTTTAAACTGCAAAAACGTCCAGCAAACACTGTTAACTGATTTTAATAAAAGTCTTACGCCAAATCTATGACTACAGTTATTAATGGGTTTTGGGTTTTGATCGTCGAACAAAACGTCTGTCTCTAATTTGAGCATGTTTTGGGTAAAAGATTAAACCTTCAGAAAACACAAAAAAGCCTTATGTAGTACCTTCTTTAAGCCTCATTTAGTACCTTTTAAAACCAAAAAAAAGCTTAATAGAATCAGTAAACTTGGTTTTAGTGTATGGCACAAAGTACAAAAAAAAAATCAAAATCTGTAAAATATAAAAAACATGAAAGAAAACAAAAAGGTACTTTTTGAGATCGATATGCTTGAAGAATAAAATTTACTTTTTTGTTACTTAAATAAACTAAAAGTCTCGAAAGTACATATAATTATTCATAAATGTATTTCCAAATGATCGTCGCTTACGTAATCATAAAAATTTAAATGATTTTAAAAATATTTATTTGATATAAACTAATATTGCTAATTACGTTACGTTATAATTCGTTTCAAAACGCGACGTACTTTTAAAAAATAGTTTTAATTGTTAAAAAACTTCAGCGTTTTATGCTAATAAAATTCAGTAAATTCAGTACAGCATTAAGATATTTCACGTGACGAACCTTTTTTTCCAACTTTCTTAAGGATGGCAGAAAATTCCGGTTTTCAATTACTTATATGGTTTATTTGTATAATCGATTATTTTCAAATTTTTATTTAGCGTATGGTTTTTTTTTGTGACACATTAAAAAACTAAACTTAAAAATAGGTAGACTCTTCTATGAAATCTACCTAAAACAATACATGGATACACATTAAATGAACTTACAATCGATTTGATTGCGTGTCTTTTAAGTAAATTAAAAAGTAAAATATTTGAACATTGGGCAGTACCTACATTTGAACATTAGATGTTTACATCGAGCGAGTCTATCCATGCTACTACATCGGGAGTTGCCAAATGGATGTCTGAGATGTTGCCATTGTAACGTCGAATTGGACACAGAGTTGCAATGTGTTTTATAGTTTGTTGTGGAGCGCCGCAGTCACACTCAGGGGACTCTGAAATGCCCCACTTGTAGAAAGAATCAGCACAACGTCCATGATTCGTTCTTATTCGGTTTAATGTAGTCCAGGTATGACGTGGCAAATCGAAACCAGGTTGGGTAGAAGTCGGGTTAGTAATAGAAAGGCCAGCTGTGTTGTAATGTTGCCAGGAGGTGTCCCAGGCATCCAAGATATTAAAATCAGTTGCCAGCAGGTTGCTGGCAGTTTTATGTGGAGGCTTTCTTGACTTCAATCGACAACGAGTGTGGTCACCGTAATATTCGTGCAAGGGTAACGTGGTGTTGTTGGTTACCTTTTTATGTTCACGCATGAGAGCATGCGAGCGTCTGAGTGCAGGTGGAGCGATATTGCTTAACACAGGGAGCCAAGGTAAAGGGGTGGATCTGATAGTACCACTTATAGTACGCATCGTAGCATGCAGCTGGCAGTCAACTTTTTGAGTATGTGTGCTATTCAACCAGACTGGTGCGCCATACTCAGCCACTGAGTAAACCAGACTTAGAGCAGTTGTTCGGAGGGTAGCTGGAGTAGCACCCCATGTAGAGCCTGCCAGTTTGTGCAATATATTGTTTCTCGTTTTAAGTTTTTGTGACGTATTTTCTAGGTGTAGTTTAAAAGAAAGAGTTCTATCGAGAGTAATGCCCAGGTACTTTGGCTGTTGATTGTATTTAATGACAGTGCCGTTAAATAACACTGATAGTTCGTGTTTTGCCAGTTTGTTGTTTAAGTGGAAACAGGAGCTCTCGGTTTTACTTAGATTGGGAAATAAACTCCACGTTCGAAAATAGTCATTCATTATCGCTAGGTCAGTTGAGAGCAAATCCTCCAAAACACCCATGTCTTTGTTTTGAGTGGCCAGGGTCCAATCATCAGCGTAACCAAATTTCTTTGATGTTGTGTCAGGAATGTCATGAATGTACAGATTAAAAAGTAATGGCGCCAGGACGGAACCCTGTGGTAAACCATTGTTAAGCATTTTAGACCTACTGCAGGAATTATTTAGATGAACTTTGAATACACGATTACTCAGCATGTTGTTAATTAAACGCGAGATGGTGCTACAAGGTATTGCATTGAACAGCTTATATATAATCCCAATTCGCCAGACCGTGTCATATGCTGCAGTAAGATCGATGAATACTGCGCCTGTTTTTAGTTGTTTTTGATACCCAGCTTCGATATAGGATGTTAGAGCGAGCAGTTGGTCAGTGCAACTGCGATTGGGACGAAACCCAGCTTGTTCGACTGGGATCTGGTCATTCAATATCGGTGCTATACGATTGTATATGAGCCGTTCCGTTCTAGCAATTTATAGCAGGTGCTCAAAAGGGCAATCGGGCGATAGCTTCCTGGTTCATTGGATGGTTTACCTGACTTAAGTATCGCTATCACTTTCGTAGTCTTAAAATGTTTTGGTAGGTTGCCGGTTTCGAGGACATTCGAGAAAAATTTAGCTAGCCACTGTTTTACATTTTTTCCAGCATTCTTAAGAAATTCTGGAAAAATGCCATCGTAGCCAGCTGCTTTTCCGTTTTTTGTTTGGGACAGAGCTGATTCTAGTTCTTCGCTACTAAAAGAGTTCGCATACTTCGATGGAGACGAGCAATTGCGCTTCATTTCTCTTAATTTGCGTTTAATTGTTCTCTTATGAAGGCAATTAATAGAAGCACGAGACATATTTACTATGTGATTTGCGATGTCCTCTGGATTTATTTCATTGTTAGCACGAGTAATTGAGTTTGAGCCACCCAGTTTCCGAAGGAGACTCCATGCTTCCCTGCTTGAATGGGAAAAATCAATGTTTTCAAAAGCCTTAATCCACTTTTGTTTTCTCGCGGCGTCCAGTGAGTATATTAAGTCATCAGCCACGTCTGCCTCACCACTACTAAGGTACTCCTCATATAATATATCGCTCTCTTTACTCCAGCCAGGAATATATTCTTCACGAAAGCCTCTTGGGATGCATTTCTTTGCAGTTGAGATGATGGCTCCAACAAATCTATCGTAATTTTTAGGAATGGGTTGGATCCAGCGAATCACTGCATCCAACTTCATCCTATATTTATCCCAATCAGCTTTGTTAAAATTCCATCTAGGTTGAGGAGTAGAGTTAACGAGTGGAATTTGGATTCCTACCTCAAGAATTACTGGACGATGTTGAGAGCGTGGAAAACCTTGTAAGATAGCCCTAGATATTGGAATATGGTTACGTTGTTCGTTTTTTGTGGAAAAACAGAGGTCGGGATTGTAATCACGTCGCCATCTTGCTGATCTAAAGGTTTTCAAGTCTTTCGCATCATATACCAGGAACATGTTGTTATCATCCGCCCAGTCGGTCAGTTGCACGCCATTGGTATTATTATTTGAGTAGGACCACTGAGTGTGATGGCTATTGAAGTCACCAGCATATATTGCTGGATGATAAAATAATGGTAGAGTAGCAGCTGGCCATCCTGTATTTGGAGGCTTGTATACGTTTACAATTTTCGTGTCCGATATATCAACAACAATAAGATGTATATCGTTGTCCATCTGTGTAAGTACGTGCGTGCAGTTCAGGATTTCTGACTTAACATACGTGGCAGATCCATATGATTGATGGTAAATAGCACTAATTAATTTGTAACCAACAATGTTTCCTCTAGAGGTAAGTTGCGCTTCATCTGCTGCATGCGTTTCTTGCAGAATTATAACGTCGATGTCGTAATCTTTTAATAATCTTTGTAAATGTTCAGTTTTTGACTTGCTTATGCCTTCAATGTTCAATTGCAAAATACGGACTGAAGGTCCAATATTTTTTGTCTTATGGTGCTGAAAAGTACCGTTTTTTTTGTGATTTTGATTTTGGTTTTGGTTCATTTTTATTTTTTTTTTTGTTTTTTTTTGTATCACAGCCAAGAGTTCGAAATGAAATGTTTGGCTACCAAGTTGAAATAGACTATTTGCGTAATCCAGGGTGCAGCACGAGGAGCTTATCTATTTCACACACCCCCATTTTCAAATGACGCTACAAAACGTTTAGATGGCGGTTTCCATTGGTCACCAACCCAAAGTTCGTGTTATTTATTCTTTGAGGCTTTTTGAAAGATCTTGTTTAAGTAGGAAATTGGTGAGCATTAAGGGCCGATTGTATGAATGCGGATAGAAGATAAATCCTCGGATTAATCGTCGTTTGTATTGTATGAATCGGGATAGATTAAAAAATCTATCCGGGGATTGTTGATCTATCCTTTGATCTATCTTCTATTTTTCTTTTATAAAACAAAGGATAAAACAATTTTTTTTTCTTGACATGCGCATAGCAGGAAAATTTTGTTTTGAACTTGTGCTTATTTTTGAACTTAAATTTCTGCGTTTCAAAAATTTGTTTTTTGATATAAATTAATAGTAAAATAAATAATATTTTTAATATAATTTTAATTCTATTTCAATTTTGAAATGTTTTTTATTTTATAATTAAATTTATTTAGAAAAGTGTAGAAAAGTAAAAGAAAAAGTATTGCCACTTATAAAAAAATGCTATAAACTGCAATAAAAACAAAAATAAAAATTAATCTATTCGTGTTCATACAATCGACGAAACAAAGAATCCTCGGATGAAGATAGAAATTTTTCTTTAAAAAATTATATGGGGTCCTATACTCTCCATAGTCTGTCTGATCAAAGTGGATTAAAAATGTACACTCACATACAGATAAATGTAATTCGACAGTTTGTGTATGGGCCTACGGTTGTAACGAGGACTTTTATAACTTGAGATTGGTTTTGGTTGAGTAGGAACAATTATTTCATAACCTGCCGTGATTTGAGCTTTTATATATGTAAATATGCGGTTGTTTGTATCAAGCATCGATCCCAAATATTTAAAGGATTTAACTCCCTCAATTCGTCGTTCATTGCCGCACATCAAACCTTTTTTGTCAGCGTGTCTTAAAACATTTATATTTTTGGTTTTTTCAAAATTTGTTTTCAAATAATTTGTCTAGCATCACTCTTAAGCGAATTGAAAGTCTCCCTAATTACAGCTTCACTTTTATCGAGGATGACAACATCATCGGCGTAAATCTTCTCCTTAGTTATCAATTTAATAGCCTTCATTAAACTATCGATGAATATGATATGATTAGCATATTGTAAACTGTAGGTTTACTTTATTATCCCTTAGTTCAGTACTGCTTGTGACATAAAAATGTTTTTTTGTATGGTTCCTTTGCGATTAAGAAAAAATAATTAGTCGAACTTTGAAACCGACACTCTTTATCTCTAATTGTCGAAAAAAATAACATAAAATTAGAAAATTACAGATAAATATTTAATTCCAAAAAAATAACTTTTCAATAAATTTAGTGTTATTTTTTGTTAGATTTGGGTAAAAACAAGTGAACTTTAATGTAGTGTTGCAAACCTGGACAGAACATATATTTATATATGTAACTTTATCCCCGTCTTAAGATACAGGGTGAAAACTGGATAAAATTTGCACGACATAGATGTATTTTAATGACTATACACTCAGAGAATTCTGTTATTAAAAACTATCAAAATAGCCATTAGATTAATAATTTGGTGATTATTATACAGCTAATCACAACTTGTGATTATTTTCACTAATTTCGTAATTACAGGCATTATTAAACTAATATTATTTGTTCGTAATATTTACTAACAAAAAAAATTTAAATTTTAAATCTAAAAACAAGCGATCGTTTATAAAAATATTTATAAAAATATTTATATTTATAAAAATTCTTATTGAATTAATAACATAATGGATTACATTCATATTAGGTATCCATTGGATAAATGACATATATTATTAGAATAATAAAGTTGTTTTTAAAATAATATTATATTATCAGATTAATAATACAATCTAATTAGATTAATAAAAGGTTCTTATTAAATTAATAACAGAACTTATTAAATTAATAATTAGATGTTATTAAATTAATAATGGAACTTATTAAATTAATAATGGAAATTATATTTTACACTTTTAAATAAAAGAGAACATAAATTTTTTATTAACAGTTTTATATACATATTTCAATTATTTTCATTTAATTTTAAAGTATTTATATTTCACAGTTTTAATTTTAAAATAATTCATAATTTTGTTTTAAAGAATTTTTAAATTTATATGTGACAAAAATTAAAAGAAAAAAAGGGAAACTATAAATATATAAAAGGGAAACTATAAATATATTATATTTTACTATATTTTTTATTAATTATTAATTATTAATTAAAAAATAAATTTACATAGTTAAACGAATAATATATATTATTGAATTTTTTTCAAATTGATCGAATAATGTGCTATTTCTTTTTCGCCTTTCAATGTATAAACATACTTTTTGATAAAATTCCAAAATTGGTTGCTGATTGCGGATATTTCAAGTTGAATAAATAAAATATTTTGAAGCGCACATCAACTGCTTTCCATGATGTATAAACTTCATACCGTACATTATCAAAACATACTAGTATTGGCTTAGTTCTAGATCCAGTAATTAACAAAAGAGCCTGAATTGGTAATTTTTGATCCAAATGCTTTTGTAATATCTCTTCAACATTTTTAAAAGTTTCACCTATAATGGCCAAACTGTTTTGAGAATCTCGAATCTCAAGCTTTGTTGGTTGGACGGAGAATCCTGTGCAGTAAATACATAGTTGATAGCAGAATACCATCTAAATCAGGGGTGCCCAGAAATCATGGAAGAGATGGCCAAAAATTTACAAGAACAAGAATGACTGGCCGCACGGAAAAAAAAATAAATAAACAGTATAAATTATGTTAAGATTTTTTATTCAAATTAAGTCGCGAACGTTAAATTCTTGTGTAGTATTGCTAATTCTTAGTTCGTTTTTCAAATTAATGTCAGTTAGTCTATTTCTATAGGAATTTGTTAGGAATATTTAAGTTTGAATTTAGTACGTACCAAAATATTGTACTTTTTTAAACGGAACTTATTATTATTGTGGTATTTGCTATTTTTATAATATTTTTACTGGCCGCACCAAATCATAAAACTGGCCGCATGCGGCCAGATGGCCGCAGTTTGGGCACCGCTGATCTAAATAATATAAAACAGAAAAATAATTATATTATAACAGACTCTAACATTGAATAGGTGTAATTGTTTTCACTCAAAAAAAGTCGGACAAGTGCGAATAAAATTCGCTCGCCAAGGGTTCCGTGAATGTAAAAGAACACAATATCAAAAATAAATGACATAAAGTTGTGTTGTAAAGTCTTTATATCGCCAGACTATTGACACATAACAGAATAAATATTTAATCGTAGACGTCAATCACATCTATGTAGAATTTTTTTGCCCGCGAATTTTTGACAGATACGACGCAGCAAGAGATAAAAGATGAGACAAAAAGTAAAACAGATATGTATTATTTATTTTGGGATAAATTTGTTTTCAAAACAATTATATTAGTTAAATTTTTACTTCTAGTTCGTACCATTTGTTTGTTGTGATATTTGTTTCCATAGGCGTCGTTATTTTTATTATAATTATTTTTAATTATCAAAATTTTGTTACATTGCCTACGAAATCATTAATATTTTTACTAGTTTTTGGTTTTCTATTATAATTGGTTGAATTTCAATAGTAATTTATTATTTTATGTGTTTTTTTTGTCCATTTCAATGGGACCCTAATAGTTTTTTTCAATATTTTAATCGAGACACTGAATGTGCAAACAATATGCGCATGTGCAAACAATATGCGCATAACAAACAAATTTCGTGTTCGCTGGCAAAAAAATTCTACTATACATTGATCAAAAATGACACAAAAATTGTTACTTATAGCGCATTTACAGTGACATAGCAAACTAGAAGATAGTATATTAATTTTTCTATTTTGCGTCTAAAATAAAGTCATTTCGATACCCAAATGCGTATCGAAATGGCCTTCATTAAGATACGCAAAGTTTTGTTTTTCAAGGTTGGTCACATTGGCCATACAAACGTCAGTGAAAGTTAAAACGAATAATTATATAAATAAAATTATTCTTATTAATCAATCTTATTATTAAAAAATAATCTAAATTAGTGTTAAATATTTTAATTGATTAAAATAATTAGTAATAATAACAAAATATCAAATTGACTATATTTTAATAAAATACACATTTTATGAAAGCTAGTTTTGCAACAAAAAAATATATAGAAATATGATGAAACGCAGAGCTTACTATTTTGAATTGAAATTTTTAGAAATTTTCTTTAAAACATTAAAACATAAAAAATATTTTTTTAAATTTCAAGACAAAAAATGCAAAATAGAAAAAAAAGTATAAAAAACTCGTTTCATAAGACGTTTTATCGCACTTATCCTTTAGATAAGATTGCGTGCGATAAAATCGTCTATTATGAAACTAGTTTCTTAATATACTATTGCATCTTGTCATATTTAATATGAGTTTACAGCGTAGATTGCAAAATAAATCTTTTAATCTCATAAACATATTTTAATTTATACTAAGTTTACACCAGTATCTAATTTGCTACGTATCAAATTTGCTAGCCCTTTTCACCATCATACTTTTTAAATTTGATACGGTGATGTAAACTCTTATTAATTAGGTATGACATATTAATTTTTAGCGCGTCCTTTTTATTGTTAATTTTTTGGTTAGGAAAAAATAAATTCCATGTATATTTTTTATAAAAAACTGAAAACATTTATTATATTAATGCTAACATTTATTTTACTTTTGATTTCAGCAAAAAAATCACATCAAACATAAATATATATTTATAAAATAAGTTGATTTATTTGTATTTTAAATGTCATACCTAATTTTAGTGTTCACACCGTAAAAAAAATACCTATTTGCTACGTACCTAATTTGATACGTAGCAAATCATCCTACCAAATATTTGGTATGTACTTTTTTGATAACTGTTTACATCGACCATAGTCGACCTAATAAGTATAGTATGTACCTATTAGATCCTGATGTAAACTTAGTATTAGTTTAGTTTAAATTGCTATCTGTCAAACTTTTAAAAAAGCAATAAAAATATGATAACTAGACCATTCCTCAAGTTCTTTCTCTGATTGTTGAAAAATATTTGACGGAGAAAAGAAATTTGATAATTTAAAATTTTTAGGAACAGGAAACGGTGTAGAAATCAAAATTGTTTATTTGCAATGGTGTTTACTACGTCAATATTAATTTGAAAATTATTTACTAGATAGTAAAACTAGATCTCAAATTAGTTGCAAGCTCTTAAAATAAAAAATGTTTATAGCACTGATTTAAATTACATCTACTAATTTGCTATGTCGCTGTAAATGCGGTATTAAGGTTAAATCTTATCCATTGCTGTTTATGTTAACTAAAGAAAGATTTAGCCAGTTTAGCCAGTTTAAATGGTTTAAATTGAGAATATTTTTTCTATAAATCAGAGTCAAAACTTAGGGTAGTGGTGGTATACATATACTTAAAATAAAACTTTTTTAACAATAACTAAAAAACTGTTTATCGCAAAATTCTAAAAAATATTGCAATGTTTCTTAAATTTGGTGCTCTTTCAAATTACATCCCACTCGCTGGGTCAAAAAAGTTTTTTTTACCCCCCTTTCACCCTTTCACCAAACACACAGAAATATAATTATTTGAGAGTTCGCTATAATTTTCGTTCAAAATATAGCAAACTTCCCGTCTCTGTGATTTTTTTAAATTTTTTCTGTCTATCAGGGTCGAAACGTATGGGGGGAACGGCATGAAATTTGCACATTTTTTAGAATAACTCAAAAAATGTGCACCGCAAAATTCTAAAAAAAATTGCAATTGTTCTTATATTTGGTGCTCTTTCAAATGACACCCCAGTTGCTTGGGTAGAAAAAGTTTTTTTCTTCCTTCCCCACCCCAATCCCTTAAAAGTTCAAAAAAATAATTATTTGAGACTTCGCTATAATTTTCGTTCAGTGTTTATCAAACTTCCTGTCTCTGTGATTTTTTTCAAATGTTTGTGTTAATAAAGCTCGAAATGCAAGGGGGGAGGGGACCAACTTTTTGTGTCACTTTTTTGACAATAATTCAAAAACTGTGCATTGCAACATTCTAAAAAAAATGTCAATGTTTCTAAAATCAAGTGCTCTTTCAAATGACACCGCACTTGACCTGGTTCTAAATGATGTTTTTAGCCCTTATCATTCCCACCCCTTTAATAAATATAGTTATGAGTATCTGCCACTTTTCTATATTTTTCATTAAAAACCTACACATTTTTCTATCATTCCATATATATTTCAAGATTTTCGATTAAGTAGGGTCAGAGTTAATCGGGGCAATAAAACATAGAGAAAACGCCATTTTTCAAAATTATACGAAAAATGGTGAGGTGTAAAATTCCAAAATACATTTTTAAGGAATGCTGAAACGCGAAGCCCTTTCATATAATACCCTACTCGTCTCGATAAAAAAATGTATGTTCTCAAAGGCTTTACATCGTACCTCTGTAAAACAAACGAACACAACTTTATTTATTTTTAACCCGTTATCTTGTGCGGATAGGTTAGTTTTATAAGCACCTCAAATCTTAAGTTCATCGGATCAATGGTCCACGAGATAATCGACATAATGTGAAAAACACATTGTACTCTCACCAAGTGTTCCGTATAAAAAACGGAACCCTAAAAATTACAAATGACATGTCCAAAAACAACTTTTTAACTTACAGTTGGATATTCAAATACATCAGAAACAGAAACAGAATTTCATACAAATTTGACCGCAAAAAATTCTGTTGCTGTAAAATTTGAATGGAATTCTGTTTTTCAAGTTTTTGGAGCCAAAAAAAACAAATTTAAAAAACTTACTTTCTGTCGTATATTCTGTGTATTGCGAAGCTTTTCAACAATCTCTCTTAACTTTTCATCTTTAATTTGTTCTTAAAAAATGGGCTGAGTTTTCTAAATAAATGTTGGTAATTTACAACCAAAATCGCTGGCTTTTAATGTTTCCGCTTTGAAATAAATCTCTATCTGAAAATTTTAAAAGGAATATTATTATAATTAAAATGTTATTGAAATATACTAATATTGAATTATTAATTACCAGTTTATAACCAAGCGGTAATTTAAATTGCTTCCATTAGGTTAAAATTTCCGAAGTTGATTTTAATTTTTAAATGTCGCTGAGTCTCAGTTGTTTAGTCCTGTCCCATGCAGACTCAATTTCAGCCCAACTACTCTGTTCATCGAACAAAATTTCTACATGTTCTGATGAATCTGCTTCAGGAACTGAAAAACCAATTTTTTTAAAAACGAAATAGACAGCACAAAAATTTACAAAGTTTCACATACCAAACGTATGAATTCGTTTACCTGCCAACTATTTGTTTTTGTTTTAAATCAAATTTCTTATCGTTTAATAAAAGAATCTTACTTTTTCAATTTTTTTAACAACACTTTTAACTTTTCACAAAACTTTTAAATATTTTTTAAAGTTGTTTATTTAGCGTCTGTATATAAACTGTGATTCTTACCAAGATTTTATTAATCTTTATTAAAAATAATAACCTAAAGTTAGAGTAATGTATACTATTATTAATCTAATAACCTACGTTTTGAAAGTAAAAACGTCAATGATTAATCTAATAAAATGGTTATTAAAATTAACTACAAAAATAATAATTTATGTTTTTATTTTAATAGCTCTACGTTAATCACATGATTTTTTTTTTTGACTGTCCGAATTCATTATTTTAATAAAAATTGGTTATTAGTTTAATCAACCGTTGTGATTTTTTTAATAATATTGACCGTATTTTTATTTTAATAAACATTTTTATGAAAATAATAACAAAATGTTTTGATCGAACGAATGTGGCAATTACTTTAATAAAAATCGTTATCAGATTGATAAAATAACTTATTACACATTTTTAAAACGGGCGGTTATTAAATTTACTAACAAAATTCTCTGAGTGTAGCACTATAATTCCTTATGGAGAGATCAGTTCTTGTTACTTTGTGAATTTGTTTAATTTCTGATCTACGGGATGTGACAACTCGCGCGTAATCCATTCCCTGTTATTGACCATACTACTCGCAATAGCAGTAAGATAGCACAAACCAAGGAGATATCCTAGCGGTGCTGGCGGTTGAACTGTATTCAGTTAACGGTAGCACTCTGAATCTTATAGCTGTATAATATTACTTGATGATGGCACGCTATTCTTTGCTAGAAGAAACGAGCCCTCATATAACGTTATATATGGGATTTAATCATTGAGAAAGACAGTGCGTCACATGATCAAGGAATTTGGCACTAGCTGGATTATTGACCCGTATTCTATTTGGTTCCTGCAAATTTGTAAAACAAATTTGCTTTTTATCTCCTATTTTATTTTAGGATTATAGTGATAGGTCATAGGATTTGCTGTTTAGGTATTAATTATTTAACAAAAAATATAAAAACTTCATCACAGTTCAGGAAACAAAATGTTCTGGATATGTTGGGAGCTTCAAATACTTCAATTAATGCCTAACCGATGTTTCGCGTAGTTCTAATTATAACAACAATTAATAAAGAAACAGACATAAATTCTTTTGTAGGAACAGAAAAAAAAAAAAAAATTTACTGAAAGGGGTGCAGAACTATTGTGAACCGTTCTAAATTATTATATATCAAGTTTCATCCAATTCGATTATCAGGTACTTTGTTCATATAGGTACATATTTCAATCTTTTTCCAAAGTGTCATCAAAATTCATTCACGAACGAATATTGTGTGCTCCCGAAAACATGAAAAACAAGGTGAAACCCCCAACCTTTAGTCCAATAACCGGCTAACGAAATCTTTCTCATATTAATTGAAATCTTTTATCAACGTTTCATGAAAATCGATTTGAAACTGTAGGCAAAAAAAACTTTTAATATAAAGTGACAAACCGGAAGTTGGTATGCAGGAATATTGGAAACAGTACTAAAACCTTGTATACCAAGTCTCAATAAGATTGCAAGTCAACATTTGTAGTTATCGAAGATCCAAACTTTCAAATTCAAAGGTGTTTGGTCCAATTTTTGGTCTCCCACCATTTGGTCCAATTTTGAAACTAATCTAGATCTTTCATTTTCGAGTGGACCTGGATCATATACCAAAGTTTCATCAAGATCCTTAGCTGCTTTGTTACCCACCCTCCAACCCAAAGATATACACGATTTTTTTCTGGCTATTTAGATAGAGTAGTATGGTTCAAAACAAAAGATAAAATAAAATTTGGGGTACGTAAAATTTTGTTTTCTTCGATAGATCACATAATTTAAAATTGTGGCGAAGTAAAAACATACAAACAAATTTTGCGTTCATCAACACCTTAGAACGCATGTTGTTTTGAGACCTTGGTGTTGGTGTTGGTGTGGGACCATTCGAGCTCACCACATTTCCATAAGAGATATCTCTTCCAACCTGCCCATTAAAGTCACCAAGAACCATAATGAAGTCGCGTGTTGGTGTTTGTTTCATAACCTCTTCCACTGCTATGTAGAAAGTATCCTTCTCGTCGACGGTCTTAGATTCAGTACATGCACGGCAATAAGAGAAATATTGTTATATGTACCACGTACACGTAGGTAGCAAATCCCTCTCACTGACCGGGATGAATTTCATCACGGCTTCTTGTATGCATGCACCAACAAGAAAGTCAGTTCTAAATTCTCTTCGAGAAGATGACCCTTACAGTATAGAGAGTGACTATCCAAATCTTGTTTTCCTATTATTGGCTGTCTAATTTCTTGCAGAGCTATGATATCCATCCGATACCTCTCAGCCTCTGTTTCTTGACTTATAAGAGTATCAGGAGCGCTCAGGCTGCGCACGTTCCACGTTCCAATTCGGTATTCTGGTCCTTTTTCACGTCCAGGTAAAATTCTGTTTTTGTCCGGGTCTGTTATTCTTTTCTGATTTTCCAAATTTAACAATTTTACTTCGGTCTGACAGACCTAAGTATTACATTCATGAGCTCAAAGTGAAATTCTTACCCCCACTTTTTTGGCATTTCTCGACGTTTTAGGACCTACTGATTCTAAAAAAGCAAAAAAAAAAATGTGTGTCTGTCTGCCGGCCGTCCGGCCGTCCGTCACAACCGATGAAATCTAGAAAACCGCTGGACGGATTTCAAAATTTTTTTTTTCTAAAAATAGGTTTACTCAATGGGAAGAACCGAAAGGACGATGTGTTCGATGACTGTACCGGAAGTGTGTCAAAAAAATCGTCCAGTGTGTCAAACAAGGAAATTTGCATATTTTTTGCTTAAAAAACGTTCATTTTAAGTGATTACGAGTAGGAACATTGAATTTGGAGAAATTTTGATGGTCGGGATTGGTATGTGAGACCAAAATCTAGATTATTGCGTTATAAGTTTGTCAAAAAATGTTGTCAAGTGTGTCAAAAGAAAGATTTTTATTTATTTTTTTACACAATTTTTTGGAAAAAAATAAAATTGTTTCTTTGAAATGAAATTGTCAAGTGTGTCAAAGGAAAGATTTTTATTTATATTTTTACACAATTTTTTGAAAAAAAAAATATAATTTATTGTTTGTTTGAAATGAAGTTTTATTATTATTATAGAGAATTATGGCATTATAAGTTTGTCAAAAAATAATATCAAGTGTGTCAAAAAATGATTTCATTTATTTTCAGCCAATTTTTTTGAAAAAAAAATGTAGCTGTTTTTATGACGTAAATGTAATTTAAAATGAAATTGGACATGGAAATTTTTGAATTTGTTATAGTTTTTGAAATATTTTTGGAATTTTGAAAAAGTTTGTATTTTTGATTTTGTAATAATTTTTGCAATATTTTTAGAATTTTGGAAAAAGTTTGAATTTTTAAGAATTTTTGAAATATTATTGGAATTTAGAAAAAATTTAAATATTTGATTTTATTCTAATTTTTGGAATATTTTTGGAATTTTGAAAAAGTTTGATTTTATTTAATTTTTACAATATTTTTGGAATTTTGATTATAATTTTCCGGCAACGTATTGATGTTTCGTGTTAGTTTTGTAATAAATTTTTAAACAGAGATAAAAAATACTTGTACTTTAACAAAGAGTTATGTTTGATATACATCGCTGCCCAAAACTAAAAACCATGTCCTTATAAAAGTTTTTTGCCGAAAACTATATCAAAATCCTTAACCCAGACCGAAGTCTTGATATCTCACTTCTCAGAGCTGTGAGATTTCAGCCCCTCCATATTTTGTTGTTAAACTTGTTTATTTATATATTTTTTTATAAATATAACTAAAATAAATTCTCGAAAAACATTATTATTCGTGTATTTACATGTTTTCTTCTAAAATGCTTACATTAAAAATCCGTTCCATTAAAATCAATAAGGTATCTAGAAAAAATATGGACTTTAACTTCCTCTTGTTCTTATTTTTTAGATTTTTAGAATATATTATTTTTGAAAGTGGTATAAGCCCGACCCAAAAAAACAATTATTTTCTTTTTAAATTTTAATAATTATTATTACATAATAAAATTAAATAGGTTTAAAGTGTTAAAAACATCACAAAATTCTAGTTACGTTTACCTATATTTTTAAATGAATTCAAACGCAAATCCTTAAATATCTCGATATATGAGAAAATAGACTTATACCACTGTCGAAAAAACGGTATTCATAATCGCCGTGAATCGTCAACTAATACCCGGGTAGGAGCTGCCAATATTCAACAACGAACAAATATGGGCCCAGTATTGGCGAGCCAAGCCTTGGCTAGTTAACTTTGGTTTCAGTCTGGGCCAGTTGTAAATGCCTAGACTGAACAGTTCATTCAGTTTATTATGTTACGCATTATTCACTAGTCTAATGTAGTGTAAACATGTTTATCAAGCCATATTAAGTTTTTCTCTAATTTTATATATGTTACTTTTTCCACAACTTCTTTCCATACATTTAAAGGAGGTCTGGAAAAAAAATTGGTTTGGTAGACCTGGCCCAAGTCTTATTTGCCAGACCTGGCCCAAGCCTGCTTTGCCAGACTTGGCCCAAGGACATCAGTCCACACTTGGCCCAAGCTTAGGCCGTTTGCAAATTTTAAGTCTGGCCCAAATCCCAAAAGCTGTGGTGCAGGCCTGGCCACTTAGCCTTTTCTTACCCGGGTATTGTAATATAATTCCCTCATATATTGTAAATTTGTTGGTTACAGACCATCATTGCACTGATGAAGGCCTTCTATACATTGATCTTAAAAATATAAAAACGCTGAAATTATATAATAGACTAAGAGCCCGCGACGGCCAGACCTTCGTTATTTTATAAAAGCTGAAAGTTTCTCTGCGCATACCCCCTACTCAGGTAGTAACGATTAGCTACATATGAAGTTTGGATCATAGTGGCTTTGGCAGGGAGCAGGTTCCAAAGGGGCCTCCAAAGTTTCGTGAAAGTATAAAAACTAATTTTTTTATATATTCTTCGGGATAGTATTAGAAGTCACGTCACCCATTGCCAGACACTTACTATCGTGGAAACCCCCTGCCAGACACCCCTAAACTTTAAAGTTTAAGGGTGTCTGGCAGAAGGTTTCCACGAAGGTAAGTGTCTGGCAATGGGTGACGTGACTTCTAATACTATCCCGAAGAATATATAAAAAAATTAGCTTTTATACTTTCACGAAACTTTGGAGGCCCCTTTGGAACCTGCTCCCTACCAAAGCCACTATGATCCAAACTTCATATATCACTAATCGTTCCTACTTGAGTAGGGGGTATGCGCAGAGAAACTTTCAGCTTTGATAAAATAACGAATGTCTGGCCGTCGCGGGCTCTCGGTCTATAACGATTACAATAAATTTGTTTCAACATTGGACCAAGCTTGGCCCAAAACTAAATATAGTAGTCAAATGATAAACTTATATTTATTTATTTTAACCATTGGCTTAGTATGACAAAGTGTATCAGACTAAGACTTGGTCATGCCTTGATAATCATTTCTTAGTTTTCCAAGCTTGGGCCAAGCTTGGCCCATTCGATAAGCCTTGGTATTTCTAACCTGGGTGAAATGCTGCGTACTAAATTTTTCAATATTTGTTGTGATATTGCAGCTCATTTATGTTGAAGCGCTTTCAAAACTGTTCTTTAATTAAGACCTTTTAACCCAACAAACTTCTTCAAACCCCTCTTCATTTAGTGTTCGATAATCTAAATTTAATTTTCTAAAATAACGTCATAATCGTCATTTTCATTTAGATCGACACGTATTTTCAATAATTACAATAGACCGGGAGGCAGCGTTGCAAATGAAAAAGTCATTTGATGCCGGTTGATTTTATTTATTTTAATTGATTAACTCCAGCTGATGATAAATCTGGCGGTCGGCTGCTAAAGTAGTGGGGGTGTGGTTGTGGGAGACTTTTAAACTGGTAAAAAGAACGAATTCCAAAAGTAATTTGATGCCAGGTGTTTATCCCTACTGTAGCCTACAATTACCGATCGATTTTCATGAAACGGTGGTAAAAGCTTTCAAGTAACATGAGAAATATTTTATTAGCTTTTGCAGTACATTGGATAAAGGGTTGGGGGGTCCACCATACAACAGGTGGTTTTTCCCCACAATGTTTTTTTTGTTTGTTGGGAGCATAAAACATTCGTTCGGTAATGAATTTTGACGACACTTTGGAAAAAGATGCAAATTTGTATGGCAAGAAACTGATTAGTTTTTGAGCGGTAGTGAACAAAGTGGGGGGGGTCTTCCAAACACCTGTTTTTTTTTAAGCTTAATAACATCTGTACCTGATAATCGAATTGGATGAAACTTGGTACATAAACATTTGGTACGAATCACAAAGGTTCTGCATCCCGACTTCCGGTTTTTCATTTCCGGTAAAAAATTTTGGTGCTCCCAACAAACATTGAAAAAATGGTGACTCAACAAGCAAGTGTTCGTGAGGCCCACAACCACTTATCTCAATACTGTCCAAAAACTAATCAGTGTTTTGTCATTTAAGTCTCCATATTTTTTCAAAGTGTCACTAAAATTGATCAATAAATGAAGTCTGCATGCTCCCTACAATCTTTAAAAACCAAGTGCGAAAAGTCAACAGCTGTATGGTAGACCCCTCGCCACTTTGATTAACGTGTCCCAAAAGATGATATTTATTTTTCGCTAGTTGAAACTTTTCCCATAAGTTTCATCATAATCACTTCATTATTGTAGGCACTGAAAAAACTTCAAAAAATTACAAACCAAAATTTTTTACTGGAAACGAAAAACTGGAAGTTGGGATGCGGAACTGTTGTCAACCGTACTAAATGCTCATGTACCAAGTTTCATCCAATTCGATTATCAGGTACAGATGTTATTAAGTTTTAAAAAAAACAGGTGTTTGGGAGACCCCCCACCACTTTGTTCACTATCACTCGAAAACTAACCAGTTTCTTGTCATACAAATTTGCATCTTTTTCCAAAGTGTCGACAAAATTCATTACCGAATGAATGTTTTATGCTCCCAACAAACAGAAAAAACATTGTGGGGAAAAACCACCTGTTGTATGGTGGACCCCCCAACCCTTTATCCAATGTACTGCAAAAGCTAATAAAATATTTCTCATGTTACTTGAAAGCTTTTACCAACGTTTCATGGAAATCGATCGGTAATTGTAGGCTACAGTATGGATAAACACCTGGAAAAAAAAGCTTTTTAACTGGAAGTGTCAAACCGGAAGTTGGTATGCAAAAATATTGGAAACAGTACTAAAACTTTGTATACCAAGTTTCCATAAGATCATAACTTGGGATTAGATGTTATTGAAGATTTAAACTTAGAGGTGTTCGGGAGACGCCCCGCCATTTTGTCCAAATTTAAAACGAATTCAGATCTTCTATTTTCAAGTGAACCTGGATCATTTGCCAAAGTTTCATCAAGATCCTATGCAGAAAGGTCTTGACCATATTGCATTTTTATACTGATATATACGAGGAGCTGACCTATAATCCCCCATCCGCCAATCAGCTGATCACTTTTTTTTCAATTGTTATGGTGTGAACATGCATCATACAAATTTTGAAGCGGTATCAAATTACTTTTGGAATTCGATTTTTTTACCTGTTTAAAACTCCCCCACAACCACACCCCCCGCAAGTCTGACGGCTGACTCTTATTTTCTACATCACAAATAATTAATCTATCTATAAAAATTAAATTCAATCGGCATCAAATCACTAACCAAAATGCAACGCTGCCACCCGGTCTACAAGGGACGCGACTTAATATTTTCTAACAAAACTATTCCTATTAATCCAGAAAACTGCTTGGCAAACCTTTCCATTTAGTCTTCATACACTATTCATTAATTTTATTATAAATATATTAATTATTCATTAATTATAAGTTTTTTGGTAAAACAATATTTTTTCTAAGACAACCTGATATGTCCCAACCCAACTGATCCTGCTAGCCCAAAACACTTCTTCGTTTATAGTAAATTCTTCTGTTTAAAAGATAATTAGTTGTAGTTTACACATTTTGCCGTAATTCGTTTACACATTTTGCGTAATTCGTTGAATAACATATTTGTTTAGCACTTGTTTTATACTCTAACGTGCGTATAAAACAACTGCTAAACAAATAATATAAATTAGTTGTTTTGTAAAAAACGACATTAAGTCTGCAACAAGCTGACACTTTCAAACCGGACCTATTTGTCATCACTCATCAGCTATAAAAGCTGGATTCACTAGATACTAAGGACCTGAAAGGGTGGTACCTTAAAAGGTCTTAAAAGGTTTTTATGTGTTGTTGTGACACATATTGTAATTCGTACTACACAACACATTTTATTAAAAAAAATGCTTCTCACAATACTTTTCCGTTTAGCGGGATTGCATCTTTTCACTTTTTTTACAAAACATTTAATTTGTAACAACTTGATATTTTAAAACAGTTCCTATTATTTAGAATTGGGTGAAACCCGAATTAACACAAAAAATTTTTAAGATTTATTTTCTATTTAATCTTATAAAACCGGAATATTTCCTGATTCTTGGAAACTGGCCAGCGTTCAACCCATATCAAAGAAAGGCAGTAAGATAGATCCTAACAATTATAGACCAATTGCAATTCTGTCGGTTTTAGCTAAAATATGTATTTGAAAAATATGTTAACTACAATTTAATAGATTATTTGGAAGTGTCGCGAATAATTGATGATAAACAGTATGGTTTTCGTAGAAGTCATGCAACAGGTGATCTGTTAGCCTACGTATCCCATCTCTGGAACAAATCGCTGGAAAACCCGGTGAAACAATCAGTATTTCACTTGAAATTTCTAAAGCATTTGATAAAGTGTGGCATAAAAATCTCATAGCTAAATTAAAATCTTATTGCATAGACCATCTTACTGTCTCATGGATTCATAGTTTTCTTACAGGTTGCCAATTTCATGTTAATTTAGATGGTATCACATCTAATATTTTCACAACCAATGCTGGGGTTCCCCAAGGTTCTGCACTCTCACCAACCTTGTTTCTTCTATACATTTATGACTTACTTATTTCCACAGTGCACCCAATCCATAGTTTTGCTGATGACAGCACATTGCATGCATCACATGCATCTCCTAAATTTCGATCTCATACTGCAGTTACCACGAGCTGCTAATTGATTCTATCAACAAAGATCTGGAGCGTATAATGGAATGGGGAGATCGTAATCTTGTTTCATTTGATCCAACTAAAACCAAACTATGCCGTCTTTCACGAATAGAGCGACATAAAATCTTCCCTATTAAAATAAACCACGAGGAATTGCGTGAGGTTGAATCAGTTAGACTTCTTGGAGTGGATATTCAAAATAACCTGAAATGGAATAAACATGTGTTCAACCTCACTAAATTTGCAATGCAAAAATTAGGATTCTTGAGTCGATGTAAAAAGTATTTCAATCCCGAGCAAATTTTGCTAATCTTCAAGTCCTTTATTCGTCCATGTATGGAGTACTTCTGTTTGGGGAGGTGCTTGTCAGTCAACAATAAAATGTCTAGACTCTGTACAGAGAAAAGCAATACGGTTGATTGGTAATACCGAACTAACGGACCAGCTTGATTCACTCCAGCACAGAAAAAATGTGGCTGAATTGTCAATCTACTATAAATATAACTTTAGCGAATTCTCCTCTAAGGAAATTCAAAATATCATTCTATCGTGTGCGCAGTATAATCAACAAACAAGAGCTGCCGAGTTATCCCATCCATTTGTTGTACAAATACCTCGTTGTAGAACTGTGTCCTTTCAGAACGACTATTTTAATAGAGTGGCCAAATTGTGGAACTCAATGCCTCCCTCTGTATTTCCCGATGAATTTTCCCCTCAGGCATTTAAAGAAAATGTCCATAATCATTTAAAACAATAAGGGCCAGTTTCACCATCCTCAGTTAAGTTAAATTTAAGCTAACTGCCACTTAACTGAAGGAAATGGGTTTCACCAGTCTCGGTTAGCTAAATATTATCTTAAATTCTCAGAGAACTTGATCTACAAAATATATTTAAGTTAAAATTTAACCAAGAGAAATGCGATATGTCATATTTGGATGAAAAATATGAATGAATGAAATATGAGAAATGTTGAAATAAAAATTAAAATATAAAATAAATAAATTAAACATTTTATTTTATCTATTTCATAAGTTTGAGATTGCAGGATTTTCTTATCTTTTATTTTTCAAAATTCGGTTTGGTTATTCAAAACTAATAGCATTTCAACTTATTGTTAAGTTTAACCGTTGCTTAATTTAACAAAGAGAATTGTGGTGAAACCGAAACATTTTGTTATCCCCCAGTTAAAGTTAAGTTCTGGTTAAAGTTATATGAACGATGTTTTTTATGATCGGTTTTTATTCGATTGATAAATGATAGGGAAAGTAAAATAAAGTAAAGTTTATTTTGGAAAAGTAATTAAAAAAATGGAAAAACAGATGATTTGAGATTTTGATATAAAAAATATGATTTGTGATTATCTTCTTTTAAAGAGAATTTTAAATTAATGATTAAAAAGATTCTTTGTTTTTTGTTTGATAATTTCCTATCTTGATAATAAGAATAGGTACGCGTAAGAATGATGATGAATATGTGTGGGGAAAACTTGACCATTTTTAATTTTTCTGAAATTTGGCATATAAGTAGTATGGACAAAATAAAAAATACTCCTTATTTTAGAATTCTTTTAAAGTGCATAGTATGAGCATAGGCGGCACCCCAACATGCATGAAAAACGAAAATTTTCCCAATCCGAACTAATTTTGAAATTAAATTGCTTATGGTAAGTACGACTAAAATTCTAACTTTCTAACATTTGTTCGAATAATTTTATTAAAAAAAATTTAACCGTTGAAGTTCGAATGATATAGTTTAGAGCAGTATTTCTCAACCGTTGGTCCGCGTACCATTGTTCTGGAGGAAAATTTTAGTGGCCCACGAATTTCTTTGTTTTTTTTTATTGGAGGGCCTTGAGACTTGCAGTTCAAGTAGCACTGCGACCTGAAGATCTATTGTGGTTACCCTGATTGTGTTATTAGTCAGTCGTCGTCTGTGCCATTACTGGTTGTATTCTGTCATCCAAGTTGAGACTTTTAATAAAATTAATTAGCTCAATTGGAGTGACGTTTTGTGGTAATGGAAGTGTTAGTCTTCTATGACCAAATTAGTTGTATCTGTGCCAAAAGAGATCAGGACAGCTGCAGATGACGCGTTCCATCGTTTCCGCGTCCGAGTAGCAGAATCTACACCTGACGGAAACAACAAGGCCCATTTTGTTAAGATGGTGGTTTAAAGGACCATATCCAGTAACGTACCACGTTAAAATTCTTAGAGACTCTCTGTTTAAGTCGATTGTCTTTAAGGTTGAAAGAGGGAGGTTACCTAGAAAATTCTTGGAGTGTACTAGTCCTTCTCTTCTTCTCCATAATTTAGCATTTTGTTCCTGTTTCCGTGTTTGGATTGTGCCTTTGAGCGAACTCTTGGCCATCCCGAAGCATGGTTCCGGTCCAACAAACTTTTTATTGGCACCTTGCTTTGCTAAAGCGTCAGCGATAGCATTTCCTTGTATTCCTGTGTGGCTAGGTGCCCACACAAGCGTTACTATATTACTGCAGTAGATTTTTAGTAGATTTTGGTAGCATTCCCTTACAAGTTTTGAATCAAAGCGCGTAGATTTTAGTGCCAAGAGTACTGCTTGGCTGTCAGAGATAATATATATTTCAATATTTTGGTATTTTCTTCGGCACATAGCAAAGCGCAACTGCTAATGGCCAAAATTTCTTCTTGAAATATGGTTGTTGTGGTGCCTAAGGCAACCATTTGTTTTGTTCTAGGACCAAACACTCCTGATCCCGTGCCCATATTGGTTCGAGAACCATCTGTGTACCAGATGCTGGTGTTATGTGGCAGTGACCGTATGTAGTTTTTAATACGACCTCTGGCCAATATCTTGACATCAAAGTGACTGTCTAAATCTATTGTTTTTGGCATACAATCTGAAATATGGTATGTATGCAGTTCAGTTTGTAATTCAGAAAGGATTTTAAGGTGTCCGGTTAGATTGCCCGGCTTAAACCCTTCTGTGAGCTGCAGTTTATGAACGCTCAACACCGCTACAGATTTAACATGTATGTGCAATGGTGAAAGCTTTAGAATCTCCATTGCTGACGTTGGCGTGGTTTTGAAAGCACCTGTGGCACTAAGACACAAGCCTTTGTATTTTTGTAAACATATTTTGAGCAGTTATTTGGCGCGTTTTAGGCCACCAAACTAAAGCTGCATATGTTAGAATTGGTTTAATAAGACGTTGGTGCAACCAAAGTATCATTTTTGGACTAAGACCGCATGTTTTCCCAAACAGGTTTTTGCATGTGAAGAAAACTTTGTTTGCCTTATCGGAGATATATTTCAGGTGTGAGTTCCAGGTTAGTTTGCTATCCAGGATCACACCTAAATAAGCAACAGATTGGGACAGATTGGGACTGTCGATCAACCTCCAAAAACAAGCATTATCGTTTTCACAAACAGGAGAAACTTTAATTTCATTTCTCGTGTTCTAAACGGCGATTCAATACAAACATCAAAAGAGGTTAGAGGTCTAACCTCTTTTGATGTTTGTATTGGATCACCGTTTAGAACAGGAGAAATGAAATTAAAGTTTCTCCTGTTTGTGAAAACGACAATGCTTGTTTTTCGGGGGTTGATCGACAGTCCCAATCTGTTGCACCACTTTGATACAATATTAAGAGCTGTCTGGGTTCGACCATCGACAATGTAGTCATGTTTCCCTCTAACCATGACTGCCAAGTCGTCGGAATCATTTAGCTTTGTGAGGGGATCATCAGCCACCATTAGCCAAAGTAGTGGAGAGAGCACGCCCCTTGCGGGCAGCCTCTAGATGCAGTAACAGTCACTGAATAATAACCTAGTGTAGCCGTTATCTTCCGACTCTGTACCATCTTGATAATCCACGCAATGATAAGCGGGTTTATATTTTTACATATGGTGTCATGGTGTTTTTGTATGGTTTTTTGACACATATAAACACAACAAATTAAAACCAATAAAACTTAAAATATGTAGATTTTTCTGAGAAATCTACCTAAAACTTGCGCTTCATTTCTCTTAATTTATGTTTAGTGCTTCTCTTATGAAGGCGATTAATAGAGGAACGAGACATGTTTACAATGTGATTTGCAATGTCGTTTGGATTTATTTCATTGTTAGCACGAGTAACTGAGTTTGAGCCATCCAGCTTCCGAAGAAGACTCCAAGCTGCCCTACTACAATGGGAAAAATCTATGTTTTCAACAGCGTTAATCCACTTTTATTTCCTCGCGGTGTACAGTGAGTATATTAAGTCATTAACCACGTCTGCCTCAACACTACTAAGGTGCTCCTCAAATAATAAATATATCGCTCTCTCTACTCCAACCAGGAATGTATTCTTCACCGGAATTGCTCTTGGGATGCATTTCTTTGCAGTTGAAATGATGGCTCCTACGAACCTATCGTAATTTTTAGGAATGGGTTGGATCTAGTGAATCACTGCATCCAACTCCGACCCATATTTAGCGTTTCATCACGAAAATTCGGACAAAATTGAGTGATGGTGCCATTGACAACCTAGTTTTTTGAAAAATTGTTTAAAAATTAGTATTATGAATTTATTTTTGTTTTGTTTTAATGTATTCTTTTTTATTTAATTTTTGAAGTTTTACTTCGGTCTGAAAGACCTAAGTATTACATTAATGAGCTCAAAGTGAAATTCTTGCTCCCACTTTTTTAACATTTCTCGACGTTTTAGGACCTACTGTGTAATAGCTGGGATAGCGGGAGCTATTACTTTGAAACTTATAAGAAAAGGTGCCGGTAGAGGGTTGAAGACCCTAGTCATCTTTGGATCTGCCCGGCCCTCGCTAACTCAATTCACACCCACACACCCTCACTACTAGTAGTTTATTACGACATGTTCTTAAGGTTATTATTCATTTTAATGATTTAGTTTTATATATTGAGAAAAAATTAGACTATAAGAAGTACTAAACATTATTACTTACTCTTAGCCTAATACAGCTGCTGGTTCTATCGGCGTTGTCTTCTGTGGTGTTCCCAGGTAAAAATAATATAAAGACACGAGGCTTCCACTAAATTTTGTTTTTATTTAATTTTCGTTTATTTCATACTGATATCATTTAAATTATATTTTTTTAAATATTTCTAACCATCACAAAAACACCAATTGTTTCGGTTTCTTATATATATATAATCTTTGATTTAGTCATTTAAATATCCACAAACAAACATATTTGGTTGCTTCACTTTTCTTAAAAAAACATATATGTACGTGTACTTTTGGTTTCTTAATAGGTACTTAATAATTACTTAAGAACCTGTACTTTTGGTTTCTTAATATGTAATTTATATTTACTTAAAAACATGTACTTTTGGTTTCTTAATATGTAATATTTGATTTTTTTTTTTCTTTTACCACTTAAATATCCAAAAGAAACACAATTAATTTTAATTCATGTTATTAGGTAGATTTCATATAAAAATCTACCTATTGCAATGGGCTTCATCTCGGAATTTCGGAAAAATTTTGATGCCAAACGACTAAATGTGATAAGCGGAGATGGAAAAACAAAAAAAAAAAAAATTATATATATATATAACGATATGAGGTATAACGGAATTTAGCGGCACTCTTACGGTCGCATTTTTCGACCTACACCAAAATAATTTTCTGTGTATGTTTCGGCAAATAATGTCTTGGACAAGTTCGTGAACTGGCCATATCCGGGTACTAGTTAAGCGGCTAGAGTCTAAAAAGTCGAATAATCTAGGGCGCTATAACTTCCGTTTTAATAATAATATTTTAATAAAATTTAAAAATATTGAATATTTGAACTTTTTTCTATCATTTTTATCCAGATGACCACTTTGGCGTTTCAGGTTCCTCAAAAATCAGCTGTTTTAAAAATTTACTAAACTTTGCTGTCCTTGATCTAGCTGAAATGGCCAAGCTCATATTTGAAAACTTTTTTTCACGTACTTGAAATATAAATCTTTCCAAAATTTTCAAAAATAATAGTTTAAGTCTAACGGTTGAGACCCTACGGCTGTTGAAATGAAAACAAACGCAAAAGGCAATGCTTTCATCATGTTTCAGTTTATGTTATTTAAATTCATCTTAGCTTTTAAACATACTTTTCAACTATAGCCTCGAAAAATTTCAGCTTTCTAACCCAAAAGGTTCCATTTTTATAAGCATTATAATGCAACCCTTACAAGAAAAATATCAACCCATTTAATACCATAGAAAAATTATCAAAATCTCTTTTGTTTTTATTTTTTTTACTAAGTAACCGTTTGAAAAAAGATTAAATAAGAACAAAAAAACACAACAACAAAAGATGATTTTGAAATAAAATTGTTTGATAATGTTTGATTATAAATTATGTGTGATAGTATAATTGTAGTTGTGACGTAGTTCATTTGATCTTTGGTGGATTTAATATGTTATTAAAAGTAGTTTAAACCAACTTAAATAAAACTGTTCCGAAATTGTATTGATGGAGTTGGTTCGGATAATGTATTTAATTTGGTTCGATAATTTTTTTGAATTATTCTGTTTCTACTTATATTTTTTATTTAAACTAATCTGACTTATCTAATTTTATTTGGACACAAAACCGTCTGACCCCGAAATCTACCTATTTCTAGCGGATATACCTGCCGCTGGGATTTTTTTTCATTGATTTATCTTGTGTTTATCACAAAAAACAAAAACACAAAATTTATATAGATTTCTCAATAATCTTAACATGTAACTATTTTAAGTCCAAATGATCACTATTACTATTTGGATTTTAATTATTATTTAAATTATCTCAACTATTATTAGAATTACATCAACTATTCACTAGTTTACCACCGACTGACTTCTCTCTTTTTTTCGGTTTTCTGAGTTTTAAGAAAAAAATAAAAAAAAAATGGCAATACTTGCAATTTTTGATGAGAAAAAAAAAATTTATACAAATTTTATAATTTTACATAGAAATAGAAAACCATTTCCGTCACTTGCAGACTGGAATAGGAACAACGAAGGTTATTTTATTCAAATATCACCGTTGAGGTAATTGTCCATGAAAACTTCATATATCATGGGAAAAATTTTGAAACAATAAAAGAAATAAGACCACGAAGGTGTTGGACTGGATTTAAGAAATGCAAGTGACGATGGTGTGAGAACGGTTGTTACCATAGGGTAACACGTAATAGGGATAACGGGGATTTTTATTTCCTAACAACACAGAACAAATAGCTACAGCATACAGCTGCTTTGATCTGAAAGAGGAAATCCCATTAAGTGGAACGTACTAAAGGAAAAGATATTTAAATCAGATTTAGAGAAAGAAATAAGCTAAAATTTTATATCATTGGTAGATAGTTATGCAGTGGGTCCATCAAATCAATTGCGGGCCGTAGCCCGTTCCACCTCACCATTAAACTTACTTACTAATAAGACTTTACACACTCGGATGACAGAGGTTACCACCACGGTAGCAAGAGTGAAGGTGGCGAAGGAGAAACTTAAGGATTTAATAAATTCAGGCGCGGTCAGCAAATCTTTAGTCATTTGTCCGAAGGTGGAGTCTAGCACCTGTGGCGTGGGAACCCTAACTACCCCTACGAATTGGTAATGGATGGTGATATTGACCGTTTGGTTCGTTCTCTTTGTATACAAACTGCACGACCGTTCAGTGTTGTCGTGTTCCAGAATATACGGGTTAGGATTACAGCTCACATAATGGGTCTGGAACGAACAGTCTGAAGTGAAAGGCAATATTCCGGGGGTTTTAATGTTGTACGCTTGAAGCACCACATACGGTTTCATATTACAACCTATACACCCATAGGATGTAATCTGGCGTATTAGACAATGAGCAGGCTCAACATATAGGTTCATGAGGTCGATGTCTCCGAACATAATGTTTGCCACAGCCATTATAGTCCGTCTTACCCACAGTTTGGAATCGTCAACAGTAACCACTATAGATGTATTGTCAACGAGTACCTCGCACTCGGCGTCTAGTAGCTTCCATATTTTGCCTTCTGTTGTATGTATGACCTTGCCTTCAAGGAGGACCAATACGCTTAGACCTAGGATGAAGGTCAGAATTTTACTCTTCTGCATGATGGTAAATTAATTATTGTGACGTTGTAACAGCAATTCTGTAATGACCTGTAATAACACGAAAGATCCAGTTAGATCAGATCTAATAAGGTGGAATTTTATTAGGCATGGAATAACAACTTAAGCCTAACATGTGTTATTTCCGCACATCCTTGGTGTGATAAATTCCCACCCGTTTGGACGCTATGTCTTCGAGCTCTAGAGATGAATTTCCGACCAATTGGAGTACTTTGGCCTCTACAAATTTCGGTGCTAGTTTAGCTGAGACATTTCGGCCTGCATCACTCAGAATGAAGTTTCGTCGAAAAACCGTTTCACCCGGTTGGAACAAATTTTTACGGGCCCGCAGGTTGTATCGCGCAGCACTGGTCACAAAAGCTTTTGCTATTAGATCTTTTAATCGCGCTCGAATGTTAGACAGAGTGTCAGCGCGATCTAAACAGTCACTGGACTCCTCCAGGCAATCCAACTTCCTTAGTAGAGTGTAGTATGAACTATGCGTGATCATGGGGAGACCAAACAAAGCGTAGTAAGGAGAACAGCCGATGGTAGAGTGATATGAGCTGCGCAAAGCACAAGAAATTTCACTCAAGTTTTTATCCCATTTGGTGTGATCTTCCTTTAAGAAGGCTCTGATTCCGGCGAGCACACTCCTGTTCACTCTCTCGGAAGCATTTGCCTGGGGTGAATATAAAGAAGTGCGAGTGTGTTTTATACCATACTTCGCTAGGAATTGTTGGAAAAACTTGGATTTAAATTGCGTTCCGTTATCCGAAACCACAATCTCTGGACAACCAAACACATGAAATACTTGACTTTCCAGAAGATTGCAGATTGGAGTAGAAGTGAAACTGCGAAGGGGGAACAGGAACACGAATTTGGAAATATGGTCTAGTACCACCAACAGTCCAATATTAGAATTTTTTGTCCTGGGGTACGGGCCTAATAAGTCAATATATAATCGTTGCATTACCCTCTCGGTTCTTAGAGGAGCTATCATTGGTGCACGTAAAGTTTGGTTGGGAGCTTTAACTACTTTACATATCTTGCATTGGGATACAAACGAGTGTACTTGGAACAACATTCTCGGCCAGAAATAAAAACGACATAGCTTATGTAAGGTTTTAGCTACTCCGCCATGGGCTGCCGTTGGTGCTGCGTGTGCTATTTCAATCAAGTTGTGGGTTAGTTCTTCGGGAACCCATAGCTTCCACGGCTCACCTTCTAAACACGAAGTGAATCCAACTTTCTTATAAACCCTACCCTTTTCCACTCGTAAATCTGGTAGTACTTCTTTCCCATCCTCGACGATTTTAATTAACTCTAGATATTTGGTAGACTGAAATGCTGGTGAATCTAAATCAATTGCTTGGGAAAAGTTATCGGTCACGGTATCAATCAAGTCTACGGAGTTTATTCTTGACAATGCATCCAGAACTATATTTAAACTGCCTTTTCGGTACTCAATGTCAAAGGTGTACCCTTGAAGTTTCAAACTCGAGCGCGCCAGTCGTCCTGATAAATCCTTCTGACTCATCAACCACTTTAAACCAGAATGGTCGGTTACTACTTTAAATGGGTGCCCTTCAACGAACGCTCGAAATTTTTTTATTCCTAGAACTACTGCCAGACATTCCTTTTCGCTAGTGGAGTAGTTCCTTTGGGCTGGGTTTAATTTCTTAGACATGTATGCAATCGGATGTTCACTGCCATCTTTTCCTAATTGAGTCAACACGCAGCCTATTCCATCGTTACTTGCATCACACTGTAATATGAATGGTTCTGAAAAGTTTGGGTTGGCCAGCACTGGCGCTGAAGTCAAAGCTTTCTTGATATTGACAAAAGCTGCATCGGCTTCAACAGTCCATTTAAATTTACCATGGGATTTCTTTAATAACTCAGTAATAGGTGTCACAATCGAAGAGTAGTCGGAAATAAACCGTCGGTAATATCCTGACATCCCTTAAAATCGACGAACCTGGCGCACTGACGAAGGAACTGGGAACTCTGATATTGCTGCAACTTTCTCCTGGTCGATGTTAATCCCGGCTCTACTAATGACATACCCAAGATATTTGATCTCGGATTGCAGAAATTTGCTCTTCTCAATGTTTATGGTGAGATTAGCTTTCTTTAAACAGCCTGCCAGTTCAGTTAATATATGAAGATGTGACTCAAACGTATCTGTCACAATTAAAAGATCGTCTAGGTATACGAAGACCTGAGTCTTCAACCTTGATGGTATTACTCGATCCATCACTTTAGACATCGTCTGTGGTGAGTTGCACAAACCAAAAGGCATACGAACAAAGTGATAAAGAGGACGGCCTGGGACTGTAAACGCTGTTTTTTCTTTTGAATCCTCATCCAGGGGAATCTGCCAAAAGGCGTCCTTTAAGTCTAAACTAGAGATGTAATTAGCTTGCGGGAGTCGGCTTAGTATTCCTTCGATCTGTGGTAAGGGGTATGCATTTTTTTTCGTTACACTGTTCACCTTACGCGAATCTAAGCATAGACGAAGCTTCCCTGGCTTTCGAACTAAGACCACTGGCGAGCTCCAGTCACTATCAGATTCCTCAATGATACCCTGAGCTAACATGCGGTCCAGCTCCTCCCCCATTAACTTCTCTACTGCAGGAGATATTGGATAGTGGCGTTGTTTGATAGGGGTTGCATCGCCAACATCAATGACATGAGTCAATACATGCGTCCTGCCCAATCCCATTTTCGCAAAAGACGGAATCAGCTGAATGACATCTTGCAGTTTCCCTTCCTCGTCAGCTGTCAAAGTACATATTACCGAGGTTTCGGTTTTTTTCGGGATCTGATTTGTTAACGGTGGAAACAGGTTGAACAACCGAAAGAAGTCAATACCTAGATAGAGGTTTTGTGTGAGAGATGGTATAATTACGAGATCTAGGGACTTTGTCCGACCTTGGAACCTTATCTCAGTGTTCAGATGTCCTACCACTTTCTGGCTAGCGCCATCCGCTGTTCTAACTTTTACCGATGAACGTGTAAATAGTGTTGGGGTACGGAGAAGCTCTAGTGCGAAAGTGCCTCCCACTACACTAAGTGACGCTCCGCTATCTAGTAATCCGACTCTTGTGCTGCCTAAAAGTTGAACCTCAGCATAAGCGCGGAGATCATCTTTCACTGATGTGATTGAGGATATAATCGATGACCGAAAGGATCGTCGTTTCTTCCAGAAATTTCTAATACGCAATGCTGAACGAGTATACTTACGAGATGTTGTAAGTGCATTAATTCCAAGACTGGTTCTTAGTGCCATATATTCTTTGAGTCTCTGCTCAAGTGATTTAAATGAGTGATGAGGTATAGACGATTTAGTACAAGCTGATGAATCTCGCTTCAAAATAGTTTTACTTCCCAACTACTCTGGGCAACGCATTCTTAAAGGTGGAGTTGGGTGAAGTGAGCTGTTTGACTTTAAAATTGGGTTGGCTTTTGGGAGCGTGACTGGATGTTCTGCACGCTCTCGGTCTTGTTTAAATAGCATCTAGTGCAATTTGATTTGTAAACCCCCTCGTTGCCACAACTCCAACAGAAAAGTCGAGGTGGTTGTAGACAATCCTGAAACCGGTGTCCTTCTAGCTTGCAGTTCCAGCAAATTAAAGTTCTGTTTGGCTCACGATGACAGTTGGGATTATGAATAGCTGAGACATCGGAAATTACGGGGTCATCAGAAATCTGCGGTAGGTTGTTGGATTCAGGAATAGTATCAGATAATGAAGAAAGCGTATCCTCAGTCGCAGGATAATGATATGATGTAGATGGAGCAATTTCGGATACCGTCTGTGTAGGGCGATGAGGAAAGTTACGAGGTGGCAGCGGTAGACTAGCTAGAAGTTTTTCCCGTTTACGGCAGAGGTCGCGAAGATGTTCAACTGTAAATACCTCAACGTAGCACAATTCTCTTCGTATTTCACTGCGAAGATTGTTCAAAAGTATATTCAATAATTCTCTATCAGCTACTGGAACACTGAGCCGATCACTTTGCCTCAAAATGTCATTAAACATAGAGTCAAAGTTCTCATTTTGACGTTGTTTACGGGCTCGCATTCTCTCTTTTATTTCTTCATCGGTGCTACGATCACCAAACTCAGTACGTAGGAATCTCCATGGAATGGAAATCAATGGAATCTCCAATACCATTCTGAAGCTCTTTCTGTGAATAATAAGTGAGCATGAGCCACAACCGCATCATAACTACCTGGGAAAGCGATGTTATTTAAAGTGCTCACTCGATATATAAATTCTCCCACCTCCATTTCCGTTGGTCTTCCACTGAAAGAGACATTCCAGCTACGAATGATGGTGGAGTGTTTCTCGTTTAAGGAATGATGACGATAAGCTGCAGGATTCGCTACGTACGAGGGGTTTATATTACCTAGGTTCCTGGAATTTTGAAGAGGTCCTTGGTTTCCCCTAGGTGCATGCATAGACAATGTGGAGGGATTTTGCGGGTGACTAGCTGTTTTCACCCCCTCCGAAAAGAGTAACTGATTCGCAAATTTTTCGTCAAAGGCTCTCTGCATCTGTTCTACACTTTTTCGAATGCTTACTTCCATGGCCTGTTGGATCACGGAAAAATCGATCATCGTTGCTGACTTATCTGCTGGCTGGTCTTGTCTTCCCGGATTATCTTTTGGCGAACTAGCGACAATTTCTGATGCTTTTACACCTGCACGTTCAGCTTGTCGCCTTTTTTCTTCAGCCCTAGTATTCGGTCGAATCCACGTCTTAGGTATAGCACCGAGAGACTCTGGTTGCCGATTGACCACAGGTGTTTGTGGCTGTGCCTTATTCTTTCTTGTTTGTGAAACGGGGAAAAGGGACGTCGATCCTCCGGCAAGAGATGCACATCAGACTGTTGACAGCTTCTTTTACAAATGGGGCAATGCGGCTCCTCTTCTAGCCACTTTGCAATGCAACTGTCATGGAAAACATGGGTGCAGGGTGCTTCTACCAACAACTTGTCTGAATTCAGTTTTTCAGTGCAGAGGAAACATTTATTGTTGTAAATATTTTCATAAATATTCATTTCTGATTCTCTCGGTATTTTGCAATGTCACTTTTGAGGTATTGAGATGCGTAAGATTTAAACTGAATTCCCAAGAGAAAAGTATTATCCCTTATCTGATTCAATTTTAGGTTAATTAAACTTAATATAAACCAAAAAAAAATTAACACTTGATCATCAAAAGGGTTGAATTGGAAGGTATAATTGCTTAATCACTATCTCTCTATCTACCAATCTACTATCCGTAAAGGAAATTACGTGGTTCCTTTTCAAAGGAATAGCAAATTCGTACTGTATGTAGTACACAGGGAATTCGAATCTTCGAGTCAGTAGTGAGCAACAAAATGTTCTAGGTTGTATGTAATTGTTAACAATCTAACAATTCAGATCTTCTTTATAGGCCTTCAATTAATTATTAAATTACCAGCAAAAATTATTTATGGGCCATTTAATTATTTATTAAAATTATTTGTCAAAAATATTTCTAGGTAGTTTATCTATTTATTAAAATAAGACGCCAAAGTTTATTTATTCAAATTATAAGCTAAAATTATTTATAGGCAATTTATTTATTTATTAAAATTTTACGCCAAACTTATTTTTAGGCCCATTAATTATTTATTAGAATAATAATCAAAAAATTATTTATAGTCAGTTTATCTATTTATTAAAATTATACGCAAAAGTTTATTTATTAAAATAAAAGCAAAAATTATTTTTACTCAATCTATTTATTTACTAAAACTAAACGTCAAAAATTATTTCTAGGCCATTTAATTATTAATTAGAATTATAATAAAACTGTTGATCTAAAATTCCTGAATGTGTTATTTATTTATCAACTGAAAGTAAACTGTTTTATTACTATTACTATTTATTTATTTTGTTAATTTATAAAATATATGTGTGAGTGTTGTGTGTGTGTCCGAGTCATGTGCTAGGCAGTACCCTTCCAAAAATGATGCTAAAATAAATTTAGAAAAAAAACTAAGAACAAAAATTTAAACTATCAAAAGTATGCTACTCTACGGTTGGGAAGTTAGTAGGTGTTCAGGTTTTATGACGAATCCGGAGAAATCACAACAACTAGCCAGAGCAAGTTGGTAGATGACCAGCTTGCACTCTGTATTTTCTAAGCTGATGTAACTTCAGCTTCTCCATCACAACCTGGAACCTGTATTGAGAGCTAAGAGAGGAAATGATCGTTTGTAAGAGTTAACCAGTCTCAGAGCCACAAGAACTCACTAGACCATCAAAGATGCAAATTTAACCTTTGCCCTCTTATGATCAGTCAGTACCATACCTTGAGTCGTTCACTCCCACCAAACACATTAAACGAATACGTTCTAAAACAATAAATTAATCAGAAAACGGGGCTCAAATTATAAACGTATATGATAGTAATTGATCTAAGTGTTGAATTGTACACTATTCAGCTTTAACTAGTAGGCTAACACTATGATCTGCTCGACCATTGTGTCATATTTTCTCAGTTAGTCATTGCTGACGGTGTCAAACCATCCCTTAGTCAATTCCATCACCTAACTGGAGTGCGCGAGCTCGTAAGACTCGTTGAATGGTCAGTCGAAGGCCAACTCATCCACTCCTGCGCGTGTATCACAGTTAATTTAATCGAAAAAAATTCACTACATAATTACTAAACTATATTAAAAGATCCTCCAAGGGTCCTTTCTGTTTTATTTTTATAAATAAAAATAAGGTTTTGTTTCGCGCCAATTTGTAATAGCTGGGATAGCGGGAGCTATTACTTTGAAACTTATAAGAAAAGGTGCCGGTAGAGGGTTGAAGACCCTAGTCATCTGTGGAACTGCCCGGCCCTCGCTAACTCAATTCACACCCACACACCCTCACTATTAGTAGTTTATTACGACATGTTCTTAAGGTTATTATTCATTTTAATGATTTAGTTTTATATATTGAGAAAAAATTAGACTATAAGAAGTACTAAACATTATTACTTACTCTTAGCCTAATACAGCTGCTGGTTCTATCGGCGTTGTCTTCTGTGGTGTTCCCAGGTAAAAATAATATAAAGACACGAGGCTTCCACTAAATTTTGTTTTTATTTAATTTTCGTTTATTTCATACTGATATCATTTAAATTATATTTTTTTAAATATTTCTAACCATCACAAAAACACCAATTGTTTCGGTTTCTTATATATATATAATCTTGGATTTAGTCATTTAAATATCCACAAACAAACATATTTGGTTGCTTCACTTTTCTTAAAAAAACATATATGTACGTGTACTTTTGGTTTCTTAATAGGTACTTAATAATTACTTAAGAACCTGTACTTTTGGTTTCTTAATATGTAATTTATATTTACTTAAAAACATGTACTTTTGGTTTCTTAATATGTGATATTTGATTTTTTTTTTCTTTTACCACTTAAATATCCAAAAGAAACACAATTAATTTTAATTCACGTTATTTTTCATTGATTTATCTTGTGTTAATCACAAAAAACAAAGACACAAAATTTATATAGATTTCTCAATAATCTTAACATGTAACTATTTTAAGTCCAAATGATCACTGTTCACGCATTATCGTGAATTTTTTAGTTCATCTGAAAAATTAAAATATTCTAAATTAGAATCAAAACAAAACCAATTAAAGATTTATTTATTATTTATAAAATTATGCAAATATTACCAAAACAATCCTTTTGAAATGTCAATCTAAATGTCAATTTTGAATTGATGTGTTCGGTATATTTTGATTTTTAGTTTGATATTCTCAATGTTCACATTGAATTGATGTGTTCGTTATTCTATATTATTCATTCGATATTTTCGAGATCGTTGGAAAACTTGACAGTAGTTGAGTTTTATGATTTGTAGAGTTTTGGCTTTCTATAAAATGGACTGTTTTGGTAGTTTTGTCCTCTTATTCTTACGAATTTATATCTGAATAGTATTGTCAGTAAAAAGTGTTGTTTGTATTACCATGTAGTTGGTTGAGTATGAGCTAAGCTCTCTCTTTTAGTTTTTAAGTGAATTTTAAATATTTTGTATTCCCATGTGTTAAATCAGTAATTGTAAAATTAATAAAATGAAGTTTATATAAAGTTGTGTGCATCAGGTCAGTTTTTTAATGTATATATAAATTAACCAAATAGTTTTTATTTGTTCTCTGACAAATATTCGTCGAGTGTGCATGCAGTAAAAAACCTCGTATAAGTTTTCATCGATTGGAACGGGTGATGTTTCCATGCATCTTTCATTTCATATGTACATGATTTTAAATTATTATATGAGCTGATATATTTTCATCATTGCATCGTTCATGTCATATGTACATAATTTCAACTATTATATGAGCTGATATATTTTCGTCGTTGCTTCAGTTAATCATCTCATTTACATAACTTCAACTATTACATGAGCTGATATATTTTCATCATTGCATCGTTCATGTCATATGTACATGATTTCAACTATTATATGATCTGATATTTTCGTCATTGCATCGTTCATCTCATATGTACATGATTTCAACTATTATATGAGCTGATATTTTCGTCATTGCTTCAATCAATCATCTCATATGTACATGATTTGCAACTATTATATGAGCTGATATTTTCGTCATTGCTTCAATCAATCATCTCATATGTACATGATTTTCAACTATTATATGAGCTGATATATCCGTCATTACTTCAATCAATCATCTCATATGTACATGATTTCAACTATTATATGAGCTGATATTTTCGTCATTACTTCAGTTAATCCTCTCATTTACATAACTTCAAAATATTAAATGAGCTGATATATTTTCATTTCATATGTGCATGATTTTCAACTATTATATGAGCTGAGATATTTTCGTCATCGCTTCAGTTAATCATCTCGTTTACATAACTTCAATTATTATATGAACTGAGATATTTTCATCATTGCATCATTCATCTCACTTACATAATTTCAACTATTATATGAGCTGAGATATTTTCGTCATTGCTTCAATCAATCATCTCATATGTACATAACTTCAATTATTATATGAGCTGAGATATGTCTATATTTGCATCACGGTGTTGGAAGTTGATGTGCCAACCAACTCACATCAAATATATCGTCAAGGAAAAAAATACAGTCCACCTCTCATCGACGCCGCATCATTTGGTCCTTCGAGCCAGATATATACGCAGCTCGTCTCAAAATAACTTCGGAAGAAAAAAAACCAACCAACGTTTTTGGATAATTTAAGGTACCATTTAGTATAATTTATAAGTAACTTAATTATTTAAATTTTCGTCAAATATCGTTAAAATTATGCATTTCTCTAGCATTTATATTGTCATTGTTTATTAACACGACTTGCGTGATCATATAATCGTGATTTTTTCGGGTCATTCACTACTACGGGGTGTACAATGTCGCTTAGTCGATTGTTTAATTGTCTATGGTGGATGGCTTGTCGGATTGTTTCATTTTATTGACATATTTCGTCTGGAACAATGTTCATCCGTTTTTCTCTTCGGTTTTAATTTTCCATAAGGTTAACATGCCGGATTCCCCTTACGAAGACCTCTTGAAAAAACAACGTCGTACAAAATCTCGTCGTACCTGAATGGAATTTGAATTCCAAAATAATTTTGCTGTCGTCGTTAATATTTTTAAAAAATTTTTATACATCTCGTCATACTCTAATGGAATTTGAATTCCAAGATAAATTTCTTATTTCCGTTAATAATTCAGTTCGTCGTACTTTAATGTAACTTGAGTTCCATATAATTGTTGTCTTCGTTAATATTTTAGAAACCCGTTCTGTCGTATTTTTAAATCATTCGTCGTACCTGATTAGATTAATTGTTATTTTTAGGATTCTGTTATATTATGTATTATATTCATCGGATTCTAGTAGATTAAATAGCATATTCATCGGATGTTCCAATATTAAATTACCAATTTATTCATCGGATCATTTCGAAATCATCGGTTTTAGGTGTGAAATAATTAATTATTCAATCTACATCGTTCGTCAGTCAACATGGAAGTTTTGATATTGGTTTGTCCAACATCCGCTGGTATTTGGATGTGTTAGCTTCATTAATTTTTCGTCGTTCTCCTTGTTGCTATCATAATTCCAACAGATGTTCACTCTTGTCTCATTCTTCGTTACCTTGGCAGAGTGTGTCTGACAGCCCACCTTCGTTGTTCCCCTTCGTATAGTCGTTGAGACAAAATCAAACAATTTTTTCCAATGTTAACCAATGTATACTTGCTAAATGGCTTACATGCCTCTTTTGTATTCAATAGTATCCGTCATTAGAATTCGTTTTAATTCAATATTTGGTAGTTAATAGTTCGGTAGTATCTTAAGTCGTTATAGGTTTAATTATAATTTAGTAAAATGGTTGTCTTCAGTAGGAATTAAGCTCATTAGTTATTTTCACGTGTCCTAGTATCTTAAGTCGTTATAGGTTTAATTATAATTTAGTAACATGGGAGTCTTCAGTAAGAATTAAAGTCATTAGTTATTTTCACGCGTCCTTCGTCTAGTTTATGTTACAAACCGAAAATGATTTCGTTTGAATTAGAATTTTATATTTTGTCATTTCCGTCTGCCAAATTGATAATTCAGGTTGTAGCACCGAGCTTTAATCGTTGACATTTAACTTGTGCAGGCCCCCTCTATTAGCTCAAGATGCGTGCTCAAATGCAACTGACAAATGGTTCATATGCATGTTCGATTGTTCGCGTGTTTCATCTCAAAGCAGTCCAGTTGGAAATCGGTATTAACTCATCAGCTGACCCTTTTAGAGCTTGGTTTCGTCGTATGTATGGTTCACGTAGCGGATTGTGATGTTTTTAAAAATTCTGCTTCCACACCATTGCCAACTTCATTGAAGCTCGTAATCTTCAGCATATCCAACAAGCAGCATTCATATGGTCTACTCTTCGTCACAGAGTGTGTCCGACAACTCAATTTCGTTGTACAATCGTTGTGTCATTTTAAATTGAGCCTATTGTCATTTCCATTAACCCAGCTGAATTCATTCTGAAACGCTCAGTAGCACGAATCAGCGTAATCTCACATCTTGATGTTGAAGATTTGCAGCAGTTTGTTGTATCAAGTAATTACAAACTAGTGGTGGTTTATATTTCACTAATTAATATTTGCAATCGTCCACGTAACTCAAGCAACAATGTTCTGCGACCAGTCTGTTCAGTCTGACAAGTCACTCACCTCGACTACAGTCATCCCTGAATATTCATACACTTAAAATTTACTTTAGTTGCTGTCCGTAACTGGTTTTAAGGGATTACGTAATTGCAACCATGTCGCAGCCTGGACCGTTTCATTTTGTTAAAGTAAATACTTTAAGGTCGCCAGTATGTTCACGCATTATCGTGAATTTTTTAGTTCATCTGAAAAATTAAAATATTCTAAATTAGAATCAAAACAAAACCAATTAAAGATTTATTTATTATTTATAAAATTATGCAAATATTACCAAAACAATCCTTTTGAAATGTCAATCTAAATGTCAATTTTGAATTGATGTGTTCGGTATATTTTGATTTTTAGTTTGATATTCTCAATGTTCACATTGAATTGATGTGTTCGTTATTCTATATTATTCATTCGATATTTTCGAGATCGTTGGAAAACTTGACAGTAGTTGAGTTTTATGATTTGTAGAGTTTTGGCTTTCTATAAAATGGACTGTTTTGGTAGTTTTGTCCTCTTATTCTTACGAATTTTTATCTGAATAGTATTGTCAGTAAAAAGTGTTGTTTGTATTACCATGTAGTTGGTTGAGTATGAGCTAAGCTCTCTCTTTTAGTTTTTAAGTGAATTTTAAATATTTTGTATTCCCATGTGTTAAATCAGTAATTGTAAAATTAATAAAATGAAGTTTATATAAAGTTGTGTGCATCAGGTCAGTTTTTTAATGTATATATAAATTAACCAAATAGTTTTTTCTTTGTTCTCTGACAAATATTCGTCGAGTGTGCATGCAGTAAAAAACCTCGTATAAGTTTTCATCGATTGGAACGGGTGATGTTTCCATGCATCTTTCATTTCATATGTACATGATTTTAAATTATTATATGAGCTGATATATTTTCATCATTGCATCGTTCATGTCATATGTACATAATTTCAACTATTATATGAGCTGATATATTTTCGTCGTTGCTTCAGTTAATCATCTCATTTACATAACTTCAACTATTACATGAGCTGATATATTTTCATCATTGCATCGTTCATGTCATATGTACATGATTTCAACTATTATATGATCTGATATTTTCGTCATTGCATCGTTCATCTCATATGTACATGATTTCAACTATTATATGAGCTGATATTTTCGTCATTGCTTCAATCAATCATCTCATATGTACATGATTTGCAACTATTATATGAGCTGATATTTTCGTCATTGCTTCAATCAATCATCTCATATGTACATGATTTTCAACTATTATATGAGCTGATATATCCGTCATTACTTCAATCAATCATCTCATATGTACATGATTTCAACTATTATATGAGCTGATATTTTCGTCATTACTTCAGTTAATCCTCTCATTTACATAACTTCAAAATATTATATGAGCTGATATATTTTCATTTCATATGTGCATGATTTTCAACTATTATATGAGCTGAGATATTTTCGTCATCGCTTCAGTTAATCATCTCGTTTACATAACTTCAATTATTATATGAACTGAGATATTTTCATCATTGCATCATTCATCTCACTTACATAATTTCAACTATTATATGAGCTGAGATATTTTCGTCATAGCTTCAATCAATCATCTCATATGTACATAACTTCAATTATTATATGAGCTGAGATATGTCTATATTTGCATCACGGTGTTGGAAGTTGATGTGCCAACCAACTCACATCAAATATATCGTCAAGGAAAAAAATACAGTCCACCTCTCATCGACGCCGCATCAATCACTATTACTATTTGGATTTTAATTATTATTTAAATTATCTCAACTATTATTAGAATTACATCAACTATTCACTAGTTTACCACCGACTGACTTCTCTCTTTTTTTCGATTTTCTGAGTTTTAAGAAAAAAATAAAAAAAAATGGCAATACTTGCAATTTTTGATGGGAAAAAAAAAAATTTATACAAATTTTATAATTTTACATAGAAATAGAAAACCATTTCCGTCACTTGCAGACTGGAATAGGAACAACGAAGGTTATTTTATTCAAATATCACCGTTGAGGTAATTGTCCATGAAAACTTCATATATCATGGGAAAAATTTTGAAACAATAAAAGAAATAAGACCACGAAGGTGTTGGACTGGATTTAAGAAATGCAAGTGACGATGGTGTGAGAACGGTTGTTACCATAGGGTAACACGTAATAGGGATAACGGGGATTTTTATTTCCTAGCAACTGATTCTAAAAAAGCAAGAAAAAAAATGTATGTCTGTCTGTTGGCCGTCCATCATTACCTACGCTGCAGGGAAAACCGCTGGAGGGATTTCAAAAAATTTTCTAAAAATAGGTATACTCAAGGGACAGGTCCGAATGGACGCTGTGTTCGATAACTGTACCGGAAGTGTGTCAAAAAAATTATTATGTGTGTCAAAAATAGCAAATTTTCATATGTTTGGCTTAAAAAACGTTCATTTTAAGTGATTACGAGTAGGAACATTAAATTTGGAGAAACCTTGATGGTAGGGATTGGTATGTGAGATCAAAAACTAGATTATTGCAATATAAGTTTGTCAAAAAAATGTTGTCAAGTGTGTCAAAAGAAAGATTTTTATTTATTTTTTTCCCCAAGTTTCTGGAAAAAAATAAAATTGTTTGTTTGAAATGAAATTTTATTATTATTATTGAGAATTATGGCATTATAAGTTTGTCAAAAAATGTTGTCAAGTGTGTCAAAAGAAAGGTTTTTATTTATTGAAGTAAAACTTCTTTAGGCGCGTTTTGAGAATTTTGCAACGGAAGTATAAAAAACGAATATAATATTCGGCAAATATACGATACAATTCGATTATGACACACATATTTTAAATATTCACTGGTTTTTGGTGCATTATAGAAATAGTTCATATTTTTCGATGTTTAAAAATTTAACAGAAATTCAATTAAACACAATTTTGAATTAAATTTAATGATTTTCAATCCGAATTTTTGGAGTTTGTATTTTAATTTAATTTATGCTTCACAATGATATAAAGTTGTTATAATGTCTAGGATAACGCAATATATAAACACATTCATAAAAACCGAGGCGTTATGAGAGGGCATTATGAATTCATAACGCCCGCTATTAAGACGCTAAAAAACTAAATAAAATTATTTTTAGTGTGGTTTTGTCTTCACAATGTAAATAATTTTTATTCAATTTAAGCTAGTAAAAGATTTTGACATTTGCTTAAAAATGTTTAGCAACATTTTAGTTATTAATTGTTCATATAGTTTTCCAAAACTATCAAATTATTTTAAACGTCATACAATGTTTTTGTCATACGCTACAAAATTTAGGAGAATTTGTTTACATAGCAACGTTCAAACAACAAATATTTATTCTAAACTTCAAAATAGTTATTTTCTTGGCATACTACGATACATTTGTATTTGTTTGCATATCAATATAGATTAATAAATAAAATTTTTTCTTAGTTTTTAGCTTATTAAGTGAAGCATAAAATCTTGTATGCACCACTGGCGTTACTGGGTATTACGCCCATCAAGCGACATCCATCCCTCGGGCCAGAGGCCCTCGGGCTAGATTACGTCGCTTTCCGGGCGCAATAACCTACATAACGCCCTAGGTACATAAATAGCTATTAATATCAGTTTTCAAAATATTATATGTCTGCTCCATTTTTGTTTACAATGGATGCTTAGACTCGTAAATTAATAAAAATGGCAGCATATTTGGCTTTTTTAAAGGCAGAGAAAAAAGTTGTCGTAAACTTGGTAAATGGCGTATATAATGAAAGGTGAATGAATGGTTCAGTCATTGGTCAAGTCATTCATTTGCTCATTTGTTATTATATTTTTTATTCACTTATGCAGTCTCGTATTAAACGTTATATGAGTTGGATGGATGTGTCAATTGTAGATGGTGGTCATGGTGTGGTCGTGGTGGTCATTGTGGTCATAGTGGCCATGGTGGTCATGGTGGTCATGGTAGTCATGGTGGTAATAGTGGTCATGGTGGTCATGGTGTTCACGGTGGTCATGGTGGTCACGGTGTTCACGGTGGTCATGGTGGTCATGGTGATCATGGTGGTCATGGTGGTGACGGTGGTCATAGTGGTCATGGTGCTCATTGTGGTCATGGTGCTCATTGTGGTCATAGTGCTCATTGTGGTCATGGTGGTTATGGTGGTCATGGTGGTCACGGTGGTCATGGTGTTCACGGTGGTCATGATGGTCATGTTGGTCATGGCGGTCATGGTGGTCATGGTGGTCAAGGTGGTCATGGGGGTAATGGTGGTCATGGTGGTCATAGGGGTTATGGTGGTAATGGTGGTCATGGTGGTCATGGTGTTCACAGTGGTCATGGTGCTCATGGTGGTCATAGTGGCCATGGTGGTTATGGTGGTCACGGTGGTCATAGGGGTCATGGTGGTCATGGTGGTCATGGTAGTCATAGTGGTCATGGTAGTTATGGTGGTCACGGGGATCAAGGTGGTCATGGTAGTCATGGTGGTCACGGTGGTCACGGTGGTCATGGTGGTCATAGTGTTCACGGTGGTCATAATGGTCATGATGGTCATGGTGGTGTCACGGTTGTCATGGTGGTCATGGTGTTTTGAGTGTGCATCCCGGGCTTTCCCGGACGGGAAAAAATATTTGTGTTGATTAAATTTGTTTTGTTAAATAGAAATATGAGTGCGTGTAATCTTTGCACGCGGTTGAAATAAATTTCTTTGGCTACTGTGGCAGGTATTAATAAAAAGAAGAAATATAAAATAAATATATTGCAATTTAGAGTTGCATTTCTTGATAATATAATTTACTGTGTAATAAAAAGCAATATTTACATAATGTATTACAAAGTCAATTCAATTATTAGCTTAATTGAAATATGAAATTATGGGTTTATGACAATTTGCTAAATTTATTGAAAAATGCATCAATTGTTGTACCAATTGTTAAACTAAGTGGACATGCATTCATCGTGAAATTTAATTTGTAATACGTTGTAAAACTTTGTAAAACATGTAAATATGGCTTTTTATTACACATTATTATAAATTATATTATCAAGAATATTAGAAAGAAACTCTAAATTTCAATATGACATATCTATTTTATTTTATATTTAATATTTTTAGTAATACCTGCTGCAGTGGCCAAAGAAGTTTTACTTCAACAGCGTGTAAAGATTACGCACTTCATTTCTTTTTACCCAATTTTTTTAGAAAAAATAAAATTAATAGTTTGTATGACATGATATTTTATTATTATTATAGAGAATTATGGCATTATAAGTTTGTCAAAAAAAATAATGTCAAGTGTGTCAAAAAATGATTTCATTTATTTTTTTAGCCAATTTTTTGGAAATAAAATGTAGCTGTTTTTATGACGTAAATGTAATTTAAAATGAAATTGGACATGGACATTTTTGAATTTGTTATAGTTTTTGAAATATTTTGGAATTTTGAAAAAGTTTGTATTTTTGATTTTGTAATAATTTTTGCAATATTTTTAGAATTTCGGAAAAGTTTTAATTTTTGATTTTGTAAGAATTTTTGGAATATTTTTAGAATTTTGAAAAATTTTTAATTTTTGATTTTATTATAATTTTTGGAATTTTGAAAAAATTTTCAATTTTTGATTTTGTAATAATTTTTACAATATTTTTAGAATTTTGGAAAAAGTTTGAATTTTTAAGAAATTTTGGAATATTATCGGAATTTACAAAAAGTTTAAATATTTGATTTTATTCTAATTTTGAAATATTTTTGGAATTTTGAAAAAGTTTGATTTTATTTAATTTAACAATATTTTTGGAATTTTGATTATAATTTTCCGGCAACGTATTGATGTTTCGTATTAGTTTTGTAATAAATTTTTAAACAGAGATAAAAAATACTTGTACTTTAACAAAGAGTTATGTTTGATATACATCGCTGCCCAAAACTAAAAACCATGTCCTCATAAAAGTTTTTTGCCGAAAACTATATCAAAATCCTTAACCCAGACCGAAGTCTCTCAGAGCTGTGAGATTTCCGCCCCTCCATATTTTCTAATTAAAAATAATAGTCCAGTAACTTTGTCGCCTGAGAGTATGGGGTAGTATGCGTCAAATCCGGTAGTTCTGATTTTTTGCAGACTTGTTTATGATGTTGGCCTAATGAATAATCCAAGTTTGTGACCTCAAGCGCCGAACGCAACTTTGTCAAAAAAAGAAAAAACCGCGAAAAATCGTTATTTTTTCAAATTTTGGCGATTATAACCCTAAAGGACTAGTTTTTTCTTTATACTTTCTTAGGATGGATTTAAAGTAGACTAAATTTGCTACAATATGATGCTAGAACTGTCTCTGTAGACCCAATAGTTTCCGAGATTACACTAATATTACATAAATAAAAAAAAAAAGAAAGAAAACGTCTCCCTAATATTTGGAACTTTTATGGAAAAACAAAATTTAATCTGCAACAAAATTTTATTCTAAGAAATATTTATAGGTAAAATTATATATATAATCAAAATTTTACATTTATTCATTTTAGATTGAAAAAATGGATATACAATCTACATAAATATTAAATAAAAATTTTGCAAAGAAATTTTCTTAAAATTAGCCGTTTTTTTAATTTTAAATTTTCTGTACATGTTTCTTTTGTTTTGTTATTGAAAAAATTTACAAGGAAATTTTGATGTCACAACCTGTAAATATTTTTTAGCTTTAAAACAAAATTCAATATAACAAAAGTCCAGCGGCAGGTATATCCGCTAGAAATAGGTAAATTTCGGGGTCAGAGAGTTTTGTGTATAAATAAAATTAGATGTGTCAGATTTCAGATTAGTTTAAATAAAAAATTTAGGTAGCAAAACAGATTAATTCAAAAAAATTATCAAACCGAATTAAATACATTATCCGAAACAACTTTATCAATGCAATTTCGGAACAGTTTTATTTAAGCTGGTTAAAATTAGTCATAACATATTAAATCCACCAAAGATCAAATGAACTACGTCACAACTACAATTTTACCATCACACATAATTTATAATCAAACATTATCAAACAATTTTAATTCAAAATCATCTTTGTTGTTGTATTTTTTTGTTCTTATTAAATTAAATTTTAATCTTTTTCAAACGGTTTACTTAGTGAAAAAAATAAAAACAAAAGAGAATTTGATCATTTTCTATGGTATGAAATGGCTTGATATTTTTCTGCAAGAGGTGCATTATAATGTTTATAAAAATGGAACCTCTTGGGTTAGAAAGCTGAAATTTTTTGAGGCTATAGTTTAAAAGTATGCTTAAAAGTTAAGATGAATTTAAATAACATAAACTGAAACATGATGAAAGCATTGTCTTTTGCGTTTGTTTTCATTTCAACAGCCCTAGGGCCTCAATTTTTAGACCTGAACCAATTTTTTTTAAATTTTGGAAAGATTTATGTTGTATTTTTGTATGCAAAAATTTTCAAATGTGAGCTTGGCCATTTTCAGCTAGATCAAAAAGCTTAGTAAATTTTTAAAACAGCTGATTTTGCAGGAACCTGGAACGCCAAGGTTGTCATCTGGATAAAAATGATAGAAATATGTTCAAATATCCAATATTTATAATTTTTATTAAAATATTATGATTAAAATGGAAGTTATAGCGCCCTAGATTATTTGACTTTTTAGACTCTAGCGGCTTAACTGATACCTGGATATGGTCAGTTCACGAACTTGTCCAAAAGATTATTTGCCGGAATATACACAAAAAATTATTTTGGTGTAGGTCGAAAATTGCGACCGTGAGAGTGCCACCAAATTTCGTTATATCTCTATCGTTATATATATATATATATATATATATATATATATATATATATATATATATATATATATATATATATATATATATATATATATATATATATATATATATATATATATATATATATATATATATGTATTGTTTTAGCCTTTTATAATATATATTAAAACAACACATTAAATATTCGCAAGTTTATTCACTAGTTTTACAATTATTTTATTTTGATTATTTATAATTTTAATATTAATTTTAATGTGCACTCGAACAAGTTTAATTTATTACTGATTCATGTTTATTGGAATATCAAATTATTATATACATTAAACTGTTATACATTTCATTTAATTTGTTAGGGTTGTCCACTTAATTTATTAAAATGAATTGAACCGGAGAGGTAGCACTTAGACACTACAGTACTCCCCCCTATTGAAAGAAAAAAATTTTGGAATCCATCAAATTGATTCAAAACTTAAAACGAACATTTTTTCTTGAAACATCTGGAATTTTGGAATTGATAGTATCAGTAACGTATGCTGGCCTCAATCGGTCTACAGATATTGAAGACGATTTCCCTTTAATTTCAATTACGAAGTATTTTCGAAACCGTCGGACTACTTTATAAGGTCCTTCATACGGTTGACTTAATGAAGTTTTTATTTTGTCAACTCGTAACCATACATAATCACACTCACTTAAATCTTTAGGGATATATATATTGTTTTGTGGGTGAGTGCGGGTGTCAGTTGGTATTAAATTTCGCATAAACTGCCGTAAGTCGTCTGCTAAGCTAGTAGGATCAAATATCTGCGAGTTTGATGGTTGAAGGACGAGTTCTCCTGGAATTCTTAGGCTTTGACCATACACCAGGTCTGCTGGGGTGCATTGCAGATCTGTTTTTATAGAGGTTCTGATTCCTAATAAAACAAAAGGTAATTCGTGAATCCAGTTAGTTGTTTTACCTCGTGCTCTCAAAGAAGCTTTTAGCTGACGGTGAAATCTCTCCACCATTCCATTGCATTTAGGGTTGTAAGATGTTGTTCGTATCTTGTCAGTACCCAACAAGCTGCAAAGTTCCTTAAATAGCTTGGACTCAAACTGACCTCCTTGGTCAGGGGACGATTTCAAGTGGAATGCCATATCTCGCTACATATTGTTCAATAAATGCTCTTACGACTGTTTGGGCTGTGATATCTTTTAATGAAATAGCTTCTGGCCACCTAGTATAACGGTCCACGATAGTTAGAAGATATGTATAACCATCAGATGGAGCAAGTGGTCCAACGATATCTATTTGTATCTTTTCAAACCTTCCGGTTGGTAATGCGAAACGGCCAAACTCAGAGCGTGTATTTCTATGATGTTTTGATTGCTGACAATCTAAACAATATTTAACCCATTTACCCACATCGGTGTTCATTGATGGCCAAAATACTTTTGAGGAAACTAATTTTCGTGTCGCTCGTACGCCGGGATGTGATAAGGAATGGTAACAGTCAAACAGAGTTCGACGAAGAGGTTCTGGAATGTACGGTCTGTACTTTCCGGTTGCAACCTCGCACCAAATTGGTTGATCACAATCGTCAAAATTAACGTGTTCTAGTTTAACCTTAGAACTTTTAGAAGATTGTTATGATTTCAGGATATGATGAAGTTCAGTATCATTAAGCTGTAACTTAATAAGTTTTTCAATATCTAGTCCCGTAAGTTGTATGCCTGAATTCTCAAGTATGCGAGAAAGCGTATCAGCTACAACATTTTCAATTCCTTTAACATAACGAATGTCAGTAGTGAACTGAGCTATAAAGTCTAAATGGCGTGCTGTCTTGGACTTTTTTGTGATTTAGATGCTATTGCTGAGATCAAAGGTTTATGATCAGTAAAGACAGAAAATTCGCGGCCTTCAATAAAATACCGAAAATGCTTTATAGAGAGGTATATTGCAAAAAGTTCCCTGTCAAACGTAGAGTATTTCTGTTCAGCAGGTGAAAGTTTTTTAGAATGAAATCCAAGGGGTTCCAACGTCCGTTATTTCTTTGTTTTAAGGCAGCACCAACTGCTATACCAGATGCATCTGTGCATATTCGAAATTCACCATTTTGTTTGGATGAACTAACAGTGTAGCATTAACGAGAGCTTCTTTTATTAATTCCACAGCAATTTTACAATCGTCTGGCCATAAAAATTCTTCACGAATTTTCTTGTTTTTGTTTTTAAGTTGCTTGGCTAAGTGATCGTATATAGGAGCACTAATGTCTGCAAGTTTAGATATGAATCTGTGATAATAATTCACCATTCCCATAAAGCGTTGTGCTTGAGTTATGGAGGAGGGTTGTGGAAAATCATGTATAGCTGCTATTCGATCTTCAGATGGAGTTATTCCTTCGCGAGTAATGTTGTGACTTAAAAAATCAATGGACGACACTCCAAATATACATTTAGAAGGTTTTATATTAAGTCCGAATTACGAAAGTCTTTGAAATAATATACGTAGATGTTCGATATGTTCTGCGTTAGTCTTACTTGCAACTAATATATCATCCACGTAAACAAAGATAAAATCTAGACCTTTAGTTACTTGATCCATAAATCTTTGGAATGTTTGTGCAGCATTCCGTAGCCCATATGGCATACGCACAAACTCAAACAGGCCAAAAGGTACAATAATTGCTGTCTTATGTACATCTTCGATAGCAACAGGGATTTGATGGAAAGCTCTAATTAAATCAATTTTGGAAAATATAGTACAACCTTGCAAATTAGCTGAGAAATCGTGAATGTGCGGGATTGGATAACGGTCAGGCACTGTTATCGCATTCAATCTCCGAAAATCACCACAAGGACGCCAATCATTATTATCCTTTTTTGGCACTAAATGTAACGGTGAGCAAGCGGGCGAAGAAGATTCACGACATATTCCTAGTTGCACCATATGTTGAAATTCAGTTCTAGCAATGGCTAGCTTTTGAGGGTCCAACCTACGAGGACGGGAGTAGGGCAGTTGTCCTTCAGTGATAATGCGGTGACCGACAGTATGTTTAACTGGAATGTTATATTCAGGTTCTGCTGATAGAGATGGAAATTCTTTCAAAAGTGAGCCGAATGTTCCATTTACAACAAATTGACGGGTACTTAAAATTTCAGAATTATCGATACATATCGAAGCATTGACAGACAGTTCAGTATATGAATCGATAAGACGTTTTGCTTTTAAATCGACTGTAAGTCCGTATTTTGTTAAAAAATCCGCGCCCAAAATAGGCTTATTGATTGCAGCAACAACAAAAACGAAAGGAAATTCCCTGCGTAAACCTAAATCTATATTTAAGAAACACTTTCCAAAGGTTTTAGTAGCTGTTCCATTTGCAGCAGTCAATATTGGATGCCCATCAGCTTTTAGGAACTGATAAGATGTTGGCGGAATGACGGAAATATCAGCTCCTGTATCAATTAGAAATCTTAGTTTAGAGTTTGAGCATCGGACAAATAATCTTTTTGATATAAAGTGCCCCATAGTTGCCGTCTCAACATCGGGCTTATTTAGTTTTTTGAATTCTGTTCAGAAGGAATGTTTTTCTGGAAAGTGCAACCATCACCCTGACATTTGCGTGCACGATTTCTGAAACGAAAATGGTACCAGCAAAGACGTCTATTGAAGGATGGTGATCGATTTGGTCTTGAAAAATTACGCCTTGTCCTTGAGTGAGAACGAAAACGTGAACGCGAACGAGCATTCGATCGGTCTCGACTATTTAGTTGAGTTTCCATTGATCAAGGCTTCTGCGAATATCGTTAACGGAAAGAACTAGTTCTGAAAGATTGAGCTCACTTGAACTGGCATTATTTCTGTAGTTGCCAGATAAATTTTGCGAAGAAGTTTGTTCAACAATATTGCAAAAGGGATTTGTGATAGGATTTTTTAAACCCCATATATCATCAGCTTTTGTTTGTAATTGCGAAATATCTTGGTCTTGCATAGAAACAATTATTGACGCGATATAGTCTGGTAATTTATTAATCCATAATTGTTTTAAAAGACTTTTATTGATAGCGGTAGATTCACCCGCGACCTGTTCCATCCGTCTGTAAAACCGTGATGGACACTCATTACCAATTTGGACGGTTTGAACTAAGCTATTTATTCTACGAGCTTCCGATTCCTCTAGTCTACTAATAATTTTATTTTTGAGAGTATCGTATTTATCAGTAATCGGAGGATTCAATATCACATCGCTAATAAGCTCACTAACACTATAATCAATATGTCTGATTATGTGATCGAATCGTGATTGATCTCTAGTAATTTTAGAAGAATCCATAATGCTTTCAGCATGTTTAAACCATACGCGAAGATTTTTTGGCCAAAATGCTGGTAAGGCTGAAGAAACAGCCGCAACTGAATATGCTGTCTCATTTTTGGTTTTATTTTCATCATCAGTCATTTTGTATATGTAATTGATATTAAAAGGATTAAAGACAAAGAAAAAATAATTATTCTAAAAAAAAAATCTTTTGTTTAAGAAATATATATATATAAAGTTAAATCAATTGAAAATATTGTTCAACACCAACTCGCCTTTTAAAATTCACAAAATTCACAAAAATGTGTATACTCCAAAAAAAAAAAATGTTTGAATTCATAGAAATTATGCGTATACCTTTGTTACTTAACAAACCCAATGAAATTAAATGAAATGCAGAACTTACAAAATTGCAGAACAAAAATAATATTTAGATGATTCTACAAGATATAGTATTATCAAATTTGATTTTAGATTTAGATTATATAAAAAAAAAAGTTATATTTAAATCTTATAAATTAATATTACCTTTTTAAAAATAAAAAAAAAATATTCCAAATCATAAAAAAATATAAACAAATCATATGTTTTTATGTTTGTATTCCGTAAGGGTTATTAAAGTTGTAAAAATTATTTGTTAAATTAATTTTATAAAAAAATTTTAATTTTTTACTTATCTCGTTTATACGGTACTTATTTGTATTTTACATTTGTTGGTTTGATACAATCTTGATAATGTTGATGTTGAAATAATCCAAATTTGTATAACGCTGTTATGTCCTTGATGCTTTTTTTGTTAATAATGCTCCAAATAGTTTTGTTTCGTTAATAATAGTCCCACGTTGACCACAAGAGTGCGGGATCGGCCCTGCCTTCTCTGTGGCTCCCACGGAGCGAGATGTGATCAGGTCAACACTCGTTTTAATATTATGCTGCTTATTTTGATACGGCTTTTAATGATGATTTTATGGCTTTTAATGACGGTAAAATTATTTTTTT
>OY856186.1:180934053-180958597 GCA_963693315.1 Diogma glabrata
TGAACCAATAGGTGAATGTAAAAACATTCGTTTATTGGGTATCACAGTTTCAAATGACCTACTCTCGAACGATCATGTAATGGCGATGGCAAAAAGCGCGTCTAAAAAACTTGTCCTCCTAAATAGATGCAAAAATTTTTTCACTCCATACCAATTGATCCATGTTTATGCGTCCCTGTATGGAGTACTGTTGTCATGTTTGGGGTGCTGCTTCTGTTTCCATCTTGGCCCTCTTGGACTCTGTTCAAAAGCGGGCTATACGAATTGTGGGTGATCGAGCTTTGATATCAAACTTGATTCCCTACAACATCGTCGCACTGTTGCTGACCTCGTTGTTTTTTACAAATATCGTCATCAACAGTGCTCAGATGAAATCAGCGGCATCATGCTCAAACTTATTCTTACCCCCGTTCCACTCGGTAATCGGCTACCGCAACCAGTGAAACGGTCGAGATCCCGCGATGGCATACTGGCAGATCGCGAAAGACTTCTTTGTCCGAACTGCATACAAATGGAATAGTTTGCCGGAACCCTTAGTCCAGGTGGTTTCAACCCGCAGAAGTTTAAAAAAAGCGTTAATCGCAACACCTTGGAACGCCAGTTGTTGTGGGATCTAGGCTTTTAAGACCTGTGTGTTGTTGTGACACATATTCTAAACCCTACACCCTATTATACAGCACTTTTTGTTAAAAAAAAAATTAAATAAGTGTCCTCAAATGGTAACATCAATTGTTCAAACAGAAAATATTTTTCAGTCATATTTAGTTGAGAAAAGGACGTTTGTTTTATTTACCATTCAAAACTTCTATAAAACGACCAAACCCCGAAAATATAATTTTGGTCACTATTCAGAGAAGTTTCTTCATCCCGACCACCTCCGTAAAATGACCAGAAATTTACAGTCCCATAAGTGGTCGCTTTCGGGAGGTTTCACTGTATATATTTATATTTATATATATATATATATATATCAGGGTTGTAACGTATAATACGGTAACGTAGAAAAAACACGTATTATACGTACGTATAAAACGTATAAAACGTACAGTATAAAACACACAATTATTTACGTTTTATACCGTATAAAAGTAAAATCCTTAATAAATAAAAACACATTTATATAACATTAACGCGGGCGTTAACTCGTATCGTACTCGTGATATTTAATATTTATAAAGCCTAGATTTCGGGACTAATACTAAGGAACAGTTGCTTTAGAAATATAGCGTCGGCATGATAATTTCTTACCCAACTATTCCTATTAGTTCAGAAAACTTCTACATTTAACGTAAATGCTTCTTTTCAAAATATAATTATTTATTTTCAAAACAAATTTAGTCTGCAATAATTTGACATTTCCAACCATACCTATTATTTATCAATGACCAAAAATGAATTTACTCAATAAACTTCTCACTAAACTTTTTCGTTTGACGTAAATACATATTATTTTAACTATTACAACTTTTGTATAAAAAGCAGATTTGATCTGCAAGAACCTGTTATTTTCAAACTGTGTCTATTAATTGGAAGTGGTGCAACCCGGATTCACACAACAAAATTTTTTTAAAAACATCTCTCTAATAATCTCTAATAATTTCCCTTACTGCTATGAAAAAACGACATTTATTCTAAAACAACATTATATTTGCAGCTGTTCTTATTAGATGGGAGGAGCTGAAGTTGAATTGAACCATATTTTATATATTCAATAACATTTCATGATGCCAAATAATTAAGTTCATGAGCCAAATGTTTCTAATCCAAATGTTTCCCATTAAGTAAATCTTGGAATCAAAATGAAAGAAAATCATATAGTATACGGGTTGAAAAATTCAAAAATAATTTAATTGCTTGAGTTTAAGTGCTCAAAAAATCTCTAATATACAATTCAAAATTTTCAATATTCAAATCTAGTGAATTAAAAATTATTAACCAGTTTAATGTACAGTAACATAGTCTTTCGTATAAAGTATAAAAATATACATTCAAATAACATCTAGAATTTAAATAGTTTTTCTTATAAATTATAAAATATATAAATAATTTATAACTACGTAATTATATTTTTACTAAAATATATATATTTTTACTAAAAATATAATTAATATCTGAAGTAAGAAGTATTTTTAATTTTTTATGAATGAATTTCAAAACAAAATCATATTATACGTTTTATACGTTATATACGTTTTATACGTTTTATACGTTACGTATTATATTATAAAACGTTTTATACGTGTATATTAACAACCCTGATATATATATATATATATATATATATATATATATATATATATATATATATATATATATATATATATATATATATATATATATATATATATATATATATATATATATATATATATATATATATATATATAATCTTTTTTTCATTTTGATTTTCCGTCTCCGCTTATCATATATAGTCGTTTGGCACCAAAATTTTTCCAAAATTCCGAGATGAAGCACATTACAATAGGTAGATTTTTATATGAAATCTACCTAAAACTTATAAACAATTAAATTTGCAAACGAAAAGTAATTTTATATATGTACATATATATTGGTAATATATCAATTAATTTTTAATTAAACAGCAACGAAAAATTAAATATGTAAAACTAATTTACAATAAAACTTACTGTCAAAAATGAGAATAAAATATATTTTGTGTTCGAAAAAATAAATTGAAATGAAAATAGCAGAAAATTTCCCTCCGCAAATTAAATACCAGTTTCGAACTGTTTATTGTTATTGTTTATTTTTAAATAGAAGAATAGAAGATAGAAAATTTTCACTGAATAGGGAATTTGGTTCTAAATAAAATGAACTAGGAATATAAATAAACTTTCATAATAAAATGAACTTAGCACACTTAATCCTTTTAAGCGCAGTACTAATAGGTTTCAAAAATGTGGCAGAATGCCTTTATGACGACATTGTTTTGAGTTTTGGGCAGAGATGCATATTAAACATAAAACTGCAAAAGTACAAGTATTTTATTTCTATTAAGAAATGTATTACAAAACTAACACGCAACAACGAAATACATACAACACTAAATACATATTTTAAGACATAATAAAATCCAAGTAAAAAACCCCTCAAAGGATACGGTGAAATATTCTAACTTAATAGACATGATACATGATGTTCGTTCGTTCATGGCAAATGCTGCTTTTGGAATCTGGTTCTTGCCATCTGATAAATGTTTAACGCTGTTGTCCAACATGTTCGAATGTTCAAACTTATAATAGAACATTGATTCAATTACGACTGATGATGCTGCCGTTAGGAAAAAAGTAGAAGCTTTGAATAATGCTTATCGTCAATTGTGTTTATTTCAATCAGCTAACGGTTATAAATATTTTATATAAGAAACATCAGCAATATTCATGCAAGAGAAATAGATATTTTGAAGAAACAGACCTTTGGAAGACAAAAATGAGTTTGCAGTATTATTTGCCGTTGTTCATGTTCGGCATGGCGAAATAAGTTCCGTAATAGCAAAAATTATAAAAGTTGTGGTGTTTCGCAAATTACCAATAAAGTAAGACAACATACAAAAACATGGTACGGTTGTAAAAAAACAGTTTTCCTTGATTCTATATTCAAGATCGAGCAGCCTTTTTGCAATACTAGAAAGATTTTATAAAGTAGAAAGTGTAATTAGAATAAGTTTAATCGCCATTGAATCTGATTTAAACTTTTCAGTAAAATTGTGAACTGATATTCATAAGCCTTTGCACCCAATATAAGATGCTGTAAAGACAGTGTCGATATACGACGTAAATCTATATGTTTCTGATATAAAAATAACATTTGAACTTAGATGGACGTAGTGCACAAAAAACATTCATAAGTAAAGAACTTAAAGGAGTTCCTGTGATGTATACATATTGTTACGTTTTTACAACCTTACTTCGAATTGGCCTTACTCACAATTCGATAAACGCAATTCCCAAATCTCTTCAGAGTTCGATCACTGATTAGTTAGCACAAACACCAGGTTTTATTAAGTATTCAACACCTTAATTGTTCCACAACAACAAGAAAACAATACAGCAAACAATATTTCTGACGAGAATATTTTTCAACAGCTTCAGAACTCCAACGGTTTATTGTAGAAATTTCCAGTACTACAACGTTCAAAATAATACACTAATTATTTCTACTTAATAACACTTTAAATTTTATTTACAAAACTAATTTTAAATATCACTTTTATAATTTTAACTTTACCGTCACACGTTTAAAATAAAACTAATTAAAAACTACAAGAGGTAATTTGCTTATATACCTTCTGCAATAATTCTAGATAATTCGAGGTCACTTTTTAGAAACCTTGAGAAAATATTAGAATATTCGATTATTTTACGTTATGTTGATTTGATTGATAAAATCATTCAATTTTATTTATTGGACCCAAGTTCTAAGAAATACAACAACAACACTATTCATTTCATTAATTTGTTGTGTTTCGTTGTGATTTGATTTTTTCTGGAAGGGACTGTAACCGGAAGCTCAGATTCAGAAGTATGCACTTCCAGTGATTGACTAACTGCGTTCATATTATAGCATTATCAAAATTAACAATAAAAGAAAAGCTGCAAAGTACAAATGAACAAAAAATGAACATTTTGTGAACATGAACATTTGTGTGAAAAATGAACATTTAAAAGTTAAATTGGTGTTTTCTAAGAATGTGGCAAATATTTAGAGCAAGCTTTTAATAAATTATTTATCATACGAACAACAAGTGTTGAATTCGAGCGTGCGTTTGCAGCAGCTGGTCTGATTTGCACTAAACGAACTTGAATGACTTTAGAGACAATGTGTTTCTTACGCCAATATTTTACTAATCAAAACCTTGAAAAATTTCAATATATAAAATATTTTTAAATAATAACACATTTTTGGAAGAAAATTTCCTCAAATGTGTTATTATTTATTATTACACGCTAATTTAACTTACACAGTTAAAAAAAACTTGAATATAATGCAAATTGCTACACATATAGGTCCTACATATAGGTCCATATAGTCCTCTTTGCATTAATATTTAACAGAGTACTTGGAATAAAATATAAAGCTTGTTGTATTACATATGTCTATAATTTGCATTAAATAATATTACGCGCAACATTTTTTTTTGTATGACATTTTAATGCAAATTGCATTATAATTTCGAGTTACTTTGATTATTGCGCACCTGTATTTAACACAAACATTAATTGCTGCAATTACGTAGTTATAAACAGGGTGTCCCACGAAAGTTGTCCCACCGGTTAACTGGGGATACCTTGGAATAGCGCTAACAACTTTTGTTCAAGCATTTTGCTAATAGTTCTTTTGTTTCGCGGAAAACGGTTTATTTTGTTTTTTTATTCCTTATCAAATTAAAATGCCTCTAAATTCAATAGCGAAGAAGTTAGGAGGTCGCAGTTTTTTTTATTTGATTCATAAGTTTGTGTATTAAAACGCTTAAACATTTGACAAAGATTACTTTGATACTTTTGACGCTATTCCTTTACAAAGTCAATTTTTAGTTAAAATTTAAAAATAATAATACTTTGCTTTCCATTATTTCAAAAACGGTGATATACGTCATAATTTTTTTTTCAGTGGAAATGTTCCTTGAAATGTCAACTTGAAAGTTACGTTGGTTAAAACCAGTGTAATCCACTTCAGTTATCTCAAACCAGAAATATCTCTCAAGCTTTCCAAAGAAGAATGGAAATGTGTATTGCGAATGAGGGTGAACATATTGAAAATTATCTTTAATAAATAAAAATAACATAATATTTTTTATTAATAATTTCTTTTGTGTTTTATTACGAGGTTATTTAAGTTAACATTGATTGATTCAAGCTCAAAATAAAATTTTGAAGTTTTAATTTTAAGAGCTAGCTCAAGATGGTCTTGAAATTTTTGGTTTTAACCAAAGTAACTTTCAAGTTGACATTTCAAGGAACATTTCCATTGAAAAAAAAATTATGACGTATATCACCGTTTTTGAAATAATGGAAAGCAAAGTATTATTTTTTTTAAATTTTAACTAAAAATTGACTTTGTAAAGGAATAGCGTCAAAAGTATCAAAGTAATCTTTGTCAAATGTTCACCCGTTTTAATACACAAACTTTTGAATCAAATAAAAAAAACTGCGACCTCCTAACTTCTTCGCTATTGAATTTAGAGGTATTTTAATTTGATAAGGAATAAAAAAACAAACAAACCGTTTTACGCGAAACAAAAGAACTATTCGCGAAATGCTTAAACAAAAGTTGTTAGCGCTATTCCAAGGTATCCCCAGTTAACCGGTGGGACAACTTTCGTGGGACACCCTGTATATTGTGATAAAATAAAAAAAATTTGATCTGTATTTTAACATAAATAAAATTTATATCACTTCACTTATATATTTGTCATATTTTGAGTTTCACATTTCACTTCACTTATACATTTCCAATTATTATTGTAACAAAATCACTACAACTATTGTGTTCTATGTTTTTAAAAGTTAGACAAACATACATAATATACTTTGTTTATTTAATTTTATATTTTTATCTTTAATGCAACATTTGCTTTGTAATTCAATAATAACCTGCATTGCATAGCTCCTATTGCAAGGCCTGCTTTAAAAATTGCAGTTACTTTTTCAACTGTGTATAAAGAGATGGTAAAAACTACTTCATTGAAATAATAAGATAAAAGTTTTATATTTAGCTTAATTACCGGTTAACCGTTTAAAGTAGTTTTTTTGGTTATCATTTGTTAGAAATGGTACCCCTTCATGGTTATCAGTTGTTGCAAATGGTCCCGTTACATCCACTGCGATTCTTTCAAATGGAGCGCCTAAGTTGTATTTCTTTATTTAAAATTAATATCATAAATTAAGCAATTTTAGTTAACTTTTGAACCACACAACTTGTATTACTTTGGTCTGAAATACCTAAGTATTATATTCTCGAGCCAAGAGTTAAATTTTTAACCCCACTTTTTAGACATTTCACGACGGACCTACTGATTCTAAAATAGCAAAAAAAAAATGACTGTCTGTCTGCCGGCCGGCCGGCCGTCCAACAGTCACAACCGACGAAATCTAGAAAACCTCTGGAAGGATTTCAAAAATTTTTGTTTCCAAAAATAGGTATACTCAATGAGAAGAGCCGAAAGGACGATGTGTTCGATAACTGTACCGTAAGTGTGTCAAAAAATCTTCAAGTGTGTCAAAACAAGGAAATTTGCATATTTTTGCTAAAAAAACGGTCATTTTAAGTTTTAATGAGTAGTAACCTTGAACTTAAAGAAATCTTGATAGTTGAACATGAAAATATGGAGGGGCTGAAATCCCAAGCTCTGAGATATCAAGACTTCGGTCTGGGTTATGTTAAGGATTTTGATATAGTTTTCGGCAAAAAACTTTTATGAGGACATTGTTTTTGGCAGCGATCTATATCAAACATAAAACTCTTTGTTAAAGTACCTGAATTTTTTTATCTCTGTTTAGAAATTTAATACAAAACAAACATGAAATATTGATACGTTGCCGGAAAATTTTAACAGATCATAAATTAATATAACTTGGTGAAAAGATGATACACTCAGCAAACTACTCAAAAACCTCTCCAATTACCGTTTCAAGAAAATATTACAAAAATTCATATTTCTTTCGAAATTCCAAAAATATTCTAAACATTATAATAAAATCAAAAACTTAAAATATTTTTTTTTTCAAAGTTCTAAAAACATTCCAACAATTATTACAAAATCAAAGATTGAAACTTTTTTCAAAATTCTAAAAATATTGCAAAAATTATAACAAAATCAAAAATTGAAACTTTTTCCAATATTCTTAAAATATTGCAAAAATTATAACAATATCAAAAATACAAATTTTGTTTAAAATTCATAAAATCATAATAAAATCAAAAATTTTAATTTTTTCAAAATTCTAACAACATTGCAAAAATTACAACAAATTCAAAAATTAAAACTTCTTTCAAAATGCCGAAAATATTCCAAAAATTATAATAAAATCAAAAATTGAATTTTCAAAATTTTAAAAATATTCCGAAAATTCTTACAAAATCAAAAATTGAAACATTTATCAAAATTTATTTTGGATTTTTGAGATCAATTAAACTCAAGTAAGTAAAGAAGTAATTGGAATTTTCAATTCAAAGGCATGGTTTGAAGTTTTTCAGAAAAAAACTTCAATTCACATTTTACGTGTTTCGGATGGGATTCGAACCTACCCTCGTCAGTGCCCGGCTCGAATCCTTGGGCAGACACGCTATCGATTACGCCGTTGAGGCGATGATAATTTCAAAGTTGAAACTTCTTCATCACTTAATTATTTTTTACTTAAGTTGAAATTTTCCACTGTCATTAGACTCTATATTATGGAAATGGTTTTACATTATATGGGATTTTTTGCATTAAATTTCTAGACAATACTTTGTGTGAATTCATAGAATGGGGAACATTTCTATTCTAATTAACATTCTAAGTCACGATTGTATAGTCATTATTGATTGTTTCCAATCAATGTGAAATCAATGGCTGACACTTGGTCAATTTGTAGTCCAATATGTATTAACATTAGACTACATTAAGGGAATTTAAACTTATTTTGGATTTCTGAGATCAATTAAACTCAAGTAAGTAGAGAAGTATAATTGGAATATTTTCAATTCAAAGGTATGGTTTGAAGTTTCTCAGAAAAAAACTTCAATTCACATTTTACGTGTTTCGGATGGGATTCGAACCTACCCTCGTCAGTGCCCGGCTCGAATCCTTGGGCAGACACGCTATCGATTGCGCCATTGAGGCGATGACAATTTCAAAGTTGAAACTTCTTCATCACTTATTTATTTTTTACTTAAGTTGAATTTTTCCACTGTCATTAGACTCCATATTATGTAAAAACTTTTACATATTTATCAAAATTTTAAAAATATTGGAAAAATTATAACAAAATCAACAAATACAAACTTTTTTTAAGATTCCAAAAATATTTCAAAAATTATATAACAAAATCAAATATACAAACTTTCTTCAAAATTCCAAAAATTATAATAAAATCAAAAATTTAAACTTTTTCAAAACTCTAAAAATATCCCGAAAATTCTTACAAATTCAAAAATACAAACTTTTTTCAAAATTCCAAAAATATTTCAAAAATTAAAACAAAATCAAAAATTTCCATTTCCAATTTCATGTTCGATCACTGTCATACAAATAATTAATTTCATTTTTTTCCAAAGAATTGGGTAAAAAAAATGACACACTTGACAATATTTTTTTGACAAACTTATAATGCAATAATCTAGTTTTGGTCTCACATACCAATCCCGACCATCAAGATTTCTCCAAACTCAATGTTCCTACTCGTAATCACTTAAAATGAACGTTGTTTAAGCAAAAAATATGCAAATTTCTTTGTTGTGACACATTTGACGTTTTTTTGGCAAACTTCCGGTACAGTTATCGAACACATCGTCCTTTCGGCTCTTACTATTGAGTAAACCTATTTTTAGAATCAAAAATTTTTGAAATCTCTCCAGTGGTTTTCTAGATTTCGTCGGTTGTGACGGCCGGCCGGCAGAGAGACATACATTTCGCTACCTTGGAAGAATAGCGGCACAACTCAAAAATCATGAATATTGACTTTTCTGCATAAAACGATCGTTATATCGTAAAATTTTTATGTGGTAAAGTGTCACAATTTAAACCCACTCGCAAAAACGGTAGGTGGCACTTGTGCCACTATTCAAAATTTGAAACTTTTCATATTTTTCGCTGCAACAACGTCACAACTCATAAGCACAGTTGAATCGAATCCTTTTTACATTGCACATCAACTTTTTTGGTCAAAATAGTCACAACTTAAAATATACATTTTTCTATTAAAAATTCTTTTGAGAATTGTGTCCTTTTTGGATCAGTATTCCTTATAAAAATGTAATAGTGTATTCTTTTCGACTGAATAAATTCCAATACCGAATTATCGAAATTTGTATTCTTTTGGGTTGCACCAGCACAGAATTATGATTTCAATCGTATTCTTTTGGAAACAGAATTATTATTTTGCTCACACCGATTACAAAAAATTAGCATTGTAGAAATTGGTGGTATTGAAGTTGTACTGAGTTGTAATTTTTTTTTTTGTGTGATTTTTGTTTGTTTATTTTTTGAAAACCGAGATTATAGCAATTACTTAAAGTACTATAATATTTTTACCAAAGAGTTTAATTTGTCATTCTTTCAGCCTAAGAAAGACCAATGCGAACTCTGCTCGCAGTTTAACAATTCCAATGAAAATGAGAAAGCCGTTCTGCATGAAAAGTATTACGATCATTTAAATGAAAAAAAAATTATCTCGGATTGAGAAGGAAACTGATAAGAAATCGGATAATAAAGTAGCCGTATACGATCTTCAAGCCATATTACCCTGCCCGCGGGGAGATGTATCATCGTTCTATTACGTATCCAAAGTAAATGTTTTTAATTTAACAATTTTTGATCTGAAATCAAATGATGTAGATTGCTACAAATGGCACGAGGGCCAAGCAAAACGAGGGTCTAACAAAATCGGTACATCTGTTTGGCGATATTTGGAACAAATAAATAAGGCAACGAGCGACACAAATTCAAATAAAACTGTGAATGTTATTTTTTATTCAGACAATTGTGCCGGCCAGAACAAAAACAAAAACGTTATTGCAATGTATCGAAATGCTATTTTACAATTTAAGTCAATAAATTCTATAAGCCATAAGTACTTAATCCCTGGCCACAGTCAAAATGAGGGGGATAGCGCCCACTCTGTCATAGAAAAACAAATTAAAAGAGCCATAAAATCGGCTCCGATTTATTTACCAGACCAGCATGTGAGCCTGATAAGATCAACAAAAAAAACTGGCAAACCATACAAAGTGCACGAACTTTGTTACGACGACTTTTATGATTTTAAAAATTGCAATAATATTGATTACAATAATAAAAATACTGACGGATGTGTTGTATACAAGAATTGTATACAAGAAGTTGTATACACTAAAACATTATATATAGTTTACACATATAAGTTGGTAACATGGGTAAATGTCATAATATAGAAACCATGTTAATTGTGAAGTTCATATATAATTATCATTGTAATAATACAAAGAATAAATTGAAATATAATAAATGGTTATCAATATTCAAGGTATTATTATTGTTCATTTATTTATATTAATCAATTACATCACATGGCGCAGTTGATAGTTAATAAAATAATAACTAAATTTTATTAAGCTGAAAAACCAAAAGTCACGCGGTCTCGACGCTAAGTATTAACTTAACCTCAAAAATAAAACAAAATAAAAGATAATGGACAACCTAAAGCCACCAGTGCCTTTGATATTAAAAGGAAATATTTCCAACAATTGGAATAAATTTGAACGCGATTTTAACAATTTTATGATAGCGAGTGGCGGAAATAAAAAAGCTGAAGAGGTTAAAATAGCCACACTTTTGAATATAATTGGTGATGAAGCTAATGAAATCTACCTCACGTTTGAATCTGTCACTGAAGAGGAGAAAAAATTGACACTTGAGCAAGTGCTCAAAGAATACAAAAATTACTGTGTACCAACAACAAATCAACTCTACGAAAGATATCAATTTTATACAAGAAGCCAGTTAGAATATGAAACCTTCGACGAGTTTGTAAAGGCGATAAAGCTGCTTGCGGAAACGTGTGAATTCGATCAAAAAGAATTAATGATTAGAGACCGAATTGTATTCGGAATAAGAAACGATGATCTTCAGGCAAAACTAATTAAATTGGCAAATCCAACATTGAAAGAAGCTATTGAAAAATGTAAAATAGAAATACGATTGACGTCTCAAGCTGAAGAAGTAATAAAACAAGGAGCTGAGATTGATGAAATTAGAGGAAAATTTAAAAAGTCAGGTACAAATTCTTCAAATACGGTAAATAATTTTAGAGATTATAAGTCAAATAGAGATAATTATAGAGAAAACGATTTTACTAATAATCAATCAAATTTTAGGAATAATTATCAGCGGGGGTCTTCACAAATTGAAGATTCTTTTACCGAAGTTAATTGTAGACGTTGTGGCGAACGACATTTCAAAGGAAAATGTTCCGCCTATGGGCACAAATGCCAGAAGTGCAGTACACTTCATCATTTAACTAGCTGTTGTAAATCGCGGAAAGTTAATGAATTAGATTCAAAACCGGAAGTTTCAATTTGTGAAGATTACCTTATTAACAGTCTAGATTCAAAAAACGAAATAAAAACAAAAATTTTCACAATGGAACAAAATAAAACAGGTGGGTGGTTTAAGTTGTTTACCATAGACGGCGAATTAATAAATTTTAAATTGGATACGGGATCCAATATAAATGTCCTGCCCAAACGAATTTTTGAAAAATTAAATTCAGAATACGAAATTCAGAGGTCGAGTTCACCACTGTATGCTTTCGGAGGTTCAAAAATTTATCCTTTTGGATACGTTTGTTTAAAGATTCAACATAATGATTTCAGCATATATGAACAATTTGCTCTGGTTGAGGATGACGTTTCACCAATTCTCAGTTTGCAAACGTTAATCAGATTTGGTTTGATTGATACTGATAAAAAAGACACGAAATCAGTTATCGAATCCATAGACACAGAAAAACAAAACTTTATTTGTAAAAACAAATGTGTTTTTGAGGGACTTGGAACTTTTCCAGACAAACTCAAGTTACTGTTAAAAGAAAACGTAACACCTGTATCTCGTCCACCACGGCGTATACCACTCGCGATTAAAGATAAAGTAAAACATTATCTCGATATTCTGGTCGAAAACAATATTATAGAAAAAGTAAAAGAACCCACGGAATGGGTAAGCAATCTGGTTGTTGTTCAGAAACCAAATGGTTCTTTGCGATTATGCTTAGACCCAAAATTTTTAAACGAGGGACTGAAACAGAACTATTACGAAATACCAAAACTCCAAGATCTTACAACTAAGTTGATTGGGATGGAGTACTTTTCCGTATTAGATCTAAAAGACGGATTTTATCAAATTCAACTTGACGACGACTCATGTAAATTGTGTACGTTCAGTTCTCCGTTCGGCTGCTATAGCTTTAAAAGACTGCCATTCGGTATTAATATAGCCCCTGAAACGTTCCAGCGATTAAATGAAAGGAACTTTGGTGATCTTCCAGGGACAATAATCTATATCGACGATATAATGGTAACTGGCCGAACGGCAATTGAACACGATAGAAATTTAACGAAAGTAATCGAACGAGCTAAACAGCTCAACATTAAATTTAATGTAGACAAACTGCAGTTTAAGGTGAAGCAAGTGGTTTTTCTGGGCCATATCTTCAATAAGCAGGGTATGGGGACTGATCCCAACCGAATAAAAGCAATTGAAAATATGGAAGATCCAAAAACAAAAAAGGAACTTCAACGTTTCTTAGGAATGGTAAATTATTTACGAAACTTCATTCCAAACTTGTCAGAAAAAACTGAACCACTGAGACAGTTACTGAAAAAAAATACTGAATTTGAATGGTTGGATCTACATAAAAATACTATCGAAAAATTAAAAAAAGAGATCACCAATTCGTCTATTCTTCAACCCTTTGATGTAAATAAAATGGTAGTTATTCAGACTGATGCGAGCCAAAACGGGGTTGGTTGTGTTTTGTTACAAAATCGTAAACCGATAGCGTATGCATCGAGAAGCCTAACCGAAACCGAAACGCGATACGCACAAATCGAAAAAGAGTTGTTGGCAATGATTTATTCCTGCATTAAGTTTCATAATTATATTTTTGGCAGGCATGTAGAATTACACACGGATCATAAGCCATTGGTAAGCCTTATGAATAAAGAAATAAATCAAATAAATTCATCTCGTCTCAAGCGAATGCGAGTAAAGCTACTTGTTTATGATCTGACAGTGAAATACATACCGGGTAAGGAAATGCACATAGCAGATCACCTATCGCGATCCTTTCTAACTGACGAACCAGCAGAGGAATTTAAAGAGTTCGAAGAAGTTGTTCATACTATAAACGTAACAGATGACAGAAAACAACAACTAAGTCGCGAAACAGAAAATGACCCGACACTAAAAGCTATGATCGACGTGTATAACAAAGGTTGGCCAAATGCTAAACACCAGTTACCAGAGCTTGCAAAACCATTTTGGAAATTTAGACACGACATTTACTGTGAAGAAGGTTTAGTTTTCCTAAACGACCGCATAATAGTTCCCATGAGCATGCGTAAGCAAATGCTAGATAAATTACACGAATCACACATAGGAATAGTTAAAACCAAACAGCGGGCACGACAAATTTTATACTGGCCAGGTATTGACAGTGACATTGAGGAACTTATTAGTCGATGTCGAACTTGTGAAAAATTTCAACGGTCAAATTGCCATGAACCGTTGATTCCACAAGAAATACCAGAGCTGCCTTTTCAAAAAATAGCCTTAGACATCATGACATTGCATGATAAAGACTATTTAATATTTGCTGATTACTATTCGAAATGGATTGATATTATTTCAATACAATCTAAACAATCTTCTGAAATAATACAGCATCTGAAACAAATCTTTTCGACACACGGTATACCCAAAACTATCATATCGGATAATATGCCGTTCGCATCAAAAGAAATGAACGATTTCAGTAGATGCTGGGATTTTGAAATAACAACGTCAAGTCCTCATTATCCCCGTTCGAATGGACAAGCTGAAAAAAGCGTAGATATAGCCAAAAATCTTCTAAAAAAGGCTATCGACGACAATAGGGATATTCAGTATGCTCTACTGGAGTATAGAAACCACCCAGTTGCACAACTTAAAGCCTGCCCTGCACAAATCTTAATGAGTCGAAGAACCCGTTCAAAAGTGCCTTGCAAAGAGTCAATGTTGAAACCAAAAGTAGAGGTTAATATTAAACAACAATTATTGGCAAACCAAGAAAAGACAAAAATTTATCATGATAGGACAGCCAAACCAAGAGCTGACTTCGTACCTGGCGATAATATTACATATCAAAAGAAGAATATATGGATTCCAGCTAAAATTGTTAGTAAACATAGAAGCCCTAGATCATATGTAATAAAAAATGAAATGGGAAACGAATTAAGACGGAATAAGTTCCATATCCGAAAATCGGCGCATCAACCGATTTATAGAAATAATGAGTATGATTCAGGTGAGGCGTGTCATCAACCAGAGCAAAGAAATCCGATTAATGTAAATAATACAAATGTGCCAGTCCTGTTTAATGATTCCAACGTTCCAAGCACATCCTACAATTTCTCACGCCAATCTAGGTCAGGAAGAAACATTAAACCACCCTCCTATTTAAAAGATTATATCTATTAAAATTATCTTGTTTGTTTAATAAAATTGAAACAGCTAAAATGAAGCTAAAACAATCTGAAAATAATATATAATTAGTATTTAAGTTACTTTAATATAAGTAAATAATTGACGAATAGTAAAAAAAAAAAAAAAAAAAAAAAAAAAAAAAGATTACTAGTAAGTCAATGTTAAAGATGTATAATGTATGTAAAATAAATACACTATTTTTCAAATTTTATTTTCTATGTGAAAATAAAATCGTTTAAGGGGAAGATGTGTTGTATACAAGAATTGTATACAAGAAGTTGTATACACTAAAACATTATATATAGTTTACACATATAAGTTGGTAACATGGGTAAATGTCATAATATAGAAACCATGTTAATTGTGAAGTTCATATATAATTATCATTGTAATAATACAAAGAATAAATTGAAATATAATAAATGGTTATCAATATTCAAGGTATTATTATTGTTCATTTATTTATATTAATCAATTACATCACACGGAGAAGTCTTTAAAATTACAAATGTAAAAGTTATAAAATTGGAACGAGACAAACTAAAACACTTGCTATATAAGAATTCATACAGTGATCGAGAATTTAAAACTGTTCCGCTGCAATTGATACAAAGTTTACGAAACAAAAAACAAGAGGTTGAATTAAAAAAGGCCTATACCTCAAAAGCGGGTATCACCGAGGAGTAGAAAAAGGGCCTGTTACGTTTAATTACCAAAGGAGCGATTCCTTAAATATTATCTAGATTTTTAGAAAAATTTGTGATTCTTTCTTAAGATAAATTCCATTTTTATTACTTTGAATTACTTAATCAAAAAAATTTGAATTAATAATATTAATTGTTTTAGTCAAAAGAGTCATAAGTCAAAAAAAAACAGTTTTCTTTTCTTTTTTTACAAAATAAAGGATTCTTGTTGAACTTAGAAATAAAACCACCTACGTTAAGGATGGCTAAAAGCACCTTTAATACATTGGTAAAGGTATTTTTTGCATTAGCTTTTTCATGGCTTCCTAATTAAATTACAATTTAATTAAAATTTTTGATTTTCATTTTCTCAACATTTCTATTTTTTGAGTTGTGTCGCTATTCTTCCAAGGTAGCGATTTGCTTTTTTCAGTTTTATTTTTGCTGTTTTAGAATCAGTAGGTCCTAAAACGTCGAGAAATGCCAAAAAAATGGGGGTAAGAATTTCACTTTTGGCTCAAGAATGTAATACTTAGGTCTTTCAGACCGAAGTATTCCGGCTAATCAAATGAAATTCTGAATAACAAAAAATTTGGATGCGTAGAAAAAAATTCGGAATTCGGATAATAGAGGTGCACGGATAATCTGATGCCGGATAATCGAGATTCAAATGTAATTATTAATCAATTAAACCAAATACGTTTATACACTAGAAAACTCAAAAAATTAGAATTAGATTTATCTATGCCAATAGACAGACTTAGTATTAAACTTTAAAATTCCAAAAATAATCAACAAATAACTACTTATGAGACCTTTACAAAGCATTCTAAACATGACAACTATATCGCTAATTGTAAATAATCAATGTGTATAAATAACAATTTAATCAGTTTTTTCAAAACAAAACTTTTTCAGATATCTATAGTTATAGTATTAGACCCACGATATGCATAATCTGGATAATGGATTCCATAATCAATAACTCCAAACTAAATCAATTCAGAAAAACCCGGTATAAGAAATGATGCAAACAACTTATATAAACCAAATGTTTGTAATAATTCAATAGCAGTAAATCTTGCCAAAAACTTATTTCTAAATACATACATACAAATAAATATATACAAACAAGCACTAAAAATGTGAACCGAATCTACAAAATAATGAAACATACTTCTAAGTTCTGTATCATCTACATATATTTAGCAAAAAATAAATGTATTGGAGTCGTCATTTATAAAAAAACAATTAATTTGATCCTATCCTTGACCATGCTAAAAAAACAAACATGATTTGTATATTGTAATACATACATATAATATGTACATACTACTATTACTTCTTTGGTTCAAGTTTTATATGTATTTTAAAAATGAATAATGACCTTGACATTAACTTTATAAGATATATATAGCTTTTCAAAACATACTCAGAAGCTGCGTCGATTAAAAGTGAATTTGTTTGAACCAATTTGTAAAGGTCAAATTATGAGTAGCCTTTCAAAAGCAACCACTTCTTGATTAATTGTAAAGGTTAAGGTGCTAGGTAAATTGTATATGTTTGCCCCATTCTCAGATGTAGGGACTTAAACTGAATTAACCATTCTAAGGAAGTAGAAAAATAGTAAATTCAATAAAATCATAAGACTGAATCTAACAAAATATGGTGTGCTATTTATGAATTTTTTTTGCTATCCATACAATTGTCGATCGATCTAGTTTCGAACCGATAAGAACTTTTTCTCCGATAGACAGCAAATATAAATTTTGCAGACTTATTTCAGTCAGCAAAGTGGCACTTTTCCTGCCTAGGCAGCAAAGCAAGTACTTTGCTGCCTAGGCAGCAAAATAATTAGACTTCATAGAAATAAACAGATATTGCGATTAAAAAAAAAATTTTTTTAATCGATTTTTGTTTTCATTTTTAAAATTTTGCTTTATTTTTAAAGTAATAATTATTAAATTACATATCATTGTAATTAATCGGAGAAAAAATTATATGTACAACTCGGCAGCAAGGTAGATTGACTGCCTTGGCTGAATTCCTAGCCTCGCTCGCTCGGCTATGAACTATCAGCCGCGGCAGTCAATCTACTACTTTGCTGCCTAGGTAAACAACTAACTATTTTTATACTCATATACTTATGAAAGTTTTTTGTTTTCTTATACTTCGCTAGAGCAGTAGATCAATTTGATTTATAAGCGTTAACTTTTGGTAGTGGTAGTGTAACTAGTGTAACTAGTCGGCTAGCCCTGATGAGAATATTGTATGGATAGCAAAAAAAATTCATAAATTGCACATATTTTGTTAGATTCAGTCTTATTATTCATAATGGGATAACTTCCATCGGAGTGATGTTATATCACAAATAATTCATGGAATTAAGTTCTATTTACACACATCTTTTTTAAAAGACGAAAAAACAGAATAGAGAAAAAGATACGTAAATACATGTGTGCGAATAAGACAAAACAACCACTTTTTTTAAAAAAAAGATGTGAATCGTATCTATTTCGCTAATTTTTATACCGATGTTACCCGAAAAGATGAAATGTTTGTCTGTTAAAACGAAAAATAAATTTTTTAGACATGTGTTAGTTAAAAAAAATTATACACACTATGATACTTTTCTAAAATAAATTTTGTTTCTCGATAATTATGATTTATATGATCGATTCTCAAAAAAAATAAATAAAACAAAACTTATTTTATTTTACACTAAATGAAACAAAAAATTTCGAAATTCTATTTAATAAAATAAAATTTGTTAGGTTAAGGGTATTTTATTATTTATTTTCGGATAACATCGGTATAAAAATTAGCGAAATAGACACGATTGACATCGTTTTTAAAAAAAGTGATTATGTTTTAGTATTCGCACACATGCGTTTACATATCTTTTTCTTTGGTCTGTTTTTTTCATCTTTTAAAAAAGATATGTGTTCGCGATCCTTTAATTGTAGATAATGTGTCGGTAGACACAAGTGAAGATGGTGATCTTCTTCTCGCCGATACAAGTTTGTTATCCAATTCTAACTTGGTTAGAGTATAACAACAATAGTGATGAACTAGAGAAATAAATTAACTAAACCTGAATCTAATAAATATATGTTTATGAAAGTTTTTTGTTTTCTTATACTTCGCTAGAGCAGTAGACCAATTTTGTGTATCTAGTCGGCTTATGGCTAGCCCTGATGAGAATGATATACTTTTTTTTAAAGTTTAATAAAAAGTTCTTATCGGTCCGAAACTAGATCGATCGACAATTGTATGGATAGCAAAAAAATTTCATAAATTGCACACCATATTTTGTTGGATTCATTCTTATTATTCATGATGGGATAACTTCTATCGGAGTGATGTTATATCACAAATAAAGCTAGAAACACAACACGGGCGAAATTGTACGACGACGACGTTAGTAACATTAGAATACACAGGATACATACATTTCAAACACAACTACAGCGATAAACGAAAAAGTTTGTTTCGTCGGAGAAAATTTAGATTCTATTTCTAATTTATCGTCGGCGATGATTATTGCCAGATATCAATTTTATTTTTATTTGGCTGCTAGGGTAATTTTTAATGTTATTGTGACAGTGCCGCCAACTGAAAAATATGATTTTCTGGTGTTTTTCGCGTTTCTGAGGTTGTAATCGAGTAAAAAAATTATTATTATTTATTTATTAGTAAAAATTAGTTTTATTATAAATATATTGAGTTATTTTTAAAATTGAAATTTGTGAAATTCAAAGAACAAAGTATTGAACAGCACAACAGAGCAACTTGACAAAGAACAAAGTATTTTGGTTTATGCAATTTTATTTTTGACAGCTTTTCACGCTAACGCCTTTGTTGTGGTTACAACAGCGAAACTGTAGACGTTTTTTTTTATCGTCCGTGTTGTGTTTCTACCTTAATTCATTGAATTAATTGTCAATAAATCGATCTATAACTTTTCCTTAAAACGCCCTAAATTTGATAATATTGTATTTGGGTTTGTGCATATGATAAAAGAAAAAATTCTTTCTTTCAAAAACAAAACAATAGCTTTTATAAATGCTCGGTTGCATGAATTTTGTTGCAATAAGTAGAAATAATCTTAATGCAAATTCAGTTTTCATATTGGATATTTAGTTTTAGTTCTATAAAGCACATAAATTAATCGATAAAAATTCTTCCGTGTTTTTTTCTTGATATTTTAGGCAGCACTTTACGGCATTGGTATTGGTTGTTGTATTCGTTCTTATAGCATCATAGACACCCTTATTCCAATATGAATTAGTTTTTATTAATGTTTCTATGTTATCCAGCCTTAAAATAAAATGAATGTTTGTCCTCAATCCTCATACATTCACTGTATTTTAAGTCAATCAACTTTATTGTTATGTCACCTCCAATCTAAATCGTTCCTTTTGAATTACTAAATCAACAAACTTTTATTAATATCAACCAATAACAAAAAATTGTTATCAATTATCAAAGAACTGAACCAACATATGATAAATGTCAAAAGCAATTTTTTTCTTGATTAAGTTTTTCATAAACTTTATAATGGAAGTTTAGTGAAATGTTGTGCCAATATTTTGATGTTTTGATTTTAAAACAAAAATAAAATAAAACTAATAAATTTAATCAAAATGAATTAAATTAAGCTTTGATTAAAACGATAAATAATGATAATCAGGTGTTTTAAGTTATGTGTTGCAATAATTTTAAGTTTAATGTTTACAATATCTCTGTCAAAATTAGTGATTTATTTTTGGGATAATTATTTAGCAAATGATTATTTTGGTGATAAAAAAATTGATGTTGACAATTGGTTGGATCAAAATGAATTAGGAAGTTATAAAGATTTATTTTACAATAAAGGTCTGTAGTTTGTTTACAATAAAAGATTTCTTGTAGAGTAGATCTAAAAAATATTTAATCTGAATGAAATTTCATGATACACTTACATATATTGAACCGGCCCATGAAAGTATGTTATTTTATTACTTGTTGAGTTTTTTGTTGTCTAATATGTTGCAAAATAAAACTGTTTTATTTTAAATAACAGCTAATTACTATAAAGACATAAATAACAGCTAATTTCGATACATAGATATAAGTTGTTTAACGACCAACGTGATTTTCTTGCATTTCTAAATTTTACTTGAATGTATATATTTCTCTATCTATATACGAAAGATGTGTTTCAAATTTGCTTAGAATTTTTAATTCACTAGACTTGAATTTTGAATAGGCTTTGAATTATTAAGGATTTTTTGTGAGCACATAAAAACTCAAATAATTAAAGAAATCATTGAATTTTTTAGTTCGAAAGAAAATATATTTTTACGTTTTTCCAACCATACTTCGAATTGGCTTACTCACAATTCGATAAACGTAATTCCCAAATCTCTTCCGAGTTCGATCACTGTTTAGTAAACAAACACCATTAAGTATTTAACTCCTTAATTGTTGCACAACAGGAAACAATACAGCAAACAATATTCCTAACTAGAATATTCTTTCAACAGCTTCAGAAACTCCAACGGATTGTAGAAATTTCCAGTAACATTCCAGAAATTTCTTCAACGTCCAAAATAATACACAAAATATTTCTATTCAATAACACTTAAAACTTTATTCACAAAAACTAATTTAAAAATCACTTTTATAATTTTAACTTTACCGTCGCAGGCTTTTTTTTTTTTATACTAAGTTAGACATGTTTAGTGTTAATTTAAATAAATTATAAATTAACTTCTCTGAATATCCGAAGATACCATGCCATCTGTGGATTGTGGAAATAGATTATGTTTCTTTAAGAAATTGTTGGACATGGACTTTAAAAACTTGGGGATTAAAATAATCAGGGAAAACCATAAGGGCAAGGAATTCCAAAGATAAGAAACACGATTGAAAAAATCACGTTGAAAAGCGACAGTTCTACATTATGTTATTTGAACGGTGAATGGGTGGGCCATGGCTGATGCTCGAGTTGAACGAGAAAAAATAGCGGATTTTGGTAGTATTGATTTGATCTCCTCTGAAGAGTACTCATTCATAATGTATTTGTAAAATATCGTCAAATCAGCAACATTTCTTCTATGCTGTAACGAATCAAGCTCGTTGTAAGATTTGAATTGCCAATCAATTTAATTGCTTTCCGTTGGACAGTGTCTAGACATTTTAAGAGGTTGGGTATGCACCACCCCAGATGTGAGAACAGTACTCCATGCAGGGGCGAATAAATGATTTATATATTAAAGGAAGCTGTTCGCTATTAAAAAACTTACGACAACGCCCTAGATACCCTAACTTTTGAACCGCGCTCTTAGCAAGATTGAAAATGTGAGTATTCCATTTCATATCATTTTCAACCTCAACCCCAAAAGTTTGATAGATTCCTTTTCTTCTAGATCGTTAAAATCAAGTTTTAATGGAAAAGGGTTAGATGTAGATGATCTTGTAAAGTGGCAAAACTGTGTTTTACTTGCATTGAATTCTACTGTTTGTATGACCCCATTCTAAAATTGTTTTAAGATCAGAGTTTAAGGAATCCGTCAAATTAGATCTATGTTTATTAATAACATCAGATGCCCGTTGCCTTTGTGTTTCATGGGATGCATGCAGCGTACTATCATCGAAACTATGAATGGAATGAACGGTGGAATCTAACAAGTCGTTGATATATATAAGAAAAAGGGTGGGAGACAAAGATGATCCTTGAGGCACTCCTGCGTTGGTAGAAAATTTTTCCGATGATATCCCATCGATATTTACTCAAAAATCTCTCCCAGTTAAAAAGTTTGAATCCAAGAAATAAGTTGCTCTTCAACACCATAACATCTCATCTTACATATAAGATTGTCGTGCCATACTTTGTCAAAGGCCTTGGATATATCCAGTGCAATGCCAAATGCCAAATGTTTCACCATGGTGCTCGAGCGACTTGTTCCAGACATGTGTTACATAAGATAGCAAATCTCCGGTCGATCGTGCCTGTCGAAACCCATATTGCCTTCCATTAAAAATGTTTGAAGATTCCAAATAAGTCATAATATTATAGTTAATATATTTTTCGAACACTTTTGCAACAACCGACAAGATGGATATCGGTCTGTAATTACTTGGGTCATTCTTTTTTCCTTTTTTTGATACAGGCTGAACGCTAGCAAACTTCCAAATGTCTGGGAATACACCTTTCTTGTACGATAGATAGTAGATTTTTGTGAGAATTGGTGCTAGCTCTCTAGCAAAAGTTTTCAGTATGATGGGAGGGATATTATCAGGACCTGATGATTTATTGGAATTTATTTGCAAAAGCATCTTACGTATGACATTCTTACGAAAGATGATGCGCTTCATTTTGTACGGTACCTGAGGAATTGGTTTTGGCGGGAAATTAAGTGCAGTTAAAGTTGAGTTTTCAGAAAAGAGTTTTCCAAGAAGATCAGCCTTTTCTTTTGGGTTTATTATGGGTACATCATTATGAATTACAGGTGGTAGTGACGATTGAGTGAAATTATTTTGCACTGTTTTAACGGCTTTAAAAAACTGTCGAGAGCCCGTAGGATGCTCTGCAAATTTCGCTGCTTTTTTTGAACTATAACGATTTTTTTCTTTGTTTATCAATAACCGACATATGTTCCTGGCAGCTTTATATTCTCGCAAGGTTTTTGTATTGCTTGTTTTAATGTGATTGCGAAACGCGATTGTTTTTTGTTTAATTGCCTCTTTGCATTTTTTGGTGAACCAAGGATCTACTCTCGGGATAATTACACTATTTGGTATAAATTTAAGCATTCCTGCCAGTATTACATCAGAAAAAATCACAGCAGCCTTATTTGGATCTTGTTCAACTAAGCAAGTTTGTTTCCATGGATACCATTTATAATGACTTTTGAGGCCTTGCCAATCCGCATTTTTGTAGTTCCAAACACGTCTAGGATTGGCTTTAAATGGCTTGGGCGTTTCAATATTTAATGTAGTTGAGATCAAATTGTGATCAGATCCTCCTAGAGGCTCTGTGATTTTGAATTGCACTATAGTCGGATCGTTTATTAAAAATAAATCAAGAAGATTTCTTTTTTGACCTAGAATATCTGGAACTCTTGTTGGCTGGTCAATTATTTGCGTGTAGTTATGGTACAACGAAAATAATTCTGCTTGTTTACCAAGTTCATCCGTTTTCGAACTGTGCTTAAGCCATTCCTTGTTGTGCACATTAAAGTCACCAAGTACAACGAATTTAGCAGTTGTGTAGTCATTTAACCTATCTATCTTATCAGATAAGTCTTGAAAAAAATGTGAGTTCTCAGGGGAGTTTGGTGAGCGATATAATCCAAATACAAAAAGAGCTTGATTAGGACAGCAAATCTTCAAAGAAACCATATTGTGATGCTTTGAGCTCAATTCAAATGCT
>OY856186.1:180958797-181063714 GCA_963693315.1 Diogma glabrata
AACAACACAGCTGATGTAAAATTTTGACGTCTCGCATTGAATATTTTGGGTGTGGTCTGCTGCTTAGGTGAAGAGATAGAAATATAATCTTTTGAGGATAATAAGACCGGAAATAAACCGTATCTATTAGGCGCTAAAAGCCAGGCAGATGTTAATTGTAACCCCAGGTGACCGTTATTATATATGATATAATGAAAATACAGCCCACCAACGAAATCGTTTGGCGCTTCATCTTTAGTTGTTCGGTTTGTGGTTGTGACAATAAACCAAAGAAAATCATACTGTGGGTCAAAAATATAGTTTTGTGTTAGTAAAAAGTCTTGGACTGTTCACTTAGTCAAACCAAAAAGATTAAAATAATAATTAATATAGTTAGTGGTTATCTAGTTAAATCGTTACATAAAAATTCCGTAGTAATTCAAGTCATCGACTGTTCGGTTAATATAACAAAAGAAGAAGAAAATAAATAATAATAAAAATAAAATTAAGTGATAGTCAATCTAATATGCTAATTAATATATACGTAATTTTAAATAGTCAAAATGGGTGATATACCCATTTTGTGTTTGTTTGTTTAAGTCATAGAAATAGTGAATAAATCTGAGAAACATTTATAAACTGTACCAAGTTCAATTATTTAGTACAATTTTAGTGTTTGTTTCAACTCTAGAACTGGTTCATATTTCTAAAGGAAGGTTTTAACGGTACCTATTGAAATTATCGAGTGTAAATCTATGTTAACAGTTGTTGCTAGCAAAAGGAATCTGTTAAATAAAACGCTGAAAACAAACGAAATATAACAATAAAACGTGTAATTACACTCATATACGAGTCTTGACAATACCTGTTATCCTGCATGCTGAAGATTAGGAGTGGTGTCAACAACGAGTTATTTTATTTTTAATTAGAGACGTGAATGGGTATGAATATGTGCGTATATGAGTGTGAGTGTGGGGGAGGGTTCCTGTGATGCGTGTTTGTGAATTGTTATCGGTATTATGGCGCATTTATATATTTATATAACAATGCCGACGAAGGTCAACACGGTATCATACCAGTCGAAATTAAAATGTGAAAGTTGTAATATAACAAAATTTTCTACTTCCTTTCCAGTAATTGAACTAATTTATTCCTAGATTTGTTATAAGAGGAAGGATGTGTGAAAGTTTCTGTTATTGTATTTAAAAGATTAGAAGTTCATATTTATTGGGGCGTGCCATTTTACCTACTGCAACACATTTAATACTTACTTTAGACTCAGATTGAAACTTCAACATCCTCTACAACAACTATTAACAATATAGCAAATAATTGTAACGGTAGTAGCGGTAGTGGTAGTTGTAATAATACAACCAATTTAAATCATTTAAGAAAATCACCCGGCAGTGATTCTCATATCAAAGTAATGCAAATTTTCAAAATTGTTTTCTTATAAAGTCGCATTCGTTCTAGCTTTGACCGACAATTTTTTGATAGTTTTCAATTCAGCTAAGGATGCAGATGAGTTTCGGGAGTAATCAATTTTGATATACTCAAATTGTATTTATTGTAAATGATGACATATTAATCAGGATACCAAAAATTATAAATCATATTTAATGAAGCTGACTCCGTTGAATGAATAATTATACCTTTATTAATATAATAATAATAGTTATAATGAAACATATGATTTAACAAAAATAAATTAACGTAGAATATTTTTTTATTGTTTTTTTTTTTTCATAAAATTACAAACCTATGATAAAAAAAATGCAAAGAAATTTTAACAAAGTTAAAATTATAACGAAGATTACGATATAACTTAATTGGTAACTGAAATTGATTTAAATAATAAAATTGTAAGTAACCGTGTAGTAAAGAAAGAAAATGAAATGAACGATGGTGGTATACCTGTTGTGAACAATTTACGTCATCAACTTATAGATAATCAAAATGATATTGTAGTTAAAACAAACAATTTATTCCTGAGCTATACTGATAAAGTGTTGTTTTGACTAAATAGCGATGACGTCATCAAGTAGCCTTATCAATAATCAATAATCTCACAATAATCATCAAGTAGCCTTTAATAATGAAAATGAAGAGTAATATAATGGGATATGTATACGATTTTGGTTGAACGTTATTCAATGATGATGGATTGTTCCAAGTGTGTATGAATGTGGGATGATTGTGGTTGCGTGTGTGTGCGCGAATGCGTGTCGGAGGCGCGAAAGCGTGTGAATGTGTAGTAATTTATTGGGTTGGCGTTCTGATCGCGGTTCTTCCGTCAAAAGGGGGTCGCCAGAGTCTCACTCTTCCACTTGTTTTTATTCCATTTCTGTATATGTCATGTATTTCGCGTACAAGTTCAGGTATTTGTGCTGAAGTAGCAGGAATTCTTACTCGATCCCAAGGCTGCCGCTAGTCAGAGGGCTATATAAATCTCATCCAGGTGCGCGACCTGCTGTGCCGCTTCATTGGTTCGCCAATGAATCAGCGCTTCATTACAAATTGGCGCCCAACGTGGGGCTCCTCTGAGGGTCACTGCAGTAATGTAGTACTCTGGAGGAGTCCCTCCATAAATCAAAATACTTAGAAACATTTTTTTTGAGAAAATTTTTTTTTCTTCAATTCAATTTCGTTTACACCATACAATATTTTAAAGGCTCTGGCGACGGGAAGCAACTCCCTGCTTCAAATACGTAGGAGCGATGATAATCTGAGGTATCTCAGATTGTCATCGATGGGGTGTTGCGTCCCCACGTCTCCAGAAAAACTTCTCCTTTTTGTTTTTTTTTTACTATTAACGCAAGGGTGAGAATAATTCTTCGGAATTATTTTCAATGGGGGTTACAATCCCACGTACCCTAGTAACGAACGCGTTTCTTGTTGGCACGGGGAATGCCAGAGGTAACCAGGTGCCAGGCTTAGATTTTTGTAGAATGGTGTATACACCTACTACATCCAGCCTGGTCATCTGGTTATGCTCTGGGTTCGTTGTGGCATCAGGTTACTCATCCGGTCCAACCATTGTCTAACGTTAGAGACCCCTCCCGGCAATATTAGCTCCCTGTGGCTTAGGTGTGTTGGTTCTCATCGGATGATACCGAGGAAGTTCTTCTAAGACAGCCTGGCCAGCTGTTGAGAGAAGATTTTGCTCGGCCTTCATGTTGATGGGTAACTGGTTCATCTTTGTCACAGCACCTCCCCATATGTGTCGTCGGTTTGGATCGTGGGTGGGAGGTGTCGTTTGATTGAATGATGGTTCAGAGGGTATACCCTCTGTCCATCCCAGCGACACTTGTCATCCGGGTGACATGCCGACAATACATACCCCACCCTATTCCTTTCCCACCCTACCTTTTCCTATCCTTATTCATCCCATCTTGTTCCCATTTCCTTTCCATATCCCATCCCTTTAACGTAATGTAATTTTATTTTTGATTCCAAACACCAAAAACAAACACAAAATTAATTAGTAAGAGAAAGAACGGCGATCACCACCTTCCACCCCAGGAAAATAAACTCCCTCATGGTGGCGTCGGTCCCAGTGTTCGACCACCTGAACAAAAGAAATAATTTATAAATAAAACTGCTGATAATTTTAGATACTAATATCTTCTTTTCTAAAAACATTTTAGGTCCAACAACAAAATATACAATAAAAGGATAATAGTTTTATACAAAAATGAAAATCAATAATATATACAAAAAGGCAAATTAATAAATAAACAAAAAGGAGAATTAATATATATACAAAAAGGGAAACCAATAAATATACAAAAAGGAAAACTAATAAACAATAAAACAGAACACGGAAAACTTTTGTCACCCAGGATAAAGGTTCACATCACCGTATTATTTTTAAGTATTAATGTTAATTTATTTAATTTATTTAAATTTTAGTAATAATTTGTTTTGTGTTGCATGATAGATTTAGAATTCTCCTTGTCCAACCAGTGACTAACTGACTTATTTTTTTTTGTACCTTAACGGTAATACCACTTAATTGTGTTGCTCTGGGAACCCCTGACTTGCCCATAATTGAGTCGGGAACTATTTATTATCTCCATCGCTTGCCATAGTGTAGTATACTGGCTTATTCCCCAATTTCATTTTCTGTCCCAGTAGAAAGGACGAATAATAGCTTTCTCTTTGTAAATTCAAATTCCCATCGTCTATAATAGTGTAGATTACTATCTTTTTCTCCCTTTCTCAAATTTTTTCATCGTTTTCTCTGTTAAGGAAGACGAAAAGTTTCCACCATCAGCAATAGCATAGTTTATTAGTTTATTCGTCACATTTCAATTTTCGTTATTATCCTCCTGGATAGGGGAACGCGGGTTTTCTGTTGGTAATAGTGCACAACTGTTTAACTGTTCAATCCCAATGTCAGCTCCTGAACGGATTAATGTATCGGATAAGTCCAGTTCCTGCGCGGTCTGTCAGCATGAGATAGTGCCAGCGGACGCTAAAATCATCACTCGTTGTAACCACTTGTTCCACGATATTTGTCTTAACGACTGGTTGTTGCAGCATAATATTTGCCCGTTGTGCTGAACCGCGTGTGTGCGCGCTGATCTACAGAAGTTACTACGAATGATAGCCGCCAATAATCGCACTGTCGTGCCACCACCTCCACGACCTTACACTCGAGCTCTCGCTGCAGAGTTGCAACAACGGCGATTCAGCGTTGGCAATCAACTATCTTCGACTAGAGTACCAATCGACCGTCCACCTTCTCGTCACGCCAACGAAGCTAGAGTTGATCTAGTTCAGAGAAGTCTTGAAGGAGGCGAAGCTGCTGCCGCGGTGCGGGATGCTCATAAAACAGTACATACGCAGCTGGACCAAGAAATTGACGCTATTCAAGCTTCAATGGGTCTAAACCGTTCTGTTGTTCCAGAAGAACTTGTTCCAGAAGAAATGGTGCCAGAAGAACTAAATGCAGTATCTCAAATCTCCCCGCTGCGTCAACCGGCTCCATCAGACGGTCGGTCCAGACGGTCTGGATGTGGAAGCTGGCAGACCAGACGGTCTGGATGTGGAAGCGTTTATCTTTAGAGTGGAGAGATTGACCGAGATGTGTTTTCAAAGCGATTTTTCCATTATCACCCGAAATTTATATCTGCTGTTAACGGATAGAGCAGCTGACTGGTTCTGGTTAGTGTTTGCAATCTTGGTATCCGGGTACCCGGATACCCGGGTATTTAGGAAGATTTTTCGGGTATTTAATATCCGGATATTTTGGTCGGCCCGAACAACAAAAGGTCCAGTTTTTTCTTAATAAAATTTACAAAATAAAATTCAGCTCATTCTCTTTTTGCAAATTTGAATTATTCTTTATGCTAGTTGTTGACAAATGATTTTATTCTAACCATACAAATTGCAATATGTCCATAAACATTAAACCAACCACATACTTAAACATTAAACTGCCCTCTAGTTAATTATTATTGTTTAGATTACGAAAGCAACAGAAAAACGACGAAGAACACATAACAAAATTTATGGAATTTTAGTTCTTATTAAAATTAAAATTAAGTTATAAAAAATTAGGGATCTTCATTGGTTATTTGTTTATATTTAGTTTAAAATAGAAACTACAAAATGTAGTTTCTATTTTAAACTACAAAAATGTATTGCTGTCTTCACAAGATCTACTATAGGTAACAGGAGTACTACAGTTGATAAAGGGCTGAAAATGTTGTATGTAAATAAAGGAAACCGAAAAAATGATAGAAAATTTAAATCAATCGTTATTGACCGTGAAGCCAACATCCACTTTATCGGAGTGGGTTTTTTCTATTGCAGGAATTTAAAAAAGAAAATACGAAATCGGATGAGTACAGCTACCCTAAATGCTTTAATATTTTTGAAATATTATCTTACAATTAAAAAATGATCAATTTTTAGTTTGCTACTGTGAGGTTTTTTTTATTGTTTTTCATCTTTTAATTTTTTTATAACTACCCGGGTTATCCGGGTAATCCGGGTAATTTGGAAAATACTAATCGAGTAACCGGGTAATTTGAAATCGGGTAATTTGCAATCACTAGTTCTGGTGATACTTACGCCACCATAGACAGCTATTATGGAATGATTTTTGTCATGCTCTACCTCTACGTGTCGAGTTTCAAGATCGGCAAACTGAAGAAGAAGTGATGGAAAGGATGAGGGCCATAAAACAGAGGCCCACCGAAACGTTTGATGACTTTCTGCAGTCACTATACCGATTGTCCGATAAATTAAGGATACCTATGTCGAATGCTGAGTTGTTGTCGTTGATTAAGAATAATCTACGGATAGAAATACGCAAGGACTTACTTTTTGTCACCATTTATGGTTTGGAACACCTGCATTACCTGCTATACTGTGATCCAAAAAGAGAGTTAATTGAGGAGAAAGTTCGATTACTTATTCGATTACTTATACTTAGCTATTCTATATCTATATATAGCTGACTATCTGTTTACTGTTATAAGAAAGGCAAGTCGGCTTTATTTCGTATTTAGTGACTCAACAGAAGAGGAGGAGGGGAGGTTTCATTTTCAAAAATGTGGGTTTCTTTAAAACAAAAATGTGCGATTTATCATGGTTAATCTGTGTTGTTGCAATGCAAGGTAGTCATAAGTCATAACCAAAAATTTGAAATTGATCCCCTATTAGCGTGATTTGATGAAAGAACTTTAACCATAATAAAAACATTATTGATCAATGATCAAATATAACTTTTCCAAATTCTAAATCATTAATAAATAAATCTGAAAATCTGTTAATATAATAACAAATACAAGCGACATGTTTTCATGAGAAAACTACCTTTATGGCTTTATAGTCAAAAATTTTATGATTTACAATTTAATTGATAAAATTGGTGTATGAATTTCCATCTTCGGAAAATATTTGTATATTCGATCATTTGTAAAAGTCGCCATAATTTAATTAAATTAAATCAATATGTAAATCAAATTATTTAAATTAAAATTGAGAACGTTTCGAAAAGGACGCATCTAAATTAATTGTTTGTTACAAATAGTTTAATATAATATTTATTCACTGAAACATAATAAAATCATAAAACATTAAACAAATAAAAAATTAAATCAGAAAAAAAGCAATGTTATTTTTACTTTTAAATAACAAAAAAAAATTATGAAATTATTACAATTTGAAATGATAATTTAGTTTATTGTTAACTTATTAATTTTGTGTTTGTTTCTACAAATCATAAAACCGTAAAAATTTATACATATGGAAATTTGTGCTTTCACTTACCTTACAGTAATAATATATACGTATTCGGTTAATTAGTAACAGTTTCTTAGAATCTTACAGGAAAAATTCATTACAAAAAAAAAAATCTTGTGAAAACATTTTCAAAAAATTCGATTTTATTTAATTGTGGTTTTGGTTGATTTTTTATTGTAATTATATTGTTTGAATTTGTTTAAAATTGTTGGAGTGTGATTTTTTACATCAAAAACGTAAATTATTCAAAAGGATTTGCCAATAGTACGAACGGGTAGTTTTAAACTTAAATGTTAATGCTTGTATTTGAAATTTCCCATACAAGGTTGTACAACTGGTCCAATAATGGTCCATTACTGGCAGCCAGTAATGCAGCAATGGGCGAGTACTGGCAACCACGACTGGGCCATTAACATAATTTTACTGGATGATAACTTCGGACAATAAATTGTTGCCATTCTTGGGCCAAATACTGGCAACCATGACTAAGCCGTTAAAAAAATATACATTATTATCATATGTAAATTTAAATAAATTAAATACAAACTAATTTAAAATAAAATAAAAATGACGGAAAAAATTCAAAACTCCCCATACAACTGGTTCAGTTGCAAGAATGGCTGAGTAATGACAAACACCGCCCTGACTCCGCCAGTACTCAGCCATTAAAAAAAATATAAAATAATATTTTTTATACATAAATTTAAATAAATTATTTACAAAATAATTAAAATAAAATAGAAATGAAAATAAATTAAAACATATACCAACCTTTTCTTTATTACCATAGTCTTTCAACCGACAAGGCGATAACTAAACTATATGTGAAATTTTTCAAACTATGTATTTCTAAAAGGGATAATACTCTAGTGAAATTTAAAAAAATGACATAGATCGGCAAATTAATGGCTACAGTACTGGCCCAATAACAATAGCCAAGTGATATTTACCATTCATGGGCCAGTGCTTGGCCATTCAAAGGTAACAATATACTGGCTATTTTCTGTAAACCATAGATCGGCCGATGATTGGTTCTAGTATTGGCCCAGTACCAATAGCCAAGTACTGTTAACCATTAATGGACCAGTGCTTGGCCGTATGTCAATGTCTGGCAAAACCTACTTGGGTTGTGATTGTACTTTACAAATATCGTGGATTGATTGGTGAACAGTAATGAGTTAGACTTCAACCTCATTTTTAACGAATTTTAACGAAAATAAAATGTTTACTCTTACTAAGGAATATCTCACACTAAAAGAATGAACTATCAATAAAAGACAAAATATGACAACAACCAGAAACTGCAATATTAGCTGGGTCAACCAAACACAACTGTTAAATATATCAATATCAATTTCAAAACTGACAACTGAATTATAAGTGTTTTTGAAAATTTGGAAACAAATTATTTCATTAGGTGGTTATATGCCCGAAACTTTAGTGATCAAATCAAATCAAAAGTAATTTACGTTAGATGCATTACGCATTTACGCAATTACTTTGAACGAATTTTGTTTGCAGCATCTGCAAGATCATAATATTAAATGAATGATGATAGTTGATAAATGAATGATAATAAATGAATTTTATTTAATTTATGCTTTATGTAGGATCGTGGTTGAACTAATCAGTTACGAATTATCACCACAATCATTCGCAACAGCGGTGTAGTTACAAGTGGTGGATCTGAACAAAACTTTAGGGGCGGCAAAATATAAAAAGTTGCTTAATTTCGTTAAAATTAAAAAATCAATTAAATTTAGTTTTTCTTATAGTGGAGTATAATTAACTTAACTGTTTATTAGAGACGGCGCGGCGTATATTTGGAGGAATAATAATGATGGTAGTTTTTCAAGGAAGATACACTTATAGACGCGTTAAATAATCAAATTCTTCTTCAAAAACTATTTTAGTAATTTTTTTTTATATTAATATTGCCGGTATAATCACTTGTTTGTTTTAAAAACTTCCCAAGTAGGTTTTGCCAGACATTGACATACGGCCAAGCACTGGTCCATTTATGGTTAGCAGTACTTGGCTATTATTATTGGGCCAATAATAGAACCATTCATCGGCCGATTTATGGTTTACAGAAAATAGCCAGTATATTGTTACCTTTGAATGGCCAAGCACTGGCCCATGAATGGTAAATATTACTTGGCTATTGTTATCGTGCCATTACTGGAACCATGAATCGGCCAATTTACCGTTTATAGAAAATTGCCAGTGCAGTTTACTTTGAATGGTCAAGCAATGGCCCGTTAATGGTTAACATTAATTGGCTATTGTTATTGGGCCAGTACTGTAGCTATGAATTTGCCGATCTATGTTATTTTTTTTAAATTTCACTAGAGTATTATCCCTTTTAGAAATACATAGTTTAAAAAATTTCACATATAGTTTAGTTATCGCCTTGTCGGTTGAAAGACTATGATTTACATATAGAAAAGGTTGGTATATGTTTTAATTTATTTTCATTTCTATTTTATTTTAATTATTTTGTAAATAATTTATTTAAATTTATGTCTGAAAATATTATTTTATATTTTTTTTAATGGCGGAGTACTGGCAGTCATGTTTGCCATTACTCAGCCATTCTTGCAGCTGAACCAGTTGTATGGGGAGTTTTGAATTTTTTTCGTCATTTTTATTTTATTTTAAATTAGTTTGTATTTAATTTATTTAAATTTACATATGATAATAATGTATATTTTTTTAACGGCCCAGTCATGGTTGCCAGTATATGGTCATTACTACAACACTGGACATCATTATTGGCCCGTTACTAGGCCAACTGTACAACCTTGTATGGGCCATTGCTGTTATTTTTTCTCTAGCCCATGAATGGCAACCATTTATTTTCCGAAGTTATCATCCAGTAAAATTATGTTAATGGCCCAGTCGTGGTTTTCAGTACTTGCCCATTGCTGCATTACTGGCTGCCAGTAATGGACCATCACTGGACCAGTTGTACAACTTTGTATGGGTTTGTTACATTCGACTCGACTTGACTCATTGCATTTGAGGCATTCAAATCGAACAGATTTGGACAAAATCTGACCGATACATTTTTGATTTGGCTGAAATTTTTTATGGGTTTTATATCGAAAAAAAGATATACGTGTTCCAGGATTTTTTTTGGAAAATAGAGCGGTTCTAAATTTTGAGAATTTCATAATTCAAAATTCATAACTTCGGCTATATTAAAGATAAAAACTTTTGTTTTGTTTTGTTTTAAAGTTAAAAGATGCTGGTTTAAAATAAAATAAAATCAATACAAGTTATTTACAAACTCTTGTTGTTATAAAGCAAATAAAAGGTTCAAACCGATTTTTAGTTCTTGTCACACGCACGAAATGAGGTTTTAGTTTTAACATCGTATTTAACGTTTCATTTGCTATAAAAAACGTATTTTTAATTAATGAAAATTGTTATTTGTTTAACTAGGCAGCAAAGTAGTAGATTGACTGCCACGGCTGATAGTTCATAGCCGAGCGAGCGAGGCTAGGAATTCAGCCAAGGCAGTCAATCTACCTTGCTGCCGAGTTGAACATATAATTTTTTCTCCGATTAATTACAATGATATGTAATTTAATAATTATTCCTTTAAAAATAAAGCAAAATTTTAAAAATGAAAAAACAAATCGATTAAAAAAATTTTTTTTTAATCGCAATATCTGTTTATTTCTATGAAGTCTAATTATTTTGCTGCCTAGGCAGCAAAGTACTTGCTTTGCTGCCTAGGCAGGAAAAGTGCCACTTTGCTGACTGAAATAAGTCTTTAAAATTTATATTTGCTGTCTATCGGAGAAAAAATAATTTTTACTGTTAAATAAATTAATTTATCGAGAAAATTGAACGTAGAATACGATGGTTGTACCAAACACTCTTTATTTTTGCTAGGCAGTGAACGACAGTATGCGACATTTTTTTTATAATACTAAAGGAAATAATAATTAATATGATAAAACTTTATTAATTAAATATTTAATATTTAAGTAAAAATTAAATATTGCCTAAATATTTTCTTAATATTGATTATATTTTTTTATTCATATAAATTATTTTTATTCATATAAATTATTTTTATTCATATAAACATTTATCTATACATATTTAGAGTTTATATAAAATAGAATCTATAGTTTAGAATTTATATTTTAAAATTATGAATAGATGGAAATTATTTTAAATTAATTGTATCTATATATAAATACGTAAGCAATATTTTTGCGGTACAATTTTAAAATAGTTGCTCCATCAAAAGTGGTGGCAATATGTATATCGTAGGATAAGTCTTGAGTAGTAGATGTGCCGAAAAATATTTTTTTTGGGAATTTTGACGATTTTTTCGGAAAAAAATGGCAAAAATGTGATAGTTTTGTTTTTTGAGTTTTTCGTTCCGTTACTTTGTTTTTTTTTTTTTCAAGTTATTTGTTTCACAATTCAAAATCAATCTGAGCAATTTCACGTAGATTCAACAACGTTTTGACTTGACCCCTTTTAATTTTGATTATTTTTTGTTTATAGATAGTCTTTCATAAATAAAAAATACAAATTCTCTTAGAATTTTTTTTCAACCAGGGGTCAGGGTGCCCCTCAATATTTTGTTATTTTGTGATGTGAGTGCCATTTTGACGAGCGATTGTAGAAAAACCCCTGAATCGATTTTCATAAATGATATGTCGTTGAATAGGTATTAGAACAAAAATTTTAAAAATGTACACTGTTAATTTTTTGAAATAATTATTAATGGGTGTAACATAAGAAAAAAACGGTGTAATTGAAGAAAAGATGGCGCTACACCTTTTTTTTTTTAATTAAATTGAAGCTTATTTTATATCTAACAACTTGTAAAAGTTTAGGACATGCATTATTTTTTGTTTTAAAGATAAAATTCGTTGTGCATATGACTGTCGGCAATCAGTTTTTTTTGTTCTGATGGAAAATTATAAAAATGGCGTTATAAACTAAGAGATTATTTTTATGTTAAATATCAAATATTTTATTATTAAATGAACTTTTTTAAATATTATAAAAATTATATATGTAGTACAATAAATAAAATAAATACAATTGTTAAAAATGATTTACTTATTTTACAAACAAAAGTTTCTTTTGAATACACTCAGAAAAAAAAGATAGCTTATTTAACGTAAAGCATATGTAAATTTATCTGAAAATGACGTATGAATTCAGCCAGCGGAGGCATAAGTAAACTAAACAAAATTGACTAAGTAAAATCTACTTAAAAGCATGTAAAACATTTTGCGCTGTTATGCTACTATTATGCTACCATCTTGTCTCACCAAAAAAATGAAAAAAATTTAGTTTTTTGCAACTATTAATCGTTTTTTTATCAATTCAGGGTGAGAGAATTTTATACACGGCAATGATTTACAGCGGTTAAGAAGGGCCCTGTAAAGATAAAATGCTATTTATTATTAATATTTATTTTGGACTTAACCCGGATTCGATCCCCAGACCTCTGTGTACAAGGCAGCAGCATTAACCATTCGTCTATCTAAATAATTATTTACATCAATTTATTTATGAATATTATGTTGATGCTTAAGTTTAGGGCGTTCGAGGGTTCGATTCACAGACTGACCACTATTTATTTTTATTACATTCTTATTATTTTTTTAAAATAACATAATGATTCCTTTTTATTCATAAAAATTCAATTTCACAGCATTTCAATTAATCGATACTGTAGTTATTTTAAAATTATATAGACCTAAACATTTCAAATTTATTCCTACAATAATAATAATGTAACTAAGGTAACACAGAAATAACAATTATATATATGTCAAACTCTTTTTGCCAAAACATTGTTCTGACATTTTTTGCTCTCAGATCAATTTATTATTTGACATTACGTGTTTTATTTGGTCAAAAAAAGTGAGTTTTCACCATAAAAAGATTTTTTTGAATCTAGATTTTTAGCTATAGAGCAAAACATAAAATACAATAAAAAAAAAGAAATACATATATCTCTCAAAATTAGTAAACAAACAAAACGCCACGCCAAAACGTAAGAACATGTGCTGCATAAATTGACAGCTATACATATGTAAATTTTACTATTATTTTAAGTAAAATTTACGTTTTATATGACTTTAATACTCGAAGTCATACGTAATTTTCAAACTATGAAAACGTAAATTTAAAGATGCCCTAGTAAAAAGTACGTATCATATAAGCAATTTCCAGCATACTTAAGTTAATCTCTTTGGGTAAATAGTGGATTATATATACGCGTGTGTATAAGTATGTTTAGCACTATTTGCCATGTAAATTTAGCATTTTTCGACGGTTATGTTTCACAAAATTGTTAAGTAAATGTAACGACCATTAGGTAACTTTGTTTTCATCTTTCAAAATTGACTGTTTCAGTAGTAAATTTATTTTCAAAAATTTTACAATTCCAATTTTGCTTTATTAACGTGGCACAGGATAATATTACTTAAATTATCAATACCTTGCACTAGTAAATTTTAGAAAAACGTACGTTATGTTTACAATTTTAGAGTTACTATAGCGCATAAGTAACAAACGCATCGTTTTTTTTCTGAGTGTAGGAAAACACTTCTGCAATTATTTTCTTTGTATTAGATGGCATAAAAAAATGCAATGTTTATTTACCACTTTTAGTAATCACATATCACTCTTATAAAAAATAATTTGACAGTCTCGACTGCAAACAAAAAAGCCGTATAAATAACTAAATCTATTTAGGAACTTTTGACTGGAGAAGTATTATGTTCGCATTATGTTATTATGGAATCATAAAGTAAAAGATTGTATTTTAATACTAAATTACAAATATTTTATTATTGAATAAACTTTTTAAAGTATCATACAAATTATATATGTAGGTTAAAGAAAATAAATATAGTTATTAAAAATTATTTACTTATTTACATTCAAAAGTTTCTTTTGAGTTGGAAAACATTTTTGCAATTATTGGCTTAGTATTTAATGGTACAAAAGAATGAAATTTTTGAGTTCCACTTATAGTAATCGCATTTTTATATCGATTTTGTAATTTTTCTTTTGTTAATTTTAATATTCATTTTTATCGGCGTATCCAAAGTTCATGGTAGATTCCCATTTTAAAGTCCATTCGAAAAAGTTTTTTGGTGTATCAATAATATCTCTGCTCCCCATACTATAACAGTGTGCAGCACGCTTCAGTGTACCACCAATCCCATCGCAAGGTCCCTTTCCATGGCTGGTAGCAGGAAAATGGCATTCTGCATCAACCTTAAAGTCTTTTTTATGGTGGTTTATTTTTCTATTGAGAACACCGTCGGTGTTATAAATTATTTTCCTAATATTAGAATTTATATGCGTTTTGATGAATTCAATAAGTTTTGTAATGAAAAGATGGACTGTAGTACTGTTTTGACCGTTTATATCCGAAATGAGTATAAAACTTCGGTGCTGTATATATTCACTTGCGGCACTTTTAAAATAAATGACAAATGGATGAATAGTAGCTTGTGAATTATTATAATGATAACCTTGAAACGAATCCTGAATTATGAAGGCATAGTTTCCAGAAAAATCCCCTTAAACGAAGCACTCTCCTGGTTCTAATTTTTTTTTCTTTCCTCAATGAATGTAGATTGCTGTTTTGCTATAAAGTTGTGTGGTATCAAAATTTGTAAACGGTAAACAAATTTTTTCATAAATTCTTCTACAGTTTCTATTAAAGCAAATTGCATCGATCAGTGCTATTCCATTGTTGATATTTGACTTGAAGGATTCCTTTAACGTCAAAATCATTTAGTAATCTTTCTTCTAGCTGTTGAAGTTTTTTTGAACATTCATTGCACTTCAAAGTATGACATTCTTCTGTTAATTGTGCGTGTACACACGCACACATTAAGAACTCCTTTGGATAATTTTATACATTCTTGTGGTCGAAGGGACATGAATTTAGTAAATCCTATTTTCACATCAGCAAACTTATTTTTAAACTCCACCTAAGCTTCATTTAATGTACATAGCAATAAGCGCTTTTATGGATTTATCCTGAAATTGCTCATCTTTTCTTTATTGTACATATATAATTTTTATAATATTTTAAAAAATTCATTTAATAATAAAATATTTGATATTTAACATTAAAAAAAATCTCTTAGTTTATAACGCCATTTTTATAATTTTCCTTCAGAACAAAAAAAACTGATTGCCGACAGTCATATGCACAACGAATTTTATCTTTAAAACAAAAAATAATGCATGTCCTAAACTTTCACAAGTTGTTAGATATAAAATAAGCTTTAATTTAATTAAAAAAAAAGGTGTAGTGCCATCTTTTCTTCAATTACACCGTTTTTTTCTTATGTTACACCCGTTAATAATTATTTCAAAAAATTAACAGTGTACATTTTTAAAATCTTTGTTCTAATACCTATTCAACGACATATCATTTATGAAAATCGATTCAATAGTTTTTCTACAATCGCTCGTCAAAATGGCACTCACATCACAAAATAACAAAAAACTGAGGGCCACCCTGTGAAGACCCCTGGTCGAAAAAAAAAATTCTAAGAGATTTGTATTTTTTATTTATGAAAGACTATCTATAAACAAAAAATAATCAAAATTAAAAGGGGTCAAGTCAAAATTTCCCAAAAATTTGCTAAACTTGCGTGAAATTGCTCATCTATATCTATCTATATATCAATACGTAAGCAATATTTTTGCGGTACAATTTTAAAATATTTGCTCCATCAAAAGCGTGGAAATATGTATATCGCAGGTTAGGTCTTGAGTAGTATATGTGCCGAAAAATACTTTTTTTGAATTTTGACGATTTTTTCAGAAAAAATGGCAAAAATATCATAGGCGTATTTGTTTGAGTTTTTTGTTCGGTTATTTTGTTTTTTTTTTTTTTCAAGTTATTTGTTTCACAATTCAAAATCAACCTATCTATCTTCTATCTATATATATAAATACGTAAGCAATATTTTTGCGGTACAATTTTAAAATATTTGCTCTATCAAAAGTGTGGTAATATGTATATCGTAGGATAGGTCTTGAGTAGTAGATGTGCCGAAAAATACTTTTTTTTGAATTTTGACGATTTTTTTAGAAAAAATGGCAAAAATGTCATAGGCGTATTTGTTTGAGTTTTTTGTTCCGTTATTTCGTTTTTTTTTCAAGTTATTTTTTTTCACAGTTCAAAATCTATCTATCTATATAAAAATACGTAAGCAATATTTATGCGGTACAATTTTAAAATATTTGTCCCATCAAAAGTGTGGCAATATGTATATCGTTGGAAAGGTCATGGGGATTAGAAGTTACACTTTTTTTTAATTTTGAAGTATTTTTCAGAAAAAATGGCAAAAATGTGAAAGTTGTGTTTTTTGAGTTTTTTGTTCGGTTATTTTTTTTTTTTTTCAAGTTATTTGTTGCGCAATTCAAAATCAATCTATATCAATTAATTAAATTCAGAAATAATGTGTTGTAGCTATTTGGTTGGGAGGTCTATTTGCAATGTCTATTTACAATGGGCGAATTTCGGCCACTGGGCAATTCCTAGTTTAATGAATTGCATAAACGATTAAACAATAACAATAACATATACTAAAATAACATATACTGCATTTTGTGTATCTAAAATTATTATTTTATTATTAAAAATAAATTATTAAAAATTAAAAATATTGTCTATTTTAACTTATTTTGAGAAGGGTTGCTTATAAGATTTACATAATATTAGGTGCGTTCGATTTGACTGAAACAACTGAAAAAACAACAACAATTGCATTCAATTTTTCAGTTGATTCAGTTGCTTCAGTCAAATCGAACGCACCTATTCTTAATTGAAGAATAATGGAAACGTTTTTAACATGCAAACTAAATAGATTTAAAATATGTTACAAAATGATTGCTTTTATTCTCAAATAAAGAAATTACATGAACTAATTTTCTCTCAGATTATGAATAATTATGCTTAGCTCAACTTTATTTTAGAATAGTTTCGAGCATATATGTTTTTAAGTAACTTAAATATTACCCACTATTTACTTAATCATATACTAAAATTATGCTCAGTTTTAGAAAAACATTACATTTTCTAATAATTGTATTCATATACTTAGAATAATTTTGAATACTATATGCTTAAAAAGAGTATATATATATATTCACAAATCTAATCTAAATTTAAGAAAGGTTAACAATTTTATTAATGATAAATTTATAATATACTCGAAATGAGAAACTGCATTTCCTTGAATTATATTTTAAATGCATAATATTAGAATTTCAAAAATCAACAAATTGTCGGCCCCTTATTCTTCATATTAGAATAGGTTGAGAATTATTATTCTTGACGCATATTTAAGCAACTTTTATGCATGATATAATACTTATATCGTATAAGGTGAGCACACCTTTTTTTCAGTGTGGTTAAAATCTCAAAGCCGGCAAATTCTTTGTCGACTCTCAAACAACCAACAATTACGATCCTTCTGAGTTAATTAAAGAATTGTGAAGTAATATGCAAACACTAGTTCCTACATCTCACAGGCAACCCAATCAGACCTACATCTTCATCCCCGAAGATCTTAACAACTGCATACACGTTTTGGTCCGAGTGGATAAAGTAAAAGAACCCCTCAGTATGCCTTAACAAGCGCTGTTTAGAGTGTACGCAAACTGCATAAATTTTTCGTCGTTAACATTTTCGGATACAACACGACGATCGGCATCGACAGGTTGAAACCAACCAACAGCATCTTTTTGGCAGACAAAAGTAATACCCAACAGCATACACGTGTACATTTGAATATATAATTGACCAAAACTTAAACAAATTTGATTTGGTTGGGGAGTACTTATAACCGTAACGTAACACTCAGCAAAATTAGTACAAAACACAAATTAACGACAGTTGATAAAAAAGTTATCTTTGTACAAAATTATTAATATGGTTTAAAACTTATTAGATTTTTACACGGTGAGCATGTTCTACGAGCCGGTTCAGAGTTTGGAATAATTTAAAACGTATTATAGTTCTGCATTTGTACAGTCATGGTCTTCTTTGAATAAAGTTCTAATTCCCAAGTAAAACCAAATGGGGTTTAGTGCTCCAATGAACGGTATTGTTCTCGCTTTAAGTGATGCTTTAAGTTGACGATGCAAGCGTCCGACAAGACCGTTTGCTTTCGGATTGTAAGCGGTTGTGCAGATTCGATGAAATCCTAGAAGCTGCGTGAGTTTGACGAACAGATTGGATTCCAATTGTCCGCCACGATCTTTATAACAGAAGGAATATCAAATCTAAAAATGTATTGCTGTAACAGTGTTGGTGCAATGGTACTTACTGTCATGCACTTTAATGGGTATGCTTATGGTCAACGTGTGAAGCGATCAACTGTAGTCAAAATTTAATTGAAACTGTTTGATTGCGGAAGGGAGTCAACGATATCGATGTGGATATGGACAAATCTGCAATTTGGCAATTAATTCGTTGCTAAAAATACTTGATTGTAACTAATTTTCAAGTTGGATGTATGCCAGGATGTAAACCATGTAATTGTTATCGAAAACCGTATTTCTGATGCCGTGTCACGTGTGGGACGGGACGTAAATGGTCGATTATAACCAGTTGATGTCTCGCACTAGATTTTGTCGTTGCTGCCTGATGATTGTATGAACTTCAGTTTACCTTTTAATGATCTTGACGGTGTTTGTCAGGACTAATCGATTTCTTAAGTTCATCGTCCTGCTGTTGCATATCCCATACAAGGTTGTACAACTGGTCCAGTAATCGTTCATTACTGGCAGCCAGTAATGCAGCAATGGGCGAATACTGGCAACCAAGACTGGGCCATTATCATAATTTTACTGGGTGATAACTTCGGACAATAAATGGTTGCCATTCATGGGCCAGATAAAAAACAACAGCAAAGGCTAATACAATGTTGTACATTTGGCCTAGTAACGGGCCAATAATGATGGCCACTATTGTAGTAATGACCAAATACTGGCAACCATGACTGGGCCGTTAAAAAAAATATACATTATTATCATATGTAAATTTAAATAAATTAAATACAAAATAATTTAAAATAAAATAAAAATGACGAAAAAATTTAAAACTGCCCATATAACTGGTTCAGTTGCAAGAATGGCTGAGTAATGGCAAACATGACTGCCAGCACTCCACCATTAAAAAAAATATAAAACAATATTTTCAGACATAAATTTAAATAAATTATTTACAAAACAATTAAAGTAAAATAGAAATGAAAATAAATTAAAACATACACCAACCTTTTCTATATGTAAATCATAGTCTTTCAACCGACAAGGCGATAACTAAACTATATGTGAAATTTTTTAAACTATGTATTTCTAAAAGGGATAATACTCTAGTTAAATTTTAAAAAAATAACATAGATCGGCAAATTCATAGCTACAGTACTGGCCCAATAACAATAGCCAATTAATGTTAACCATTAACGGGCCATTGCTTGACCATTCAAAGTAAACTGCACTGGCAATTTTCTATAAACGGTAAATTGGCCGATACATGGTTCCAGCACGATAACAATAGCCAAGTAATATTTACCATTCATGAGCCAGTGCCTGGCCATTCAAAGGTAACAATATACTGGCTATTTTTTGTAAACCATAGCATCGGCCGATCTATGATGGTTCGGCCAGCATCGGCCGATCTATGATGGTTCGGTTCAGCATCGGCCGATAATGGTTCTAATATTCTCCCAATAACAATAGCCAAGTACTGTTAACCATAAATGGGCCAGTGCTGTGCGGTATATGTCATTGTCTGGCAAAATCTACTTGGGATTTATGTAGATCTTTCAAGTTGAAAGTATTAGTGAAAATTTCGGTAGAAGTTTCTTCACCAGAACGTGATAGGTAACCACAAACGGTGTTATCTTTACCTTTGATGTGTCGTATTTCTGTATAATGAACTGTACGATGAAATCTAAATGACATAGTTCTCATGTACTTCTTAAAGTTTTTGAGGAAATCGCTGTGATCAAAGACTTATGATTAGTGTAGACAGAAAAGTGTTGTGCTTTGACAAAATAGCGGAAATTTTAAATGGCAAAATAGATTTTTGATAGATTTTTATCAAACGCAGAGTATTTAGCTTCAGTAGGAGTAGGATTCCTGGAGAAAAATGCAAGTAGCTCATAATATCCATTATTGTACTGTTGTAGTACAGTTCCGACTGCAGTGTTCTATGTGTCGGATGTTATGTTGAATTGTTTGTTGTCCCACGGATGTACTAAAAGAGTGGCATCTGCAAGAGATTCTTTGACCTTTATGAAAGACTCGCTGCTGTCTTCAAACCAAGAAACATTCGATTTGTTCTTGCCTTTCTTCATCTGTAATGGCAAATTCCCGTGAATAGATGCTAACAATTCGGCTAATCGGGGTTTGAAGCGCTAGTTCAAACCACGTTCATAGTTCATTGCATAGTTCAAGATGCATTTTGAAGTTTTAATATTTATGCCATAAAAAGTTTAGTCAAGTGCAGGAGATGCTTCGGAGTGGCTAGCTATGAGGATATTATCTATATTAATGAAGACGATATCCAGATCCTTTGTTACTTCGTCGATGGAGTGTCTGTGTCTTAAGCGCTGGAATGTCTGTGCTAAGTATCGTAAGCCATAAGATATACGAATGAATTTAAACTTTCCGAAAGATGTGGTTATCCCAAGCAGGGTTTGCCGTACTTTGAAATACGGCCAAGCACTCTCCCATATTAATGGTTTACAGTACTTGGCTATTGTTATTAGGCTAGTACTAGAACCATTCATCTGCCGTTCTTTGATTTACATGAAAACAGCCAGTATTTAGTTACCTTTAAACCACCAAGTATTGGCCCATGAAAGGTTAACAGTACCTGGCTATTGTTATTGGGTCATTACTGACACCATAAATCGGCCGATCTATGTTATTTGATTAAATTTAACTAGAGTAACATCCGTTTTAGAAATATATAGTTTGAAAAATTTCACCTATTATATAGTTTAGCTCTCGCTTCTCGGATGAAATTCTATGATTATATTGATAAGATTGGTATATTTTTTAAGTTTTTTTTCATAATACATTTCTATTTTATTTTAATTTGTTTGTAAATAATTTATTTAAATTTACATGTGATATCTAGTTGCTGGTTGCCGATATTTGGCTATTGCTGCAATACCGTGCTTGTTGGCACCCACATTGGTGCGTTACTGGTTGCCAGTAATTCGCCATTACTGGACCAGTTGTACTACCTTGTATGGAATAGCAGTGTGGTAATAAGCTCTTACCAGGTATATTTTGGAAAAAATTGTTTATTCTGTTAGTTGCAAGCGAAACATTTTGTGTATTGGGGATGGGCTATCTCTAGTCTCCACAAGGTCGCCAGTCCTTGTACTTTTTTGGAACCATATGTAACGGTGAGAAGACCGGAGAATTAGAAGAACGACCACTACCTGGTTCCATGCTAAAATGTTTGGAAGTAGGCGAATTACAGATAATTGCATTCACATGGAGAGATGTCTTTGAATCGATTAACTTCTGATTTTTCAATTCGATTAAAATTTCATACTTTGAGAAGAAATCAGCACCTATCATAAACTTGTTAACATGTGCCAGTATGAAAGTGTGTGTGTAAATGGACGCAGAAACCCTATGTTAAATTTCAACAACTTGGTACCTATTGATGGGAATAGTACCATTAGCAGCAGGTAGTGTTTGTATGGAATTTTTATTTCCTTGTGGAAAGGCAGTATGGGGCAGCACTGAGACTTCAGCACCACTATCGATCAAAAACTGTTATAAGTTTTCTTCGTTAATAAAGACGGCCTGAATTATAGATCACCTTGTTAGCCATAGTAACAGCGGCATTTAATAGTCTCGTGAGTTTTAAGATTGCGAAGCTTTTGCGTCATGATCTTTGTAAGTGCACAGCTGTAAACATTAACGAGCTTTGTTATAGATTTTTATTCATCTTCTGACAATTGTATGATGTAAAGTATTTTACGGGACAATTATGAGCTTTGTTGCCATATTTTCTGCGATAGTAGCACAGATCTAGCGATCTTGAAGAAGATCATTGACGAGATCTGGAAGAGCTTCTAAAATTGTGATTCGCTCTTGAAGTTGATAGTCGGCTTTTGTAACCTATGTCTTGACGAGACAGTCAGCTACAAAGGCTACATTATCCTTGTCTTTCCAGGGAGCCAAAAAAGATCTTAAAAGTGTTGGCAAGCGCTTAAGCCAAAGTTGTTTGAGGAGGTCGACATTGACTAATATTGAATCGCTGGTTTCTGATTCAAGCTTACGATAAAATTCCGATAGGGTATATATTGTCTCTATCTCCTAGATAGACTTCATATACCCTATTTTCAATAGGGTATATGAAGTCTATCTAAGTCTTGTCTGCATTTATGGAGTGTTGTTTACCAATTTTCGCAGTTAAATCACCAAGAACCATAGTGAAATCGCTTATTGGGTTTGATATTATGAACTTTTCCAGTTCTATGTAAAAAATGTCACTTTCGTTGACAGTTTAATGTGTATGGTGTATTTATAGGTAATGAATGAGAGAAATATTGTTGTTTCACGGACTTTGAAATACGACCAAGCACTGGCATATTAATGGTAAACAGAACTTGGCTATTGTTATTGGGCCAGTGCTAGAATCATGCATCGGCCGTTCTATGGTTAACAGAAAAGAGCCAGTATATAGTTACCTTTGAACATGGAAGGTAAACAGTACTTGGCAATTATTAATAGGCCATCACTGGAACCATAAATCGGCCGATCTATAGTTTATAGGAAATATAGCCAGTATACACTTTACATTAAATGGCCCATCAATGGCCCGTTAATGGTTAACCCGTTAATTGGCTATTGTTATTGGGTCAGTACTGCAGCCATGAATTTGCCGATCTATGTCATATTTTTGAAATTTCACTAGGGTATTATCCGTTTTAGAAATATATAGCTAGAACAATTTCGCATATATATATATATAAGTTAGTTATCGCTTCTGGGCTGAAAGACTATGATAATATTGAAAAGGTTGGTAATTGGTATATGTTTTAATTTATTTTCATTTCCATTTTATTTTAATTGCTTTGTAAATAATTTATTTAAATTTACTTATGAAAACTTTATCTTACATTTTTAAATGACTGAGTACTGGCAGTCATGGTTGTCAGTACTCGGCCATTGTTGCATTACTGGTCGCCAGTAATAGGTCACTACTGAACCTATGGGAAGTTTTGAATTTTTTTCCGTCATTTATTCCGTCATTCACTTTAGGAAAACATTTTACCATTCTTCATATTTCAACTAACAGGTCGTTCAATAAGTCCGTAGGATAAGTAAGAAAAAAACAACATTTTGACAAAACTCGATTTTTTTATTCAACATAGTTGCCTTCGAGGGCGATACAACGAGTATAGCGATTTTCCAACTTTTCTATACCACTTTTATAGTACGATTTCTCTTTCTCGTCAAAATAGGCCTCAGTTTCAGCGATTACTTCATCATTGGACTTAAATTTCTTTCCAGCAAGCATTCTCTTGAGATCTGAAAACAGGAAAAAGTCGCTGGGGGCTAAATCTGGAGAATATGGTGGGTGGGTAAGCAATTCAAAGCCCAATTCATTCAATTTTGCCATCGTTTTCATCGATCTGTGACACGGTGCATTATCTTGGTGAAACAACACTTTTTTCTTTTGCAAATGTGGCCGTTTCTTTGCGATTTCAGCCTTCAATCGATCCAAAAGTTCACAGTAATACTCGCTGTTGATGGTGGTTCTTTTTTGGAGATAGTCGATGAATATTATTCCGTTCGTATCCCAAAATACAGACGCCATCACCTTACCGGCCGACTGTTGCGTCTTTGCTCGCTTTGGATTCGGTTCGTCGACTGCTGTCCACTCAGCTGACTGTCTTTTGGATTCTGGTGTGTAATTGTGAAGCCATGTCTCATCCATTGTCACATATCTACGATAGAATTCCCTTTTATTGCGGTTTAACAGTGCCAAAGACTCCTCCGAAGCATCGATTCGTTGTTGTTTTTGGTCGACTGTGAGCTCACGCAGCACCCAATTTGCACAGAGCTTTCGCATACCCAAATGTTCATGTAAAATGGTAAAAACACTACCATCTGCTACCTTTACAATGTCAGCTATTTCGTGCACCTTCAATTTGCGATCGTTCATAACCAATTTGTGGATTTTTTTTATGTTTTCTGGAATAACAGCCTCATTTTGGCGTCCACTGCGCTCTGCATCTTTTGTGCTGGTACGACCACATTTAAATTCAGCCATCCACTTCTCTACCATTTGTCTCGATGGAGCAGAGTTTGGATAATGTTTATCAAGCCATTGTTTGGTTTCCACTGTATTTTTTTTCATCAAAAAGCAATGCTTTATTAAAATTCGAAATTCACTTTTTTCCATTTTTTTTCAAAAACAAAAGTTGCTTCACACAAAATGCTATAACTCACGAATAAATAGTCAGATTGCTGTCAAATTTATACACGTATCGTTTGAAGGTTAGTACTAAATAAAAATCATATGGAAAAAATTCTAGTAACGCCATCTATGTGTCATCCTACGGACTTATTGAATGACCTAGTAAGTTGATATGCCATGAACATTGATTGATCTACGGATATATGCAAGAGTAAAAACAAATCCCAAATGGTGGGGAATGACCACTAAACCGACATTTAACATTTTTTTAAGATTATTATCGATACGATAGCAATGGTTAGATCACATCTCATTATGTATAGTTTAGAATTATAAGTCAATATATAGAACTAAATGAAAAGTATGATACGAATATATACCTAAACCTATTTTTCATGATATTAATATAACGATAAATAATAAAGCACAAAATTTCTCGTTTGCTATCCTTAAGTACTACATAATCCTTGAACATCATAACCAAGAATACGCAACTGTTAACAAACGCTTTCATAGAAATTCGCAATAGGTTTTGTTTTTCTCGTGCAGTACTAGCTACTACTATCAAAAATATAAACATACCCATCCCATACCCATACGATACACAACCACTTCATTCCGCAACTGATCTTCACAAAATTATATAAATTCATTTGTTTTTGTTAATTTTCATTCACAATTCAATTCTTAAATTTTTTTCATCTATAATTTATTTTCTTATTTATTCAAGTTTTATCGTTCTCTATTTGATTTTTTATTATTCATCTTTTGTTTTAGTTTTCATTTCTTTATATTCATTTCGTTTTTTTATATTTTTTTTTCCACTCTCCAAAGTATCCAATCAAAATTTGTATATTTTTTGTCATGTGATTGAATATGCAAAGTGGGGGGACGAAACAATCCTATATATTAATACGCTAGATTAAAACTTTGTGGGGCATTAGGCTTTTTTATTCGCAGATGGATTCATTTGAAATTTTCACAGCTAACTGATATTAGTGTAACCTATAGTCGGATCCGGATTCAAACAAATCGGATCATAAATAAAAAAGTTATTATATACGGAAAACTTTTTCTATACATATGCATTATAAGTTTACATACATGCAAAAACGAAATTAAAAATTTATTTTATTTTTTTATATTTTCTTTTTTTATATTTTCTTTTTTATATATTAGCTATCGAATAACGAACAACGAACAACAAAAACGAAACTTAAAAATTTATTTTCTTTCATTTCAGTCGTCTTTTGTCTTTGAACAAGGACGGTTTTCGATATTATTTCGATTATTTTGTTTATTGATTAAAGATATTTGCGTAATATTTTTGTTTTCTTATTATAGGAGGGCTATTATTTTGAAAACGTACATTTTTTTGTTGATTTTTAAATTTTTGATTTTTAAAAAATCTGAAATTTTGATATTTTGTTGGTATTGACGAAAGGAAAAAAGTTGTTTCTGCTTATATTTTTTGTGTACTCTGAATCGGAGTTATGCGCGGTTGAATTTTTGAGGCTTTTTCACGTAGTTTTGGTATTGGTGTCAATGTTTTGTGAATAGGTGCCACAAATTTCATCCGACTTAAGTATATTTTTGCAAGTAAAAAGAAAAATAACTGAATAATTGAAACTAGGAGGGCCCGGCGTGCTTCGCTACGCTTCTAAATAAAGTTTTTGCGTAGACATTTTGTTGACGTAGAAGCAATGATTTCAAAAAGTGGTAATGAGAAATGCTAGCCTATAATTTTTAATTTTTCTTTTTAAATATATGAATGATAAATAATCAGAACTCTAGCTGATCAGTTCGGATATATGAAAAATTAGCGATCAAATAAGTTAGAGATCAAATAAGCTTACTTGAAAACTTATTTGATCGCTAATTTGTCATATATCCGAACTGATCAGCTAGAGTTCTGATTATTTATCATTCATATATTTAAAAAGAAAAATTAAAAATTATAGGCTAGCATTTCTCATTACCACTTTTTGAAATCATTGCTTCTACGTCAACAAAATGTCTACGCAAAAACTTTATTTAGAAGCGTAGCGAAGCACGCCGGGCCCTCCTAGTAATAATATAATATTATTATAATTTTTGTTATGCATTTTCTGAGTTTTATTTGATTTCGTTAAAAGGAGGCGTGGTTAAAACCGTTATTGTTTATTGTATGATCATTTTAGTATATGATCGTAGGATTTATCTAGCGTTTTGAATATTTATATTATTATAAATAGTAGAATATATTTATACAGAAATTTCATCTTTGGGGATGATCTTAAAACTGCTACGTTCAGCAAACGTGTTATTGTTTTAAGATTTATAGATAATCAATTAATAGGAACTTTGAAAGAAAGAGAATGAATCTTTAATAAATAGGAATAAACCGATCATTCGAAATTCTCTAATAATCCTCGCTCGAGTTCTTACTCATCTTCACAAATAATTCTCATCCTTTGAGTAAAAACTAAAAGTGATAAATTTTACCACTGCGAAACATTCTTTCAATAATACAAAAACAAAAATGGCGTGATCGTATCAAAACAAAAAATTTAAAAAAAAATCGCGTCAAAAATCAAAAGTAATCCAATTCTTATACTAAATAAAAATAAGAAAAATTAAATTCTCTTTAATAAGAAAAAAAATTAATAAAATTCCAATCTGAAGTCGCCATTTTTGAATTTTTTATCATAATTTTTATCATTTTTTTTTTGTCAAATGCCGATTTTTTCGTTTGACGAGGAAAAATGTTGTTTGAAAAAAAAAATAATAATAATACAAATCCATACACAAAACGTCAAAGAAAATTCTGAAAATGTAAAAAAAATTAAATGATGAGACGAAATACTTCTTTGTTTGTTGGCGCAGAGTATTGAAGCTTTTGACTACTTGGCGTTTCGTCAAATTAAATTTTTACCGCTTTTTTGTCGATTTTGATCAAATGAAAATGAAAATCGGGTTGTATTTATTTTGTTCTTTTGTTGTTTAAAATTTAGTTAATTTTTAATTCAATTGAAGATCAGTCATTTTGTACTATAAAATCAACAAGATATTAAATTAAATTAAATTAAATTAAATTTTGATCAAACAGATGATTCGAGATAATGAAATTAGTGTTCATATTTTGACATGGAAATAGATCCCACGATCGTTGATCATAATAAAATTTATTTATTATTTAAGGCATGGGAAATATTGAGACAAACATTAAAACAATTTTAACTTATCAGAATTGTTTTTAATTTTTAACCCTTATTGTCCAGGTGAAAGTTAAAATGTCATATGGAGAACAAAAATTAAAATTTAGGTTTCGTTTTAGTATTAAATATGTCTTTTTAGTTTAAGATTGTTTTACCGATATTGATGAAAAAAATGTTATTCTTCTATAAAATTTTATATTCATTTTATTGTAACATATGAATACTTAATAAGTCAGAAACTTATTTCAATAATTTCTTTTTGATAAAATATGTTGTATAATAGGAATTGTGATGCATATTTCATATCAACCAACACATTAATAATTTTTAAGACCTAGGTCCCACAAGAACATGCATTCTGAGGTAATGATAGAAGTTTTCTTAACACCTTTGTGATCCGACACCACTCGAGACGATTGATTGCTACAAGTTATTCCATTTATACGATGATTCGCTATATTTTTCGTTTAAAATATTCGTTTCATCAAGTTCGGACCTTAGTGACAGGGTAGCCTAAGAGATGGTTGCCTACTCTGGAACGATCATGTAATGGCGATGGCAAAAAGCGCGTCTAAAAAACTCGGCCTCCTATATAGATGCAAAAAAATTTTCACTCCATACCAATTATGGAGCAATTAGTTTATAAGTCCTATATTCGTCCCTGTATGGAGTACTGTTGTCAAGTTTGGGGTGCTGCTTCTGTTTCCATCTTGGCCCTCTTGGACTCTGTTCAAAAGCGGGCTATACGAATTGTGGGTGATCGAGCTTTGACATCAAAACTTGATTCCCTACAACATCGTCGCACTGTTGCTGACCTCGTTGTTTTTTACAAATATCGTCATCAGCAGTGCTCAGATGAAATCAGCAGCATCATGCCTCAAACTTATTCTTACCCCCGTTCCACTCGACAAACGGCTACCGTAACCAGTCAAACGGTCGAGATCCCACGCTGTCATACTGGCAGATCGCAGAAAGACTTCTTTGTCCGAACTGCGTACAAATGGAATAGTTTGCCGGAATCCTTAGTCTCAGGTGACTTCAACCCGCAAGGGTTTAAAAAAGGCGTTCATCATGACCTTAGAATGTCAGTTCTTGTGGGACCTAGGTCTAGACCTAGGTCTTAAAAGGTATTTATGTGTTGTTGTGACACATATTGTAAACCCTATAACACAACACATATTGAATAAAATAAAAATAAAAATAAAAATAAAATAATAAAAAAATATGTTTACAATTTTTGAAAAAAATTTTAATCTGTGATTTTGTAAGAATTTTTGGAATATTTTTAGAATTTTGTTTGAAAACAGTTTGAACTTTTGATTTTATTTAATTTTTACAATATTTTTGGAATTTTGAAAGAAATATGAATTTGTGATTTTGTAATATTTTCTCGAAACGCTAAATGGAGAGGTTTTTGAGTAGTTTGCTGATGTATAATCTTTTCACTAAATTATGTTAATTTATGATCTCTTATAATTTTCCGACAACGTGTTGATGTTTCGTGTTAGTTTTGTAAAACATATCTAAACATAGATAAAAAATACATGTACTTTAACAAAAAGTTATGTTTGATATGCATGCCCATAACTAAAAACCATGTCCTCATAAAAGTTTTTTGCCGAAAACTATATATCAAAATCCTTAACCCAGACCGAAGTCTTGATATCTTAGAACCTTGAGATTTCACCCAAAAAAAAGTCGTATGTAATATTGATAAAAATTGATTATGCTATTTTTATAACTAGTAAATTATCATTGTGAAAAAATATTATCAAAGCAAACATCATTTTTTCAAAAATTCAAAAAAAATATTTCGTTTTTGTCATTCCGATAATAATTTATCATATTGATATTTAATTATTATAGTGTTGTTGCAAAACGTTTATTTTGGTTAAGTTAAATTATAATTCAAAGTAATTCATAATGAATTATCAATCTGAAAACGATTTATAGAGATGAAATTATCGTTTAAAAACATTATAACGATTTATAAATCCAATGATATTTGTGTTATAATAATGATAAAAATAAATTATAATATTGATAAATGTTTATGGTTTTAAGAAATCGTTTTAAAATATTTATTTGGTTTTTGTCTTTTGATTTCTCACAGCTAAATTGATTTTTTATAATTCACTAAAGTATTGACCTAATGTGATGTATGTATATGCAATACAAATCGACAAAATTTATCTATATGGTAATAACATTGCCATCATTGTAATATTTTGTATTACAACATAGTTCTTTTAAGAACTTTTTTTCTATGAGTTTTCAAAAATACCTTTTATAAATGAAAGAAAATTTATTTATAAAAAGTATTTATAAAAATCTAAAACTTATAGAAATTATTATCATATCTATAAATATTATAAATATGATAATAATTTCTATAATTTAAAATTATATTTCGCCGGTAGGTGCAAGTGCAATTACGGTCTCCATTAAAAAAATGATGTAGATTTGATAAAATACTACATCAAACTTATATTTTTTTATTAATATACGGCCAACAGCCTACGTTTATAATTATGATAAAATATTATTAAACAAATCAACAAATAATTATGTATATCATAACAAATTATCATATTGATAACTTAACATTGTTTATTTCAATTTTTTAAAAACAATTATAAATATGATAAACTATTTTCAAATCAACAATCGTGACAATGATTGTTGATTTAAAAATAGTTTATCATATTTATAATTGTTCTTAAATTTTTAAAAAATTAAAAAATGATGTTAAGTTATTAATATGATAATTTGTTATGATATCCATAATTATTTGTTGACCAAAAAAAATTTTAATTTTTTTTTATGTTTTGATAATATTTTATCATAATTATATACGTACGTTGTTGACCGTATATTAATAAAAAATTATAAATTTGATGTAGTATTTTATCAAATCTACATCATTTTTTTTTTGAGTGTTCAGCCCCTCCATATTTTACTATTATACTACTATACTACTTGCTAACCCAAGCAGGGTTTGCCGGACTTTGAAATACGACCAAGAAATACGCATCGGACCATAAACATTTGACTAATAATCTAAAACATTTGTTTATAGTTACCAGTATTTGGTTTGAAATCTTCTGTGCCTGCTCAAAATCTTATCCATTCGTTTATCTGTACCTTGATACATTGCATTGAATTCACAGCTTTATTTTTTATTTTAAAAGACGACTCTTTTCAGATTTTGTATAGAGCAGGTGTAAAATTTGTGTGTCCTTGTTAATAGTTTGTCATTTATATTGTCAGTCACCACCTGCTTCGTTGCTTCGTATTTATGGTATGGCATTCCAAGCTTCTCTTTCCGTGGCTGAATGTATATGGGTGGGTAAGTGGGGTGAATGGATGTTGATGATTTCGTTTTCTTCAAAGCATTTTTTTCTTTTATTAATTAATCTCTATGTAGTTTTTTAAATTTAGCCAATCTCATTCGTTACTCGTTAGAGGTACAGTGTTTTTGTATTCGTTGGCAGCCATTTTAGCAGTTGATAGCTTCAGTAGTCTTAAGCATGTGTGACGTTTATATTTTGCGCTCATTGTTTTGGATTTTTGTTGGGTTCTGGTGATAGAGTGTCAGTTTTAGCTGACGCCGCTTTCCGATTTTTCATTGTAAGTATTCGTTTTCTAAACTAAGCAATTATTTATGCTGTATATATAATATATTAAGTTGCTTAAAGGGTTAATAATATATACGATCAACATGTAACAACCTAACCATAAAACAGTAGCCAATTATACAATCAAACGACAAATGTTTCTTGCTTCGTATTACAGTAGATATAAATTAAAAGTCAATTTCATAAAACAAAATAAATTTATAAACATTTTTTTTATTACTCAAGTATATACGTTCATCGTATCATTTGCTATCAATTAAAATAAATATTTTAATTAATTAATTTGATATCCAAAAACATATCATTCTTAATTTAAAACTATAATAAAATTAAAAGATATAAATAAGAAAACAAAATTAGACAATTCAATTAAAGATTCAGCCATTAAAAATGAATATGTATAAGAATAAGTCGGAGGGAAATTTAATTAGTATTAAGGGATAGTTGATCTTTGAGTTTTGGGTATTACTTGATTTGTAAAAACGAAATTAATTCGATATGATATTTCCTTTAATCGTTTTTTTAATAAAAACTGAAAACTCTAATTTTATTTTTACAGACCGTCTGCTGAGATGCTTTATGACAAGTGAAAGACATAATCTAATTTACAAATGAGACCGCAGATATTTTAATAAAATACAATTTCAAAGATATTATATAAAAACATTAAATCCAGGTGGCAGACATTAAACAAAACACATTATCAGAAGCGTGAATTCAGACAGTAATTGCCCTTAAGTATTGAAAATACATAAACACAATCCAAGTTTTTGTTTTAAGAAAAATTAAAGATAAAGACAGGACAGCACGCGAGATTTATGAGATAATATTTTATTTATAGTCATAAGTTTTAATGGCCTTTAACATATCGAAATTTTTGTTGCTGTAATGAAAGGTAATTTAGGTAGTAGATATTGTATCAATCTTAGGACTAATATCATTTAATTTGTTGTGATAAATAATAGGAAGCGTAAAATTTAAAAGTTTTTAGTTCGGACAATGAAAAACATAATAGAACTAAATGTGAATGGCCAAGTATCACATAAAATTTTTTCCAACATATTATTAAACTGAGACACATCAAATTTGGTTTATGATATAATGTTTTTGAATTTTGTTTTAAAAATAAAATTTAACACGTACGCAATATTCTTCTATTGACACATCACATACTATTGCAGCCAATAGCAGTGAAATCACTAAATAAAATAGCTAAAAAAAATGTCAATCTTAGTTATGGAATATTCCTTGATGATGGCATACCTTTGCTCGAAGAAACGAGTCTTCATATACATCTATGAGTGGGTTTTATTTATTAAGAAATAATGTGCATCACGTGACCAAGGAATGTCCCACTAGCGGGATTAATGGCAACCCAATTGTAACGACGACCTATTTCGATTTGTACTCTTAAATAAGAATATTCATATTTAAAGAAATTCGTTAGGGATTTGCTATTTTTTCGGTTCAGGCCTTTAAATTTCAACAAACACAACATTTTTTTTAGTTAGTTGCTTTGTTGCGCACTAAATATCAAATAATAATACATGTTTCTGTCTACATAAATGATGAACATTTTTTTGTAAAGTTTAGTCATAGCATTACATGTAGATATAATACGATTGTTCAAATGTATGGAAGATAGAATTATTGTCTGTAGTTGTAGAGAAATTGTTTATTGAGATGATGTGTGGAAATGGGTTGACTTGCATTTTATGTTAAGATAGGATGAATTTTAATTTTGTGTGCAATAAAAATTATAATCAAAGAGAAACCAGAGATGGAGAATCAAGCTATAAATAATCAATCAACTGTTCGATCGGGATAATTATGTAAATTAAAATCATAAAGTTAAGTGAGAATCAAATGTCATTTATGCATATTCAGACTAAAACTAATTTTTATTATTAAAATATGTTATCTAAAATAAAATTATATATAGCTTAGTTCGAATATTGAGGTGTTTTATTTTTATTTATTTGTTTCCAATGTAATGAGTTTTGGTGAAAATGATTTGGTTAACAAATTAAAAATGAAATATGAGCTAAAGAAACAAATTCAAGTACAAAACGTGAAAATATTGATTCAGGTGAAGTGATAATGAGACCGTTCAACACATTTATTTAATAGAATGGCCATGATGATCGCTTCATTTCTCGTCGTTGCATGTTTAGTGTGGATATTCATAAAGTTAATGTAAATGAACAAGCAACCAAGAAATCAATGATGTTGCTGAGGTCCGAAATACAGAATATATATTGTAATACGCATTACGGTCACAGGACCTGATTTGGTTTGTTTATGGACATCACCAGCTGAACGAATTGTTATGCTTAATGTATGAAGAGTAAGTGCACTGCAATTTTGATAGCTCTGTTAAAATCATAATGTTGCCTGGTGACTATAGAACTGATTCAGTGATATCGGGAGATCATTTAACGATTCGTTGAATTATTCTGTAGGCCTAGCAGGAATGCCTTGCTAAAAATGTGTTTTGCTGACCAGAGATCTATGCAAACATCATGAGCATATTTTTGGAATGCTGCATTTATGAAAAAAATTCAATTTGTTCTAATATTTTTTTATAGATAATTATTCAAGGACTAGCTCTCCTGAGAATTTAACGCATTATCTATAATATAATAGCAGTGATTCTATCCCTCTATACGGTCGCATCCCTCTATATGGTATAACGTTTCAAATTGCAATATGGATAACGAGGTCGATAGAGGAACTATAGGTCCAGAGTTCAAATCCTGCCGTAGTATATTTATTATTTTATTTTTAATTTTTTTTAAATATTATTAAAATTATTGGGGATTTTTGGGAGCAATTAAACTTAAGTAACTACGGAAGTAATTTGAATTTTTCAATTTAAAGGTATGGTTGGAAGTTACTCGAATTCGTGTTACGAATTTTAAATTGATCGATAATGTAGTTTTTTAAAGTTATGTATACCGTCATTTTCTGTTTCGTTCAAGTTTTCTGTTTCGTTTCTGTTTCTGTTCTGTTTTGATAATAACAAGAAAATTAATTATTTTTTTGACAGGCAGTGCTAAAAATCATACAATAGTGGGTTTCCGATCATTATTATTCCGATCATTATTCCGAATTAAATTTTTTTAATAAAATATTAAATGATAATTTTGTTTTAAATTTTTTTGATTTTTAATTAGTCACAAAATATGTAATATGTATTATTAAAAAAGTTAGTATTTCGAAAGTTTCATAGAACATTCTTTTTTTTTAGGATTAATTTATACATCAAATAGTGAAGTTGATAAATGGTATTTATAATAAGGTATAATTAAGTGCAAGATTAAATCTTCATTACAATTAATTGGTTGAAACGAAATAAATTTGATTTTACTTAAATTGATAAAAAACATATTGCGGCAGGAATCAGAACCAGAAAATTGTTCCATAGAAGAAACATAACAGCATAGAAAAATTTAGATTTTTGATATTTTTTAAAAAGAATGTACGTTGAAAACTTTTGATATTTTTGGTGCAAAAAACAGTTTGTGTTATAATATACATTTTCATAAATTTAATAATTTAGATATAATAAAATAAAGTTCAAAATACTCAGTACAAAATTTTGCTGTCAATATCGACGTAGAGAGCTGTGTGAAAGCTCCGAGATTCATCGCAGACCCTATATTTATTTTGTTGTTGTTTATTTTTTTTTTATATAACATAAAAACAATTTGTTTATTCATAAAAATTCCGTTTACGGCATTTAAATTTTAAATTTATCGATAATGTAGTTTTTTTAAAATTATAGCAATTGTATTTTAGCCGTTTCGTTCAAATTTATATCATTTTGATATTAATAAGAAAATGAATTATATATTTGACAAGTAGTACTAAAAATCATATTATATTTTTTTTCCATCATTATTTTTGTATAGTTTCCTTTTCTGTAAATAAAATAACGAAAAACAAAAGCTACCATTCAGTATTTTCTTTTTATTATTATTTCCATCCATTTGTGATTGAACTTGCCAAACGAAACAATTCGAAATATATATCGTATGAAAATTTATAGTACACCTCACTATGTATTTTTGTAAAATTAGTCAAGCAGAAGATGCATACAGAATAGATTAGAAGAGGTTGAATTATGATGGACAGAAGTTGTATCAAACCCTGATGGAGAGAGGAAGAGGGTGTTGATGTGTGGAACAGGGGGAGAACGGAGCCCGCGGAATACCTTCTAGTTTTTAATAAATGTCAAAGATCTACATTTTTAAGTATTTTCTATGTTCTTATGTTTCTACTAATATTTTTGTGTTATTATTATTTTTATGTTTGTGTTGAAGCAATTTAAATGCCAACTCATACTGAAAGAAGAAAATAATGAAATGAATAATAATGGGATAACAATTTAATATATGATTTTTAGCACTAACTGTCAAAAAAAAATAATTAATTTTCTTTCTAATATCGAAATTAATATTTGAACGAATAAACGGATAAAAGGCAATAGCAATAGCAATAACTTAAAACGGAAATTTTATGAATAAAAAGGAATAGTTTTTTTGGGATTTTTATGTTATTTATAGTTTTTATGTGATTTAAAAAAATCCCGAACATCAAATAGGGAATTCCAGCCATACGCTCTAACTTAATCCAGTGACCGGCAGCCGTTGCGAAGGATCGATTGTATTTTCGACCATTACCGTTGAACCAAAAATGGAAAAGATTACAAAAAAGAAAATTAAAAACAAAAACACACACCAAAAGACGAACATAAACAAAACCAACACAGAGCCAGATGAAGACTGTGGACGGTATAACGAACTAAAAGTTAAAATTTGGCAGTAATTCTACCTTTTCTCCAGTGGCTAATGAAAGTTTTTGGAACGTGTTACACATGGCTCATGCAGATTTGAGCAGGTCACAGGAAGGTCTCTATCTGGTATAGCCAGAATTGAAGGTCAGCAAATCTTCGGAAACGCTAGATTCTGAGATCACTCACCACAGTAGCAATTGCAAAAAAAATATGGCTGTGATTCAGTGAGAATGAAAAGGAGGAAATCTAAGGCTGACTACCTTGACACCTCACCGCAAACAGGTTTTGCACAACAGGCTACCACCTCTAGCGTCTCTTTGCAACAATATCTTTCTTGGACAAGAGGGCTAAGAAGATTGAAAAAACTCGTCTCCTGATCACAAGGCGTCTACCTGTGGTGGTAGTCCAAATCCTACACAAAGGGATGGGGAGACAACTCATCGTGAGTTTTACAGTACAAAAGTGGAAAGTCTTAGGGCACTAATTTCTCAAAGATTCCATCGAAGTTGACGACAACGACCTGTTCAACCAAGGTTTCATCAAAATATGCTAAGGCGGCCTAGATTGCTAGTTGGAATTTTTTAATCAAAAGATGGCATAATCAGCCAGAACCAAAGTCGTTTGATTCAACAACGCCTGTCTGTAAATATGCAAAAACACACAGGAACTTTGCCAACATTTGACGGGGTGTCGATGAAAGAAGAAAAACTTTATTTCCGATGTCAAAACAACCTCTCATTGAACTGGGTGGTGAGGACAATGCCAGATTGCATCCCATGAGAAATAAGAACCTTACAAGGCTTTCAGCAATGATGATATGTGATCTCCCAAAGATACATCTGGGCCAAAATGTGGATTCTATGTCATAGACAATCTGAGACGGGCTTATTAAGTTGATTTCAGACTACAAAATCAAAATGGATTGGACACTTCTAAATAGTTAATGCGGCCATACGGGAGGAAGAATTTGGCTAAAGATAAAATCTCGCTCGACGAAAACCTCCGCAGTACCTACTTTTCCATTAAGGTATTGCGAAACCAATATCTAATCAGAAAACAAAACTTAAACATAAAGTTTAATGTAAAGTTTATTGAATCGGCCTTGAAGACATAGGTAACAAACACTGTTATGATAGCAATGGACAAACAAGAGTTGCAAAAAATCAATTTGTTACAAAGTATGAAAGGGTTTTATCCATTTGCCTTGATGGCTAAAAAGTTGCATAAAAAAATATCAATATCTTAGAAGCCCTACGTCATTAAAAACAGAGTAAAAACGATATTTCAATGAAAACCGAGGACATTCTGTTTAAAGGGTGTCTTGATAAAACTAGAACCTATATAGCATAAAAAAAAGTCTTGATATGCATCTTCTGGTTAAATTATCCTTTGGTGATTTATTCGTAAGAATGCTCAGCTCCAGAGCAGCAAGTGGAAAGAAGTGGATATTTATTGTGTCTCCCTATCTTCCAAAGGACTCCATTAGTCAACAACGTTATGCCAACGCTGGCATTGAAACGCGTAGTTGACTATGCCAAGAATGAAAACCAGGCTTTCGTAGATTGGTATGACACCAACTCACAACACGTGGACTGGGAAAGTTGTAATAACAACAGTAGAGGTCAATCTCTTCTAGAGAACTTGGCTACTACTAATATGGAAATACTGAATTCCGGCGGACAGCACACTTTTGTAAACTCCCGACGGCAAGAAAGCATAGACATCACTATATGCTCCAAGTTTCTTCTTAAAGACATTAGGAGCTGGATAGCTTCTGCATATCTCTTTACTATGTAACAATAGCCTGGAAAAACGTGAGGGTCGTCTCTATCCTAAAACCAGGACAAATTAACTATTGCGAGGCAAAAAACTTCTGATTGATCAGTCTTTTCTCACACGTTCTAAAGTCTTTGGAGAGGTTGAAGGACTGGCATAATAGAAATGTCTATCCTAAGAAAAATTCCCTAAGCAATTGGCAACACGTTTATCAAGCGGGAAGGGACACAAGCCTATCAGAGGTGGTCTTTAATATTGAACAGACTTTATTCAAAAAGTCAAACACTTTTGGCGCTTTTCTTGATATAGATGCCACTTTTGTGTGAATAGCTAGTCTTATAAGCCCGAGCAGAAATTTGTCAGGGCTCAAGTAAGGCCCTGATCAGGTTTGCCCTAATCCGGATCAGGCATTGGTAGGGGAGCCTGATTGGGCTCTGATCATGAGTGTAACGCTTTTGCCCTATCAGGTCCTGATAAGGATTACCGGATCAGATCCTGATTGGGATAATCGAATCATGCCCTCATTGGGATAGCCGGACCAGACCCTGATATATATTTATATATTATATACATAAATTAATCACATAAAAATAAAAAATTATAATGGAAAAAATTAAAACATACATACCACCTTAATCACTATTATTATAATAGTCTTTCAGCCGAGAAGCGATAACTAAAACATACATGAAACGATTTTAACTATATATTTCTCAAATGGATAATACTCTAGTGAATTTTAACAAATTGAAATATCAGCTAGGGGTCAAATACGAAAAACCTGATCAGGGCCGGATATATTAAAACAAGGTTAACCCGAAAAGGGTATTCTAAATCAGGCCCGGAACAGGCCCACATCATAGTGCCCTAATAGGGATTGCCCTTGCAAAACTGACCAGGTCCTGATCACGCCCTGACTCTATTCAGGTTTTCCCTAACTAATTTCTGCTCGGGAGGTTAATACAATGGGCACTTAAAAGCCGATGTCTGTTTATTCACACAAAGGGCATCACAACATTCCAGGAAGATGTAAGGATATACCCAAGGGAGCGATCTATCACCTCTACTGTAGAACATGATCAGTGACGTAGCTAGCATGGGTGGCACCCGGGGCGGATATTGTGGTGTCACCCCAAAAATAAAAACTGTCAATAATAATAAAAAGCCGATAAACGTAATTTATAATTTTTTTTAATTAATACAAATGAGCATTATTATTATAAGCCCACAAGTAATTTTTAACTAATTTTAATTTGCTGAAACTCCTCTCACACGAAGCCACTAATACGCAAATAGTCATAAATAACTTTAGTGCGACCGTAAGATTCGGAAGAAATTCTAAAAAATCCCATTCTACGATGAATTTCAAAATGTCTAGGTACACCCAGTTAGAAACTGTAACATTGGCCGCTTTTAAATGCCTCCTCACCCTTTGTATCTCTATGAGGAGTTCTGTTGCCAATACCGCATCATAAAAACCAGTAAATTTTGATACCGATAATTTTAACTCTTCACTGTTCGCCAAAAGCTAAGTGTTTGTCTGCGAACAATGAAGCTAAATCTTGAACTGACTTCAGTCTAGTTCGGAGTTCAACACTGAATCGGTCAAGACATTCCAACATGTCCTTTTTAAGTTGAGCTCTCAGTGTCAGTCCAACATCAGGTGCAAACTCACCACCCGTTCGTTTTTTGCGTTTTTATGACGAATTCGGCTTTCCATTGGAATGTCATAGTCCTCCGATTTTTTCGCAGCAAGATCTATTGCCTCTTCTACAATGAGACTTCGTTATGAATTGACTCTATTTTTGTAGCTAATTGATCAATATTCAAGCCCGTGCTTTGCAATCCAATCCGAGCACAGATATTATTTCTCTTAGAATATCATTCCAAAACAAAAGATAGCAAAGAAACGAAAAATCACATGCTGCATTGATAAGATTCTGTGCAGCGCCTCTAGTGTCTACATTTTCTTGTTGATCACTTAACTTCTCAATTTCAGCCACAATCCCATCAAAGTTTTCGGCCAATACTTTTACTGCAGAATAATGAGCACTCCAATGCGCTGTTAAGAGTATTTTGACAGTTGCTTTGTTGTGCTTAGCAAGTATTTCCCAGCGGCTAGTCGAAGCAGAAAAACATGTAAAAATGGCTTCCACTGACGCGTGTTGGCCGTATAAATTAATTGAATGATCTTTGCAGCCCACAAAAATTGCTTTGTTATTTTTTGCTTAAATAATATCTTGCACTTCTCCATGTGCACTTCTCCATAGCCTCCACTTCTCCCACTCATAACAGCTGCATTATCATAACCTTTGGGAGCGACAATTCATAACATCTATTCCATCATTTTCAAGATTTTACACTGAAAAAAACAGGTCCTATTTCCAATCGAAATGCAGTTGTCTCAACCTCACCGTGCGGGCAGATATGGCGAATCGAAATACGAGATTGATTCAACAACCGTACAATGATAAGCTGATGCAGTTGAGACAATCACATGAAATATTTATGTGAAAATAAAATATTCAATTAATCTCAAATACTTAAATTTTAAAATGAAAAATTCATGATATAAGGCCAAAGAAATATGTTTTCATGGAAATAGTTATTAACATTATTCAACTACGGTTATATTGGATAGCACTTTATATTTTAATTACACCTTATTCTGTTATCAGGAAAATGTTACTCAGTACTGAGTAGCTGTCCCAATTACGGTGAAATTGTTTGTAAATATCTTTTCTTTGCATGAATAATAAACTGCCATCTTCGAGATGAGGTTATCATTACTTCAATTTTTTTTTCAGTGTAAGAATTTCATCGCTTAAATCAGCGGCTTTTTTCCACGTAAAGGAAAAAATCCAAGGAATACTTCCTTGATTTCCACTTTACTACCATCAATTTTCACATAACGAATCACTTCTGACATTTGATCAATATGTGAAATGTCAGGTGTGCTATCAAACATAATTCCAAAATATTTAACCGATTTAATTTCGTTGACAAGCTTAAACTTTACGTGGATCGCTAAAACATTTATGAACTCATTTTGTATATCTGGTGACAAATATGATACTTTTGGTGATTTACCATGCTCCAAATTCAAAATGTGTTCTTTTAACACTACATCATACTTTGACAATAGTTTGGTTAGTTCTAAGAAATTGCCTTTATTTGAAGAACTTTGTGCTTCATCATGTCCACGAAATGCTGGGTTTTGTTTAGATAAAAACAAAGTTATATCCAATAATCTTGATAAAAGATGTTTCCACTTCTGTTTTTTATTATATATTAATTGCAAGGCTGCGTCTCGTATCGTTTTATGTATTTTTAATCTCATTTCCAAAGTTTTCCACTTTTCAAAATTCTCCAGATGTTCATTTGAAGTTTCATGCTCGGCCACTTTGGGATTTGGTTTCCACCGCTTCTGATATCCAGTAGTAAATGTTGATTTTGTATTATTATTATTGGTGACAGCAAATACACGACAACAGAAGCAATACAGGACGCAAGTTATTATTTACAGGAGAATAAACAATCCATGGCCGTAGAATTTTTTCACCATTATTCATCATTTTATAAAACCATTCTTTAGAAAGATGGCGAACATCACCTTTTATGTCTAACCCGTGTCTAGATACAGTAACAAACGACCCTTCTCTATTTTGAAAATGTTCACTTTCTTTTTTTATGATTTCAATGCGAACATTACCAGAGACTAGTATATTCCAATGTGATACATCTCTTAAGTCCTGAAGTGATTCACCCATGCAAATACTGTCTTCGATAGTAGAAGCATTAGCGGCATTATCACTGTCATTTTCATTATTCCTTTCTAATTCGTCATCATAGGTTATCATTATTAATTCTGTATTGTTGCTGTTACTTTCCGAAGATGAGCCAATATTCTCTGAAACATTCGTTGCATCAACGTGATAATCAGTTTCTTTTGATGAACCTTGGATATCATCGGGTTTTGTAACATATTTATAGATTTGGTCTTTCTCTGCTGAAACCAACTTTTTCTTTAAAAAGTATGAACTCCTCGTGGCATATTTATTTTTTGGGATATTTGCTAAACGAAATCTAAAAAAATATTTTTAATTATAGTATAGGTATCAGCAAAGCATTAATTCTAAATATGTTTGTAGGATACATAATAGGTACATAGTTCAGAATAAGTACACTGTGTTAACGACTAAATACACCGCCAAGAAAATTAATTTATTTAAATTTCCTTGTAACAACTTATATTAAATAATATTTGATAAAATGGAATATACAAATCATAGCCTAATATTATAAGGAACTATTTAAAAAAATATAAGTATGAAATCCTAAAATATATTTTATATAAAGAATTGAAACCTAAATTAAATATCCAATTAGAATCATGCTTAATAATTTACAAAATTGAATGTGATTTTTGTGAAAAATTTTACATCGGGAAAACCGGAAAATGTTTTACGGCTGATTTAAGGAATACCTGCCTAAGAAGAAAAATAAACAAAATTTAAAGTTTATTTTTGCAAACCATTTACATAGTTAATAACAATAGCTACACCACTTTTAAAAAAAAATTGAAGGCTTTACATTTATGTAGCCAAGGATCTTTAAAAGAATCACTTGATGAGTTTGAAATTTCCAAGAGGAAAAACTTTCATTTAATTCAAATATATAAATATATAAAACTGAAAACAAACAGTATGAGTATGTATCAACCTACAAAAATTTGCAAAACTGCAGTAATTGCATAACTGCCATTTTATTCTACAATAATTATTTTTGTGTCCATTGAAAAACGATCTATTTCAATTTATTCTTTAAGTTTCAAGATAAAGGAAAAAAAATTATTTTGAGATCATTTACAAACACGGTAATTTGATTGTTTGTTAGTTTCCTTAGGTGTTTGCAATTAATTTGTTTGAAATGTAAAACATATATTGGGTAGTAAGGTTAAGCGGATATTTTAGAAATAATTTTGGAATAGAGACATTGTAACTCAAGGGTGCCACCCTATCGACAAAGGGTGCCACATTATCGACGTAAACCACTTTTCCTATACATTATTCAGCATATGTGTTTTTAGACCTGGTCATTAAATAATCATGCTTGCATACTAAATAATATATCGTAAAAAACGGTCAATATGGTATCTATAGGAATATTCAAAGCTATTGAGTAATTGTGGTGATGGGATTCAATGCTCAACATGTTGATTCGATTAATATTGTTAAAATTTTATTTCACGTAATAACTCAAAAATTTTTAAAAGTAGAATAGATTCTTTTTGAACCAATAACACATTTATAGGACACATTTATAAGTTATCACAATTTATAAATTAAAATTACATGGATAACCTGGTTAAAATGGTTTCTAAGTGATTTATCGTTGAAAACATGTGATGGTTTGTTTAAGTTTTTTACGTTCGGGTGTCACCCAAAACGGTTTCGAAGTGATTTATCTTTGAAAACATTGTGATGGTTTGTTTAAGTTGTTTACGTTCGGGTGTCACCCCAAAACGGTTTCGAAGTGATTTATCGTTGAAAACATTGTGATGGTTTGTTTAAGTTGTTTACGTTCGGGTGTCACCCCAAAACGGTTTCAAAGTGATTTATCATTGAAAACATTGTGATGGTTTGTTTAAGCTGATTACGTTCGGGTGTCACCCCAAAACGGTTTCGAAGTGATTTATCGTTGAAAACATTGTGATGGTTTGTTTAAGTTTTTAACGTTCGGGTGTCACCCCAAAACGGGTGACACCCGGGGCGGACCGCACCCCCCCGCCCCCCTAGCTACGCCTCTGAACATGATGGTGAACAAGCTTTTGAATTAAATGATAAAGAGCTTAACGCATGCTGATGATGTTAGTATTGTTTATGAAAGGAGACAATAAAAGTTATCTCTGAAAAAAAATGCAGAATGCTATGGACATTACCAACATGGGGTGTCGGAAGAATGGTAAGACACATTTCGATGCTTATACCAATAGAGGGAAATTAAACAGTTTCATTCTTCCTTGAATTGGTACGGACATTAGCACTCCAAGATAGTGTGAAATACATCCAACAAGCGGCTTATTTTGTGACCAAACGCTCAAACGCAACTCGAGTTCTGTGGCAGTGCAGGAGGGCTTTTCGGCCATGACATCGTAATACGGTAAGTAAGGTAAATCAGGTCATAATTGTTCGTTGAAAAAAATAGTGGCGTTAATACAATCAATTTTTTTCGCTTTTCAGTTGATGAATTTTTTCATTCAATAAAATATGGTGTGTAATAGGAATTACAATCTTTCCCACAACAACATGCCTACTTAGGTGTTGATGGACGCAAATCGGTTTTTTTTCTTTTATATATTTTTGACGGGATAACTAAATACTAAGTCCTATCACATATAAAACATGACATAAGCCAATATTCCATCATAGGATAAAGAAATAAAAAGCATTTTTTTAAATTTGCAGTAACAAATCGAAAATGGAGTTGGCAATATTTAAGCTTGTGGTATATTGTTTGATCATGTAACGCATTGTTTTTCTCAATGAATAAAGCCCACTCATATGGTTATATAAAGGCTCGTTGCTTCGAGCAAGCACTAACGTGTTATCATCAAGCAATATGCCATAGCTAAGATTGAGGGTGCTACCGTTGACTAAATAGAGTTCATCTGCCACCACACCCAATATCACCTTGGCTAGTGATATCTCACTGATATTGACATTGGTTTGTGGTAATTCACTTTAACTCATATGTCAATAGCAGGAACTGAAGTACGCGGAGTCGTCACACCCGAGAATCAGAAATTTATCAGAAATTAAAATTTAAAAAAAACTGATGAACCATTTGATAAATTTACATCCACACTCAGTTCTTGACAAAACAGAGAATCAAGTTCAGTTTTGATTTTGTCAAGCCTAATAGATTTATAATTTTTAAAGTATGTATTTGACGATGAACGATGATAAAAAACTTTACGTTTCCTATGAACTAAAACTCTCCATCATAACACCAACAATTATGTGCATTCAATTCGGTTATAATCTCAATATTATCACAAACAATCGTAAACCACTGGAAAATTTTTTAACGCGCGTTATTAAACTCAATTTATTTTCGTTATTCTTTGTATAGTAATTCGTGTTCGCTTATTTTTAATTAATTTTATGCAAAAACATTTAATTAATTATCATAAATAGATTAATTTTCTTATTTGCAATTAAATTTAATAAAATTTATTGTTTTATTATTTAAAATATGCGAACCGCACAAAAAAAAAATTATTAATATTAATAATTTTCTCATTTAGTTTTGTTTTTTTTGAATTTTAATTTATTCTTTTTCTCGTATTATAGCAGGATAATTTTCATTTACTTTAATCATTTTCTTTTGAATAAATAATTTTGGTCAACCATGAAAAATTGTGTAAAAAATTAATCTTATTTTACAATTCGAAGTTGAAGTGTTCATTGTTGGATTGTTGATTATGAAACTGATTCTATTAATTGCGTGAAGTTCAATCCTAAAGAAGAGCTTTCGATAAATTTTTGTTTTTGCTTACGACCTTTACGGTAATTATGTTTTCAGCTAGTCTAATACGTCCGAGTTATTTATTTTAAGGTAGTTTCGTAGCCCGACATATCATTAACAAATGATTATATAACATTGAATGAAAATTGAATTAGATAGATGGAATGAAGATTATGGAAAAATTTCTATAATTTATAACTGATATTGTAGAAGATTAACAACAGCACAAAAAATTATGCTGTGAGTATTTAAAAATAAAAACTGAGAAGATGAAACGCGGAAATACCGACACATCAATTAAACAATTAACTAGCAAAAACTAGAATAAATAGTAAAAAAAATTATTGTAACTAAATACAATAATTATTATAATTTTTAATCACGCTAACACTGATTTGATATGAAGTGACGAAACGATAAATTAATTTTCTTAATAGAAAATAAGTTTTGATTTATCATAACCAATTTGATGTTTTAAATCTTGAATTAGTATTAATATTTGACAGAGTTGAGATCTGGTTTTCATGACAACTAAAAGGTACATCTAAAACTGAAGTCTTTCAATTATTTTTGAGTTTGAAATTTCTAAGGTCAGTTTAGCTACCTTTCTTAGAAACTGGCTGTGCACTAAAATTCTGCCATATTTCAAGAAAAATCCTTTTCTAAGTATATAATAAATAGCAAATGTTTGTCACGATTGGTACCAACTCACAAGCAAATGTTGTAAGAGTAATTAAAGGCAGACGATCAGGCCTAAAAGCCTTGTTAGTTTTTATTTGTAAAAGCATTTTTGAATCAAATTTCGTAAGAGGAATTGCTTTAGAGTGGAAATTTCTGAAATAGAATCTACAGTGTACATAACATTTTTCTTGGGACAATGATAAATGTATCTATCATTTACAGCAGGTAGAAGAACACGAAACAGGACATTTTATTCATAGCCAAAAGTAAAAAATGATGAACTTGATTAGCAAAAACTACACCATATGGCGATCCAACAACCGAAAACTTCGCAGGGGTATGAATCTTTCTGCATTAAAAAGAAAGTCGAATTTTCATTGTTTGCCAAAGATTTATTCCACCATCGAACAGATCATTGAGCTGATTAACAGCATCCCGAGCAGAAATTAGTTAGGGAAAACCTGAATACAGTCAGGGCGTGATCAGGGCCTGGTCAGTCCTACAAGGGCAATCCCTATTAGGGCAATCTGATGTGGGCCTGTTCTGGGCCTGATTTAGAATACCCTTTTAGGGTTAACCTTATTTGAATATATCCGGCCCTGATCAGGTTTTTCGTATTTGACCCCTATCTGAAATTTCAATTGTTTAAAATTCACTAGAGTATTATCCATTTTAGAAATATATAGTTAAAATCGTTTCATGTATGTTTTAGTTATCGCTTCTCGGCTGAAAGACTATAATAATAGTGATTAAGGTGGTATGTATGTTTTATTTTTTTCCATTGTAATGTTTTTATTTTAATTTGATTAATTTATGTATATAATATATAAATATATATCAGGGTCTGGTCCGGATATCCCAATCAGGGCCTGATCCCATTATACCAATCAGGGTTTGATCCGGTAATCCCAATCAGGACCTGATTGCGCAAAAGCGTTACACTCATGATCAGGGCCCATTCAGGCTGCCCTACCAATGCCTGATCCGGACTAGGGCAAACCTGATCAGGACCTTACTTGAGCCCTGACAAATTTCTGCTCGGGATGTAGCATGGATACTGGCAATGATACTCCTTGCTTGTTTTTCCGCTACAAAGATGCGACTGCAATCGCTTTTACTAGAAAATCGGTATATCTAAGATTGCTCATAAATATTTCCGTACAAAATCTCCATTTCTTGATGTCTTAATTAATATTTTAAAATTAGTAGCAGCTAAGTACTCTAAACGACATAAAAAAGTAAGGCTGTGAAATTGTACAACCCACTTTTACTATGTTGTAAATTAATTTGTTGCATACCAAGCTTGTACAGTCTATCGTTATAGTGGTTGTAAATTATGTCTTTAAGCCCGATCCAATAAACTTGACATCTACTAAACTTCATATAAAGAAAAGTTTCCCTTGTCGATTAGATATAGCTTTTAGACGATTAGCGGTATCTTCTTGGCAAAGAATGTATAGGACTTTGCCATCGACCAAGGTTTATCCTTTGCCAATTTTTCCTGCGTATTTCCGTATCTTCCGCTTCGAAGTGTCCAAGACGTATAAGGTACTCCAATTGGAATTCAGATTTTAGTCAGATGAATCTTAAGAAGTTCAAAAACCTTCTTTGCAGACAGTTGTGCTTTCTCTCATAGGCTGCAGCCTCGAATTTATTTTCCCACGAGGTAAAAAAAAAGGTCGTTTGAACTTTATATATAAATTTCTTTGGGATTTTTGTATTAAATTTCTAGACATTATGATGTATGAATTCATAGGATGAGAGAATATTATGATAATATGAAACAATAATGACTCTACACCCGTGACTTAGGATGTTGATTAGAATGTTGACTTAAGATGTTGACGAAATATTCTCTTATCCTATTAATTCATACATCGTAATGTCTAGAAATTTAATACAAAAAATCCCAAAGAAATGCAATTTCCAATATGTAATCATAGATGAAAGATTCAACTAAAGTAAATATGAAAAATGATAAAGTTTCAATTTAGAAATTATCTGAACATGAAAATTTAAATATGGTTCGTCATCGTCGCTGTGGGCTAAGTTGTGTAAGACACACGAGATTTGAACATGTGTCTCTGATGAGTGTGAGATCGAATCCTGACACGAAACACAAAAAATTTTTCTAAAGGAATTTAAGAGAAAATGAAAAATTATTTCGAATTGCAAAATTCAAGTGACTTCCAATATGTGATTAAGCTTAATTGCTCACAAAAGCCCCTTCCAAGTTATATATAAAGTTTTCTTTCTTTCATCAAAACCCCACAAACGTTTGCAGTGTTCGATTTTGTATCGGTAATAGTGTTTCTCATTTCCCGTAAAAATTCAAATCCCGGGAAGCCGGGACAAAAAATGTTAAATTCCCGGGATCCCGGGAAATCCCGGGAAACTCTAAAAAGCTAGATTTGTCTAATTGGGTGGTAGAAAATGTGTAAAATTAAAACAGCACAAAATATGCGCTATTGATTTTTAAACTTCCATTATTTTTACTTAGAAAAACTTCCAAAATTAAATAAAAAAGAATGCATAAAAACAAAACGAAAATAAATTCATAATACTAATTTTTAAACAATTTTTCAAAAAACTAGGTTGTTAATGGCGCGGCGCCATCACTCAATTTTGTCTGAAATTTCGTGACGAAACGTCATGCCACAGAAAAACCTCTTCCCGATTCAATTGATGTCGGTGTGATAGTCATTAGTGCATTGTATAATCTAAATTATTTGTACTCTGCTCAGTTGCTTCAAAAATTACCAATTCTTTTGTGATGTTTTTAACGACATTTAATACATGTTCTGTGATACAAACAAACCAAAATCCCAATAACAACGGTACTTCTCAGCACCATAAGACAAAAAATGTTGGTCCCTCAGTCCGTATTTTGCAATTGAACATTGAAAGCATTAGCAAGTCAAAAACTGAACACTTAGAAAGAGCATTAAAGTTACTATTTCGATATGAACGTTGTAATTCTGGCAGGAAACGCATGCAACAGACGAAGCGCAGCTTACCTCTAGAGGAAAAATTGTTGGTTATAAACTAATTAGTGCTATTTACCATCAAACATATGGATCTGGCACGTATATTAATTCAGAAATCATGAACTGCACCCATTTACTTACACCAGACGGACAACGATATGCATCTTATTGTTGTTGATATATTGATCACGAAGATTGTTAACGTAAACAAGCCCCTAAATACAGCGTGGCTAGCTGATACTTTACCATTATTTCACCACCCAGCAATATAGGTTGGTGACTTTAATAGCCATCACAATCAGGGGTCCTACTCAAATAACAATCCCAATGGCATACAACTAACTGACTGGACCAATCGACAACATGTTCCTGGTATATGATACGAAAGACATGAAAACCTAAATAGATCTGCTTGATGGCCAAGTTATTACAATCCCGACCTCTGTTTTTCCACAAAAAACGAACAACGTAGCTGTTCGGTACGACCTAATAAGAATTTTTATCTTGTTCTTTATATGTATTTTTTATATACTTCGATACGACGTACGTACTAATAATAATTTTCGCATTCGTGTGATCAAAGTCATAGTGCATAGTCGCAGTGAAAATTTGTGAAACTACAAATATTAAAATAAAATTTATTAAATTCTAAAAGTGTTTTTTCATAAATAACAGGTTATCATACACTCCACAAAATAAATCGAGATCATTTTGGTCCTATCGACACGGATTGGTCAGATATTAAAGAATTTTGTTTTGTGACTTTGAACACGCCATCACTCATACGAGATTTTCTATAGCCGGAAACCGACATTTTGAAAAAATAAATTTAATGGAAAATCAAATAATCGTAAATTGTGATCGGCTTAGTATTTCGAGATTTTTTAAATAATAAAATATAGCTCGAATTATAATTCTAATATAATTTTTAGAATAATCCGAAATCATCAATAGTTATATTCATCGCATCTTGAATTAAATGTGCATATTGAATTAAAATCGTCGTCCAGCGACTCATTATTATAAAAGTGATTTTATTCATTTCATTGATGCATTAGTGTTGTAAGTCTACAATTATGTTGGTGAATTTTTATAAAAAGAACGTCATCCAGAGACGTTGCATATTATAATTCAACTACTAAAAGACCAATTGGATGTTGAGTGATACAAGTTTCCAATTGGAATAACTTTCTTCGGTGTGTCCAGCTGTCAGTGTGTTATAGTTATTTATTTTCAATTGTCGTTCAGTGGCTGGTCTATTTTATATTGGAAATTCAATTAAGTGAAAATTTGGAACAACGTTGGAAATCGCCTGTCAGTGGATTAATACAACAGTTTTTTATGTGTTTCCAAATCGTCGTCCTGCGACTTTTATTATTATACTAATTGGTTTGGAAATACCATTTACAGCTTTGGAAAAATACGATTAGGTATCAAATTACAGTTCTTTGTCATTTTATATTTTAGATTGTTGTACTTCATCACAATCTAAGTTTTTTGTTGTTTGTAAATAATATTTCTTCGAGATAATCAACAACACCAAAATAATTCATTTTAGATTTACAGATAATATTTAATCTGTCATTAAGTAAATCTGTTATATTTAATGTTTATATTTAGTTTATTTTATTATATTATTATATTTAGTTTATTTTTAAAAAAAATAGTGGAGTCAAATTAGTAAAAAAAAGTGATATATTTGATGTAAGAGCAAAGTTGAATTTGTTTTTTGTTTTTCGTTAAGGACATAAAAGTTAGTGGGCATGTAATTATTTAGCAAATTTGGAGGTCCGGAAGTGCCTCAAAAATGGCAAAAACTGGTTTTTTGGTGTTTTTCGAGTAGGTCGCTTCACTATTTTTGAAATATTTCGGGCTCTAATGATCATAAAAAAAAAAAAAAGATGAAAAATGTTTGTGATTAAATTTCAAATTCATCTATGGGGGTTAGATACTTTAAAAGTGTAACCTAACCTCAAAAAACCGAATCGCGTGACTTTTTTTTTTTTTTTTGCTAAATTTATGATAAGGGGCGGAAAAGTCGTCGAATTTTCATGAACATTTCAGGAAACATGTATTTTAATAGTCTTAAAATGGGATTTAATTTTTATGAAAAAATTTTAATTTTTTCGGCCACAATTGGCATTTTTCGTTAAATTTGGCAAATGGTGCCATTTTATGAGAAGTCATCCAAAATAAATTTTTTTTTTTTTAATCTGTACTTCTTTTTATTTACTTTAACCTAAGTATAATTAAAATTATGTTGCCTTAATTTAAATGCCCATTTTTGGCATGAAAAAAAAAACATTAATTTTTGCATATTTTTGACATTTTACCATATATACGGTATTATTTGTGCTATTATCATGTATTTTGCATAAAAGTGAAATATGCAATTCAAATTAATAAAAAATATTTTTTTAAATTATACATAACCTACAAAACTTTTTTTTCTTGCAATGCCCTAAATTGCTTTTGGTAAATAATTAAAATGTTATTACAATTATTGTAAATATTTGATATAAGATTTTGAAAAAATGTAATATTCAATTTTTTTCAAACATTTTTCAAACATATAAAATACTCAGCATAAATAATTTTACGCCAATTAGGTTTTCAATTGAAAATTCTATATGCGTTATTATGGTTTTCCATATTATTCACTGTTTGTGTGCTTTTGTCACTTTTGAATTAAAATGCAATATTTAAAAATATACTTTTTGCTGTTTATTTTTAAAATTTTTATTTTATTAACAATAATATAAACTTACTTATAGTAATTTGAATTTGATTTTTTATTTTATTGAATATCGATTTCACGTCATCCTCAGTTTAAATTATTATTACAATTTTTGCTTAAACTATTATTTATATACTACTTCAACTGCTATTTTTTATTATTATGTCATATATTTTGTTAGTTTAATTTTAATTATTTACCAAAAGCAATTTAGGGCATTTCAAGAAAAAAAAGTTTTGTAGGTTATGTATAATTTTAAAAAATATTTTTTATAAATTTGAATTGAATGTTTCACTTTTATGCAAAATACATGATAATAGCATAAAGAATACCATATATATGGTAAAATGTCAAAAAAATGCAAAAATTATTGTTTTTTTTTCATGCCCAAAAATGGGCATTTAAATTAAGGCAACATAATTTTATTTATACTTAGGTTAAAGTAAATAAAAAGAAGTACAGATTAAAAAAAAAAAAATTTATTTTGGATGACTTCTCATAAAATGGCACCATTTGCCAAATTTAACGAAAAATGCCAATTGTGGCCGAAAAAATTAAATTTTTTTCATAAAAATTAAATCCCATTTTAAGACTATTAAAATACATGTTTCCTAAAATTTTCATGAAAATTCGACGACTTTTCCGCCCCTAATCATAAATTTAGCAAAAAAAAAAATTCACGCGATTCGGTTTTTTGAGGTTAGGTTACACTTTTAAAGTATCTAACCCCCATAGATGAATTTGAAATTTAATCACAAACATTTTTCATCTTTTTTTTTTTTTTTATGATCCTTAGAGCCCGAAATATTTTAAAAATAGTGAAGCGACCTACTCGAAAAACACCAAAAAAACAGTTTTTGCCATTTTTGAGGCACTTCCGGACCTCCAAACTTGCTAAATAATTACATGCCCACTAACTTTTATGTCCTTAACATAAAACAAAAAAAAATTCAACTTTGCTCTTACATCAATATAAAATGCTAATATGACTCCACTAAAAGTGTTTCATGGTAAAACATCTAAAACTACATATATCCTCACAGATTCAGGTAACATTTGATATTTTGTTTATTTTTTATATGCAGAGATCAACTAAATAGTAAATTCTTTATTTGTCATTGTGTTTGTTTTGATAAATTCAATTCTTACAGGAATTGATTGTTGATTTTTGAACTAAGCTTCGTACTTTATACGAAACATTTTTGTAATATTTTGTACATTTTTGTAATATTGTGTAACGTTTAGTACGATGGATGTTGGATACTATAAACGGTCAATCGCGTCATTGAAAGGTCGTGTTACATTCTTCAAAAATCAATTAGACAATGATAACAATATTTCGTTATCTGAATTAAAAGGAATTAGTAGACATTTATCTGCATTATATGATAAATTTTCGGAATCGTTTAATCGACTTGAGGGTTTAGATGCTGAAGCGGTAGAAGATCTTTCTCAGGATGAGTAATTTGCTACAGTACGAGCATTAGAGACTCGCGTATATACTAACATTGATTCGTTGGAAGCCAAAATACCTGTTTCACCTAAGGAAAATAAAATTCATCTTGATGCATCCACAAATAAAATAAATCAATTGACAATACCGATTCCTCTTCCCGAGTTAAATATTCCAGATTTTGACGGTGAATTTTTATCGTGGTGTAACTTTAGAGAAGTTTTTATAGAATTGGTACACAATAACACAAGTCTTAATTCAGTTTTCAAATTCCAATACCTACGTAATGCATTAAAAAATGGAAGTGCCAAACATTTTATTGATGAAATTCCTGCAACGTCTGCAAATTACCAAAAGGTTTGGGATGAAATCTACTTACATTACGAAAATGATTCGCGTACTAAAACAATTCATATGCGCGAAATTTATTATATCGATTCCATTCGTGGAGAAAACGCCACGGAGCTCAAGATGTTCATTGACAAGTTCAATAAACATTACAATGCACTTCAACGATTGCAGATCCCTATCGAACATTGGGATTTATATTTGGTCTTCCATATTATGGAAAAAGTAGATAAAGTTTCTCGAAAGGAATTAGAAATAAAAAAGCCTGTGGATAAACTTTACACAGTTAAGCAAGTGTTAGAGATTTTGTCTTCTAGAGTTCGCGTGTTGGATGCTATGGCAAGTGCGCCATCTAGTGGATCATTTCACAAACCAACATCTAGTAAACAACCACAAGTTACTGGAAATCGTAATAAATCAAGCTTTGTGACTCATTCATCGGAACCCGTACATCCTGTGATTCTCGGTTTTTATTGTAAGGCTCAACACAGCATATACAAATGTAAACAATTTGAGGCTTTATCGTGGGATCAACGTAATGATTGGTTAATGAAGGGGAAGTTATGTCGCAGATGTTTAGGGCAACATGATATATCTCGTTGTCATTCTTTGGGGTGTCGTGTGTGTAAAAAGTCACATCACACGCTTTTTCATTTCTCAAAATTTAATGCACCCAGTAATTCACGACAAATTAAGTCAACAAATAACATTGGTGTTACATCATTTCCTACTTCTAACATCCAAACACAGTCTATTAATACTGAAAATAACTTGGTTAAGTCTAATACTAACTTGATATCATCCGTGAATGAGATTAGCCCTGAAATTATTAGTATTCCTCAAAACCAAATTGTCTCTACAAAATGTGTGGAAGGGAACCCAATACAATCTTCTAATGTACAAATATTATTATCAACTGCCATCGTTTACGCAGAAAGCTCAAAGGGTATACGGCTTCCTTGTAGGGCTCTTTTTGATCAAGGCTCTATGTCTAATTTTGTTACAGAGTCCATGTGTCAAAAATTAAGAGCAGCGAAAATATCGACTTTTGTTCCCATAACTGGCATTGAGGGAAAGGGAGTAAATGTTAATAACTACACTAATTTCACTATACAGTCAAGGGTTTCGGAATTTGTAACAACGTGTGATTTTCTTATTTTGCCAAAAATAACTTCAATGCTCCCAATGCATCCAATTCAATTTGATGCCAGTATTATTCCAAATGCAGTTCAGTTGGCTGATCCAACGTTTTATTTGCCACAGGAGATTGATCTCCTATTGGGAGCTGATATATTTAATCAAATTATTTGTGGTGATAAACTTGTATTGTCAGACAATCTGCCCCCGTTAATAAATTCGTCTCTAGGTTACCTTATTTGTGGAAGGATACGAGAACCTCGCTTAAATTTATCAGTCTCCTTACATTGTTGCTCACAATTAAACAAACAAGTCGAACGTTTCTTTCGAGCTGAAGAAATTAGCTTCTCTAATAGTTATTTAATTGAGGAGAAAGCATGTGAGGCGCATTACTCGCAACATGTTAGAAGAGATTCGTCAGGGCGATATACTGTTGCGCTTCCTACAAAACAAAATATTTTAGAACTGGGAGATTCCTATCAAACGGCAGTTAAACAATTTATGAGTTTGGAAAAGAAATTATTAAAAAATCCAGGACTCAAACTTTATTATGATGAGTTCATGAATGAGTATGAGGATTTAAAACATATGGAACTTAGTCAGCACAACATGTCGGATCATTCGTACTTCCTACCGCATCACGCTGTTTTTAAAGATCAAAGTTCGACTACCAAAGTTCGTGTCGTATTCAATGCATCAGCCAAGACGTCTTCGGGTATTTCGTTGAATGATGCATTGATGACGGGTCCTACGATTCAAGACGACGTGTTCACAATGCTAATTCGCTTTCGCACATTCTCTGTGGCACTCGTGGCAGACATCGCTAAGATGTACCGTCAGGTGCTGATTCCCGAGTCAGACCGAGCTCTTCAACAAATAATTTGGCGAAGTAATCCGAATGAACCACTATCAACTTATAAGTTAAATACCGTAACTTATGGTACGGCGAGTGCGCCGTTCGTGGCCATTCGTACTTTAAAACAATTAGCGCTCGACGAATGTATCAATTACCCTGAAGCTTCGAAAATTCTAATGGGACATTTTTACGTAGATGATCTCGTTTCAGGGGCAGATAGTATTCAGAAAGCTTCGTGTCTTAAACAGGAACTAGTCGAACTTTTATCAAAAGGTGGTTTCAAACTAAGAAAATGGGCATCAAATATTTTAGATTTATGCTGTTCCGAAGTTCAGAAATCACAAACTGTCAGTGTTTTAGGTATGAAGTGGAATGTCTGGGATGATGAATTTTTTCTATCACCAATAAATATTATTTCGACATCTAATTGTATCACAAAACGGTGTGTGTTATCAAACTTATCGCAAATGTTTGACCCTATGGGTCTTTGTGCGCCTGTTATCTTCACTGGTAAACTAATTATGCAGGAATCATGGAAAACGAATGGGTTGGATTGGGATTCTGAATTACCTCAACCGTTATTAGAAAGATGGGAATCCTTTATAAACCAAATCAATTTACTATCAACAATTCGGATTCCACGATGTGTTGTTCCCGCTAATCGTTCACTCGAACTCCATGGCTTCGGAGACGCCTCCGAAAAAGGTTATGGTTGCTATGTATACATAAGAAGTTTATCAGATGAAGGTAACAGCTGTAAGTTACTTTGTGCCAAGTCGAGAGTTACACCCTCTAAAAAGTATACGATTCCTCGCTTGGAATTATGTGCCGCATTGCTTTTAGCAGAAATGATCGATAAAATTCTAAAATCTTTAGAATTTAAGTTCGATCGGGTTATACTATGGTCAGACTCGGAAATAACTCTATTTCGTATTTACGCATCACCGTCTAAATATGCTACTTTTGTAGCAAACAGAATATCCAAGATACAGGATTTGTCTTCCCCTAGCATGTGGGCGTACATTCCTAGCCAAGAAAATCCTGCAGATTTGGTGTCACGAAGATTATTGCCTGGAGAAATAAAATCTTGTCCACTATGGTGGAATGGGCCAGCATTTTTAATTGATACTCACCAACCTTGGCCTACAGGAAAGTTAAAATTTTCACCTAACATTGACGACAATGAGTTAGCTCCGATTAAAATTTTGGTTGAAGTTGCACCTTACACTAACGTTTTTGACAGTTATACTGATTATAATAGCATGCTAAGAATCGCTGCCCTATGTTTAAGATTTTCAAAGAATTGTCGCATCCCTATTGAAAGAAAGCACGAGCGAATGACATCTTATCCACCTTCTGCGGAAGAAATGAACAATGCAATGCTGGGTTTGGTTAAACACATGCAACGAGAATGTTATTCCTTTGAACTCAAAGAACTAAACTCTAATGGTATGCTAACCAAAAATCATTCACTTAGAAGGCTAAGTCCGTTCATTGACGGTGATGGTATCATACGGGTGGGTGGACGACTCGAAAACTCAACTCTTACCTATGATAATATACATCCCATTTTATTGCCGTCCAATTTACTTTTCAGCGAATTGTTTGTAAAAAAAGAACATTTTCGAAACTTACACGCAGGTCCAAATGCTTTATTAAGTTATGTTCGCCAGAAGTTTTGGTTTACTAATAGTCGCTATTTATGTAAGCGAATAGTTTTTGAATGTATTCGTTGCTACCGAACGAAGCCAACTTCTATTCAACAAATTATGGGCCAACTACCAAGTCAACGCGTTCAACCATCCCGACCATTTTCTAACGTCGGAATAGATTTTTGTGGTCCCTTTACAACCAGGTCAAAAATCAGGTCCAACGTAACAACAAAATCATATATTGCGCTGTATGTTTGTTTCGCAACTAAGGCTACACATTTAGAGGTCGTAACAGATTTGATTACCAATGCTTTTATAGCATCGCTCAGGCGGTTCATTGGCCGAAGAGGTTGTTGCACAAACATTTATAGCGATAACGCAACCAATTTTATTGGAGCCCAGAATGAACTCCGTGACCTTCAACGATTATTTGTGTCAGAGGTTCACAAAAATCAAATTTTAAGATTTTGCTCCGATCACAACATATCTTGGTATACCATACCACCCAGGTCCCCTCATTTTGGTGGTTTGTGGAAGGCGGTCATAAAAAGTGCCAAGCACCATATTAAACGCGTCTTAGGGAACTACATATGTACCATCGAAGAGTTAAAAACTCTTGTTGTTCAGGTGGAGTCATGTTTGAATTCAAGGCCCCTTACACCTCTGTCCGATGATCCTTCGGACTTTACATCCTTGACTCCTGCACATTTTCTCATCGGCGGACCCATTAATCCATTACCGGAACCATCGTTGCTACATTTGAATGAAAATCGTCTGAGTAGATATCAACGCATTCAATTACATCTTCAACAATTTTGGCGACGTTGGTCTACCGAATATTTATCGGAATTGCAAAGTAAAAATAAATGGTTTAAACAATTGGAAAATGTTAAAATAGGTAGTTTGGTACTTCTCAAAGAAGACAATATCCCTCCAATTAAATGGATTATGGGTCGTATTGTTGAGACTCATCCTGGGAAAGATGGTGTAGTTAGAGTTGTTTCGGTAAAAACTCCAACTGGGGTATTTAAAAGAGCAATTGCTCGAATTTGTCTAATTCCTCTTAACTCGGTATCCGATTAGTAAAGGTAATTTAATAAAAAAAAAAAATGAAGAATTTTCTATTTGAATCTGGTATATAACATATGCTCGTACCATGTACATAATTTGGATACAAATGGTTATGTGACGATAAATGTAGCTTAAAATTAAGATAAGACAAAATATTGGTTAACATAAAATTTAAATTTAATACATTATTTTTTACTTATGAAGTAGTATGCATATGTATTTTAGTATTAAGTTGTGTAGTAAATAATAATGAAATTTAAGTTTTTTTGTTGCGTAATATATCTAAAAACAAAAAAAATAATAATATTTTATGTTTTAAAATATGTACATATCTTAGTTTGAATTAAAACTATTTATTTTTAAATCTTAACTTTGACCTAAGTGTCGTAAAGTAATTTGAATTAAGAAAAACAAAACAATTTAATTTTGAAACAAGTATTTCAAGGCGGCCGGCATGTTCGGTACGACCTAATAAGAATTTTTATCTTGTTCTTTATATGTATTTTTTATATACTTCGATACGACGTACGTACTAATAATAATTTTCGCATTCGTGTGATCAAAGTCATAGTGCATAGTCGCAGTGAAAATTTGTGAAACTACAAATATTAAAATAAAATTTATTAAATTCTAAAAGTGTTTTTTCATAAATAACAGGTATAACAGTCCACAAAATAAATCGAGATCAGTAGCTCTATGCCAATATCTAGGGCTGTCTTACAAGGTTTTCCACGCTCTCAACATCGTCCAGTAATTTTTGAGGTAGGTATCCAAATCCCACACATAAACTCTACTCCTCAACCTAGATGCAATTTTAACAAAACTGACTGGGGTAAATATGGGTCGGAGTTGGATGCAGTGATTCACTAGATCCAACCCATTCCTAAAAATTACGATAGGTTCGAAGGAGCTATCATTAAGATAAGACAAAATATTGGTTAACATAAAATTTAAATTTAATACATTATTTTTTACTTATGAAGTAGTATGCATATGTATTTTAGTATTAAGTTGTGTAGTAAATAATAATGAAATTTAAGTTTTTTTGTTGCGTAATATATCTAAAAACAAAAAAAATAATAATATTTTATGTTTTAAAATATGTACATATCTTAGTTTGAATTAAAACTATTTATTTTTAAATCTTAACTTTGACCTAAGTGTCGTAAAGTAATTTGAATTAAGAAAAACAAAACAATTTAATTTTGAAACAAGTATTTCAAGGCGGCCGGCATGTTCGGTACGACCTAATAAGAATTTTTATCTTGTTCTTTATATGTATTTTTTATATACTTCGATACGACGTACGTACTAATAATAATTTTCGCATTCGTGTGATCAAAGTCATAGTGCATAGTCGCAGTGAAAATTTGTGAAACTACAAATATTAAAATAAAATTTATTAAATTCTAAAAGTGTTTTTTCATAAATAACAGGTATAACAGTCCACAAAATAAATCGAGATCAGTAGCTCTATGCCAATATCTAGGGCTGTCTTACAAGGTTTTCCACGCTCTCAACATCGTCCAGTAATTTTTGAGGTAGGTATCCAAATCCCACACATAAACTCTACTCCTCAACCTAGATGCAATTTTAACCAAACTGACTGGGGTAAATATGGGTCGGAGTTGGATGCAGTGATTCACTAGATCCAACCCATTCCTAAAAATTACGATAGGTTCGAAGGAGCTATCATTTCAACTGCAAAGAAATGCATCCCAAGAGACTTCTGGTGAAGAATACATGCCTGGTTGGAGTAGAGAGAGCGAGATATTTATTATTTGAGGAGCACCTTAGTAGTGGTGAGGCAGACGTGGTTGATGACTAAATATACTCACTGGATACCGCGTGGAAACAAAAGTGGAATAACGCTGTTGAAAACATTAATTTTTCACATTCTATTAGGGCAGCGTGGAGTCTTTGGAAGCTGAATGGCTCAAACTCAGTTACTCGTGCTAAAAATGAAACAAATCCAGACGACATTGCAAATCACATTGTAAACCTGTCTCGTTCCTCTATTAATCGCCTTCATAAGAGAACCAATAAACATAAATTAAGAGAAATGTAGCGCAAGTTTTAGGTAGATTTCTCAGAAAAATCTACCTATTTTAAGTTTTATTGGTTTTAATTTGTTGTGTTTATATGTGTCAAAAAAAACCATGACACCATATTTTTTTTTTTTTTTTTTTTTAATAAAATGTATTGTGTAATAGGGTTTAGAATATGTGTCACAACAACACATAAATACCTTTTAAGACCTAGGTCTAGACCTGGGTCCCACAACAACTGGCGTTCTGAGGTGTAGATTAACGCTTTTTTTCAACATCTGTGGGTTGAAGCCACCTGAGACTAAGTGTTCCGGCAAACTATTCCATTTGTACGCAGTTCGGACAAAGAAGTCTCTCTGCGATCTGCCAGTATGACAGCGCGGGATTTTTACCGTTTCACTGGTTGCGGCAGCCGATTGCCGAGTGGAACGGGGGTAAGAATAAGTTTGAGGCATGATGCCGCTGATTTCATCTGAGCACTGCTGATGACGATATTTGTAAAAAACAACGAGGTCAGCAACAGTGCGACGATGTTGTAGGGAATCAAGTTTTGATGTCAAAGTTCGATCACCTACAATTCGTATAGCTCGCTTTTGAACAGAGTCCAAGAGGGCCAAGATGGAAACAGAGGCAGCACCCCAAACTTGACAGCAGTACTCCATACAGGGACGAATATAGGACTTATAAACATGGAGCAATTTGTATGGAGTGAAAAAATTTTTGCATCTATTTAGGAGGCCGAGTTTTTTAGACGCGCTTTTTGCCATCGCCATTACATGATCGTTCCAGAGTAGGTCATTTGAAACTGTGACACCCAATAAACGAATGTTTTTACATTCACCTATTGGTTCATCACACATACTAAATAAAATATCTTTGGGGAACTCGGTCTTTAATCTGGAAACAATCAACAGCTGTGTTTTGGTGGAGTTGAAATTGACAAGGTTTTGGTCACCCCAGTCGGAGACTTTATTCAGGTCTTTGTTCACGTTTATGGCAGCGTCTCTCCGGGCAGGATTAATTCGTTCGTGCATTTTACCTTTTGAAGGAAGGGGCTCGAACGACTTGTGCAGAGTACTATCATCTGCAAAACTATTTATTGGGTTGCTGGTGATTTTCAACAATTCGTTGATATAAATCAAAAATAGGGTTGGGGACAATACTGAGCCTTGGGGTACACCAGCGTTAATTAGTTTAGACTCAGAAGAATATCCGTCTAAGGTTACCGAAATGTATCGGTCGGATAGAAAATTTTGAATCAGCTTCACAACCTTGGGATGAAAACCGTACGCAACGAGCTTGTTGATTAAGTTGGCATGCCAGACTCGATCGAATGCCTTGGAGATGTCTAAAGCGATAACGTATGTTTCACCACCTTTATCAAGTATGCTGTTCCAACAATGCGCTACATAGTTTAATAGATCGGTAGTTGATCTTTTGTTTCGAAAACCGTATTGGCTGTCGGATATCAAATGATTTTCTTCCAGAAATTTTGAAATATGTGTATTAATATAATGCTCATAGACTTTGGCTAGGACCGATAGTAAAGCTATTGGCCTATAATTTGAGATATCGGATTTTGGTCCCTTTTTGGGGACGGGCTGGACATTTGCCAACTTCCAGCACGAGGGAAATATACCAGATTTGTAGGATTGGTAGAATATTTTAGTTAAAGTTGGTGCAAGTTCTTTGGAAAAGGTTTTTAAAATAATGGGTGGAATATTGTCCATTCCTGATGCTTTGTTGATGTTTAACCCCTTTAAAAGTTTAGCGACTATTTTGGGTTTGAAGTGAAGTTCATTCATATTAACTCCTGAAGACTGGGTTTGGGGTATTTCTTTAGGAGTTTCCAAAACGGTGGAGTTCAGAGCAAAGCGTTCAGCGAACAAGTTAGCTTTTCTTGCGGGATCATTGACGATTAAATCACCATCAATAATAGGGGGAATAGAAAATTTTGTACCAGAATTTAAAGAATTAATGGCACTGTAGAAACTCTTGTCAGAAACAGACATAGACGTAAGTTTTGAGGCTTTCGCTCTGTCAATTTCGGACTTTTCGTTTGAGATAATCTGATTAGATATTTTGTTGGCCTTTAGATATTGGGATCGATTAGTGGGAGTTTTGTTATGAATCCAAATATTAAATGATCTACGTTTGTTTCTAAGTGCCGTTTTGGCAGCTTTCGAATACAAGTATTTTTGTTTGGGTTTTACTATGGAGAAAGGGACAAATTTATTGATAGCAAATTGGATGGTTTCTGTAAAGTTTTGAGCAGAAACATTTACATTGTCAGTGTAAAAACAATGACGGTCGAAAGGGAAACCATGGAAAAAATTTTGAAGACCACTCTTATCCATTTTTGAGTAGTGAAATATTTTACGGGGTTTGGGAGCTGTAGTTTTAAGTAAATCAGTTTTGATAACTGATGAGATTAAATAATGATCAGAATTTCCAATACTACCTTTCGCAACATCGACACTCGTAATATCTGGCATTGTGGTAAGATAGAGATCTATTAGAAAACTATTATCACCGCCATTACGGGGAGTGAAAGTCGGGCTTTTAACAATTTGGAATTGGAACAATGTGTCAAAAAAACCTTTTCCTAATTTTGAACGAAATTAATTACTACAGAGGGAAAAGAATTAAAAACTCCTCGTTTTTCGAGTGAGAAAATTTTTAATATATTTGAAAAATGTAAAAAAAATGTTAATGAAAATTAGCGGGATACCCGGGGTCCCGGGATGAAATCCCGGGAAACCGGATCCCGTTTGAGAAACCCTAATCGGTATATATTCAAACAAAAGTTTTTGGATCAAACTGCTCTGCTACTGCTGGCCAGGTTTGCAATACATGATAACAGTGAAGAGCCAATAGCATTACCCATAGATGGTTGTATAACTGGTCCCGTGATAGCACGATAGTAGCAGTTATTTTCGGCAGCAGCCGTGTTACATGACATTCCTAGAAAATAGACAAATATTAATTAATATGAGGATGCAAACCTCCAAACGCACACTACACGAGTTAGTGTAGCGACCGTCTTTCAGTTCCTTATACATCCGATTAAGAAGTATTTTGCCTGTAATGAATACTTTTGACTGTAATGGATACTTCCTGAGAAGAAACGGGAAACAGATTAGAAGATTTTTAGCCATGGTTGCAGGTTACTAAAGTCGGTTTATTTCTGCGTCCGCCTCATTAAAAGCACCAATATCAGATTTGTTAAAAAAATCTCCAAACAAATTAGTGTTGATCGCCGTATTTAATGTGGTCTTCAACTCCATTAAAATGTTCTCCATCGATGTGGTTAGACCCATGATCCTCCTATCTCTGCACACGGTGGAATTGCAAAAACTCTAAATCCCCTAAGTCGATTTTACTTTCGGCCCCAGATGGCCACGAAAATTAAATCCTATGTATATCTAGAGGCCCATTCATGAAATGTTTTGAATGACAATCAACGTGATTGACATTCATGACTGGCTGTGTATGTGTATGCCTGATAATGACTGACAGTCAAATTTTATGACTGAGGAAATTTTAAACTTGTTTGAATTTTTATCATCAGTCAAGATTGACATTCATTTTTGATCGTATATGGGCCCCATAAGAACCTAACACTGTGCGAGGTGCTCCCATGCTATCGGCCCTAAAATCAGAAAGACTCGGCCCTCGAATATACATTGATATAATCGGTCCTTACTCCCGAACTAAGTCCGGTCATATATATAGCAATTTTGATTGTCTTAGACTTAGACCATCTCACTAAGTTCCCGTTTCTTTTTTCTTTACGGAAACTTACCGCCGAGCCTATTTGTAGGTTGTTAGAAACCAATATGTTCCATGTTTTTGGCTGTCCCGATATAATTGTATCAGACAATGAGTCAGAGTTTAGATCTTAATTTTTTGAAACCCTCCTTTCAAGATATGGGGTTCACCATACATTTGCCGCCGTATACTCCCCACAAACTAACGCATCCGATCGAGTGAACAGAAATGTCATCGCTGGACTACGTGCATACTTGACCGAAGACCATACTCGGTAGGACGTGCATCTTAGCGAAGTTGCTTGTGCTCTACGATGCTATGTACATCAAACTTTAGGTTGTTCTTCCTATTCTGCATCCTTTGGACTAACCATTATCCCTCAAGGTACGTCCTACTCTTTACTCCGACACTTGAATTGTCTGGATGAGAGTGGGAAAACCATTGTCGATCAAATCAATTATCCAAGTTTCAATTACCTGAATTCAAGAACTAACCGCTGAAACCTTTGTCCAAAATGCGACTCGTAACAATTTGTGTACCCGGAAACGCTTTTTTGTCCCCAAAGCAGCAAAGTGCCTAATTAGCTCCCAAATTTATAAAAGCCAAACATATCAAGTTAGTTGGTAAGACATCCTACGAACTGGGAGACGTGATTTCCCAAAGACGTGGAATATATCATTCTAAATACGTGTGTCAGTAGATTATGCTGCCCGCTAGTTCTCCTTTTATTTCCTATTGTACGAAAAGTCCCTGTCATTTTTCCACGCTTCACGATCTTCCACGCTTATTCGGTCCATGGATTTAATTTTTAAAGTTACTTCTTTACGCTCGTTGTACACATTTTGATGGGGTGTTGGTCGAGAAACCGCGTCACGCTTTTTTTTTATAATTGATTTAGAAATTTCGTCTTCATCACCATAGAGCATAAGGTTCAAATTGTTTTTGACTAAGAAAACTAAGAAAAATCGACGATTATCCAAATTTTATACAGTGTGTATATAATGGTCCAACTTGAGCGATAGGACAGTTTTTATCTCGATTAAAAGCCTTAATATTTTTAAATTGCGAATTAAATGTTAAATATAGATGGCTCTTAAGCAAACTTTCAGATGGCGGCGTAAATTAATCAGCTTGCTGTCAAGCCTGCTTTATCGACTTTTTAATCATCCGTGTAGGGCCCGTATAGACTATCAAATATGTTATTGAGCGATTATTTTGTTCCAGTGTTTGCCGAAATGGCGCTGCAAAAGGGGGAAAGGAGAATAAATTCAAAATTTCATACAAAACACAACTTGAATAATTTTACAAATTATCTATGAAATTTCTCATTTTACTATAATTAAATAATTTAAATTTCTTTATGAACTATTACTGACTATATATTAAGCATATTATTTTCTTCTGTCCGTAAAACAAATACGAAAATAGGTTAAATTTTTCATACAACTTTGTATGGGAAATTTTGGCAATTTTTATGTTTCTTTTTTGAGCGACTTAAGAATAAAATTTTATATATTACGCTTAATTACACTTAATATATACTTGATAGGATAGTTTTTATCTCAATTAAAAGTTTTAATATTACTTCGGTCTGAAAGAAGTATTACATTCATGAGCTCAAAGTGAAATTCTTACCCCCACTTTTTTGCATTTCTCGACGTTTTAGGACCTCCTGATTCTAAAACAGCAAAAAAAAATATATGATTGTCTGTCGGCCGGCCAGCGGGCCGGCCGTCACTACCGACGAAATCTAGAAAACCGCTGACGGATTTGAAAATTTTTTTCTAAAAATATAGGTGTACTCAATGGGAAGAGCCGAAAGGACGATGTGTTCGATAACTGTACCGGAAGTGTGTCAAAAAAATCGTCAAGTGTGTCAAAACAAGGAAATTTGCATATTTTTTGCTTGAAAAACGTTCATTTTAAGTGATTACGAGTAGGAACATTGAATTTGGAGAAATCTTGATGGTTGGGATTGGTATGTGAGACCAAAATCTAGATTATTGCATTATAAGTTTGTCAAAAAAAAATATGTGTAAAAAGAAAGATTTTTATTTACTTTTTTACGCAATTTTTTGGAAAAAAAACAAATTAAAATTTTGTTTCAAATGAAATTTTATTATTATTATAGAGAACTAGCAGGACCCGGCGTGCTTTGCTACGCTTATAAATAAAGTTTGTGCACCGACATTTTGTTGACGTAGTAGCAATGATTTCAAAAAGTGGTAATGAGAAATGATAGCGCAATTTTTAATTTTTGTTTTTAAAAACATGAATGAAAAATAATCAGTACTTTAGCTCATCAGTTCGGATATATGAAAAATTGCCGATCAAATAAGTTTTCGAGTAAGCTATAAAAAAATTTAAATGTCTTGTTGAATTAGTAGGTGTGTCATCCTCATCTCTATATAGAACATTATACAGAACAAAAATAGATTAACAAATGTTCACAGTGCTCATGCATTGTATTTGTACCCGACACGAAACACACAAAAACTGTTCTAAAGAAGTTTTTCTGAGAGAAAATGAAAAATGCTGTCAAATTGCAAATTCAAGTGAATTACAATAATTAATTTGATCTTAATTACTCACAAAATCTCACAAAATCTCTCAAAATTTTATGTTTTACACCAAATAGCGTAAAAGTTTTGTTTATTTAACATTATGCCCGCCGCATATTGCCGCTATCTCATAAGAAAGAAAACTCGAGAAAACTCGTAAAGATAACATTCAATTTACATTGTGTCATTTTATTGCAACTTATTTATTTTAATATGGAACGAATTTCAAAATGTCATTTTAATTCTATTTATTTATTCGAGTACCCACAAGTTACACAAAATTTTTGTTTTTCCGTCTGGTGCGTACAGGAATAAATCAGAAGGTTTTCCTAACGCGCCAGCGTTCCTAACATACAGTTGTCCATGTGTGTGAGGAGAACAGATTCTCCAAATCTAGGCCACATACTTGCAGCAACTTTCCTTGTGCTTTGTTGATGGTAATTGCAAAAGCGAGTAGCACTGGAAACTAAACGTTTGAATCTGTTGGGATCATTGAAATATGTGGCCTGTCTGTCGTGGCAACACTACATCTTCCTCTTCGAATTTTTCACTCAAAATTGTAGCTTCAATGACATTGTTCATCATCTTTTTCACCGAAGTTCAAAAAAGTTAAAAAAAGCAATTTCAAAATATGTGACATATTTGGAATTACAATATGTGTCACAACAACACATAAAAACCTTTTAAGACCTAGGTTCTATAACATAATGCTTTTTAAGACGTTGATGGACGCAAATTTTTGTTTTTTATACTCTTCTTAAAGAATGGAAAACTTAATAATAAATCCTTTCACATAATATTGTACGACATAGGGCAATATTTCTTAAAAGGATAGAAGAAATAAAAACAAAATACTTTTGTTTTCAAATTTGCTGGAGCAAAGCTAAAATTAGGTTCCTATATATCCTAGTGCTAGGAGCATATACCAAGATCATGTAACGCATTGTTTACGTCTAGCCCGCATATATAATAGTTATATGGAAGCTTATTTGTTCGAGCAAGCAAAAAGTTCATTCTCTTTAAAAAATTAAAAAATTACCATCAACACCTTAGAAAGCATGTTGTTATGGGACCTTTTCTTAAAAGGTTCTTATGTGTTGTTGTGACACACTTTATAATTCCTACTACCCGCCACATTTTATTTTAAAAAAAAAATAGAGCGTTATCGTCAAAGAATATTCCATAACTAAGACTAAGGGTAATATCGTTGATTGAAAAAAGCACATCCAGCAGCACTCCTAAAATATCACTTTTCCCCTTAATATAAGTGATATCTTACTGCCATTGCCAGTAGTATACGATATCTCACTTTAACTGATTTGCCAATAGCAGATACTAAAGTAGGCCGCTTTGTCACATCCATAGATCCAAAATTTTAAATTTTACATATGTTCCTACAGGCAGGCAGATATTATAAATTCATTGGTATTAATGCATTGTAACTGTTTGCAAATCACTATTGCAAAGGTGTTGCCGGCTAAGGGCCACATTTTTAATTAGTTTGTTTATCATACTTGCTATCCATGTTTGATTATACATAAGCTATGCTTCTTTGTATAGTATTTGAGCAAATTCCATTTCGTAATTTTGAGCTTTTAATCGATGTTATCAACTATCTTTCTTAGTTGAAGAAATATGTATTACATACCATTGCAAACCAATAACATATATGGTGTAGGTAGATGATAAAATTTGTAACATCATTATGTGTTTTATTCAAATACATATAGTTTTGATATACAAATGTAATTGTTTCAGATTATACTTTCATTTTCCAATTTCATTTAATTATGTTCAACAAAAAAATTGATCAAAGGAATCTAACCGTATAAAACGATATTTAAAAAAAAATCAAATTAAATTATTATCAACATTTAGGCAGAAACCCTTGAGATAATTATAATGGCCCTGGGGTTCCATTTAAAAAAAAATTGTCTGTTACCTATGCGCAAGTGTGCACAACAACTTCCCAAAGTTTCATGATGATCGGATGAATGGTGTATTAATGCATAAACGACAAACTCACATACTTTCAATTTTATATATATAGATTATGGCATTATTTTGTCAAAAAAATGTTGTCAAGTGTGTCAAAAGAAAGATTTTTATTTAATTTTTTACCCAGTTTTTTGGAAAAAAATAAAATTAATAATTTGTATGATTTATATGAATTATAATAATTTGTATGAAAATATAATTTGTATGAATTTATTATTATTATAGAGAATTATGGCATTATACGTTTGTCAAAAAAATAATGTCAAGCGTGTCAAAAAATGATTTCATTTATTTTTTTAGCCAATTTTTTGGAAAAAAAATGCAGCTGTTTTTATGACGTAAATGTAATTGCAAATGAAATTGGACATGGAAATTTTTTAATTTGTTATAGTTTTGGAAATTTTTTTGGAATTTTGAAAAAAGTTTGCATTTTTGATTTTGTAATAATTTTTGCAATATTTTTAAAATATTGAAAAAGTTTTAATTTTTGATTTTGTAAGAATTTTTGAAATATTTTTGGAATTTTGAAAAATTTTAAATTTTTGATTTTATTATAATTTTTGGAATTTTAAAAAAAGTTTCAATTTTTGATTTTGTAATAATTTTTGGAATATTTTTAGAATTTTGAAAAAGTTTGATTTTATTATAATTTTTACAACATTTTTGGAATTTTGAAAGAAATATGAATTTGTGATTTTGTAGTATTTTCTCGAATCGCTAACTAAATTGAAGGTTTTTGAATAGTTTGCTGAAAATGTAATTGAAAATGAAATTGGACATGGACATTTTGGAATTTGTTATAGTTTATGAAATATTTTTGGAATTTTGAAAAAGTTTCAATTTTTGATTTTGTAAGAATTTTTGGAATATTTTTAGAATTTTGAAAAATTTTAAATTTTTGATTTTAATATAATTTTTATAATTTTGGAAAAAGTTTCAATTTTTGATATTGTTATAATTTTTGCAATATTCTTAGAGTTTTGGTAAAAAGTTTGAATTTTTGAATTTTTAAGAATTTTTGGAATATTATTAGAATTTAGAAAAAGTTTAAATATTTGATTTTATTCTAATTTTTGGAATATTTTTAGAATTTTGAAAAAAAAAATAGAATTTTTGAATTTTATATATACATTTACATATATTTATATTTTAGAATTTTGAAAAAAGTTTCAATTTTTGATTTTGTTAGAATTTTTTAAAAAATTTTAAATTTTCGATTTTATTATAATTTTTATGATCTTGGAAAAAGTTACAATTTTTGATTTTGTTATAATTTTTGCAATATTTTTAGAATTTTTGAAAAAAGTTTTAATCTGTGATTTTGTAATAATTTTTGAAATATTTTTAGAATTTTGTTTGAAAAAAGTTTGAATTTTTTATTTTACAATATTTTTGGAATTTTGAAAGAAATCTGAATTTCAAATTTTGAAATATTTTCTCGAAACGCTAAATGGAGAGGTTTTTGAGTAGTTTGCTGATTGTATAATCTTTTCACTAAATTATGTTAATATATGATCGGTTATAATTTTCAAACAACGTATTGATGTTTCGTGTTAGTTTTGTAATACATATCTAAACAGAGATAAAAAAAAATGTACTTTAACAAAAAGTTATGTTTGATATACATCGCTGCCCATAATTAAAAACCTTGTCCAAATAAAAGTTTTTTGCCGAAAACTATATATCAAAATCCTTAACCCAGACCGAAGTCTTGATATCTCAGAGCTGTGAGATTTCAGCCCCTCCATATTTTTTCGATTGCGAATTGAACGTTAAATGTGGTTTATAAACCATCTTTTAGATGGCGGCGTAAATTAGTTAAGTCACACAACTTAATCTTGGACTTTTTAAGTGTGTGTGAGCGAATGGCCAAAGAAGTATAACTTCCACCGTCTGGTCCGACGCAGACCCTACTTTTTTTTTGTCTGACCCAGCTAGCTCAGTCGGAAGAGCCTGAGAGTCTCTGTCTCATGGTTTGTTTTTGAGCCCATTTCCCATTTCTTTTCGTGGTTTTTTATGATTCTCTGGACGGATCTAGTCAGCCAAATTTCCTTCTTTCGTCCTGTCTTATAATGGGTAGGGCATTCTGTGCCACTAGTAATATATACTACAGCATTATTCTAAAATGTATACATATTTTCAAGAACTTCGCAACCCACTTGTTTGCCCCACCCAATAACAAACACAATTATTTAAAATATTTGGAAGTACATCTGACACTCCCGGGAAGCCCGCATTAAATTCTTTTTATTTTCTATTCTTTTTGTCCTAACAATGAAAACTAAAAAGAATTAAAACGAACAAATACACGAAATAAACATATTATTAAAAAAATTTGTGCGAACGGATTTTTTTTAGCTATCGTAATAGAATTACGGATTATACGTGTTGTTGTCGGTAGCAGTTTAGAAATTTTTTTAATCTCTGGAGTAGGTTACTCACATAATGGACATGCCGAGTTCACTCGCCCGGCACATGGGGACTGGAGTTATGCAACTAAGTGTGCTGGAGTTTTTTTTTTTGCTTCCTTGTAAGCGATATAACTCGCAAATGGTGCACAAGGATACTGGTGCCATGGAACTTTTTTGTTCTTTCAATGTTTTTCTATAACTTAAAATAAAAAAAAAACAAAAATAATTTGTTTTTTCTACAACTGTCAAAAAAAGATGATGTTTGCGCATTTATGTCAGTTTGCGAAGTGTTACTTTTTTTCATTTAAGGTCAAAATTTATTTCGCGCTCTAGGGTGCGAAATATTTCGCACACTGACACAATCAGGAGTATAGACAAGGGAGGGTGATTTAGAATGAAACTCCAATTAATTCAAATTCGAAAAATTATGGTATATTTTAATTTTATTAAATTATAACAAAAACCAAAAACTTATAATATTCTAATTTTTATTAAAATTAATATTAATGGTACAGTCATTATGTTCCAATATTTAATCCTGGAATTGCAAAGTTAGTTGCTTTTGATGTTGATGGAGCAGAATTGTTAATTTCACAATTTAATATTTTATTTGAAATCAATATTTTATTCTGGATTGAATACTCAATGTACCCTTCGGCCACAGTCGAGGATTTCCATCCTCCGTGGCGTTTCAGACTGCATATATCGGCCCCTGCATTAGCTAGTAAAGTAGCGGACGTTCTCCTAAAGCAATGTCCAGTGGAGTTTCAGGATTTGTCAAATTCAAGTACTTTGATATCAAAGAAGGTACTGCTCCAATCGTATTAATACCCACAACTTGATTAATACATTTATTGTTATGGTATTTAACGAACAAACGTGGATTACTGGCATTTTTTGGCCGAAGACTTAAATATTTTCGATAAAGATTTATATAGTCCAAATCGGAAACTGTAAATGTGCGTTGAATATAATTTTTAGTATCCGGCACTTTGACAATTAAAATAGATCCCTTATCTTCTAGGTCGTCGATAGTCATTTTAACCAATTCGTCACGGCGACATGCACCAGAAATACCCATAATCATAACAATCTAAAATGAACTATGTATTTTAATGATATTTAAAGAAATAAATTATTTTAAATTTTACCTTCATCATTAAGTAATTTTCATCATCTGCTTCAGTCATAAATTTATCTACTTGATCTCTTGTTAGAACTTGAGATTTCTTAGCTTGATATCCAACTGATTTTTTCTTTAAAAATGGAATCAATTTATTAAATTTCCTACTGTCTACATTTTCTTTAACGTTGAGTGTAGCCTTCAGCATGGAATATGTAGACCACAAAGTAGCGGACTTTACTTTTTTAGACTTTTCCTCCAAATATGCCAGTAGAACATTTTCTGAAATTTTTTTAGCTTTCTTCATCTCGCACCCTTCTTTAAATTGACCATATGTCTTCTCATATTGCCGCTTCGATTTTTCTGGTAGAAGATTAGAAATAACAGAGTTAGCCGAATCTTTTATTTCCGGTGGGGTACCAGAAAACTCATCTTCAGTTTCACTAAATTCCATTATTTTTAGGTAACACTTTTTTTACCACAAACGCAGAGCTTATATCAAAATGTCACTATTTAAAACTTTATTGACTTCAAACATTGTTGTTTCCATAACAACGAAATTTAATTTAATGAAAACGCAAATAATATTTCTCATAGGTATTTTGATATAAAAATATGATTCTAATTAATTATAATAAAATGCAAGAGTTGTAGAAAAAATGTTGTGTGCGAAATGACTTTTGACAATTTTTTCGAAAAATTGCGAGAAAATGTCTAAAAACCGATATTTTTCAATTGAATTTAGTTATTTGCAAATAATTGTTTATAACACGATTGACCTTGAATTATCTTCTAGCTGAAACCTCAACGAAAAAAATAAGGTTCAGAACGTTTCATTCGGCTTGATAGTTTTTGCACAATTCCATTTTACACTTAATGCCTTAAAAAAAGTTGTTAACTTTGGGCAGGCCGCAAGGCCTGAGTTTTCATCCGCTCGCAATCTGCTTGACGGGAATTGAACGGGTGTAGTGTCAGCTTTAAATAGCATTTTGTTGCCTATACCCATATTCAATTTTAACAACAATTACAGTGGTTCAAAAAAACTTCAAAAATTCCTTAGTTGCAAAATTTAATTTCTCAACGAATTTTCAACTTAACGAGATGCGTTTTTAATATTTTGCAAAGTGCTTAGAAAACCTCAGATTTTAGAAAATAGATCTCTCTAACATGATTTGGGTCATGATTACACATAAGTAGCTCATTACTTTTTCATTAAATTTATTTGTCATTACAATAATACTCAATTACCCATCGTGTCGCTACGTTCGTTTTACGTATACTATAAAGTACGTTTAATTTTTTCATAGAGTACGTTACTAGCAGGAGTCAGAGTAACCAATCGCGTGTTGGGTAGGCACAAACTAAGCATCTTGTGAGCACAACAGTATCATTTTGGAGGGAAATTCTCAGTTCCTGTCGATATATGGCATACAAAATCAATGTCACAATCGCGGTTTCAAAAACAAAATGGGCCATAACTCGGTTCAAATCATGTTAGAGAGGTTTCTTTTTAAATCTTCGGTTTTCTAAGGAATTTGCAAATTTTAAAACCGCATCTCGTTAAGTGAAAAATTCGCTGAGAAATTTAATTTTGCAACTAAGGCATTTTCGCGGTTTTTTCAAACCACTGTAATTGTTGTTAATATTGAATATGGGTATAGGCAACAAAATTGTTATTTAAAGCTGACACTACACCCTTTCGATTCCTGTCAAGCAGAATGCGATCGGATGAAAACTCAGACCTTGTGGCCTGCCAAAAGTTATAACAACTTTTTTTGAGGAATTAATTGCAAAATTGCCGAATTGCAGAATGAAACGTTCTGAATTTTATTTTTTTCGTTGAGGTTTCAGCTACAAGATATAAGGGTCAATTACGTTATAAACAATTATTTGCAAATAACTAAATTCAACTGAAAAATATCGATTTTTAGACATTTTCTCGCAATTTTTCGCAAAAATTTGCAACAAAACAAATCATTTTTTTTTTTTTATTTTAAGTTATAGAAAAACATTTAAGGAACAAAAAAGTTCCATGACATCAGTATCCTAAAGTGCACCATTTACGAGTTATATCGCTTACAAGGAAGCAAAAAAAATTTCCAGCACACTTAGTTGAATAACTCCAGTCCCCAGGTGCCGGACGAGTGGACTCGGCATGTCCATTATGTGAGTAACCTACTCCAGAGATTAAAAAAATGTCTGACCTGTTACCGACAACAACACGTAAACCATATCTTTTTCCGTTATTCTATGGAAAGTTAAATTTATCAAAAAAATGGTTTCGGTTTAACTTACTGAATTTATTTTTGGTTTAATTTAGATTAAATGGTTTATTTACTTTTACACAGAAAACAAAATAAATATAATTCATTATTGCCAATAGTTGAACACAATTGGTGTAATTTTTATTTTTTGTGGATTATAAATTGTATTTTAGTGCAAGAATATATTGTTTATAGTGATGTAAATAATGACAAAACCAATAAAAACAAAGAACTGGCTCAAAGTTCGGATAGGGCTCTATTCTGACGTTTGTAAGCAACTTATGAGGGAGAAGTACACTTTATATACAAATCATAATCCGGATAAGGGACAAAGGAATTAAGGGAGGTATGGATGGTAAGGTTGTTCAGCATCAATCCATCAAAAGTTGAATTAATTCTCTTCACTAAAAAACAAAGAATCTTAATTTGACCATTTGGCCAATGCTCAACGGAGTCAAAATGAGAGTCACATACAAGACGAATATATTAGGTGTCATTCAGAACATCAAATTCAGTTGTAAACCTAACATTCCGGAAAAATTAAAAAAAATTTCATAGCGTTTTACTTGTGCCGAAATGCCATTGGACGAAAGAATAATCCGACCAACCTCGCTGAACTAATAGCCCCTAGTATAGCTGTTAGGAGCGCGGAGTCAAGTGTACCGATATGTGAACCAGCATGTACTATAGAAAAATCTTCAATTCTGATCAACAGGAATATTTTTATGCATCGCATGTCGAAACCGTTTTAGCGGCTGCACAACTGCTATTCCTTCTAGAGAGATAGTAGGATCCTAGGTAATTAGATAATAGGTAATGATTTGCATCATTCTCAAAACACTGACAACAAACTAGTTAAATTGTTTGATATATTATATTAAGCAACGATTATTGATATACTTTCGTTAGGATCAGGAACAATTCATTAATTTGTTCAATGAGCCAAAGAAAGAAGCCTAAAACCATCAAAACAAGAAGTTCATCATTTTTTTCACAATGTGTCTTGTAAACAATTTAACAAATCTAAGTTTAGTCACCTTTCAATTAAAAAGTGATTTGTAAATTTGTCAGTAAGCCATTTTGAGTATCTAATCTCTCTTTTTACCACAGAGTCGAGTACCAAGTTAAATTACTTCTACAATAACTTCTTCTCTAACTGTCATCAAACGTGAGTGGGATTAAATTTTTAGAATTTTTAAGTTCGTACTTTTAAGAAGCTCGCCAAGGTCTGTCTGTTCCCGTTACTCAAAAAATCTACCATTTTGATAAGACCAAGTTTCCACCAACAGGAATCTAAAATAAGTACTAAAACGGTAACAGTGTCCACACTGCACTCCATGCCAAACGTTACTTTGACAAATACTATATAATATTATTACAATTCAGCTCAAAAGCTCGTCAAAGAACAAGTCAAAAAAATAAAATTTGTTTGATTATTAATCCAACATTTCCCAATTCTTACATTCGATTAAAGATATCTAATGTAATTTTTAGATCATTTATCTAATATAATTAAACAATTATTCAATTTATTTAACTATGAAAAGCTAAAAAAACATATCTAGAAACGTTATCTAGTATAATTTTATACCAATTTAATTGAATTAAAACGAATGGGTTACGCCATGTAGTTATTTCCAAAATAATACAAGACAAAAATATCATTGGGTTAAATTTAAATTAATGATCGAATATATGAATTGGATGATCACAATGACATCTGTTTGGTTAGCGGACTATATTGTCAATTAATTGAATAATTTGAACAAATTTTATTATTTTGTAATTTAATTTTTATGTTTTGTTGACAAATAATGAATTGACATAAGCGCTTTTTTTAATTTTTTTGGTCCCGCATAAATTGATAATTTCAGGTATTAACATATTTTATATGTATATTGTTCGAGTTATAGAATAATAAAGTATGATGTTAACTCTGTTGGAGAGTTTTTTTGATATTTAAATTATTGATTTGGAAACAAGTTTATCAATATTTCAATCAATATTCTAACAAACATAAATCATAATAAAATATCACCAATTAAAATAACAAAATCCGTGGAAACCCTTAACAAACAATTCTAACCACAAAAATATGTTCAAAATTTATTTAATTTCAATTTATCATAAATAATTTATTGCACGAAAGTGATTCATGAGATTGTTCTAACTAAAACAAAACCGAAACAACTAAAAAGCGTATCCACCTGTCCAATCAGGACATAAAAACATAACCATAATAAAAAACACATATTTGGGATACTATATGAGAAACCCTAATTAATTCGGACAACATTCAACAGAAAAATCATAAATGTTTTTCTTTAAACGTACAATTTTAATGGGAAAACCACAAAAAATTAATTTAGAATTTGAATGTCAATAAGTTTTTGGTAAAAAGAAATCAAAATTATTGTAGGAAAATATTGAAAAATTATATTGTCAAAGCTATAAATAAATAATTATCTATCATAAAAATTATTCGGGTGCGGTTTTGGTGAAGGGTTGATTTGATTTCAATTAATTTCCTTATATAAATCTAATCGTAATACAAAATCAATTAAATGCAAATTTCATTTCATGTTATGGGAAAAATTAAATAAAGTAGAATAATATAAAATTAATAAACTAATTGACAATTGATTTACTTTGCTTACGAGGAGGAAGTGGGGTTTAATTTTAAAAGAGTTGTGAAAGTTAAAATTATATACATTTGTAGTCATTTAAATCTTGATAAAAGTTGATGAAGCAAACTGTAAATTCAAGCCAATATGGTGCAGAATAAAAAGTAAATAAATATACTCTGTTTGTTTGATGGTCTACAGAAAAAACAAATGGTTCAAATCCTGGTCAGATCAACAAGCTTTTCTTGAAAATCTTCAATAACCCACCACGTCCCGGTTTGCAAATAAGTTCGTAAACAAGGAACATACCAAAACTATCCATACAAATTCGGCGAGCATTTTAAAAAGAATGTGTGAATTGTGTAACAAACAAGAGAGAAACAAGCCATAAATAATATTAAAACGAATCATACGAATTTTATAAGGAAAAAAAACAAACTGAAAAATCAGAAGATCTCTATAAAACAACTGTTACAAATAAATCATTGGTTAAGCTGAAATTTTTTATTTTTTATTGGAGGGTAGCTAAACTAATTTGTTAGCTAGTTCGAGTAGCACTGCAACCTAAAGATCTATTGTGATTAACTCTGATGTTGTTATACTGTAGATGACGTTGATGTTACTGTAACATGTGCAATGTGGTCGAAGCCGGGCCGCTTAACATAGTTAATTAGCTCGATTGAACTAATGTTTTCTGGCATAGCAAGTATTAATCTACCTTGACATAGCTTGATATATATGCGCCATTCAAATTCAGAGCAGTTGCAGATAATGTGTTTCATGGTTTCTGCCTCCTAGTCACTCATCAATCTACAGTTTTTGTGGCGCCCTTTCGGCTAGCGAGTCTGCTACTATATTGCCGTGTACTCTTGTGTGACCAGGTACCCACAAAAGTATATCGAAACCAACCAATGTGTAATTTTTTGTAGATTTATAGTAGCATTCACATTCCAGCTTGAAATTAAAGTGCGTCTATTGTATATATCATGTGTTACTGTATTCTCTTTCGGCACACAGCATTGCACAACCGCTGCCAAAGATTTCGGCATGAAGTACTGATGCAGAGATACCCTGCCTTTTGTAATGTATCTACACATCATCCCTTAACTCCTACAAAATCTTACAATGACCGCACATAAAATAAACAACAAATTTCCATTATATTCTAAAGTAAACAAACCGCAAAATCATTTTCACACGATAACAAAAAACATATGTGAAAATAAACATAATTTATTTTAAACCGAAAGAAAGTTTACGAAACTCATATTTCATAAAAACTATTAAATGAAATATGATTACGGTGCATAAGTAAATAATATAATTTTCATTTATTTTTATGATGTAATAAATTTAAACTAAAACTGAATATGTCGGTCAATTAAAATTACAAAGAAAATATAAAAATTATGTGACACATTTTTAACATTATGAAACAATTAATTTTAAGAATATTTTTGCTAAATGTGTAATTTTTAGTAATATCGATTTTGTATAAATAGAAGAAATTATCGATAATAAAATTCAGATTTATATATTTGTCTAACTATAAACAAGTGTTTTTATTCATATATATAAGTCTGACGAAGTCCATTTTGCCTAGCATAAGTGACTTCTAACAATTGGAGTATAACAGCCATTTGATTTGAGCAAAGTGTTGTTATATAAAAATTGGACGGTTCTGACTAACGGACTCTTGGACTGAATATAAATTCTCCTCACTAAAAAGATAAATTATTTAGTGCAACTTTTAAATGGAACTTACGCATAATTTTGAAGTGGATTACAAACGTTATATGGCGACCTATGCCAAATCGAACGAGAAGGAACTTTTTAAGCTCATCAAGAGGCAACCGATTTCAATTGAAGAGTATAAACTGAGGAAACCTGTTGTAATTGAAAAACAAAAAACAAGCTTTATTTCCAACAAGCCAAAACGAGGAGGTCAGCTGGCGAAATTAAACGAAGAAATTGCCAGTTTGCATCGATTGATAGTGATTTCGAGTGAAGAGCAAAAAATTATATTTTTAAAGAAAGCCGCTGAACTGAAGATAGAGAAAAATAAAATAATAAAGAAAAAGAAGGAAATTAAGAAGTCAGCAAAATTAAACTAAAATAAAATTTTACATTAAATATTAATTTCAAACACTAGTTAAGAATAATTTTAAATACTTTATGTTCCTAAAAAATTTTTTATTTTTATTTTAATTAAACTAAATTACAATTTTAAATATTTAACGTTACGATTTAATCTCTAAAAATTTTTAATTAAATAAAAATAATATAGCTAATAACAATTATTAAATGGGAAATTCCGCGAGAAAACCAGACCGTACTGAGGAGGTCTTTATATCTAATGGAGCTGGTTCCGCAACCAACATTCAATCGGGCGTTAGCGAAATAAATAAATACGAAATTATAGTAATCGTAATAATCGTTGTATTAGCCATACTATTTTTACTCTATAAGATAAAAACTAGTATTAAGAAAAATGTTAGAACAGAGATCATAAGGAATACAGTTTAAATAAACAAAAAAAAAATTTCTATTAATAAAAAAATATATATTTTAAAAATAAATTTTACGTTGTTTTAAATTTTCTTCTGATATAAAATATTTTGATAATGTGGTTTTGATAGTTCACCTTTATAATTTGTTTTGATAGTTCACTTTGATATATGGAATTAGTAAAAAGGGGTAACGAAATAATAAAAGAGTTGCAAAGAACACTCACGAATCTAAAAAAGAATCCAAACAGGGAATTCTCGCATGAACACATATTAAACTGTTCTACTCAATTAAAAAATTTAAGGACAGAGTTTAGAACCCTATTCACACAGCTAAATTTAGATACAGATGATGAGATAACCAATAAATTGAAGAGTAGATTCACGGAAGTTTACGAAGAACTCAAAGAAAAACTAAAAAACTATTCTGAAAATCTTTTAGAAATTTCTCTACAGAGTGATAACTTGGACAACATGTCTTTCGATATAGAAAAAACATTGAAAATTGTGCCAATTTTCGATGGCAAATCTAATGAATTGCCAATATTTCTGAACCTGATACAACACTTTAGTGACACACTAAATAATAATCAGGAAAAAGAAAAATTGATAAAATTCATCTTAGATACTAGGTTGACAGCAAACGCCAAGACCAAACTTATAGCTGCTAAAACACCGAAGACAATCCAAGAACTAAAAGAACTATTCAATAAAATTTTCAAGAAACGATCCACATCTCTGAATTTACAAACTCAGATAGCTCAATCAAGGCAAGGTAATCAGTCAGCCGAAAGTTTTGGAAATAAAATAGAGCAATTAATTACGGAACTGAATTCACTGCAGGTATCAGAGCAGGGTGAAGCACACACCGATATTATAACCAAATTAAATGAGCAAGCGGGTCTCAATGCTTATAAAATCGGGTTAAATGAACCGCTAAAGAATACGGTATATGCTGCAAGGTTAGGCTCATTACAGGAAACGATCCAATACGCTTCAGAAGTAGAAGAGCAAACTAAAACCGCGCACATGCTACATTTCAATTCGCGACGTTTTAGGGATGATTTTAGAAATCAGATGGGTAGAAATTTTAGGTCAGGAAATGCGAACTATCAAAACAACAAAAATTTTAATGGTTACAATAACCAAAATAATAGAAATTTTAATAATTATAATAATCAAAATAAATATTTTAATAATAATAATTTTAATAAAAATGGGTATAGAAATAGAAATATTGCTCAAAATAATCATAGAAATTTTAATAAAAAGAATTTCCAACAGAATGGAAACTATAACCAATTTAATAATAATAATAATAATAATGTTAGAAGAAATAGTAATAGAGTTAATATAACTCAGGCGGAAAACTGGGAAGGAGTCTCCGAAGTCCAGTTAACGGACGACTCCATGATTGTAAAATCCCAATGAAAATATTTAAGCTAAATCTTAGTACAAATTCTAATTACATAAAAATTCGCACGAATATAACGCAAGGATATAAAAATTTTTTAATTGATACCGGAGCAGATATTTCTCTGCTCAAAGTAAATAAAGTAACAGAGCATATAAATATTAATGATGAAAGATGTAAGATTACGGGCGTTACTAGCAATGAAACTTATTCACTAGGAACAGTGAATGCGATTTTGAATATTAATAATAATAATGTGGAGCAGGAATTCCACTTAATTAACGAAGAATTTCCAATAGTGACGGATGGCATATTAGGCAGAGATTTTCTGCATAGAAATTGTTGCAAAATTGATTATGAAACATATACAATCTCAATATATATTAATGAAGCAGAAGTCGTATTACCAATGAATACACGACTACCAGATGAGAGCGGATTTATCGTACCAGCAAGGTGTGAAGTTATTAAAGCAGTCAATATAGATTTAAAAGAGGACAGCGTTATACTCAATCAGGAAATACAAGAAGGAGTATTTATAGCGAATGTCATAGTACCAGCGAAAGGCACTGCAAACGTCAAAATTTTAAACACAAAAGAACATGACGTCATAATAAAAGATATAGCCGCAAAGATAGTACCAATTACAAACTATCATGTATTACGAATGGATAAAATCAAGAGTAGTATGACATTAGAGCAAAGATTTGAAAAGATTTCAGATGAGTTAAATTTAGAAGAATTGGATAACGAAGCAAAACAATCAATTTTAGAAATTTGTAAGCAATACGCTGACATTTTTTACGTTTCGGATGAAAAGTTATCAACAAACAACTTCTATAAACAAAAAATTCCAGTGGTGGACAATAGTCCAGTATATATTAAGAATTATAGGCTACCGCAAGCGCATTTAGAAGAAATTGATAAGCAAGTAAACAAGCTTATTAGAGAAGACGTGATAGAGGTATCACGTAGCAACTACAATTCACCTTTACTAATAGTGCCGAAGAAGAGTGCAAACGATCAAGCAAGCTACAGGTTAGTGGTCGACTTTAGACAACTAAATAAGAAGATCATGGATGATAAGTTCCCGCTAACAAGATTGGATGACATCCTTGACAATCTGGGCAGAGCTAAATATTTTTCGACACTAGATTTAACGAGTTCATTCCATCAAATAGAACTTGAGAAAGAATCACGACACTTAACATCATTTTCGACAAATAAAGGTCAATTCCAATTTAAACGATTACCATTTGGTTTAAAAATTTCAACGAACAGTTTTCAACGTATGCTAACGATTGCACTAGCAGGTCTAGAGGCTGAGGCGTTCTTATATGTTGATGACATTATTATATTTGGATGTAGTTTGAAACATCACAACATGAACTTAATCAAAACATTCGAAAGACTAAGGGAATATAATCTAAAATTAAACGCAAAGAAATGTAATTTCCTTAAAACTGAAGTAACATATTTGGGACATCTTATAACTAACGAGGGAATAAAAACGGACCCAAAGAAGTATGAAGTGATTAAAAATTATCCAACACCGATTAGTGCAGATGAAACAAAGAGATTTACAGCATTCTGTAATTACTACAGAAGATTCATTCCCAACTTCGCGGAAATAGCCAAACCACTGAATAACCTAACGAAGAAAAATGCAACATTCGATTGGACAGATGAATGCAATAAAGCATTCAAAATGCTCAAAGAAAAATTGATCAACCCACCTATATTAAAATATCCAGATTTTAATGAAACATTCGTAATAACAACCGACGCTTCGAATTACGCTCTAGGAGCAGTACTCTCACAGGGTGAGATTGGAAAGGATCTACCTATTTCATACGCGAGTAGATCACTGAACAAACATGAGATTAATAAACCGGTCATTGAGAAAGAATTGCTTGCTATACATTGGGCAATCAATTTTTTCAGACCATATGTCTACGCTAGAAAATTTAAAGTAGTCACGGATCACAGACCTTTGATCAGTCTGTTTACACACAAGAATCCATCATCGAAATTAACTAGAATAAGGTTAGATCTGTCAGACTATGATTTCGAAATTATATATAAACAAGGAAAAAGCAACACTAATGCTGATGCATTATCGAGGATAAAAATTGATTCTGAAACATTAAAAGCCATGATACCTACAACGGTAAATATCGTCACGAGAGCAATGAAGAAGAAAGAGGAAACAAAAGACGTCGAGATAAATAACAACGCAGAGATGGATAAGGGTGGCCAACTTTATGCATGGAACTGCACCTCGATATCTGAAGTGAAGAATCTAAAGAATTTAAAATTTATTATATATGAAAGTTTGCAGAATGATAATAATAATGATGAATTTAAGACATACAGCGATAATCCACTTAAGAACTTAGGTTCTATGAAGGAGAAACTGGGATGTAAATCAAAATATAAAGCGCATAAAGATAATAATAATTATATATCAATTAATGATAAAGAAGTTTTAGTACAATACAGTGATAATCCACGTATGAATTTAGATTCTATGTTGGAGAAGCTGATATTTAGCATGCATGCAGAGAATATAGAAAAATTAGCGCTCAAGAGTAATGATGTAGTATTTACTCATATCGATATGAATGAATTTAAAAGAAAATTTACCGAACTGCAGTCGGATTTAAATAAAATAAATAAGCAAACGAAGTTAAAAATTATAATATATGACGCGCCGTTAAGAATTGAAAACAAAGATAAAATGCTCGAAATAATAAAAGAATTCCATGACACCAAACATTATGGTGGTCATGCTGGTATTAGAAGAACAATAGCTAAAATAAAGCAACGTTATATTTTCAAAAATTTAAATAAACTGGTTAAAAATTATATAAGTAGATGCGAATTATGTACTAAGAATAAGCAAATTAGACATGTAAAAGAAAAATTAACCTTAACTGAGACTCCAAAGACTAGTTTTGAGATCATTTCAATGGACACAGTAGGTCCATTAAGGCTAACAAACACGAACAGGTACATACTAACCATTCAGTGTGAATTAACTAAATTTGTAGAAGCTATCCCCTTAGAGAATAAAGAAGCGAGAACAATAGCGAAAGCCTTAGTAGAGAAGTTCATTCTGAAATATGGTAATTTCAAAATTTTAAAAACAGACATGGGCACTGAATTTGTGAATGAGATTATGAAACACGTATGTTCATTCTTTTCAATCTCGCACGTAACTTCAACACCTTATCACCACGAAACCCTTGGTTCCATTGAAAGGAATCATAGAGTTTTGAACGAATACTTACTTGCATTCACAAACGACTATAACTGGGAAGAATGGATCCCCTACTTTGTATTTTGTTACAATATAACTCCTCATACGGATACAAACCATTCTCCTTTTGAGCTAATTTTCGGTAGATTAGCTACATTACCAACTGACGAAAAATTTACAACTAGTGCACCAGTATACAATCTTGACGACTATGTTCAAGAATTAAGATATCGCTTACAGCAAGCACACGCTAAAGCAAATGAACTCCTACACCTAGCAAAGATCAAACGTAAAGAATCTTACGATCTAAACGCAAATCCCATAGAGTTGAAAATTGGAGAATTAGTCTGGTTAAAAGCTGGTGATCGAAAGAAACTCGATGCACCCTATTCAGGACCCTATGAGGTCATAGATATTAAGGAAACAAATGTAGAGATTAATTATAATTAAGAAAATACACAAAAATAGATTAAAGAAATATAAACCCATTGAGGATTGAAAATAATAATAATCGACATTTATTATAAACAATGAAAATTAGAGTCGATTTAAGATATATTAAATTAAAAATATTAAAGTAAATCAACAAAATTTTTTACTTTTTTTTTTCTATTAAAAGCAAAAAATTTTTTTTTAAGGAATAAGGGTGTAATGTATCTACACATCATCCCTTAACTCCTACAAAATCTTACAATGACCGCACATAAAATAAACAACAAATTTCCATTATATTCTAAAGTAAACAAACCGCAAAATCATTTTCACACGATAACAAAAAACATATGTGAAAATAAACATAATTTATTTTAAACCGAAAGAAAGTTTACGAAACTCATATTTCATAAAAACTATTAAATGAAATATGATTACGGTGCATAAGTAAATAATATAATTTTCATTTATTTTTATGATGTAATAAATTTAAACTAAAACTGAATATGTCGGTCAATTAAAATTACAAAGAAAATATAAAAATTATGTGACACATTTTTAACATTATGAAACAATTAATTTTAAGAATATTTTTGCTAAATGTGTAATTTTTAGTAATATCGATTTTGTATAAATAGAAGAAATTATCGATAATAAAATTCAGATTTATATATTTGTCTAACTATAAACAAGTGTTTTTATTCATATATATAAGTCTGACGAAGTCCATTTTGCCTAGCATAAGTGACTTCTAACAATTGGAGTATAACAGCCATTTGATTTGAGCAAAGTGTTGTTATATAAAAATTGGACGGTTCTGACTAACGGACTCTTGGACTGAATATAAATTCTCCTCACTAAAAAGATAAATTATTTAGTGCAACTTTTAAATGGAACTTACGCATAATTTTGAAGTGGATTACAAACGTTATACTTTGGTAGCTATATAAACATGTTATTTGTTTATATAGGTATTGGAGCAGAGACTCGCCTTTTGTGTTGGGGTTGCTACTACCCCACACAATGTGATGAGCATTGACATCACATGCTATTGTTAGGTTGGGTTAGGTTTTGTAAGTGTAAATAAATTGTTTTATCAGATATAATTGTATTAGTTTTTCATTATTGCCGTTCTTTTGTATATATGAAAATAATAAGAAAAACAATTTTCCTTTAGTATTGTTGGTTCACGAAAAAAATAAAACTAAATTTGTTCTTTTATTTGCTTGAATTTGAAAATTGTGATTCGAACAAGACAAGCTGATAACTCCAAATGCATTAAAAAGTTGGCTTACCATTGTGTTGATGATGCATTAAAGATTATAAATGGTTGTGGATAATTTGGAATGTCAAGCATTTCAGTTTCAATGTTGTTTTATCAGCAACATTGTAAGAAAAAGATGATGATGCAAAGTTAATTCATCTATGAATAGCTTGGTTAAATATGGAAATGAAATGAAAAGTTACAGGATTTTTAATATATATTCCAAGAATTTGGTGATAAATTTTCATCAACCGTGTCGCTTTAGATGAACAAGATGTTTAATTGATTGAACAAAAGAGATATGAAGAAGTGGATCATTGATCAACATAGATTAATGTAAGTTTTGTTTAATTTGTTTTATATAATTTTTTGGTTGTGAATTTTTTTGTTGCTATTTTATTTTCTTTAGTTAAATTTTACTATCGTTGTGAATAGAGTTTTTTTCTGAAATTATTTGTGATATATAAGAGACTAGAAAACTCGGTGAACTTCGTACCACCTACAATTTATTTGTAGATAACTTTTTATCAGCAATTGTCAATCGACATTCTACCTCCAATTCATCGAAATTAATAATAGTGGCTACATGGTTTGGTTTGAATTTTATTTGGCTATTAAACGAAACTATTATTTATTAATAACAACATTTATTATTTAACAGGAATAACATATTTTTTTAATATTATCTTAATGCGGTATGATGAACAATATTTTTTGCTAGTCCCTGAGCGGAATACACGAACAAACTTGAAGGTTTTCCAAACTCCAAGCACGCAACATATAATTGACTATGCGAAAAGCACGTCGAGTTTCTAGATCCAACTCACAAATTCACATTGTCTGACTTTGTTACTTGTTAATAGTCATTACGAATGCCAATCGAATTGGAAATTAATCAAATTATACAAACGTTTAAATGGGATGGGTGGGACTAAAGGGATCATTGGCAAAACAACAAGTAAAATAGCAATTTCACCTTGAATCTTACCGTTTAAAATGGTATTGAAATTTCTAAGCACAATAATTGGTGAACCAATAATCTTCAATCGAAAATTATGTGGTAGCGTTCCAGTTAAATCCAATGAATGAATTCAAGAATTCAACAGGATAGATGAACATTCCTCAGGATTTTCAACAGAGTCAATCGATTTGAATGATATTTCATTGCCAGGCGATAACTGTTGTAACAATAACTGTTGTATTTTAAATTTAATTGCGTCGACATCTATAGTTTTTGCTGTCCAAATAGCTCGCTCACGTAGTCACGCATGATTAGTGTAATTAGCTTGTAAATTTGGAAATATATTCTTTCAAAAATGCAAAACTTTTACAAACCATGCTGCAATATATTAGCATATTTACCAAGTTTCGACAAAATCCATTATCAGAAACTGGTGTATAATTGAAGTTTCAAATAAACAGATCCTCAAGAGGCTCCTCACGAGTTATTCAAATATCACCAAAAAACTAATCAGGTTTTTGTACTTCTAATCTCCATTCAATTCGATTATCAGGTATAAATGTTAAAGATCTTTAAATAAAACAGGTGTTCTGGGGACTCCCATACCCTCAAACTCTTTGTCCTATGTACCCAAAAGCTTATAAAATCGTTTTTAAATTTTTTGTATTAACTTACATCAACGTTTCATGAAAATCGTTTTGTAACTGTAGGCTATAGTAGGGATAAACCCTTTAAAAAAATTTAAAAAAAAAACTTTTTAACCGGAAGTGACAAATCTAAAGTGGGTACGCAGAAATATCGTAAACAGTACTTTAACCTTATATATCAAGTATCAATAAGATTGAAAGCCAGGATTAGAAGTTATTGAAATTTTAAACCTACAAGTGTTCCGGAGACCCTCCTACATTTTGTCCAAATTTATCTAATTGTAAATATGAACCATTTCTTAGATCAACCTTATTGCACACACACTTTTTCATAAGAATCAATCAAGCCGTTTAGGAGGAGTTCAGTCACATACAACCGAACATAGGAAATATATATAGAAAGATTCCCAATTCCCATTCACCAGCCAGAATGCCTAGTGTTGTTTTTATAAAAGTCCATTCTCTACAGAGCACTTCTACTTACTATAACAAAAACTTACTCACCCAGTAGGATACATTTCTTGTGATCAAGTAACAGTCGTAACCGTCCTGGTAGTTATTCCTACTTCTATTAAATCCTGATCGATGCGCGTTCCTTGATATCATCGATTTCCAGAATCATTTCATCCAAAGGAAACAACAAAGACAGCTCGCGTGATCGAATTTTGATTTCAGTTTCATTTAGGTAAAGTTTCGTAGCATTTTCAACCATTTTTACAAACCGAATGACATTTCATTAAACATTCGCACCCGCATATATATCAAAAATATTACGACAGCGCGTGGAAAGAAAATGAAACAAAACCAACCATTGAACTGTGTGTTGAGTGGCCTAGTGGTAGCACGCTGGACTTCGAACTCGGAGGAACCGGGTTCGAATCACCCACCATCTAGGTCAAAAGCAAAAGCTTTTAAGCAAAAACATTAACAACCATCAACACACTGGTTATCCAATTAACCGATTGAGAAGAATATGTTTTTTTTTTAATAAAACGTGTTGTGTAATAGGTATTACAAAATATGTCACAACCACACAAAGATATATTTTAAAACCTAGGTCCCACAACACCATGCGTTCTGAGGTGATGGTGGACCCTTTTTTTAAATGTTTGTAGATTGAAGGAACTCGAGACTATTGATTCAGACAAAGGATTCTATTTGAACGATGTTCTCACAAAGAAGTCCTCTTGCATTTTATGGTTGTGGATGTTAGCAGGTTGGCAGACACCGACTTAGAATTACTCCTTGCAGAAGCAGTTCTGGATGGTTCTTCACTTGCGACCGAAAGCTCCAGAGTAGTGCAACCAGTGGCCTACGCATTCTCGGTAGAACTGGGTACTACTTATTCCGGTGTCGCAGTACTAGACCAGCTTGCCTTGGTGAACCTTACGATTCTTGCATGAAACGCACCGAACATCCAGTTTAGGATCAATTAGTAACTTTTAAGTTGTTTTTTTGGGTGCTGGGTCAGGAATGAACACCAGCATCATGAGGTCCGTCTCAATAGTGTGCTTCGTGAGGGTCCATGATCTCAAACTAATAACGGCATTTTGGGCATTTTGGGCATTTAGAAGCTTATCTGTTTATTCTTTGGCACAGTCTTAGATTATTCTATGGCACATCAACTTGGCTAGTGCTATCTCGCTGCTAATGCCAGTGGTATGTGACATCTCACCTTAACTCGTATCAAAAGCAGGTACTGGAGTAAGCGGGGTTGTCACACCCGTAGATAAAAAAATTACATATTAACAAAACCTTGGTGATGGTTAAAATACATGCATTAGGTTATTTCTTGTGTTTCAAAATTTCTTGGTTTTAAAATCGATCGTCAAATCTCAAGACCTTTATGCTAGTCCAGGGTGGAAGTGGATTAAAATGCTTGACCAATTGGTGAACATTTACAGCTCACCTGCGCACCTCATTTTACAATGCTAGGTAGTGGCAGGATATTGGCCGCCTAGTTAGGGCAAAGACTACCTTCTGATACCAGTTGTCGGTGAAAGACCCAAGCAAGCTATGAATCAAATGAACTCTTTGCTGGACAGACATCTTCGTTGGCAGAAGGAATGAAAACGGAAGCCACTCGTACCCAAGCATAGGTTTGCGAGGCTTTGAAATACGGCCAAGCACTGGCCCGTTTTATTTAAAATTTTTAACGCCTATTTAACAACTCAAAAGCGACTTTTTCCGGTAACTCGCTTTTGAAGGTGCTATGTAGAGGTTATTTTTCTAATGAAAATAAGTGATTCTAAATTCTTAATAATAGAATATGTAGGTTTTAAAGAATAGTTTAATTTCGACTCGGGTCCTTTGGATGGCCATGAATGGTAAACATTACTGGGCTATTGTTGTTGGGTCATTACTGGAACCATGCTCCGGTTGACCTTCGGTTTATGGAAAATTGCCAATCTAGTTTACTTTATATGAGCAAACAATGGCCCATTGATGGTTCACATTAATTGGCTATTGTTATTGGGCCAGTACTGGAACCAAGAATTAGCCGATCTATGTCATTTGCTTAAAATTCACTAGAATAATATCCATTTTAGAAATATTTATTTCAAAAATTTTCACTTATAGTTTGGTTATCACTTCTAGGCTAAAAGACTATGGATAATATTGATGAGGTTGGAATAAGTTGTAAATTTTTTTTAATTTGCATATGATAATATTTTATATTTTTTTAATGGCCCAGTCATGCTTGTCAGTACTCGACCATTACTGCAATACTGATCATCATTATTGGTTCGCTACTGGGCCAACTGTACAACTTGGTATGGGTCATTGCTGCTTTTTAACTCTGGCCTATGAATGGCAGCCGAAGTCAGTCCGAAGTTATCATCCAGTCAAATTATCTTAATGGCCCAGTTATGGTTGCTAGTACTCTGTCATTGCTGCCTTGTATGGGTGTTAATAAAGGAGAGGGAAATATACAAATAAATGGAAATGGGGATTAAACAATCCTCAAATCATAGTAAGTTCTGCTTTGATTATGAAGGTGTTCGTTCAAATTCAGTAGCAAGGTCCACATTTTTCATATATTTTAAATACACTGTGTTAGAAGCAAAAGTCAACAACGTTATATATAAAAGGAGTGAAAGTATGAAAACAAATTCTCTCAGAGATTTATATTATGATTAGGAAATTTTTAATATAATTAGGAAATTAAATTTGCCTTTCACGATTTTCAACTAACTATTTAGAGAATAGACAAATAGTACAGATTTGAGATTATATTAAGAACCTTTAGAAATATTCCTGAATGAAGCGAGGGTGTTTTCAATCTAGAGCATCATTTCAGAGTAACCAGGTTTTGTTTTGTTTGATTTTGTTTTGTTTTTAAGAAGGTCATTTCTAATGAACTATGGTATGGAAAGGTCATTTTTAATGAACTGGTATGTAGACTGACCATTATGCTGCTGCCGACCACTATATGCCTCAACATTGTAATTATACCAATTAATTCAGTTTTATTGGTAAGACTTTCTTTCAAGGCTAACTGTGGTGGATTATTTTCAAATAATTCTGGATGACTTGTATGGCCTGACCGAAAACCTACGCCTTCTGATGTTTTCAAAGTTTAATCGATTTCTAGTTTAAATGGTTTCATCTCATAAATTTGTACTACACATTTAAAATATAATTGACTAATTAAGACAAGTTTCTTTACAAAAAATAATTTTCTTTTATCTAAATTTGAAGTTCAAATCACAGATAACTTTTCAATTTTTGTTTTCTGTTTCATTTCGTGTAAATTACATTCAAATATGTGTTCCGTCCTGTTTAAGTTCACATTAAAGAAGAACAACATGCTTGCTACTTATATGTGTCTTTAATTTAATTTTATCTCGATTAGAGATATAAAAAGTTTCATTTTATTGTTGTTTTTATTCGTGAAGTCACACCAATTTAAATTCATGTAAATTATTTTGTACATATTCAAATATAGTAGCAACAAAAAAACTAATGTTGAAAAATATATCTACATAACCCGTGTAGTCCCAATAATTCAGTTTTCGATCAGTTGGAGTAAAGAATGTTTAAGCAATTGAACCACTTTTGGGTTTCGATTCGACCTCCAAATGCGTAATGGGTTGATCGACCAAAAATTTTATAAATAAAAAGTAAATAACATTTTCTTTAATATTTTAGATTGCCCATTCATTTAAGTGGTTAAATTTTATTTTTACGTTAACGTTATAATCTTATTTTAGAATCTTAAGAAATTGTGTGTTTTACTTTGTTTTTGTGTCTCTGGATCGAAATATATGTTTTTGCAATAATTTTGAAATTCCACAAGCTTCGTAGTTTTGTCGTTGTTGTTGTCCATAAGAGGTGCGTGTGTTTTATTTGGTTGATTATCGATGGTTTTGCACAATAAAAAAATTTATAATAAATAATAATTTAAATGTTTTGGAAAATGGAATACAGTTAGAGATTTCAAGTCAATTGCAAAAGCTCGCTACTCCAATTCCATATTTGTGAAAGTTTTTGAGAATGTAGAATTGAAAATTTTGATTCAAGTTTTACATAATTTTTGTAATTTTACAATGGTTATTAAATATTATTTCCTTGTTGCTGTTGGCTGTTAAATGGTCGAAATCGACTTTATTTTTCTAAATTTGCGAATCTACAAATGTTGTTAATTTGAAACATTTCCATGTTATGTTTAAGTATGATATAAAAAAATGCAGAAGAGGCTAACGAGTCAAAGCCGATCAAAGGCGGATAAGTGATGAACAGGAGGATAAAGGATTCAGGAGGATAAATGATCAACACTAGTTAATCTGTGATGAAATTTATTAACGGGTAGCTTGATCGAGGTCGAACTATATACTTATTCGATAAGAGAAGGAAATGCATTTAATAATAACAATAAACGAAATCCAATAAAGTCCAATTTTAATGGAAATCGGAAAAAATTGAAACAATAATAAAAAAATATCTGGATTACAATCTTTTTCTCACCTTTAATTTTTTTTTTGTTTTCTTGTTTTGTTTATTTAATTTCTTATACTGTTTGTTCGTTTTCTTTTTGATTTTTATTCACCGGACAGTAGTAATAATGTTTATTGGACCCAGTTTCATTTATGCTAAAGAAAAAAAATATGAGATGAATTGTAGGTATTAGAAAAGATTAAATTTAAAGCAACCCGACTTGGCCATTCAGAATCGAAAATTACAATGCTGGTGTCCTTTTTTTTTTTTATAAAATGTGTTGTGTAGTATTGGGATGGAAAGGTTTATAGAAAAATCCATTCTCAATTCCTACGATTTTATTCATTTCGATTCTCAGAATCGATTCTCCGGCTGCAAAAGTCGATTCTTTCGATTTTAATCGATTCCTGTGTTAAGAAAACTAGCTTTAACTGAAAAAAACCTTAAATTTATATATCACTAGCAGGACCCGGCGTACTTTGCTACGCTTATAAATAAAGTTTGTGCACAGACATTTTGTTGACGTAGTAGCAATGATTTCAAAAAGTAGTAATGAGAAATGATAGCGTAGTTTTTATTTTTTGTTTTTAAAAATATGAATGAAAAATAATCAGTACTTTAGCTCATCAGTTCGGATAAATGAAAAATTGGCGATCAAATAAGTTTTCGAGTAATCTATAAAAAAAATTTAAATGACTTGTTGAATTAGTGTAGAGGTGTGTCAACACTCATCTCTATGTAGAACATTATACAGAACAAAAATAGATTCACAAATGTTCACAGTGATCATGCATTGTATTTGTACCCGACACGAAACACACAAAAACTTTTCTAAAGAAGTTTTTCCGAGAAATGAAAATGAAAAATGCTGTCAAATTGAAAAATTCAAGTGAATTACAATAATTACTTTGATCTTAATCACTCACAAAATCTCTCAAAATTTTATTTTTTACACCAAATAGCGTAAAAGTTTTGTTTATTTAACAAAATACGTCAAAAAAACTTAAAACGAGAAACAATATATTGCATAAACTGGCAGGCTCGACATGGGGTGCTACTCCAGCAATCCTCCACACAACTGCTCTAAGTCTGGTTTGCTCAGTGGCTGAGTACGGCGCACCAGTCTGGCTGTATAGCACACATACTCAAAAAGTTGACTGCCAGCTGCATGCCGCGATGCGTACTATAAGTGGTACTATCTGGTCCACTCCTTTACCTTGGCTCCCTGTGTTGAGCAATATCGCTCCACCTGCGTTCAGACGCTCGCATGTACTCATGCGTGAACATAAAAAGGTAACCAACAACATCACGTTACCCTTGCACGAATATTACGGTGACCACACTAGTTGTCGATTGAAGTCAAGAAAGCCTCCATAAAACTGCCAGCAACCTGCTGGCAACTAATTTTAATATCTTGGATGCCTGGGACACCTCCTGGAATGATTACAACACTCCTGGCGTTTCTATTACTAACCCGACTTCTGCCCAACATGGTTTCGATCTGCCACGTCATACCTGGACCACACTAAACCGAATAAGAACGAATCATGGACGTTGTGCTGATTCTTTCTACAAGTGGGGAATCTCAGAGTCCCCTCAATGTGACTGCTCCACAACAAACCATAAAACATATTGCAACAGTGTGCCCACTTCGACGATACAATGGCGACATCTCAGACATCCAATTGGCAACTCCCAATGTAGTAGCATGGATAGACTCACTCGATGTAAATATCTAATGCTCAAATATACTGCCCAATGTTCAAATATTTTAATATTTTACTTTTTAATTTTTAACTAAAAGACGCGCAGTCATATTGATTGTAAGCTCATTTAATGTGTATTCATGTTTTGTTTTATGTAGATTTCATATGAAAATCTATCTATTTTAAGTTTATTTTTGTTTTATTTTTGTTTTTAATGTGTCACAACAAAAACCATACTCTAAATAAAAACAGTTATTACTTAAAAAAACTGATGAAAAATTTTAATGGTTTTGTTTTTTGTTGTAGCCAATTGCTTAGGAAACTCTAACTGCAGATGTTCACTTTTTTCAAAACTGATACAAATATGTCTAAATATTAAATATTTATAAATTATATTACAACATTTTGATCCAAAGGCCGTTATAACGCGCTGATATATATAATTTTAAGGCTCTAGCCTCTGAACTGCTACCCGGATTTGGCCAGTTAATGAACAATTCATATAGGTAAAAAATATAACCGTGAGTGGCTGCTAAATTTCGTTGTACTTCACACAGTTAATTGCAGATACATAAAAGCCTTTTATTGTAGATGTCTGGATTTTCAAAAAATGATAGAAAAATGTTCCAACATTTAAAATTTATAAATTATGTTTGCATATTTTGCCCAAACAGCCATTATAAAAAAATATTTATATACTTTTAAGGCTCTAGCCTCTTAACTTGTGCCCGGATATGGGCAGTTGTCGAATTTATTAAAGAGATAATTTGCCCCAACTTGTTCAAAAAATATTTCTGGTATAGGTAAAAAAATACGACAGTGAGAGTGCCGCTTAATTCCGTTATGCCTCATATCGTTATATTTATTTACTTGAATTTTTTGTAACATCTAATAGAAAGAAAAGTTTCGCAGTTTTAATAATTCCTGTAATGAGTTTGGTACAACTATGTTTTTTTTGTGTTTTATGATCGCCGGTAGCCTTGTCGCAACGATTTTTGTTATATTGCATTCTTATTATTGTTCAACAATCGCCTGTATTTTTGGCGCACCAATTGGCTAATAAATTGATTTATTATTCGTATTCAACAATCGCCTGTACCATTGGCGCAACGATTAACTATTATATTGATGTATTAGTTTTTATCAACAATCACCTGTAGCTTTGCCACAATGATTTTTATTATATTGCATCATTAATATTATTCAACAATCGCCTGTGGCATTTGGCATAACGATTTTTATTACATTGCATTATTGTTCTTGTTTAACAATCGTCGCTCCCATTAGCGCAAGTATTGGTTGTTTTATTGAATTAATTTATATTTTATATACTATGATTGGCTATTGAAGAAGAAGCATGGCGGGTTGGATCGGTTACAAATGATGGGATGAGTGAAACTTTTTCATTTTTAAATGTAATAATTATATATAATGTGGTGTCGGTGATGGTCTTGGTTCTGCCGGCTTTTAGAGTCGTTAGAGTCTCTATTCTTTGCTCATTTGAATCCGAATTCTTTCGAAATTTGCGCGCAATTGAGCATTTGTGATAAATTGGGTAGGAAGAGGCATAATCGAACTCACAGACTGCAGCTAGTCAGAAATTTAAGCTCAAGGCACGCATACAAAATGTTCCTGATGGTGATTCCATTATCGAGAATGCATAGTATTTACTACAAGTATCAAAACATTTAGAACACTCGAAAATAGTAACGAAAACATTTATTTAATCAAGTAGGCTTGGTGAATTGACTCAAACTAATGTCGTTTTTTTTTTACCAAAAAAATTGCTCTGACACGCCCATTTTTTAACTCAAATCAAGTTTTTTTGACATTAAGTATTTTATTTGACAAAAAAAAGTGATCTTTTTTTGCCCTGAAAATATTTTTCTGAATCTAGATTTTTACGTAGAGCAAGTTGTAAATACAATAGAGTTGCACAAATACATTTATACATCTTTCAAAATTTGTAAACAAACTGACAAACAAACAAACAAAATTTAGTTATTATTATTTTTTTAAAGTGAAATAGTTATTGTTTAAATAAATGTTATGTTTAAATCGTGTTTCAAATTAAAAACTGATAAAAATTATTTAATTAAATACAATTAAATGACAGTTCACAAACACAACTGCAAAACTAGATCAAATTTTTTCATATTCTTTTTATGAAAAAAAATCACCTTTTCTATGATAACAAATGAAAAGTCTATTTCATTAGTGTAAAAAGAATAACAAATTGAAGTTGCTATGGTTTTTCAATTTTACAAAGTATTTTAAACAACGTAACCATGAAAAAATAGAATATGAATTTTGAATATTTTGTTGTCGATTTCTAACTTTATAATCTATAGTAAATATCGATTATATATACTATCATAGAGAAAATTGCATTTCCTACGCGAGATAAAAACGTCTTTCGTTCGTAAACATGTCACACATAACGAATGTTTTCTCACGAAAAAAACAATGTTTTCATCTCTTGTAGGAAAATATACTATTTTCTGCTCTGGCAAAAATGAAACGACATAAAATTTGTAAAATTTAAACAAAATGTTAACCATGACAACATTCAAAGTTTATATTTAAACCATGATTTTAAATAATATCTAGTTTTTAATATTTTTAAAAATTTTAGTTTAAATGAATTTATTTTTTAATAGTCACAAATGTTTGTTAATTTGTTACAGAAACTATTGTGTTCTACTAGTGTTTACTGGAGACAGGTAAAAATCGAACTAATAGCGCAACATATACTTCCAATTATCAAAAATAACTCATTTTTAATTGCATTGGTTTCAAATTACAATCGAAAAAGATCAATTAACATACACACCAAGGTAAATGAAACTTAAGAACGACACATTAAATATCTTAACGTAATTCACGTGTTGTCAGTTATGTTGTTTAACATTACTCTTGTGTTATACATTTTATTTCGCGTACTACGATGCCGGTTTTGTTTTCAATTAAACTCCTTCGATTGCAAAATGTTAGCCATATTTATTAAATAAAAAACTAGACATTAAAATTTCGGAAAGCGGTTTAATCCGAGATTAAATTTAGACAATGGGAATGAATCATTATAATACATCACTCAGTTATGACGAACGAAAATAAAGAATCTTTATTTTTGTGGCCAGAATCAGTAAAAATTGATCGCAATATCCATCGGAATATATTTACTTTTTTGAAGCCATTGAACCAATGGTTTTAAGATCTTAAGTTTCAACCACTCAGAAAAAAAAACGATGCGTTTGTTACTTATGCGCTATAGTAACTCCAAAATTGTAAACATAACGTACGTTTTTCTAAAATTTACTAGTGCAAAGTATTGATAATTTAAGTAATATTATCCTGTGCCACGTTAATAAAGCAAAATTGGAATTGTAAAATTTTTGAAAATAAATTTACTACTGAAACAGTAAATTTTGAAAGATGAAAACAAAGTTACCTAATGGTCGTTACATTTACTTAACAATTTTGTAAAACATAACCGTCGAAAAATGCTTAATTTACATGGCAAATAGTGCTAAACATACTTATACACACGCGTATATATAATCCACTATTTACCCAAAGAGATTAACTTAAGTATGCTGGAAATTGCTTATATGATACGTACTTTTTACTAAGGCATCTTTAAATTTACGTTTTCATAGTTTGAAAATTACGTATGACTTCGAGTATTAAAGTCATATAAAACGTAAATTTTACTTAAAATAATAGTAAAATTTACATATGTATAGCTGTCAATTTATGCAGCACATGTTCTTACGTTTTGGCGTGGCGTTTTGTTTGTTTACTAATTTTGAGAGATATATGTATTTCTTTTTTTTTTTATTGTATTTTATGTTTTGCTCTATAGCTAAAAATCTAGATTCAAAAAAATCTTTTTAGGGTAAAAAACTCACTTTTTTTGACCAAATAAAACACGTAATGTCAAATAATAAATTGATCGAGAGCAAAAAATGTCAGAACAATGTTTTGGCAAAAAGAATTTGACATATATATAATTGTTATTTCTGTGTTACCTTAGTTACATTATTATTATTGTCGGAATAAATTTGAAATGTTTAGGTCTATATAATTTTAAAATAACTACAGTATCGATTAATTGAAATGCTGTGAAATTGAATTTTTATGAATAAAAAGGAATCATTTTTATGTTATTTTAAAAAAATAATAAAAATGTAATAAAAATAAATAGTGGTCAGTCTGTGAATCGAACCCTCGAACGTCCTAAACTTAAGCATCAACATAATATTCATAATAACATATTCATAAAAAAACGATTAATAATTGCAAAAAAACTAAATTTTTTCATTTTTTTGGTGAGACAAGATGGTAGCATAATAGTAGCATAACAGCGCAAAATGTTTTACATGCTTTTAAGTAGATTTTACTTAGTCAATTTTGTTTAGTTTACTTATGCCTCCGCTGGCTCAATTCGTACGTCATTTTCAGTTAAATTTACATATACTTTACGTTAAATAAGCTATCTTTTTTTTCTGAGTGCAACTTTAAAATAAAAACTGAACTGGCGCTAACCTCAGTATAGATGCTGTACCTTAATAAATCTCAATAAATCAAACAAAGAAAATTACCAAAATGTCAATCATTGTCATACATATACTACAATAAAACTAATTCAGAAGTCTTAACCAGAAGTCATTAATTTCATATTACACTTCAAAACCAAACCAATTACAAAAAAATTATGTTGAACCCATCCAGCAAAATAAATCGTGTGAAAAATCACTCAAACAGTAATCATTTAATAAAAGAAATAAAAAAACTATTCTTTTTTGTTTCTTTTAATTGTAGACATGTTGAATTTATCGAATTGTTTCTTTTCTTTAATATTTAATTTAATTTATTTTTATATACATACAAATCTTATTTTTTCATATTCATTCCAAAAAACCATTTATCACAAATTTATTTTTTTTCCATTTTGCTGTTTAAAAAACTACTGAATTATTTTTTTTAGTTTGGTCAAAAAAAATAAATTACAACCAAAAGAATGGATAGATTAAATCAAAAGTAATCGCGAAAATAATAAGAATAATTTTAAGGTGCGTGTAGAAACAATAATATAGTCTTAAGTTTTACAATTTTGTGTTTGTAGTTCTATGTGTTTTTTAACCCTTGTATTAACAACTGATTCAACTGCTTCAAATTTGAGATAATCAGATAATCGAAGGTCGATGGCAAATACTTCAAGTTTCGGTCTTTGCTGAGGTTTCATGAATTTCTTATCTGGAATGTCGCCAAACAAAGAGGAAAAATTCAATCGGACTCAAACCACAACCCGCAAAAAATTTACCGATCTGTGCGAATCTTCTTATAGAAACTCCATATATATAGCGATTAATCCAATTGGTTATTAAAACTTCAACGAAAGAGTTTGCTTCCTTGTTTTATTATTGCACTTTCGAGCATTTGCTGAAATAGTTCTAAATCCTTAGCATTTATTTTTTTTGGTTATCGTCGGTAGTTATCGAGCCACATTCATAGCAATTGTTTCTAATGTTAACCTCGTAGTTATGCTGCCTAATTTCTCAGCTCTACAACTGCTATCTATCCAATTTTTTTCTACTAACAAATTTACTTAGAAAAATCCGTGAAGCAAAAAAATTAAATGTTAAATGTTTTCTTAATAGTTATGCTAATTTTTATAAAATGAATGAAAGTAATTAAGAGAGCAATTTAAATTTGTATTGTTATTTCCAATGATTATTTAACTAGTGAATATTTTATATTGCACGAGCAATATTTTCTAACGACACGAACAAATATTTAAGTCATAAAGATATTTTCAAAGTATATTATGAAAATTTGCTGTCAAACTTTTTTCATTATGGACAAATTAAGTTTTAATTCATAAACCAAAAATTACATGCTTGGTTATAATAAACTCCAAAACGTCATTCTCTGTTCATTTTTTTATACAGTCGCAGGGAGGGAGTAACTATTATTTTTTTGTGGTAGGATTTAACTTATAGATTTAAAAAAAAATTTGCAATAATTGTACAATTTTGAATCAAATGAAAAATTTAGTCTATAGGAAGACATAAATATTTCTCTCAGAGACAAAGAGAGGAAAACAAACAATTGACAGAAGACCCCTAAGGCCTAAATCTTAGTTGTGGTTATAAGTTGAACGTAACTATATTAACAAAACAAATTTGATGTCCACATATATATGGAACACAGAGTATAGCATGCACAACACAAATATTAATTGACTGTGTGTTGTAAATTTATATAATTTAAATAATTAATGTTATTAAACACAATTAAAGTTGAAAGATATACTATACAGATCAGGCATGAAAAACATACGCGACCAGTTTTCCATAAGCGAATGGCAACCTTCAACCAGAATTGATGAAGTCAGGTCACAGAAGATGGTCATTGAGGTCTAGGTACCAAATTATATAGAATGGTCAATCGCTTTATCGTCTTGGAGGATACCAAAACCTTTACTTGTAAATCGAACCCTGAAGTTACCATCAATATATGGTATAGTGATTGCTAGAAAAAACCCTGCGTGACAAATGCAGCTTTTTAATAGTGATTTGTCAGTGTTAATATACATGCATATGAGCGATAAGGTGTTCCATTTAAGGTTTTGTTGATTCTTGACATTATACCTTGACTTATATGAACCACGAAACGTTCAATTTTTTGGCACTAGGTGTAACTTCTTCACTAAGACCACCCCATTAAGACATTATATGAACTTTCAAACCGTATTATGTTTATGTTATGACTTATGAAGCAGACGAAATTAAGGAATAATGACAAATTATCTGTCTATAATGCTTGTGTGCAACTTTTTGAAACTTTCTATCACACCACACATGAAAGGGTTAAAATTAATCAAAAACACAAACAACAATCAACAATCAAATCAAAATTCATTCTCTGTAAATTTCTACTGACTAACGAGTGTTTTTTTATTTTTGGCAAACATGTGAAAGTGTGATTTATAATTATCACGAAATAACATTCATTTCGTTATGTAGCTATACTCTATAATTTAAAAACTAAAATGAAAAAAAAATCTTAGAATTTTTCTATGATACCCTAAAAGAATAATACATAATAATAATAATAATCACATTAATAATCACCTTCATGATCCACCTGAAGTAATAATTTGAATAGATTTAAACCAACGAATTCTTATATTATGGGCATGCCGGAGAATAAGTACTTATGGTAAGATTCCTATTTCAATAATATAGTAATCATATATAAACTGATTTTTAATTAACAAAAAAACGGTATGAAACAGAAACAGAAACAAAAAAAATAAATTTAAATGTGTATTAGGTACACAACAATTAAAACCGCGTTAACAAAAATAAAGCAAGAACTAACAAACAGTAAAATGTTGAAAATATTAAAGCCGCGGTTTTTTGTTGTTAACGCGATGGACGATAGGTTAAGTCTTTTATTACATGTTCTGTTTTGTTTGATCTTTTTTATAGTTTTTGTTTTGACTAACCTTTTAGTTTTGGTTTGACTTTAACAGAAAAAAAAATTTGTTGATGATGATGATTAACTTAGGTCCATCCATAAACATTTCTGGCGCCCATATATTGTAATTTTTTGAATAAAATGTTAAAATGTAAAAATTTATTCTCATTCATAATTTGTAAGAAAAGGATTTAAGGTCGTTTTGTATTATGATATACAACCGTTAAGTCCATAAACGTGTATGAGTTTTGGTTTAGTGCATGCAGCATAATATACGTTTTGCAATAAGAAATGTTTGTAATGTTTGCAATATCTGAAATTTTGAAATTTCAAACCAGTGTTATTTGGATTACCCTAATAAAAGTATGTGGTGTAGAAAAAACTAGAGAGAAATTTGGAAGAAATGAACCGTTTTTTTAAAAGTGGTTTAAGGGGGAAAAATGGAAAAAATTAAGTTAGTGGTAGTTTTAGAAAGATAATGATGGCCTCTTTTTATATATATAATCATACCTTCAATAGAGGATAGAACTATTTTCTTTTTAATTTTAAATAACTATTATTGCATAGTAAAATTAAATAGGTTTAAAATGTGGAAAATATCACAAAATTTTAGTTGCCTATATTTTTAAATTTTAAATTTGCCTATATTTTTATATTAATGCAAACGCAAATCCTTAAATATCTCAATATATGAAAAAATGGACTTATAAATGGACTTATTATCTTATTATTGACTTAAAAAAAACGGTTCAAATACTGATGTACATACTCAATTTTTCTTCACATCAGGGTAGTTTATCACCGCTTTAATATCAATGCAAATCAAGCGTTTCTTTTTCATGTTAGAGACTGCTTAAGCTGAGCCAGGAGCGCACACAAAGGGGGTGGTTTCAGGTCCGGATCCCCTCCCCCTTTTCCGATAATTTCTCATAATGTTTTTTATTTAACATTGGGAATTTTTTAGTTAACCATAATAAATTAAAGATTAACGTCTCTGAATATCAGAAGATACGATGCTAAGTACGTAGCTAGAGTATCCAAATTACTCGACTTTGCAAATACCCGAGTAGTCGAGTATTTAATTTCTGAAATACCCGGCTTACTCGGGTACCGGGGTATTTGAAAAATCAGTAAAATAAATTTAGAAAAGTTATTATGGTGGGGTGCAGTCGTATAGAGTTAATATGTTTAAGTTTCTTTTATTAATTAACTCTTACGAAGCTACTTTAAATAAAATGAAGCTTGTTCAATGCAAAAATTAGTGTGGAAAATTAGTTTTATAAATAACTGAATATTGTTCCAGACAGATACCAATATTATTTACACTAGCATCATAGACAATACTGGTATTCCGATTGTTAAAAATCGGTATGAATGTATACGGTATGAATTACTTTTACAACAAAAAGAAAATGCCCTAACTTTTTAAAATATGTTTTTGTTTCATGTAAAGAAGCTATTAAAAAATTCCACCAATTCCAATTTTTTAAGATCGGTAAATCAAAAATATTTCATCATTGGTAACTCTAATATTCTATTTTCTATACAAATTTGAGCTACCCTTATAGCAGGTGTCTGGGAGGGAAGAATTCTTACTAACGCTGATTCCTCTCAGTTTTGTCCATCAGCATCTTCTCCATGATCATTTTTATCATTCCGTTCAATATCCTAATCAAAAGATTATGTATTTCCTTACAATATCAGACACACATGTAAAAGGTTTTGGCTTAAAGGAAAAAAATTTAGCTTATTTCACAAACACTGTTCATTCGGCATGAATTGCATGAATTTACTTTTGACTGACATTTTATCAATAAAACGTGTTGTGAATAGGACTTACAATATGAGTCACGTCAACACATAGAGGCCTCTCAAGACCTAGGTCTCACTAAGTCTGAAAAGGTCCTAGGTTCAACGTCCCAATAAATATAAATTCAAGCTTAGGGATCTTTTAATTGCTTGTTTAAAATTAACATTTTATGGTAGATCAAATTACCTGCGTAGTTAATCGAAATACCCGGGTAGTCGAGTATGTTGAAAAAGTAAAATATACCCGGGTACCGGGGTACTCGATAGTCGATATTGAATACCCTATACGTAACTGAGGTTTGTGAGAATTTATCAATTTTTGGAGGATTTTTAATGCTATTTTCAAAGTTTTGAGGATTACAATTATCAGAGAAGACCAACGCCGGTAAGGCCTTTCAGAGATGCCAGACTCGGTGAAAAAATCACTTTGAAAAGCCACAGTTCTACATCTTTTCACTCGAACAGTAACAAGATATTCTGCTATTGCTGGTGTAACGTGTAAAGTTTGCAGTCTCAGGCAAAATCGATTTGATCCAGACAGACGCTCATTCATCTTTAATGTATTTGTAAAATACCACCAAATCAGCGACATACAAGCAATCCAGCAAGTAAGATTTGAATTGCCAATCAATTTAACAGTTCTCTGCTGTGTAGAATCAAGACACTTCAAACTAATTATTTATGCTACTTTTCTTATGTGAGAACAATATTCTATGCAGGGACGATTAAATAACTTATATATTAAAAGAAGCTATTTACTATTAAATAGAACAATGTTTTTAGCCAAGCTAAAAATATGACAATTTCACTTCATATTATTTTCAACCTCAACTACTAGAAGTCTAACAGATTATTTTCTCTTCAACATCAGTTTTTCTTCAAGAATCAAACTTAAATGAAAACGGATTAGGCGTTGATAGCCTTGAAAAAAACAGCAAACTTTAGTTTTGCTCGTGTTGAATTCAAAATTGTTAGCAATACCCGAATCCATAACTGTTTTTAAATCAATGTTAAATGATCCTATGAAATTTGAGCTAGCGTCATTAAGCGCTACCGGTGAGTAAAGATTATGTGTTTCATGAGAACCATGAGGCGTGCTTTCAT
>OY856186.1:181063914-181158763 GCA_963693315.1 Diogma glabrata
AAAAATTTAAATTTTTTGTACGGCACCCTCCCATTTGGTGTCGATACCCATAAAAATATTATGCGTAAAATTTGAAATCAATCGGTCAACTCTAAGGGGTGCCCCCGGCCACTTGGAGTTGAGAGGTTTTGTTGTGGCCATTATAAAGAAAAATTTAAATTTTTTGTACGACACCCTCCAATTTGGTGTCGATACCCATAAAAATTCTATGTGGAAAATTTGAAATCCATCGGTCAACTCTAAGGGGTTCCCCCGGCCACTTAAAGTTGAAAGGTTTGGTTGTGGCTATTACAAAGAAAAATTTAAATTTTTTGTACGACACCCTTCTATTTGGTGCCGATACCCATTAAAATATTATTTGTAAAATTTGAAATCAATCGGTCAACTCTAAGGGGTGCCCCCCGCCTCTTGGAGTTGAGAGGTTTTGTTGTGGCCATTATAAAGAAAAATTAAAATTTTTTGTACGACACCCTCCGATTTGGTGTCGATACCCATAAAAATTCTGTTTGTAAAATTTGAAATCCATCGGTCAACTCTAAGGGGTTCCCCCGGCCACTTAAAGTTGAAAGGTTTGGTTGTGGCTATTACAAAGAAAAATTTAAATTTTTTGTACGACACCCTTCCATTTGGTGTCGATACCCATAAAAATATTATTTGTAAAATTTGAAATCAATCGGTCAACTCTAAGGGGTGCCTCCGGCACCTTAAAGTTGAGGGGTTTTGTTGTGGCCATTATAAAGAAAAATTTAAATTTTTTGTACGACACCCTCCAATTTGATGTCGATACCCATAAAAATATTATGTTTAAAATTAGAAATCCATCGGTCAACGCTAAGGGGTGCCCCTGGCCACTTAAAGTTGAGAGGTTTGGTTGTGGCCATTACAAAGAAAAATTTGAATTTTTTGTACGACATCCATCCATTTGGTGTCGATACCCATAAAAATATTATTTGTAAAATTTGAAATCAATCGGTCAACTCTAAGGGGTGCCTCCGGCCACTTAAAGTTGAGGGGTTTTGTTGTGGCCATTATAAAGAAAAATTTAAATTTTTTGTACGACACCCTCCCATTTTATGTCAATACCCGTAAAAATATTATGTGCAAAATTTGAAATCAATCGGTCAACTCTAAGGGGTGCCTCCGGTTACTTAATGGCCAGAACAAAACCTTTCAAGTTTAAGTGGCCGGGGGTACGCCTTAGAGTTGAACGATTGATTTCAAATTTTGCAAATAACATTTTCAAGGGTATTCACACGCAATATGGGGGTGTCGTACAAAAAATTAAATTTTTCTTTGTAATGGCCAGAACAAAACCTTTCAAGCTTAAGTGGCCGGGGGCACGCCTTAGAGTTGAACGATTGAATTCAAATTTTACACATAACTTTTTTATGGGTATTGACACGAAATGGGAGGGTATCGCGCAAAAAATTAAACATTTTTTTTTAAGGTCCAGAACAAAATTATTCAACTTTAAGTGGCCGGAGGCACGTCTTAGAATTGACCAATTGACGCCTTAGAGTTGAACGATTGATTTCAAGTTTGGTAAATAATATTTTTACGGGTATTGACATGAAATGGGAGGGTGTCGTACAAAAAAATTTAAATTTTTCTTTGTAATGGCCAGAACAAAACCTTTCAAGTTTAAGTGGCCGGGGGCACCCCTTAGAGTTGAACGATTGATTTCAAATTTTACAAATAATTTTTTTATGGGTATTGACACGAAATGGGAGGGTGTCGCACAAAAAATTTAAATATGTTTTTTAAGGTCCAGAACAAAATTATTCAACTTTAAGTGGCCGGAGGCACGTCTTAGAATTGACCAATTGATTTAATATTTTGCAAATAATATTTTTACGGGTATTGACATGAAATGGGAGAGTGTCGTACAAAAAATTTAAATTTTTCTTTGTAATGGCTAGAACAAAACCTCTCAACTCTAAGTGGCTGGGGCACGCCTTAAAAATGACCGAATTTTGCAAATAACATATTTACGGGTATTCACATGTAATGGGAGGGTGCCGTACAAAAAATTTGAATTTTTCTTTGTAATAGCCAGAACAAAACTTTTCAAGTTTAAGTGGCCGGGGGCACGCCTAAGAGTTGAACGATTGATTTCAAATTTTACACATAATTTTTTCAATACCCATATTGACATGACATGGTGTCGCACAAAAAATAAAAATATTTCTTTTAAGGTCCAGAACAAAATTTCTCAACTTTAAGTGGCCGGAGGCACGTCTTAGAATTGACCGATTGATTTCAAATTTTGCACATAATATTTTTACGGGTATTGACATGAAATGGGAGGGTGTCGTACAAAAAATTTAAATTTTTCTTTATAATGGCCACAACAAAGCCCCTCAACTTTAAGTGGCCGGAGGCACCCCTTAGAGTTGACCGATTGATTTCAAATTTTACAAATAATATTTTTATGAGTATCGACACCAAATGGAAGGGTGTGGTACAAAAAATTCAAATTTTTCTTTGTAATGGCCACAACCAAACCTCTCAACTTTAAGTGGCCAGGGGCATCCCTTAGAGTTGACTGATGGATTTCTAATTTTAAACATAATATTTTTATGGGTATCGACATCAAATTGGAGGGTGTCGTACAAAAAATTTAAATTTTTCTTTATAATGGCCACAACAAAACCCCTCAACTTTAAGGTGCCGGAGGCACCCCTTAGAGTTGACCGATTGATTTCAAAATTTAACAAATAATATTTTTATGGGTATCGACACCAAATAGAAGGGTGTCGTACAAAAAATTTAAATTTTTCTTTGTAATAGCCACAACAAAACCTTTCAACTTTAAGTGGCCGGCGGAACCCCTTAGAGTTGACCGATGGATTTCAAATTCTACACATAGAATTTTTATGGGTATCGACACCAAATCGGAGGGTGTGGTACAAAAAATTTAAATCTTTCTTTATAATGGCCACAACAAAACCTCTCAACTCCAAGTGGCCGGAGGCACCCCTTAGAGTTGACCGATTGATTTCAAATTTTACACATAATATTTTTATGGGTTTTGACACCAAATGGGAGGCCGTCGTACAAAAATTTAAATTTTTCTTTGTAATGGCCACAACCAAACCTCTCAACTTTAAGTGGCCGGGGGCACCCCTTAGAGTTGAACGATTGATTTCAATTTTTACACATAATTTTTTTATGGGTATTGACACGAAATGAGAGGGTGTCGCACAAAAAAAAAAAAATTTTTTTTTAGGGTCCAGAACAAAATTTCTCAACTTTAAGAGGTCGGAGGCACGTCTTAAAATTGACCGATTAATATCAGATTTTGCAAATAATATTTTTATGAGTATTCACACGAAATGGGAGGGTGCCGCAAACTGACAATGAAAAAAAAATTCTAGTGTAAGCTAAGGGCCACCCTAATATATATATATATATATATATATATATATATATATATATATATATATATATATATATATATATATATATATATATATATATATATATATATATATATATATATATATATATATATATATATATATATATATATATATATATATATATATATATATATATATATATATATATATATATATATATATATATATATATATATATATATATATATATATATATATATATATATATATATATATATATATATAATAATATATATATATATATATATATATATTATATATATATATATATATATATATATATATATATATATATATATATATATATATATATATAAATATATATATATATATATATATATATATATATATATATATATATATATATATATATATATAGAGCATTTCCATACAAAAACGATCACTTGTTGGACGACACTTTTTTTATTGCAATTTCACCATGCTTATTCGTTAGAATATAAAAAAAAAATTGGGACGTATTTTTTTTTTTGCTCCTCTCTCTCGCCGTTCTCTCGTGGTTCTCTCTTGCAAATTCAACGATTGTGGCTGCAGGGTCAACTTTAAGAGTTTGTTAAAAATCAACGGCTTAACGGATTTTAACGATTTATATTTCGTTTGAAAGATAATTTAATATACTTTAATATAAAAATAATTTGAAAAAATATTTTAGGATAAAGTATGGTCAGAATACTACAAGTAGTTTTATTTTTTAAGTTTTTTATCAAAAGGGCCTCATCAAAATTTTTATTTTATTTATTTTTTAAATCTTCAATTTATCTTCTTTTGAGTTAAAAATAAAAAAAAGTGACGTCAACAAACCGTTTGGCCAGGAAAATACAATTTACATCTCTTTCAAATAATGGTGCTACAAAAAACGCGTAAATGATCAGCAATATGCATTCAGGAGTATTGCTGATCTGAGCAATCATCGTTTACAAATTTTCGAATCTAGATTAAAAACTAAATTCTTAATTGATACAGGAGCAGACGTTTCAGTAATTCCATTTCGAATTGCTAATATAAAACCAGTAACTACTTCTAAATTATTATTATTAAATATTTGCGGCAAACGGCACTCCCATTTGTGCCTATGGCACCAAAGTTCTTGATTTAAATATTGGTCTTCGAAGAAATTTTTCATGGGAATTCATAGTTGCCGATGTTTCGATCCCTATTATTGGATCAGATTTTCTAAATCATACTGGACTACTGGTTGATATACAGAGACAGAGGCTTATAGACCCGTCAACCTCTCTGTTCTCAATTGGTAGTTTATCAATATGTAATGAGCCTTCACTTTTTCTTGTTGATGAATCAATAGTATCAACAGCAGTAATTAAAGTCTTGGAAAAGTTTCCAGAGATTCTAAATCGGAATCTCATGCCAAGCACTGTGAAACATAATGTTACTCACAAATTGGAAACAATTGGCTTACCTATATCTTGTAAAACTCGACGCTTGGCACCTGATAAGTTAACAATTGCTAAAGCCGAGTTTGAAAAGATGGTACAACTGGGTATTTGTAGACCCAGCAGTAGTCCTTGGTCCAGTCCACTTCATCTGGCCAAGAAGAAAAATGGAGAATGGCGTCCTTGTGGAGACTATCGAGCTCTCAATAGAATTACTGTTCCAGATCGATATTCTATTCCCCACCTTCAAGATTTTTCGCATCAGTTGGAGGGATGCACAGTTTTTTCGACCATTGATCTTGTTCAGGCATATCACCAGATTCCAATACATTAACCAAACACGTTATTTGGCCGTCTATTAAAAAAGATGTTAAACTTATGGCGCAACAATGTATAGCGTGTCAAAAGTCAAAGGTATTTAGACATACTAAATCCCCTCTTGACACTATTAAAACTAATTCACAGCGATTCTCGCAAATTCACCTCGATATCATTGGTCCTCTACCAATATCGGAAAACCAACGATATTGCGTAACGCTAATCGACCGTTATACGCGGTGGCCCGAAGCGATACCAGTTCCAGACATCACTGCTGCAACTGTCGCATTCGCTGTATACAATTCTTGGATTTCGAGATTTGGTGTTCCAGAATCAATTATAACTGATCAAGGAACCCAATTCGAATCCCAACTTTTCTCTGAACTTTCCAACCTACTAGGTTTCAAGAGATTCAGAACCACTTCTTATAATCCAAAATGCAACGGTATGGTAGAAAGATGGCATCGCACAATTAAATCAGCAATTATGTGTCATGACCGTCCAGACTGGACAAAAGTTCTACCTTCAGTCCTTCTAGGTTTAAGAACCTCATTCAGCGAAGAACTACAATCTACTTCAGCGGAACTCACTTTTGGAAGCTTGATTAGAATTCCAGGACAATTCTTAGATTCTACTGCAAAATCTTTTTGTCCCCAATCAGAGTTCGTTAAGGAATTGAAAAAACATTTTGATGAAATTAGACCAACACCAGCATCACATCATGTATCATCTTCTTCTTTTGTGAGCAAAGATTTACATACTTGCTCACATGTATTTTTGCGTACAGATGCCTTAAGGAGATCATTGCAAGCTCCTTACACAGGTCCTTTCAAAGTTTTAAGTCGAAACAATAAAACTTTCAATATAGAAATTAATGGCAAAGAAGTCAAAATTTCAATTGATCGACTTAAACCATGTTATCATGCAAATTCAGACGATGAACACCACAGTTCTCTCGTAAATGCAAAATCCATGAATCTATCAGATTCAACTTCAAACATTAATTCGAAAAATTTTTCTGAATTTTCTAATTTAAGCAAGCAGATACAATTTTCAAACAATTTAAATCCAGCTGATCATTCTAATTCTTTAAATTCTCCTTCTAATCTGAATCAATCAGATTCATCTGGTTCAAATAAACCGGATTCTATTTTACTAAATAAAAGTAAAAAGAGAGTAACATTCAATGATCAGCCATCAGTAATTATTATTCCCAATCAAAGAATTTCTAAATCTGGAAGAATAATTAAAACACCTCAAAAATTATTAAATTTTATTGATAATTGTTTTAATGATTTTAAAAAATCTTTGCTTTCCAGTCAAGTTAGTTAAATGTTGTAGACGTTTGATCTTTTCACTGTCGTTAGCAACTGTCTAATGCGATTTTATTAAATTCTTTATTATTCGACATAATTTCTAAATTATTTATTCGTTTGATTCAATAAGCTCACTCATTTCAATATCATCTCATCCATTTCATTTTCATTTGAGATGATTATGAGGTCATTCTTGTTTGAATTTTGATAAAATTTACTATATTTTGGAAACAGCATTATTTTAAAATATTTCAAAATTATTTTTTGGTCATGTTGAAAATTAATTAATTTTAAATTTATCTTTCTTTTGAAAATTATTTTTCGTTCTTCTGGCGAATCACTGGTGAGGGAGTGTTTGTGGTGATTTCTCACCAAATTTCACTAAATCTTATTAACTTTATTTTGGCAGTAATTTTTACAAACTTTAGGATACTCACAATTAACAAATCTAAGTATGTTTGAAAAACTTTTTTTTTCTAAAAAAAACTTAGTTTGTTTTGAAAAACATTATTTTTCCTAAATGAAAAAATAATTTCAATTAAGTTTTGTTCTTCTTGTTGATAAGAAGTATATTAATTAAATATAAGAGAAATAATTTTGTTACCAATTAGTTTATTATTCTTTTAAAAAAAAAGTTAAATTTTAAAACTGATTTATTCATTTAACTTGTGCTAAATTTTTGTAACCAAAATTAGCTTGGAGAATAATTTTGGAAGTAAATAAAAAATATTAATTTAAAACATATTTCCTTCTTTGCTATAAGTCCAGATTAAGAAGGGTGCAGATTATTTATATAATTTTAATGATGATCACATATAATGATTAAATATTTGTTATTTGAATGGAAGAATTATTATTCATAATTCATTATTGAGAATTGATGGCAGAGATTTGAAGATTATAACTTTTTTGGAACTGGAAACAGAATTTGTTTTGAAAAAATTATTATATTCTCTTTTGGATCAATTATTTATCGAAATACAAAGGATAAATTCAAAGGATTAAATATAAGGATACACAGTAACTACTAGCTATATATAGCGAGAAATTTCAAGCTATTTAATTGGAGGATTCTCAACAAACTACATAACGAGAAAATTCAAGTTATGTAATATGTAGATTGGATACGAAGTAAAATCATATAGCGCGAAACATACAAGCTATATATGAATCCAAAAAAACGCAAATAGTGATCGCTTTCGCGTGGATCTGTTCTATATATACATAAACATATACATATACATATACATATACATACACATATACATATACATATACATATACATATACATATACATATACATATACATATACATATACATATACATATACATATACATATACATATACATATACATATACATATACATATACATATACATATACATATACATATACATATACATATACATATACATATACATATACATATACATATACATATACATATACATATACATATATTACATACATACATACATACATACATACATACATATGCATTCATGCATACATACATACATACATATGTACATACATACATACATACTTACATACATACATACATATATATATACATGTACATACACACATACATACATACATACATACATAAATACATACATACATATGTACATACATCCATACATATATACAAGCATGCATTCTTGTATTTGAATAAGTCATTTTATTTTATCACTTTCAACTAATATATTATTCTTTACGTCACTATACTGAACTTTGATATAAATAAAAAAAATAAAATAAAAACATAAATTAAATCCAAAATAATACGTCTATAGGCTCCACAAACAAAACATATACTAAATTGAAAATAAAATTTAATTAAATTTCTTTTTCTTAGTTCGATTTTCGTTTGTTGTTTCGTTTTTTTTTAATCGTTTAATTTTTTTATTTTATATTCTTTTTATTGTCTTCTATCAAGATAAGCTGCAAATTGATTTTTTTTGATAGAAGACTCCTGATAGAAGTATGTCCAAACGTTTAACGCAACCTTTTTGTTGACATTTAAAAAAAAATGAAACATGAAACAAAAACAATAAAAAATGCACTACGTCATCAGCGTTACGCTCGTATAGAAGGATAGACTCACGGCTATTATATTATGGATATCCGAGAATGCAAAAAAACAGATAACTTTTTTGACGTTTAAAATATCTCTCCGATCTTCTCCGATATAGAAAAAAAAACACACTCAATATTTTATCGTAATACTGTATGCTGCCAAACTTTGGGAAATTATTTTAACAACATTCAACTGTCATGCTTTCTCTTTCCGGTTCGGTATTCTAAACGTGTAAGTTGTTCATGAATTGTATTTTAAAATTAATTTTAATTCATCTCAATTTTGATAATTAATAGTTTTATAAAACCTGTGAAATTATTTTAAATTTTAGTTCTTCTTATGAATTTCCATTAAATTTGAAGTGTACATCTATTGTTTTTTTGTCAGATTTATCCTGTTTAAAACAAGTACTATTCAACATGGAAATGTCAAATTTTATTCAAAATATTTTATTTTAAAGATTGTTATATTATATCAATGATAGTGATTTAGTTTAATCTAAACATGTAAACATACTTAAATGTTAGTTCTTGATTTTATCAAAATAAAACTAAATTATCAAAATGAGACAAACTGGTAACCATTATTATAACAAGTTTGCATTGTATGTTTTTCTAATTTTAGTGTCAAAATGAGGACAATCAACTCGAATCAATGTGTTAAAATTCCTGATAACATAAAAGCCAGTGTGAAGTCACGAATTGTTAAAATCACTGGGCCACGGGGTTCACTTCAGAGAAATTTTAAACATTTAGCTCTTGACATATATATGGTCAATGCCCGTACCCTTAAAGTAGAAAAATGGTTTGGAACCAAAAAACAATTAGCTGCTGTAAGAACTGTATGTTCCCACATTGAAAATATGATTAAAGGTGAGTGAAAAATAACAATTTTAGTTTCAAAATGAGATTGTTTATTGTTAAAATTTTAGGTGTAACTAAGGGATTCCAATATAAAATGCGTGCGGTATATGCCCATTTCCCTATAAATTGTGTAACATCCGAAGAAAATACTTTAATTGAAATACGCAACTTTTTGGGAGAAAAATATATTCGACGTGTTAAAATGTCAACCGGTGTTACAGTTGTTAATTCTAAAAATACAAAAGATGAACTAATTCTTGAAGGGAACGATATTGAAGCAGTTTCACTCTCTGCTGCCCATATTCAACATTCAACAACAGTTAAGAATAAAGATATTCGTAAGTTTTTAGATGGTCTTTATGTATCTGAAAAAACGACTGTTGTCGCAGAAGAATAAATTATGAAAATAAAAATTGAAAATATCTAAATTTTAAATTGTTTTTCAAATGGTTTGTTACAGTCAGCAGCTAAAATATTTAGTTTCCGACCTAATTTTCGAACAATATTCAACAGATTTTTTTCAAAGATTTATATTTTGGACGTTATAGGCTTGTCAATCTTAATAGATTTCCCTACACAACTTTTGATGTTTAATATTAGTTACATGTGATGCTTTGACATACAGAATAGATATATTGAAATAGCTACCTAGTTTAATAAAGAATACATTCATTACATCGAATAACCGCTGGGTGGTTATTTTGTAGCGTTATCTCACTAGGTGAGATAAAAAGTGAGATAAAATATTTGTCTTTGATCGATTGTTTTAGATAAAAGAAATCATTTAAACATAATTTTTTTATCTCACCTAGTGAGATAACGCTACAAAATAACCACCCTGGTCCCCTTGTCAAAAATTGGTTCCGATCTCAAATTTTATTTGTTGGTATTATTGTTAATTTCATATTCAAAGGTTGGTATAATATTAAACTAGGGCAATACTTTTCCGAACTTGTCAAAATCGAGACAGTCGACCAATTGAATTTTTCTTATTTAATTATAAATTTCAATATAAAAATATATCTCTAAAAATGGCAAGTATTGCAAGTAAATCGTCTTCGTTAGTTAAACGTAAGTATCTTTATTTTAAAAAAATTTCTAGGTAATAAACTGCATAACCCAAAATATGCATATTACATAACACGAATATTAACCAATATCGTTTTTTTTAAAATTTAAGAATTACTCGTGCAAGCTAAACCAAAATTTGGTGTATTTTTGAAATATGCTAAAGTTGAATTAACTCCACCAACACCGGGTGATATTCCAGCGATTAGAGCTGGAATTGGTCGTATTATAACTGGAGCACGAACTGGTGCATGGAAAAAAGTTCCAGTCAGAGAAGCCTGGCTAAATACTTTAGTTACAGCTGAAGTATTTTTCTGGTTCTATGTCGGTGAATGTATTGGAAAACGTCATTTCGTTGGATATAAAGTTTAACTATTTTAGGAAACTACAAATTAAATTAGAAATTCATTATTAATTAAAAACAAACATGAATTTTATCAAACGACAATACTCTAGAAATTGTTGAATTTCGTACATCATAAATTGGATGATTATCGTTTGTTTAAATTCGTTATTGTTGAGATATGTAATATCACCTTAAAACAATGAAAACATAAATAAAAACAATGTAAAAAGCGAAGTGAGGATTATTTATTTTTGTTTGCATATTGAAAGGAATAAACCGACGACTGGGATGCGCTTATTTAAAAAAAAGGCATTATTTCCCCCAACATGTATTCTCTGTATTTTTATTCTAATAGATAAATTTACATTATTTTAATTCTAATACATATGGCTAACTTTCAAATTTCGATGAGCTCAAATAAAATCGATATATTTCTTTTTTAAATACCTATATCATCTTGAGAATTAGAGTATCGCCTACCGTAATTTTAGCCATAGACAAATTTAATTTAAGCGGTACGGCGCTGAACTTACCTTAGTCCCCACCACATAATATCAATGTAAACAAAATAAATTTGTAATAATTCTTAACTGTTTATTTTGTAATTGTGTATTAAAAATTTAAATCAAGATTTTGAAATTAAAATTTAATAGTAATATGTTCTAAGCCAAAAACGATATACATTTTATGTTAATTATATTTTTATATCGCGATCAAAAGAAAATTTAAATGCCAACACCTGCCATTGCTGCCAATCGTGACATGTCGATACCTAATTTTTTGGAAACATTCATTTGTGCAATTGCAGCATCTTTTAATGAAAATATATGAATCATTTCCATTTCTGATTTAGCTAATGCTAACGCTTTATCAAATAATTCAATAGCACGTTCAAGATTTGCTCTTTGTACTTCAATTGTTCCAAGTGTTTCATATGCAAACTCACATTTATCATCCATTTCAATTGCTTTTTGAATAAAATCAACAGCTTTATCGACAGCCCCCGTCCATTGTAATTGTAACAAACCTCGATGTACAAACAAAGCAGCATTTGTTGGATCTATTTTTACAGCCTTTTCGAAAAACGTATCGGCTTGTTCGAATTGCTGTTGTTCAGATAATACTTGAGCCATTAAACTATAACATTCAACACATGTTGGATATTTTTCAATAGCTAAACCAAAATTATTCATCGCTTGCATTAATTGTAAATGATTTTGATTTGAAAAAGCTAATCTATATTCCGCATAGCATTTATGTACAAACGTTAGAGGTTGATCAGGAGCTAGTTTAATTGCCTTTTCAAAATCAGATAAAGCTGCGTCCATTCTTTCAATTAATACAAATACTTGTCCACGATGATGAAATACATCAGGATTTTCAGGATCAACTCGTTCCGCTTCATTGAAATCTTCAAAACATTCATCATGTTTTTCAATTTGCATATTTAAGGACGCCCGTTTTATCAATGCATTCGCTCTAAATTTGGGACTTACATTTTTATTTTTAATAATTTTTTCTAAATCTTCAAGGGCTTCGGGATAACATCCTAGTAATAAATTGAATGTACCACGAAGAAGTAAAGCTTCATTGTGGAATTCGCCGATTTTATCATTTAACTCGATTTCTTCTGTACAAGCTGGAATAATATCATTATAATTTTGATTTTCTAACGCGTGTTTAGCCCTGACAAATCCTTTATTATTGCTCCCTTCCAAAATCATTTTTTTTATCGGATCTTGTGTAAACGACGAGAAATAACTTTTGACAAAATGTTGACTCTGTAACATTGGTTTTCTTGATGTAATTGCCTCTTTTGCATGAATCCTTCCCAACTCCTTTAATATACGATCAGCTAATATTAATGCATTTTTATTTTGGAATCCTTCTAATATGCATGTCGCGGTAACGTCTTCTAAACAGTTTTCTAGTTCCTTTAGTTGTTCACACGCTCTTGCCCTACGATGCAACGCTTTTACGTATTTTGGATTTAATTCTAATGCTTTTGTGCAATCCTCTTTTACGGAGGTCCACTTTTTTAATAACTCATAGGCTGCGGCACGATTTTGATAAAATGTTGATAAATCAATTTCTTGTTCTTTAGGACAGATTTCAATAGCTTTATTGTAAAAATCAATTGCTTCGTCATACTTTCCATTTTTGAAAAATACGTTTCCTTTATTTTTATTTTCTTGTGCCTTTTCTAGTGGGGTTAAAATATTATTATGCAAAACTCCATTTGTATCTCCACCACTTTCATCTAATGATATTGTTGACAGTTTTTGAGATTTCTTTAAATCGCCCAAGGATTTCTTTTTATCAGCATTCTCTTTGTCACTTGTTTGATTTTCTTCATTGCTATTTTTCCAATATAAATAACCAATACCTACAGCCAAGGGTGCACCTAACAATACAGCTAATTGCCATTTAGGAAATGTGGAGCCAGTACTTCCTGTGGACATTATTTGTTTACATATATTTTATTATACAAATATATAGAATGTAAAAGCGTAATTTGTGTGATTCTGTAAATAGAAATATTTGTAGTTAGTGATATTTTTTATAATTCTAAGGATTCGGTTTTCTCTATTGGTATCCTAAAAAATACAAAATTGGGACTAAAAATTTTGTTTATTCAAAATTTAATTGATTGCCGATTGTTTAATAATTTGATTAATTCCATACCTTAAAGGTAGACTTATCGTTTTAGATTTCGATATCAATAAGTGATGTACAAATATTATTCAATAATTTATTTTCCACAACACAAACAATCCCTGATATTACAATCACACTATAATATTTTAATAAAACTATATTTCATTCATAAAATATCTAAATTACATAATTTTAATAAAACATCGAAAATAATATGAAAAAACCAACAGAAAATAACAAATGACGAATATTTTATCGAAATGTCAAAACACATGAGATTAAAAAATAAGTCCAAAAACACCGGATAAAAATATGTAATCCCAAAATATTATCATGTCATTAATTGTTATACAATAAGATTAAAATAATAAAAATATTCTTAAAAAATAGACTTACATTAATTTAAAGCAAACAAATTAAATTTGTTGAACAATTATTCTTCAAATGAAATGTAACCAAACTTTTTATACGATAATTTCGGCGTTTATATTACATTAATTAAAATTTAACAAATTTGGATTAATGCTGAAAATAGTAATCAAAACAATATTATTTTATTAATTATGTACACACATATTAAAATTATTTTAATTTTGTTTATAAAAGTAGTTTTTAAAAAATTTCACACCATAAAATTTTGTTCAACGAAATAAAAACTGAGTTGGAATTACTTAATTGACAGTTAAAACCAATATTTTGTTTTATCGGCCACCTTGACTTTAATTTATTTTGTTCAATGATTTGGATATAGTATTTAGGATCATTTTTAAGTTTACCGTACATATTCTTATGTCGTTTTCTTTTTGCCAGAGCAGAAAAAGTGATTTTTTAAAGATTTTTCTTTCACAAAACGAATATGCAAAAATTTGATCTAATTTTGTAGTTGTTTGTGAACTCTCATTTAATGTTTTTGTTAATTAATAGTATTTAATTAAATAATTTTCTATTAATTTTTAATTTAAAACACGATTTAAACAAAACATTTATTTCATTTCATTTATTTCACTCTAAAAAAATAATAATAAATAAATGGCGTCTTGTTTGTCTACTAATTTTACAGATTTGTAAATGTGTTTGTGTAAATCTATTGTATTTGCAACTTGATCTACCAAAAAATCTAGATTCAGAAAAAATATTTTCAGATCAAAAAAAGAGCAATTTTTTGTACAAAACAGCCGCTTTTTTTGCTCTTAGATCACTTTTTTTGTCAAAAAGAAAACGACATTAATTAAAATATCTAATTCATAGGAGTTCAAATGTTTGTTTTTTAATCAATATAAAATAATTGACCGTTGATCATATCATATCCCAACGAATTTCGTTTCTACAGGAGAAAGTTTCTACAGCTTTTCCATAAGAAGACTACACTACGATTCTATCTCGATTCTTTCTTTAACATTTAATGTCTTTTGATTGGTTAATTTGCCATCTTTTTAGAAGTTTTGATTAAGTGAACTAAAGCAAAAAAAATCAACAATATTTAACTTTTTATTTCATGATTATGTTTACCGTGAGAAAATGTTTTTTAATTTTAAGCAATGTTTAAATTAAAATATGTATACAAAGTATAACATGAAAGTGAACTTCAAAAAATTAAGTGAAGAGAAAAATTTATAAAGAAACGCTTATGTTTAATAATAATATTTGTTCAAATTTTTATATAAAGAAAATAATGATGGCGACTGATATTTCTTTTCGGTAATATTAAATTAAAATAGTTTTTATCTTTATTTCAATAAACAAATTTCTTTTACGTTTTCAGATGCATCGGGAGAAAAAAAAATGGTAAAAATTAATGTAAATTTTGTATTAAGTATAAATAAATAAATTTTAAATAAATAAATTAAATTCAACTAAAACAAAATAAGTTTTAATTATATTGCAATGTTTTATTCAAATTGACTATTGATAGAATCGTAGGTGAAAACTAACAAAATTTCTATAAAGAATCGTTGAAGAAAGTTTTTAAAATTTCACTATGGAATCGTTGAGGAATATTCCATAGCGATTCAAGTAATAGTATTACATCTAGCGAACATTTTATTTTTTTGCAAACAAATTTCCATACCTTTTCCATCACGATTCTACTACTCAGTAACGAAGTTTCTTCAACGGATGGACGAATCGATGACATTTTATTCGCTGGGATATACAAATAATAAAATTCGAGTAGTTTACTTTTTCGACATCTCAATTTGTATATATTCAATATTATTACTCAATATTATTAATAGTTCATTGATATCTGTCATTTGATTGTGGTTCTATAAAAAGTTGTCTCAAAAGTTTTAATAAATAATTCCTTAAAATTACCAATCATCCTTATTTTTAATTGTTGATTATTGATAAATTTATAAATACGAATATTTAATTAAAACGATGGCACCAAAAGGTCAACCTAAATCAAGTGGACAACCCAGAGGGAATGTATACAAAGATAAAAGTAAACCGGCTGATGTTCGAGCTAGTAATATTAATGCAGCGAAAGGTAAATTATTTAAAAAAGTTATAAATTTTCACATGATTTAGTTAAAATATTCAATAAATAAATGTATTCATCATGTCGAATATGAGTTTTGTGTAATAAGAACCTTCGAGAATCTCCATTGTTTTGATAATCTAACCTCACTTTTGTTTTCAATATTTTGGCAGCTGTTTCAGATGCAATCCGTACCAGTCTTGGTCCAAGGGGTATGGACAAAATGGTATGAAATATTTATAATTTTTGCGATAAATAATATATTTTAATTCAAAAACTTATAAATTGTTGATGTTTTGTTTAATTTTTTCATGCTTTAGATCCAAGCTGGTAATGGCGAAGTAACTATCACAAACGATGGTGCAACAATCTTAAAACAAATGAATGTTATACATCCCGCTGCAAAAATGTTGGTTGAATTATCAAGAGCCCAAGATGTTGAAGCTGGGGATGGAACTACATCAGTTGTTGTTGTTGCTGGTGCTTTGTTGGAAGCAGCTGAAAAATTATTAGGTATGGGCATACATCCAACAGCTATTTCTGATGCGTTTCAACGATGTTCTACCAAGGCTGTTGAGATTTTAACAGAAATGTCACGCCCAATTGAATTAACTGATCGTGACTTTTTGATCAAAAGTGCTTCAACTTCATTGAATTCAAAAGTTGTATCCCAGCAAAGTAGTGTTTTAGCACCATTAGCTGTTGATGCCGTATTAAAAGTTACAGAACCGGGCAATGAAAATCAGATAGATTTGAATAATATCAAAACCATACGTAGCTTGGGGGGTACTACTGAAGACACTGAATTGATCGAAGGATTAGTTTTTACGCAACGTTCTTCAGGTGTTAATGGACCTAAACGACTTGAAAAAGTTAAAATTGGATTGATCCAATTTTGCATTTCTCCACCGAAGACCGATGTAAGTATAAGTCGTTGAACTGTTCAAATTCAGATTCATTCATTAAAATTATTTGTAGATGGATCATAATGTGATTGTTTCTGATTATGCAGCGATGGATCGTGTATTAAAAGAAGAACGTGCCTATATTTTGAACATTGTGAAACAAATTAAAAAAAGTGGATGTAATGTACTCCTGGTCCAAAAATCAATTCTTCGTGATGCTGTATCGGATTTAGCACATCATTTCTTAGATAAAATCAAAGTTATGGTTGTAAAAGATGTTGAACGTGAAGACATTGAATTTGTTTGTAAAACACTCAACTGTCGTCCCATTGCATCACTTGATCATTTCTTACCCGAACATTTAGTAAGCGCTGATTTAGTTGAAGAAATCGCAAGTGGTACAAACAAGTTTGTAAAAGTAACTGGAATACATAATCAAGGACGTACTGTATCGATTGTTGTACGTGGGTCAAATAAATTAGTTTTGGAAGAAGCTGATAGATCACTTCATGATGCTTTATGTGTTATTCGTTGTCTAGTTAAAAACCGTGCTTTTATTGCTGGTGGTGGAGCCCCGGAAATTGAAATGTCTCTACAATTAGCTGCTTATTCTCAAACATTAGAAGGAGTTGATGCCTATTGTTTCCGTGCATTTGCTAACGCGTTAGAAGTTATCCCTAGTACGTTAGCTGAAAATGCTGGATTAAATCCAATATCAACAGTCACAGAATTAAGAAATCGTCATGCTCAAGGTGAACGTAATGCTGGAATCAATGTTCGCAAAGGAGCTATAACTGATATTTTAGCTGAAAATGTTGTGCAGCCTTTATTGGTTTCAATTTCTGCTATTACATTGGCTACGGAAACAGTTCGATCGATTCTTAAAATTGATGATATTGTTATGACAATGACTTAAATATTTACAATAGTATTCTTATTTTTAAATTAATGCTTATAATAGTTATGTTCTTTAATACTTAATAATTTTGTTTTTAAAATATTAAATTTCATTTTCACAAATAAACAACCATTTTACGTCGCATAATATATTCGTCTTAATATTAAATAAATCTGATGATAATTTAAAAACTATATATTTTTTTTTTAATAATGCGTGTCAAATAATTGACCAATCTACAGGAGTGCACATGCAACTAGATCGAAATGTATAGATGATTTTTAACGCGAGGTAATTATATTGATCGGCAATTCCAATTTTACTATCGAACTTTAGTTCTTGTACCATAATATAAATATATTGTGCTTGAGTGGTAAGAAGAAATAAAGTCTTTACATGAGTTCACTACCTTCTTGCCAAAGCAACTGCCATAATTCACACATTGACGATCTAAATAATAAAGTTTTGAAACTCATTTTCCGCCGTTCGCGTGATCTGTTGCAGATTTATAATTAAAAAAAAAATAAAATGGGATGTGTAGTATGCATTACAATACGTGTTTTCTTTTAAGATTGGATAACTAAACAGTAAATCCTATCTCAAAATAAAATGAACAATATTTCATGATAGCATGCGGCAAGTCTATAAGCGCTAGGTGTCATCTCATGTCAATAATAGGAACGAAGTGTGACACCCGAAGATCAAAAATCTTACGGATTTCCGTTACCTGTCTAGGTTGGTTTTCGATGATTGTTTTATGTGGAGTTCTTTCAGGTTTTTGCTGTACATCAATTTTTAACTGGTCTGAAAGAACGGACAAACCACATGATTTTCATTATTGTTGTATTGGTAACAAAACATTCACTTTACGCAGAATTTATGTTTAATTTTATAAAATTCACCTAATAATCACAAAAAACTATCCACAAATAGTAAATTCAAAAAATTGCGTCACGTTTGTTATTGTTTTTATACGTGTGTGTTTGTATTAGTTTTTGCTGGAAGACGAATTTATCAAAAAATCTCAATTTCATAAAATTGATGTACATCAGAAAAAACATCAAAAATTTAGTCTGAAAGAATACGACCAATTGATTTACATCAATTTTTTTTGATGTACATCACTTTTTTTGGTCTGAAAGAACTCCACATTAATGTCAACGTTCTAAAGTTAATCGCCGAGATTTCTTCTCAAAAGTTTTAGTTTAAGCCGCATTTAACATGTCTCCTTTTGTTCAATTAAATTAACTCTGCACTTGCGAAACTTTGTATTCAAAAGGAAATAAAAAACACATAGAAAAGAACAATAGTGTGCAGAGTAACAAATACTATTTAAAAATATTTTTATTCAATACAAAATCTACATGGGAGTACCATATGCTTCAGGCATCCTTTCAATTGCAAATTTATGTTGAGCAACATACATAATTGGAACACCAGGAATCTTCCTTATTCTATTTTTTAAATCTTTGTCATTTGTTGCAACAATATAACATTTATGTTGTATTACACGATTGGTTAGGCAATCATCAGCATACGTACCCTTATGTAAACAGGGTAATCTTTCAAATCGTGGATCTTTAGCTATTCTTAAAGCCACTTTATATTTATGTCCTAATTTTTCTAATTCAGCCTGTACACAATCTGTGATATATGGTATGCATTTAGCATACAAACAATCCATCATATTTTGTATTATATCCAATTTATTTTTAACACTGAAATTAATGAAGTTTGTATCCAAGAGTATATGATAAGGAGGCCCAAGTTGCGTATTGTATTGAAAGAATAATGCAGAGCTCATTTGTGGTGCATCATGAATTTTAATTTGATAAGGATCTTCTCGCTTTTTTTTCTTCGATGGTTCACGGTCTTTAGCTTTCAAACGAGCATCAGTTGGTTTAATTAAACGTTTTAATTGAGCTAAACGTTGTTTTGCAAACTTTTTGGTGGCTTTACTTTTGGCCTGAAATAAAAAAATAATTTATGAATCAGAATAAAATCTTTTAAAATTACTTTTATTTACCATATCCTTGTTTTTCAATTATTTATTTAATTCATTCACAAAAAAGTAATTAGCAATAAATATCAACTTTTTTTTTTTAATTATTTAATTTACTGGCTGGAACTAGTCCAAATATCAACTTCATATAACATGTGTCAAATGTCAACTACGAAACAGTAGTACAGCGACATCTGTCATTTGGTATTTAAATTTCATGTTTAAATTGTAGTTCTTTGAAAGGATTTGAAATAACTTCCAAATAGAATGGCCGTTTCAACCGAAATTGGACGAAAGGCTGATTTTCGATAATCATGACTTTTGTGTCAATGATAGTAAATATAAACAATCTTCTTCTTTTTTGCTAGCTGGTATTCGTTGTTACCGTTTTTCTAAATGATGAGCTTTAGCTTTCATTGGTTTTATTTAACCGCATATACACTGACATATAACACCAATACTGAAGATTTTTGAGATAGGAAACTTTTTTCCTACGTCTACAACGTTTCACTACGATTGTCCTGTTTGTAGAAGCTATATATTTCACTACAGATAATAAACCCAAGATACATCTCCGTTCTAGCCGTGAACCTTAAGGGTGCCTGGTTCGATTTCCGAGGTAGCTTTTTCTATACATTATTCAGAATATGCGTTTTCAGACCTGGACCTGTATATTGATCATTGTAAATGCATGCAAAAATATGGGTTAAATTTCGTTGATGCACAGGTAATTGTGGGCATGTTGGTATAGACCAGTGGTCGCAAATCAATGTTGATTAGCGTGTCTAAATATTTTTTTTGTAATAATTGTTTTTGCCTGCCAGCTGCTAATCAAATTTCGTAAACATACTGTGAACATTTTGTTGCTCCGTATTAGAATATATTTCAAATCGGTTTACGCATTTCTACTATACGATTGAAGTTCTAGATTGAAAATCAAGAAAGCATAGCACATTAGTACTACATCCCTTGTAAAAAAAATTGATAGAAAATGATAGAAACCAATAGACCGTTTTCTATCGTTTCCTAAGCGGTTTTTGAATGAGAATTAATGGGTTGGAATCGTTTTTTCCCATAGAAACGGATGCGGACTCTTACGTTTTGCCTTTGTGGCTGACGCAATTTCTATCGTTTTTGGGTGTTTCTTATCGTTATTTTCTGATAGAAATGAAAATCTAGTAAAAAAATAGAACCGTTTTCTATCGTTTCCTATGCGGTTTTTGAATGAAAATGAATGGGGCTGTATCGTTTTTTTCCGATAGAATGTTTGTATCGCTTTAATCGTTCCCTATCGTTTTTTGGTAGATTATCTGAATCGTTTTCAATGGGTTATTTCACATTATTTTTTTTTCTGTTAATTCCTATCCGTTTTAATAGTTTCTTATCGTAAAACCCGAATTTTAGTGCAATATCCTATCGTTTTGAATCGTTTTCAATGGGTTTTTACACACTTTTATTTAACTTGACTCTTGAGAGCTTTGATGGGTGGAATTTTGTGATTCATTTTTCAGTAACTTCCCATTATGTTATTAATCCCAAATTGAAAAGACAAGTTTGTTGAAGCAGTCAGTACGTATTTCTAAAACTTTTAAAGCAAAAAACTTTATAAATCTGAAGAAAAAAAATTCAAATTTTTTTTCATTCTGAAAGACTTTAAAGAATTGCACTGAAATCCTCATCCTCTGGTTGACTCATTTTGAGCGAAGGAATTTTGGTAATACTGTGTATATCATTATAATAATAGACATCATACATGTTTGTGTCATTTCATCTTAATAAAGAGCCTTACATTATAAATAATGAACACAAAAAAAAAATAAAAGTATGACATTTCGCTATAAGCTTATAGACCTTTTTTCTTAAAGTTCAAATCGTTATTTTGGTGTATTTGACAGATTACATACAGCAATGATATTTAAAAATCAGTTATTATGTATGAAAATATGAAAATCCATAAGATCTGAATGCCCATTTACCGCGCTGAAATTTTGCTCATACTGAGTATCTCATTATAATAGAGGACATATTACACATTTTTGTCATTTTTATATGAAAAAATGGCCTTAAATTGTAAATAATGAGTGATTTGTATTTCGAAAATTTTAAATAATTGTTATTTCTTCTAAATCCAGATTGTTTTGTGTTCTCGTTAAGTTTTTTTTACTATAGTTGCATAATTATTATTTTTTCAATACATTTTAATACATAATTAATGATTTCTAATTATCATTGCTGTATGTAATCTGTCAATTACATACAGTAATATAACGATTCGAATTTTAAGGAAAAAGCTCTATAATTTAGACCTTTTTTCCGAAAAAAACTTGACATTTGGGCGAACATATATATTTAATAATTTATGTACAACTTAAAATTAATACAACGAGCAAAGAAACGCACTAAAATTTTACACTGGATTTTTAAATAACATACTTACAATTGTTATAGTGCAATTAACCTTATTAAAATTACTTTAAATTTCAAAGCATATTAAATTTTCGGTAAATGATTTAATTGCTAGTTTTACTTATGGTGTATTTTCTGTGAAATAATGTGGTTAACTTATTTGTAGGTAAAATTATATAACTAAAAACTCTAAAATAAAAAAATAAATAAAAAAAATTTAAAAAACACACTTTTTGAAAAACGAACTAAAAAGCAGAAAATAAATTTTGCATTAACACCAGCGTTATGTCTTTTATAATTATATTTCCTTTGAAATTGTTAGAAGAAAAAATATTTAAATGGTATTTAACACATCTTAGCATAGATGCAAATATTAAATTTTTGACTAATTTAAAATGCTAATTTTCGATTGGCAAACAGTCTTCCGTTCCCATTTGTTACATAAAATAAAAGTGGGTGGCGCATTCAGAAACGAAAGGGAATAAACGTTGGTAGTCTCTCTTGTTAGAGATTAACATAGAACACATTTGTTCCTTTTCTATATTAACGTATGCGTCACCCACTTTTATTTTATGTAACAAATGGGAACGGAAGACTGTTTGCCAATCGAAAATTAGCATTTTAAATTAGTCAAAAATTTAATATTTGCATCTATGCTAAGATGTGTTAAATACCATTTAAATATTGTTTCTTCTAACAATTTCAAATTAAATATAATTATAAAAGACATAACGCTGGTGTTAATGCAAAATTTATTTTCTGCTTTTTAGTTCGTTTTTCAAAAAGTGTGTTTTTTAAATTTTTTTTTTCACATTATTTTTGTTTGTTTATTCCTATCCGTTTTAATCGTTTCTTATCGTAAAAGGCGAATTTCAGTGCAATATCGTATCGTTTTGAATCGTTTTCAATGGGCTTTTTCACATTATTTTTTTTCTGTTAATTCCTATCCGTTTTAATCGTTTCTTATCGTAAAAGCCGAATTTTAGTGCAATGTCCTATCGTTTTGAATTGTTTTCAATGGGTTTTTTCACATTATTTTTGTTTGTTTATTCCTATCCGTTTTAATCGTTTCTTATCGTAAAAGCCGAATTTCAGTGCAATATCCTATCGTTTTGAATCGTTTTCAATGGGTTATTTCACATTATCTTTTTTTCTGTTAATTCCTATCCGTTTTAATCGTTTCTTATCGCAAATGCCGAATTTTAGTGCAATATCCTATCGTTTTGAATCGTTTTCAATGGGTTTTTTCACATAATTTTTTTTTTGTTTATTCCTATCCGTTTTAATTGTTTCTTATCGTAAAAGCCGAATTTTAGTGCAATATCCTATCGTTTTGAATCGTTTTGAATGCGCTTTTTCACATTATTTTTTTTCTGTTAATTCCTATCCGTTTTAATCGTTTCTTATCGTAAAAGCCGAATTTTAGTGCAATATCCTATCGTTTTGAATCGTTTTCAATGGGTTATTTCAAATTATTTTTTTTTCTGGTTAGAAATTTATTACAAAACTAACACGAAGCAATACGCTGCCGGAAAATCATAACAGATCATAAATTAATATAATTTAGTGAATCATCAAACTACTCAAAAACCGCTCCATTTAGCGTTTCGAGAAAATATTAAAAAATCACAAATTCATATTTCTTTCGAAATTCCAAAAACATTGTAAAAATTAAATAAAATCAAACTATTTCCAAAATTCTAAAAATATTATGACAAAACCAAAGATTAAACTTTTTTCAAAAATTCTTAAAATATTGCAAAAATTATAACAAAATCAAAAATTGAAACTTATTTCAAAATTCCAAAATCATTCCAAAAATTAGAATAAAATCAAATATTGAAACTTTTTCTAAATCTAAATAATATTCAAAAAATTCTTAAAAATTCAAAAATTCAAACTTTTTCCAAAATTCTAAAAATATTCCAAAAATTCTTACAAAATCAAAGATTGAAACTTTTTCCAAAATTCCAAAAATATTTCAAAAACTATAAGAAATTCAAAAATTTCCAAGTCACATTTACGTCATACAAAGTACAAACTGCTAAATTTTTTTTCCAGAAAATTGGCTAAAAAAGTAAATGAAAATAATTTTTTTGACATACTTCACAATATTTTTTTAACAAACTTATAATGCAATAATCTAGTTTTTGGTCTCGCATACCAATCCCAATCATCAAGATTTCTTCAAATTCAATGTTTCTATTCGTAATCACTTAAAATGAACGTTTTTTAAGCAAAAAATATGCAAATATCCTTGTTTTGACACACTCGACGATTTTTTGACACACTTCCGGTACAGTTATCGAACACATCGTCCTTTCGGCTCTTCCCATTGAGTAAACCTTTTTTTAGAAAAAAAATTTGGAATCCGTCCAGCCGTTTTCTAGATTTCGTCGGCCGGCCGGCAGGCAGACATACATTTTTATGTTGCTTTTTTAGAATTAGTAGGTCCTAAAACGTCGAGAAATGCCAAAAAAATGGGGCTAAAAATTTCACTTTTGCAATACTTAGCTTTTTTCAAAACCGAAGTAATATCCCATAGGTGACGGTAGATGCCGATTGGTTTGTTTTTCTTGAAAAAATTTCAATCGTAAATTTCAGATTCCAACCGATAGGAATCTGATGGCGGAAAAATACGATAGGTTACGATTGGTTTTACATATGGAATGTACGATAGAAAACGTTTAAAAACTTGTTTAGTTTTAACAAAAAATTTCAATCAAAAACTTCAGATTCAAAACGATTAACATCGATAGAAATTCTATCGTAAAAAGCCCATTGAAACCAAATCTGAAATATCCCATAGGTGACGGTAGATTGGTTTGTTTTTCTTGAAAAAATTTCAATCGTAAATTTCAGATTCAAACCGATAGGAATCTGATGGCGGAAAAATATGATAGGTTACGATTGGTTTTACATATGGAATGTACGATAGAAAACGTTTAAAAACTTGTTTAGTTTTACCAAAAAATCGTAAAAAAACCCATTGAAACCAAATCTGAAATATTCCATAGGTGACGGTAGAGGCCGATTGGTTTGTTTTTCTTGAAAAAATTTCAATCGTAAATTTCAGATTCAAACCGATAGGAATCTGATGGCGGAAAAATACGATAGGCTACAATTGGTTTTACATATGGAATGTACGATAGAAAACGTTTAAAAACTTGTTTAGTTTTACCAAAAAATTTCAATCAAAAACTTCAGATTCAGAACGATTAACAACGATAGAAATTCTATCGGAAAAAACCCATTGAAACCAAATCTGAAATATCCCATAGGTGACGAATGATGCCGATTGGTTTGCTTTTCTTGAAAAAATTTCAATCGTAAATTTCAGATTCCAGCCGATAGGAATCTGATGGCAGAAAATACGATAGGTTACGATTGGATTTATATATGGTATGTACGATAAAAAACTATTCAAAACTTGTTCAATTTTACCAAAAAATTTCAAGTCGTGATCTTCAGATTTAAAACGATTAACAACGATAGAAATTCCATCGTAAAAAATCCATTGAAACCGAAAAGTAAAAAATCCTATTGATAACGATAGATTACGATTGGTTGATTTCTCCTGAAAACATCTCAATCGTAAATTTCAGATTCAGCCCGATAGAAATCTAATGACGGGAAAATACGATAAGTTACGATTGGTGCTATATATGTAATGTCGGATAGAAAACGATTCAAAACTTTTTCAATTTCACCAAAAAAATTTCAGTCGTGATCTTCTGATTCAAAACGATTAACTACGATAGAAATTCTATCGTAGAAAAACCATTGAAACCGAAAACTGAAAAATCCTATAGGTTACGATAGATTACGGTGCGTTTTCTATCTGGCAGATATAGTCTATGCGTTTAAAATGATTAAATCCGATAGAAACGGATAGCAAACGATAGAAAACTATTCGATTTTTTTTATAAGGGATTTCTTCTATGTTGCAAGAAATTAAGCTCATTTGTAAGAGTTCAGTTGCCAATGAGTATAATAGCTCTTCGATGTACAGAATCAAGATAATTTAGGCTACTCAAGTATGCTCCACTCCATATGGTAATACAGTGCTCCATGCAGGACGTATAAATGACTTGTTAACTATAAGAAGCTGTCCGATATTTAAAATCTTACGATATCACCCTAAAATCGAAATTTTCGAACAGCATTCTTATGTCGAATTCTTTTCGCCCTTTTTGCTCTGAGATCAATGTTTTTTGACATTACGTGTTTTATTTGGCAAAAAAAGTGATTTTTTTTGCCATAAAAATATTTGTTTGAATCTAGATTTAAGCAGGCATGAAATACAATAAAGCAGCGGTTCTTAAACTTTTTTGTATTGCGACCCCAAATTTTAAATGCCATATTTTGGCGACCCACCTATATTTTTTTTTGACAAATAAACGTCATTAAAAAAAAAAAGTAGGGTCTGCGTCGGACCAGACGGTGGAAGTTATACTTCTTTGGAGATTCGCTCGCACACACGCACACAGACAGACAGATAGGAAACATTAAAAAAAAAACCAAAATATTATTCAAAATTATTCAAAAAAAAAAAGCAAAAAAAAAACATATTGTTCAAAAAATAAATAAAAAAAAATATTATTCAAAAAAAAAATTATTATTCAAAAAGTATAAGAACGTATAATCGTCGATTTTTCTTAGTTTTCTTAGTCAAAAAAATAAAAAAAAAATATTCAAAAAAAAAAATATCCAAAAAGAAAAAAAAAATATTATTCAAAAAAAATATTATTCAAAAAACTAATAATTATTAATTACTAGAAGGTACCCCCACGGCGATTTCCGTACTTCCCAGATGTGGTTGAAAACTGTTTTTTTTGAGTAAATTCTCCTATAGTTTTTTTTAATGTCATTTAATTTAACTTATTTTATAAGTAATATGTATATAAAAAGTTTGAAAAAAATGTAATAGTATCATTTTACAGTCAGCAAAAGCCATTAAGTAAATGTCTCTAAAGCTATAGATAAATTTACATATTAAATGTATGTTAAAATTAAAACACATTTGACAGACAAATAATAATTAAATAATTTTTATAAATGTAGATGGCAAAAGATTAAGATTAGAAAAAAGTTAAAATTTTATTCCAAAGATTTAATTCAAATAATTCAATGTGTCACGAACAATTAGGTGAGCACAAATATATTTGTTTATTGGATGTCACAATTGTCACAATTACTTACTCCGAAACCACCGTACTCGTCATACAAAATAGGTACTCTGGTTCATTGCTATTGGTTTAGCGTCCTATTTCATGTAGACTTATAATCATTTATCAATCCAGACATTTTGCTGTTCTGAAGAGGGTCGTATTGCAATTTGCAAATATATTTTATCGATTGTCTGCAATACTCTACTACATTGATGCATACGCCGGCCGGTTAAAGAATACCACCATTTTTAGTGAATATTTTCGTTTAATGGGTTTTATCGCTTTATAGTCATCGTCTTATTTCGACATTCCTTCCCACAACTTAAAACAAAAATTGGAAAAAATAATAATAAGACTAATTTCATTTGTAAATTCAGACTTATATATTATTATTAAAACAGTCAAATCACACCATTTGTTAACATATTTGCATGTATTTTATAGATCCCTTGCAATAACAATAATAGTTTTGAAAGTAATGGAGAAGCATATTTCACTCAATAAGTAAAACACTTTAAACCTGTAGCTTTGATATTGTTCATAATCTTTTTCTTCGGTACTAAGGTTCCAATGCAAATTCTTGGTTAATCAATGTTTCGAACATGTGAGGGCAGTTCTGCTAATGCAAGCAGGTTTGTTTAATCATATATAAGCAATGCTTAAATGTATCGTATTTGTGCTAATGCATAGAAATATGTACATATTTTATATAATTGCAAACCATAAGAACATATTTGTTGTAAATTAGAAATATGTACTTGTTAAAAAATAATTTTACCTAATTTTCATATAAATGTACATATTTGTTTGTCCCATTATACATTAACTATTCCTTTTAATGATAATTCCGAAAAGTGAAAAAAAAAATTGATCAAAGATAACTAAGCGAATAATGTTTTATTATTATAAAATATGATTGATTTAGTAATTTCGTCTTTATTACCATACAGCATAAGGTTGATTTACTAATTTCGTCTTTATTACCATACAGCATAAAGGTTAAAATAAACTTAAACAAGCGTGACGCGGTTTCTCGATTAACACCCCATCAAAATATTTACAACGAGCGCAAAGAAGTATAACTTCAAAAAACGTTTAATTAAACAACAAAAACTATTTTATTTTCAGCTAATATAAAAATAAAATTTTAAAACATTACTTCGGTCTGAAAGACCTAAGTATTACATTCATGAGCCAAAAGTGAAATTCTTACCCCCACTTTTTTTGGCATTACTCGACGTTTTAGAACCTACTGATTCTAAAGAAGCAAAAAAAAAATGTATGTCTGTCTGCCGGCCGTCCGTCATTATCTACGCTGCAGGGAAAACCGCTGGAGGGATTTCAAAAATTTCTAAAAATATGTATACTCAAGGGACAGGTCCGAAAGGACGCTGTGTTCAATAACTGTACCGGAAGTGTGTCAAAAAAATCATTAAGTGTGTCAAAAACAACAAATTTTCATATTTTTGGCTTAAAAAACGTCCATTTTAAGTGATTACGAGTAGGAACATTGAATTTGGAGAAACCTTGATGGTCGGGATCGGTATGTGAGTTCAAAAACTAGATTATTGCATTATAAGTTTGTCAAAAAATGTTGTCAAGTGTCTCAAAAGAAAGATTTTTATTAATTTTTTTACCCAATTTTTTGGAAAAAAATAAAATTATATAATTTGTTTAAATGAAATTTTATTATTATTATTGAGAAGTATGGCTTTAAAAGTTTGTCAAGAAAATGTTTCAAGTGTGTCAAAAGAAAGATTTTTATTGACTTTTTTCCCAATTTTTCGGAATAAAATAAAATTAATAATTTGTATGACATGAAATTTTATTATTATTATTGAGAATTATGGCATTATAAGTTTGTCAAAAAAATAATGTCAAGTGTGTCAAAAAATGATTTCATTTATTTTTTTAGCCAATTTTTTGGAAAAAAATGTAGCTGTTTGTATGATGTAAATGTAATTGAAAATGAAAATGGACATGGAACTTTTTTGATTTGTTATAGTTTTTAAAATATTTTCGATATTTTGAAAAAAGTTTGTATATTTGATTATGTAATAAGTTTTGCAATATTTTTAGAATTTTGGAAAAAGTTTTAATTTTTGATTTTGTAAGAATTTTTGGAATATTTTTAGAATTTTGAAAAATTTTAAATTTTTGATTTTAGTAAAATTTTTGGAGTTTTGAAAAAAGTTTCAATTTTTGATTTTGTAATGATTTTTGCAATATTTTGAGAATTTTGGAAAAAATTGAATTTTTAAGAATTTTTGGAATATTATTGGAATTTAGAAAAAGTTTAAATCTTTGATTTTATTCTAATTTTTAGAATATTTTTGGAATTTTGAAAAAAGTTTGATTTTATTTAATTTTTACAATATTTTTGGAATTTTGAAAGAAATATGAATTTGTGATTTTGAAATATTTTCTCGAAACGCTAAATGGAGAGGTTTTTGAGTAGTTTGCTGAGTGTATAATCTTTTCACTAAATTATGTTAATTTATGATCTCTTATAATTTTCCGGCAACGTATTGATGTTTCGTGTTAGATTTGTAATAAATTTCTAAACAGAGATAAACAAATACTTGTACTTTAACAAAGAGCTATGTTTGATATACATCGTTGCCCAAAACTAAAAACTATGTCCTCATAAAAGTTTTTTGCCGAAAACTATAACAAAATCCTTAACCCAGACCGAAGTCTTGATATCTCAGAGCTGTGAGATTTCAGCCCCTCCATATTTTTCTAGTTAAAACAATATGAAAATTAATAAAAAATAAAGATTAATAACCTTTTCTCGTTATGTTATTAAGTTTTAAAATAAATAAAACATTAAAATATTATTTAATGTGATGGGTGTGCTTCCTTTTTAGAGCAAAGTAACGTTAATTGTGGCTCGATTTCCGAAAGCGCTGGTCTCAATACATTTTTAATATTGCGCAATTGAGAGCGATATTTTGATTTAATATATATACAATAAGGATGAAAATGCATTTGCGTACAAATATGTGGTGGAAAATGTCAAAATAATTTGAACTGTTTCTCCTTTTTAATTGACAACCAAAAAAATTTCCTGGTATTTGATTCTTAAATAGTGCTTTCAAAGTACCATGGCAGGATAGTTCAGCAAATTCTTCTTGAGCTTTTATGTCCATATGTTGTATATCTTTAAGTTTTATGTTAAAAGGCTGAATTATCCAACGGTGTTGTGAAATATTGAATTATTGAATTATGAATATTGAATTATTGAACGATCCGACTATAAAATTGTATTGTGGATTATGGAATGTCACCAAAAGATAAGTTAAAACATTACAAAATTTAAAAAGTCATCCAATTCTAAAACCTTGAAAAATTAATTCAAAAACCTAGTTAATTTAAGACATATATGTATAGGGAAAATTTTTTTTTTATTATTTATATTTTATATATTTTTTTAAATTGGGAATTTCTCGCGACCCCATGAAAAAATCTAACGATCCCAGTTGGGGTCGCGACCCCAAGTTTAAGAAACGCTGCAATAAAGAATACAAATACATTTAAAAAATCTGTCAAAATTAGTAAACAAACAAAACGGCATTTGCTTATTATATTTTTTTATAGTGAAATAGTTACTTTTTAAATAAAAGTGTTGTCTAAATCGTGTTTTAAATTAAAAATTAATAATAAATTAATTAATTAAATATAATTAATTACAAAAATATTCAATGACAGTTCACAAACACAACTACAAAACTGGATCATATTTTTTCATGTTCTTTTTATGAAAAAAAAAATAACTTTTTCGCTCTAGACAAAAAGAATTCGACATTAGTCTGATTACAAATATAAGATTTCAACTTTATATTATTTTCAACCTCAACTTCTAGAAAATTGATAGACTTTATCTCCAAACGATCTTTCGGACCAAACTTTAATATATTTAAGGTGCTTCATGGGACGCATGCAGCGTGCTAGCATCAGGAGAAGTAACTCTTTTTCTAATCTAATTAATGACTTGTTATAGATTTAACGTGTTTCTTTGTGTTGTGACACATTTTATAATTCCTACTACACAACACTTTTTATAAAAAAAAAGGTTGTTAATATTTGATCAAATGCTTTCGAAATATCAACAACAACCCCGAATGTCTCCACCACAGCTTTGTAGCGATTTGTTTCAGACATAAGTGTCAAAGGCAAGAAAATCGCCTTTTTGAAAGCCGTATTGTCGTTCATTAAGTAATTTTGATGACTTCAAGAAGCTCATAACTTCAAAATTAATATTTACCTCAATTATCTTTACAACAACCGATAAAATTGTTATGAGTCTGTAATTTGTTGGATCAGTTTTACTAAATTTTTTTAAAACTGACTGAACTCTAGACATTTTTCATATATGGGCTATTATTTTGAAAACGTACATTTTTTTGTTGATTTTTAAATTTTTGATTTTTAAAAAATCTGAAATTTTGATATATTGTTGGCATTGACAAAAGGAAAAAAGTAATTTCTGCTTTTATTTTTTGAGTACTCTGAATCGGAGTTATGCGCGGTTGAATTTTGAGGCTTTTTCACGTAGTTTTTGGTAATGGTGGCAATGTTTTGTGAATAGGTGCCACAAATTTCATCCGACTTACGTATATTTTTGCAAGTAAAAAGGAAAATAATTGAATAATTGAAATAAGTAAGTTTAAAATTAATAACTTTTCTCTTTTCCGCTAGGCGGCGCGTAAAACCTTGGTTTACTTCAAAGCTCATATCTCAAAAAGTAGGCTTTTTTATTTTTGTTTTTCACAAATTTTAAAGTAAACATATGCAGCTATGAAATTGAGAAATAAAAAGTCAGCAATTCAATATGGATTTTTTCTTACGATTTTTTAAAGTTTGGTATATGAAAAATTCACATGTGTTTTTTTATTAAGTTAATAATCCTGTACTAAATGTGGATCTAATAAATTAAACATTTCATATTTTAAAACCTGCAATAAATTTGAACCATTTTCTCTGCAGTTAAATGGCTAAAAACTGATTAAAAATTAATTTAAGTTAAGTGGTAAAATAAAGGAATTTAAATTATTAAAAGGGTGTGTAAAATGTTTATTCATTTAAAAAAATGTCTATTCAGCCCCTTTTTACTATTTAAAATCTCATTAGAGGCTCATAATTTCAACATTTAAAATTTCTAATGACGCCCACAAACGGTTTTTGACCAAATTATACTTGCATCCAATCAAAATATATTAAATTGTACCTACCTAATTTTACCTGATTCTACCTATGTCAAAACTATTTCAAGGGTATATATATATTGATTGGATTGCCTTATAATCAATTATATTCCAAAATATTTAGAAGACATAACGTTTAGAAAAGATAATAATAGAAATGCCTTTCAAATTGTGCTGTAACTTGTACGGTCTCAAAAATCATCAGTGGACATCAAAAAATGTGAAACTGGTCACACCAGCTGTTATTCAAAAAGCTGCGACCCTAAATTTTACTTTGCGTGATGACCAGTTTATATGTGAAACATGTCGCACTTATATCTATAAAAATAAGGTAAATTTAATTATTTTATTAAAATGAATAAAAATTCATATGCAACTAATATTTTCTATACAGCAGCTTTCATGTTCGGAAACTATCGATAGTGAAATTATTTCTATAAATCAGGATGTTGAAAATGTTCCAACGAACGAAAATATTCAAATACCTCCAGCATCTTTAGATCCATCACCAGTTTCGGTTGATACTATATCTCCACCAGTTCCTGAACTACTTAATGACATTTTAGAAGATATTAACAATGTTCTTGGAAGGTTAGCCGAATCTCCTATCAAACAAAATCATATTACAACAGGAATAGAGCATTCAGTTATTCGACATTTTGAGTTATCCGAATATCGAATAACTTTTTCTTTAAATATCCGAATATTCGGTTAGTATTCGAATAGTAAAAGAAGTGCAAAAAAAGTGAATTATGAATAAAATCAAACAGGTTTAACATATTACGCATTTTATTTTATTTTGCAGAAGTGCATTTAGATGTTTAAATTTTAGGCTACTTCTTATTTTAGATATCCCAGCGTAGAAAAACCTCTTTCAGTTTTTGTTGAAGTAGGGCTGATAGTCAATAGAGCATTATTCAAATTGTCTAATTTATCTGTTCTTGTTTTGAACGAATTAAAATAATAAAAATATTTTTTTAAATTTTTAGCCGCGATTTTCATTATCACTGTTACTGTATCTCATGTCGTGGAATCAGTAATTGAGCTAATCGCTGGTTGCAGCTTTTGTTGCAATATATTTTTACTTTGATTGTTGACTACAAGTGCGTCATTTATATTACCAGATACCTACAGCCATGGTTATTACTGTTTTCATCGCTAGGATCTGGTCCATCTTTGAAGTCTTAGGAAGCGAGAAAGGAAAGTTTTCACAGCAGTTTTCTTTGCGTAATCAAAATATTTGTTCGATTGTGGTATAACTCCAGTGTCAAGATATAGAAATAAGGTTTTTATGGTTGTTTTGTTTCTTTTCTGATCCATTCGTTTTCTGATTTCGTGGAGTAAAATTTTACTTAAATCACTGTTCAGTTCCGTTAGAGAAGTAAATAAGAATTTGCATATGCCTTCGGCTGTCATAAGTGTTGAATTTTTTTCGCTAAGTTCTTTGACTTCAATATTAAGCGACGTTTATACGTCAAGCACTTTTTGTAATAAAATTATTTCCCTTAAAATATTGAAATTTGAATTGAAATATTGAATTCCTTAGTTTCGGAGTTTGAAAAAGAAATGAAGGGATGGAAAACCATTATATTTTGGGAGATAAAAAATATTCGAATATTCGCGTATAAATATTCGAATAACGAATACTTAAAATATACCCAAATTAATCGGATATCCGAATACACGAATATTCGGATTTGAATGCTCTAAACAGGAAGTTATAAAAAAATTGCAAGTGTCACATCGGCAATAAGTCAAAGAATATTTCAAGTAGATTCAGTTAAAGTGTTATCACCAAACGAGGAATGTGAATATACATCATGGCTTATGAACCTTAAAAAAGAGTTTAAAGATGCCAGCTGTAAATCAAAACAAGTGTTTTTGTTGACAACTCTACCACGTAAATTTTGGTCAAATCCGGTCAAATTGGTCAAATTGGTCGTATCCAGGATGAATTTAATGCATCAAGACGACTGGTAGAATTCGCCATGGATCTGTTGGAAACAGTAGGTCCTTACAGTTGGCCTCAAAGCAAACAAGTGCACAGTTTGTCACAAAAGATAGTAAAACAAATTCAAACATACTTTTTATCAGAGGAAATTAGTAGAACAATGCCTGGCCTTAAAGATGTTGTTACTATTACAGAAGGATCGACAAAAATTAAGAAATCAAAGCGGTTGGTGTTATGGACCCTCACCGACATCTACGAAATGTTCTTGGAAGAAAACAAAGAATTCAAGGATTCCACTGTTTTTTACCGGATAACACTACACCCGATAAAATAATTGCCAAAATGTTTTCTTTTTCTGATGATCATAAATATTTCAATTTAAAGGCAAAAAAAAATATATAAATTAATTTTTTAATGTATTTATTTATAATATTGATTAAATTATAATGTTTATAGGAAAAATATTTTTTTAATGTTTTTTTCTAATGTTAGTGTTGGTGATGTTGAAATTATAACAAAATCTTCGATCATTGGGATCTCCAATTCTTATTCTGAATAAAAACCTGTTTCTCAATCAGAAATACACAAAAAATGGTTCAAATTTATTGCAGGTGTTAAAATATGAAATGTTTAATTTATTAGATCCACATTTAGTACAGGATTATTAACTTAATAAAAAAACACATATGAATTTTTCATATACCAAACTTTAAAAAATCGTAAGAAAAAATCCATATTGAATTGCTGACTTTTTATTTCTCAATTTCATAGCTGCATATGTTTACTTTAAAATTTGTGAAAAACAAAAAAAAAAAAGCCTACTTTTTGAGATATGAGCTTTGAAGTAAACCAAGGTTTTACGCGCCGCCTAGCGGAAAAGAGAAAAGTTATTAATTTTAAACTTACTTATTTCAATTATTCAATTATTTTTCTTTTTACTTGCAAAAATATACGTAAGTCGGATGAAATTTGTGGCACCTATTCACAAAACATTGCCACCATTACCAAAAACTACGTGAAAAAGCCTCAAAATTCAACCGCGCATAACTCCGATTCAGAGTACACAAAAAATAAAAGCAGAAATTACTTTTTTCCTTTCGTCAATACCAACAAAATATCAAAATTTCAGATTTTTAAAAAATAGTTGTTTTTTTTTCGATGTACGTTTTCAAAATAATAGCCCATATAAGGAAAATCCATTTCTTGTATGACAAATTATCGAAGATTTTTGTGAGGATTGGTGTTAGCTGCTTACAAAATTGATTCCTACTACACAGCACATTTTATTTAACAAAAAAACAAGTAAATATTTTAAAAATTTACAAGAATAAAACTGAAATTCGATTGCCAATAATTGTATTGTGATTTTGTTAAACTGGAAAACCAGTTGACACATTGGCTTTATTTTAGTCTTCATAAAACCGATCTCATTCAACAATACGTTAGTCTTGGTTTATTCTCAGCTAAAACTAGGTCAACTTACTAGGGGTAAGCCCGAGATACGAAGCTATTGAAAGTTACGAGAAATACTATCACTGATAACAAAATATCAACAAAACGAGAGAAAAACGGAGATATTGGCTTAAGATACCTGTATACTTGTACAATTTGGTATCTATGGTGTCGTGTTCAAATACAGACAGAAACACACACACCCACCTTCACATTTCGTATCCCAATTGACAGGCAGATTTGAAAATTAATCCCATATAGGAGATATTGACTTAAGACAATATGTATTTGGACTTGGTAGCTGTTTTGAGCTAAAAGATGTTTTTGTATGTATTTTACTTAATAACTACGGTTCGTTATAGTTTTCGTTCTAATTAGAATTTGTAGTCAAACACTATAACGTATTGTTACGTTTTTCCAAACTTCCTTCGAATTGGCCTCACTCACAATTCGATAAACGCAATTCCCAAATCTGTTCAGAGTTCAATCACTGATTAGTATAAGCACAAACACCAGGTTTTATAAAGTATTCAACACCTTAATTGTTCCACAACAGGAAAACAATACAGCAAACAATATCCCTAACTAGAATATTATTTTAACAGCTTCAGAAACTCCAACGGTTGATTGTAGAAATTTCCAGTAATACAACGTTTAAAATAATACACAAATTATTTCTACTTAATAACACTTTAAACTTTATTCACAAAAACTAATTTCAAAATCACTTTCATAATTATAACTTTACTATCGCAGGTTTAAAATAACACTAACTCTGTCTTGCAAGACATCCCTCTTTTTATACGATTTTGCATTATCTAGATCATTCGAGGTCACTTTTAAGAAACCTTGAGAAAACAGTAGAATATTGGATTAATTTACGTTATGCTGATTTTATTCATAAAATCATTCAATTCGACCCAAGTTCTAAGAAGTACAACAACAACACTATTAATTTCATTAATTTGTTATAGTATTTTGTTGATTTGATTTTCCTAGAAGTGACCGCAATCGTCTAGATTTTTCTGTAATCGTCTAGATTTTTCTGTATTCGTAACAATACCCTCCACTTAAGCGTGTTCGTCCCGAACAGGACCTAGCTCTCCTTTATATAAGGCCCATCTTTCCAAATGTACGGCTTTTGCCTTGCCTTGATGGCCTGTTATGAAGGGTAATTCAAACTCCGTAATTGAAATTCGAACCACTGTGCCACACACATCAAATTTGCCTTGGCAGAAATTTTCATGGTTGTATTTATTTTTCCTTTACACATGGTTTCTTGTACTCAGTCCATAGTCGTCATCTACTATAGTTTCCGTTAAAAGAATTATTGTCCTGAAACAGTTGTGTGATATTTCCAAATGTAATTTCCTTTATTCAGTTTGTGATCGTTAATCACTATAAAGTTAGCATAGATTAGCTGCACAATAACTTGCGCTATTCCCATGTAAATGTCCTACATTCGTTTCATAATCCATGTTTCTGTTTATAATTATTCTCTAATTTTAGTACAAGATATAACGAAAGAGAATAACCAATAAACAGAATTATCGCGTTTATCGGTTTGTTGAGGTGTAAAAACGACGTGACTTTAGCCTATATATACGTGGTTGAAGACATGTAGTGTCTCTTAGTTTGGCATTGTCTTTTCGATCTGCCTGTGTTGTCGAAGTTGACAAGTTATGATTTTGTAAAATGTTACATTTTGAATGTCGAGATTAGCAAATATTTTTTTTATTAAATCCGCGATATTGCGTATAAAATTAATTAGTCAAATTTTAAGTAGTTTACACTAATATTAATTCGTGGGGTTCCAATTTACCGATTTAGTGTCAGTGAACCAAAATCAAAAAAATTATTTATTGTTTGTGCCGTTGCAAGCGCCATATTTGCTCGATCTGGTTTTTTTTTGTTATCAGATTAATTGTGGAAATTTTGTCAATTTTTGTGCATCGCGAATGTCTACGTTGGAGAATAGTTTTTTTGTGTAATTCACGTTCTTTTCTTTTACAATTAAGTAGACAAATTTACGTAATCAAAATATAACCACTTTATTGAGTTGAAGTTAGCATGTACATTTCCACAGTCTAAGTAAGGCCAAATAACTATAAAAAAAAATACTAATCACTATATGTTTGTGAAACCATCTATTTATTTAGCTAAAAATTTTAATTAAGTTATTTATTTACAAAAAAAAGATTCAATCGCTGTATGTTTGTGAAGCTATCTAGTTAATTAAAAAAAACATCGTAATTTATTTAGTTAAAATTTAAATTTAATATTCAACTCATTGTCAGTGACTAGTAAAATTTCGTAGTATAATTATATTCCATGTATCAATCCAATTAAATGAAAGTTAAAACAAAAATTATACATATGATATGTGTGCTGTGATTTATCCAGTTAGCGGAATCCATAAAATATAAATTTTTTTTCTGAAGCTGTGTTAGTAGTTAGATTCAATGGTTGACGTCATTTCCAAATTCAGGTGTTAACATCTATCCCAACGGTTACTTATAGTAAAATAATAAAATTCGACGATCCATGACAAAAATTGACAAGTGATCTTGAGGCTGTCTGGATTAGTGCTGTTAATGGTGTCTTGCAACCAATAACGTTGGTTACAAGTTGATATCATCACATTTCATCACCGAGAGTTAACGGTGAATCATCGCTGAAACCGGTTGTCATTTCCGGATTGATTCATTACAGCTGCCATAAATTATTACCAATTTCTATATCCGTTAATTTATATCACACTTGGATCTTAACAACGGTTGTAAGTTGCAATCACCTTGGCCGCGCTCTGGTCTATGTATGACCTGATGGAGATGAGCGTCTGAATTTGAAGGATAGGAGAGTGGAACGGGACAACATCATGCGGTCAGTCATATCGGATTTTTTATTTTTATTTTATGCATGAATGATTATGGTGAAGTATGTAGGTGTACGAATGTGTGTATATGGATGTGTGGATGGGGATATGTATGAACGGGTGTATGAGGTGCATGTGCGTATGAGTCAGAGGAGAATGTGTTAGATTAAATGAGTTTCTTTCCACACAACACTGATGTCTACGGCTATCACAAGTAGCCAGGATTACCTCTAATTTTTTTATTTTAGAAGACAAACCTGTTTTTTTATTCGATCACATCAGGCCAAGATCTAACGTTATTTGTGGATTTTGATGTTATATTTTAATTTAATTTAAACAAAGGTAATAATAATTGATGTTGGGATTGTTGACTCTGCGCAGACGCAATAACATCAAACCGACACATGCCACGAATATACTTTAATTCGTAATATATCCTGGGTGTGGTGTTATAAAGGGAGATAATATTGGAATTCTGTTTTCTGGTTATTTTGTTTCAAACCAGCAATTGGACCTATTATATAAATATATTGCTTCCTACGGAGAAAGCGTTATTTTGCTAGTTCTGTTTATGAATTTCAAATTTTGTACTATTGTTTATTTGTGCTGGAGTAGCAGGATTTCTTTCTCGATCCTATAGATTGCAGCTAGTCTGGGGCTATAAATAAATCTCGCTAGGTACGCGACCTGCTATGCCACTTCGTTGTCATACAATGAAGCAGAGCTTCATTACAGGCCTTTTCTAATTCTATAAACCACGTCATTTAACTTGATTATAATGATGTAAGGTCTTTCCCATGCAGCTTGCAATTTCGGTGATAACCCTCGTTTTCGCTTTGGGTTGTGTAGCCATACTAATTGTCTCTCTTCAAAACCTTTATTATTAGATCGTATATAATATCGGGGTTTCATTCTGTCACTGGTCAGTTGTATCTTCTGCCTAACAAGCTTGTGAATATCCTCAAGGCTCTCCCTGATTCGGTTGCCGTATTCTTGCGAAGACAATGATGTTGATGTTACTGCTCCAAATTTGAGGTCACCAGGAAGTCTTAAATCACTTCCAAAAATAGTTTGAGCTGGTGTCATGGTCGTGGTGTCATGAACTGCTGATCTGTATGCCATCAAAAATAAAGGAATGTGTTGATCCCAGTGACGTTGGTTCTTACTGACCACTTTTGCTAGAAATTCCTCCAATGCAGCATTGAATTTCTCAACCATCCTATCTGACTGTGGGTGTGAAGCTGTCATCCTGGTTTTGTTAATCCCCAGCATTTGGCGAATTTCCTGGAATACGGCTGACTCAAAGTTCCGTTCCTGATCGGTATGGATCTCCATAGGAACTCCATAGCGGCTAATCCAATTATTTATCACAGCTTCAGCGATTGTGGTTGCTTCCTGGTTGGGAATCGCACACACTTCCGGCCAATTACTGAAATAGTCCATAATCACAAGAACATATTTGTTCTGGCTATCAGTTTTTGGAAATGGTCCCGCAACATCCATTGCGATCCTTTCAAATGGAGCACCTACATTGTATTGTTTCATTTTCCCATGACTTCTTCGTGCGGGTCCTTTTACCGCCGCACATTTGTCGCATTTATGACACCACTCCACACTTGATTGCCGAGCCCTGACCAGTAAAACCATTGTCGTATTTTTGCAAGAGTTTTGTTGATTCCAAGATGACCTCCACTCGTTCCTTCGTGATATGCCTTCATTACTGCTGGGATTTTCCCTTTTGGTACCACTGTAAGGGATTGCTTTATCTTGTCATCTGAGCTCTCCCACCCCTTTTTTAAACAGCCATTATCTAACTGGAGAGTGTCCCATTGCGCCCAGTTCGCTTTCAATGTAGGAGTTTTATCAGCAATTTCTCCCCATACTGGTTTGCAACCTTTTTCCTTGAACTCGATGATAGGTGCAAGATCCGGATCTTCTAATTGATCTCTCCTTATGGATTCAGCAGTCCACTCATCGTAAGAAAGCACTTGTAGTAATCGGACATCGATGATGTTTTCCTTATTTTCTTGACGACTGCAATGCTTGCATTCAAATCGACAGGGTCGTGTCGATAATGCATCAGCGTTCCCATGTGCAGTTCCCTTTCGATGCTCAATGTCCAAATCGTACGCCTGCAACCGTTCGATCCAATGGGCTACTTGTCCCTCTGGATTTTTGAACTGGAGTAGCCATCTTAATGCAGCATGATCAGTTCTGAGATGAAATTTCTGACCATACAAGTATTTATGGAAATGTTTGACGCATTCCATGATAGCCAATAACTCTTTTCGGGTAATACAATAATTTCGCTCCGGCTTTGATAGCATTTTGGAGAAATAACCTATCACCTTTTCCTGACCATCTATTTTCTGTGACAAGACTCCTCCTATACCTTCATTACTGGCATCAGTAAGCAAAATAAACTGCACATTAGGTATAGGATAAGATAGAATTGGAGCCGTACACAATCTCCTTCGGAGCTCCACAAATGCTTGTTTTTGAGGTTCATTCCATTCAAATGCCTTATCTTTTCTGGTTAACCCATACAAACTTTTAGCCACGTTGGCGAATCCTGGCATAAACCGTCTGTAATATGTGCACAATCTAAGAAAGCTTCGTAGTTCATGTAGGTTCTTTGGTCTTGGCCAGTTCATAACTGCTGCAATCTTGTCAGAATGTGTATGAATTACCATTGCCGTGACCTTGTATCCCAAATATTTTACTTCTTCCTTGAAAAGTCAACACTTTTTGGGACTTAATTTTAAACCAGCTGCTTGCAACCTTTCCAGTACCCCCGCCAAGTTCCTCAAGTGGTCATCAAAGTCTTTGCCCATGACGATGATGTCATTTTTTTTTTTTTTTTTTTTTTTTTATAGTTCAGGTTAATCACTTAGGTTATAAACCTCTAATGCTTGAAGCACGTGTTAACGTTGGGAAAGGAAAGTTAGAAGGTTAGGATTTAGGGACTTGGGATAGGATTAGGGCGATAGTGTTGGTGTATTGCGGATTTAAAAGCTTGGGGATTGTACGAAGCAGGGAAAACATTATTTGGTAATCGATTCCACCAGTATACGGAGCGTGAAAGGAAAGAGTTATTATAGCTAGAAGTTCTCACACAAGAGACCTCTAAGGTATGCTTATGGGAATGCGAAGATTGTCTTGTGGCTCGTGAAGATCTTCGTAGTGGAGGTATTAGGTTATTAATTTCCTTAGAGCATTTACCGTAGTAGTATCTGTAAAACAGTGTAAGAGCTCCAACCGCTCTTCTAAGATGCAGCGAATCCATACCCGATGTTAATATTGGATCATTAATCAATTTCAAAGCACGCCTGTGGACTCTATCGACAAAATCTAAAGAGGTTTCTGGTGCTGCAGCCCATAAATGGGAGTCGAACTCAAGGATCGGTCGTATATAAGCTTTGTAGATCGTAGTAATTTCCGATGGAGAGAAAAAGCTTTTACAGCGACGTAGGAAGCAAGTCGTTGGGATCCCAATTTTGCCACGGAAAGAATATGATCATGCCATTTCAGTTTGTGATTGATATTAGTACCCAATAGTTTAAGTGTGGGTGAGTTTAATATCATTAAATTGCCATAGTCCATTACCTACACTGAACGCCGTTTTCTCCCGATCTTCCTCCGCAATTTCCACTTGCCAGTAACCACTCTGCAGATCCAATGTTGAAAACAATCTTGATCCCGATAATGTATCCAATGTATCATCAATCCTAGGCAATGGGTAGCTATCCTTCTTAGTGACTGTGTTTAATTTTCTGTAGTCAACACAAAATCTTAAGCTTCCATGTTTCTTGCCAACTAACACCACAGGTGAGCTCCAGGGACTGTCTGAAGGCTCGATTACACCAGCTTTTTTCATATCCCTCACCATTTTATCAGCTTCCTCTCTTTTAGCTAATGGTAATCTTCTTGGTGCTTGACGAATGGGCTTTTCTGCTCCGGTGTCAATCCGATGTTTCACCATATTGTTTCTGCCATTTCCTTCAGGCGAACTGCAGAATGCAGACTTGTGTTGCTCCAACAATTGACCTGCTGTTTTCTTCTGCTCTTCTGAGAGCCCTTCTGTCCATTTCTGCACAAGTTGTTCCATTTCTGCCTTTTGTTGTTTTGTGTTGACCGAGCAATTGATGTTTTTCTGCTCGCACTTTATTATTTTAGCTACCTCTTCACATTGTCCTATGATTGATCCTTTCTTAATTGTTTTCTGTGTATCTGACAGATTTAAAACCCTTACTGGTATTTTGTAATCAGCATCCGATCTAACTAAGGTTTTCCCTATAATGACTTCTTTACAATTTTGATGTTCTTTGTTGGCTTCCACAACCCACAACCTGGGTGACCCAAAACCTCCTTCAATTTACCCCAAATGATTGTTTCTGATTGGGGTGGCAGCTTTTCTCTGTGATCTAATACTAGGTAAACAATGCAAAATGCAATTGATAAAAAGGAGCGAAGCAAGCAATTTTCCCATTGAAAGTCTATGCTCTATGGGAACCGTTTTTCGGTGATTATTCCTCCGTGGTATGTCTAATTTTCCATTTTTTTGGTAAACAATCTATGGCTAGATGTTGTCTTACATGCAAAATTTCATTTTGATATCTTTAATAGTTTTGGAGGAGTATGCGGACAATCAAATATCCGAATCGGGGAAAAATAAACAGCTTATAAGAATATGGTTTTTGCTAATTCATTTGTTTAAGTATTGTGAAAAGATGACAATTAAATGTTTATTTCGTTTTCCTTGATGGTAAGACCGATTACTGATTTTGTTTTTCTGGGAGCTAGATTATTATACCTTGACCAAATCAGGAAATTTATTGCGCGCGCACAGCTCCGAATAGAAGCTATGTCAATTTTCTCAATTTTCCCATTGAAAGTCTATGGGAACCGTTTTTCGGTGATTATTCCTCCGTGGTATGTCTAATTTTCAATATTTATTTTTGTAAACCATCTATGGATAGATGTCGTCTTACATGCAAAATTTCATTTTGATATCTTTAATTGTTTTTAAAGGAGTATGCGGACAATCGAATATCCGAATCGTGGGAAAATGGAGCTTCGCTCCAATTATTCGACGAACACAATTTGAATCTTTACCATCAAATTGGAGTGGCAACTCAACATTTCCGTACATGAGTATACTCCTTTGCCAGCATCAATAACGAACCTATTCGGCCTCACGAAGTCCATTCCCAGGATGACTTCATCCACAATGTCAGCTATAACCACTTCATGTTGAAAGTGAGTATTTCCGATTTCAAAGTTGACCATTTTCTTGCCTTTAAAACTTGCACTTTCCCCCGTAGCCGTCTGCATTCGGTATCTCCCGGCTGGTTTTAGTTTCCCTTGCACAATATCTGTGCGGACAATTGTATTTGTTGCTCCCGTATCTAACGTGATGACACAACTTTTTCCATCAATATTAGCCCTAACAGTCAGGCTGTCACCTCCCCTTGTCAGTCTCGAAACATGGATGAAGGTTATGGGGCAAGCGGTTGTGGGAGCCAGCATACGCCCCTTTAGGCTGGCTCGTTGTAGTTTAACTGCTGCGACCCTACACCATCTTCCTTTCTAGCCTGAGCTCGTTCTTCTGTTGGTCGCCGCTGCAAAGGTGATGCTGATCTTGTTCTCTTTCTTCTCTTATTTCTACATTCTCTCGGAATATGACCCAACTTGCCACATAACCAGCATCGAATTCTGTCACTTCTCACACTCTCCCGTGGTCTTGGTTTGTAATCGTTGTTGTCATCAGCCAACGCCACCCGGCGTATTTTAATTGATGGTTTAATGATTGCTTGTGCAGTTTCATTTGTTAAGGCATACGCAATAGTTTCTGCGAATGTTGCTTTTGGCGACAACATTACTGCTTTTCGTGTTTCTGGATCACGAATACCATCAGTAAACGCCTCGATCTTCATTTTATCCATAAAATATGGTGGAGTGTTCGAGTGTGCCAAATGTACAAGCCTCTCCACTGCCGAGGAATAGTCCTGTAAGCTTTCTCCGTTGCGTTGCAAGCGACCTTTTGGCTTTTAACTCGATTCTGTATAGCTCCTTTTTATGGTCGCTGTCATATTTACGCTCCAACGCATTCATCACCTCTGCATAACTTTTGCGGTCGTTTTCTGGTACTGCCTGTAATGCTTCAGCTGCTTCCCCTTTAAGTGCAACTATCAATGCAGCAAGACGATTTTCAGCGTTCTAAACATTTTGATCTGCTGCAGTCTCGAACTGGAACTTGGCCCCCCCCAAGGATCTGATACTATCAATACATCGATTCAATAAAACCATCGAATCGTTTACACTATATAAAAATTATACACTATAAAAATTTCAATGCACTGTTATTTTGTAAATTCGTCTAATTTTTAGAAAATTTACTTAGCTAATATACCAATTTTATCGCATACTATTAATTGAAATATATCTGATAATATAATTATTACGTTACATATTATTTTGGCCCGACTAAAGTACGGTTCACCACAATATTCAAACCGTTATCGTTCTTTGTATAGACTAGAGCGCCGCCGATACGAAAGGCGGTCGTATTGCTTCTAATCTTCTGATGAAATCAGTTTTATAAACAGAACACGATCGTTCTTCCAAAAACGCCGTGGGTGCGTATTTTGACAAAATTATATCGTACGATAGTGTTTTGTTTATAAGATATTCGTGTCTAAGCCAGAGGAAACAAAATATTTCATTAGTATAGGGTTCCTCGAGAGTTCATAGTGCAGTATTTAACATTCAAATTTCAATTGTTATTGGTCATTGGTAATTTATATAAACTTAAAAGTAAGTACATGCAGGAGAACACAACCTAATTATCTATTTTATCTGTTTTTTTATCTATATCATATTGTACAAACTTTACAAGACCTTTTTAAAAACAATAAATTAAAAACAATTCTAAAATGTAAAATCCTATAACATATCGGTTTTCTTGATAGTTGTGCTAATTTTTATAAAATGAATGAAAATAATTACGAGAGTAATTTAAATTTTTTGTGTTATTTCTAGTGATTTTATAATGGAGAATGTTTTATAATGGACAAGCAATATTTTCTAAAGACACGAACAAATATTTAAGTTATGTAAATATTTTCAAAGTATGTTATGAAAACTTGCTGACAAATTCTTTTCGCTATATGGACTATAATTTTTAATTCATAAAATAGCAAAAATTATATGTTTGGTTGGTTATAATAAAATCCAAAACGTATCCTAAACGTCAATCTTTGTTCATTTTTTTATACAGTCACAGGGAGGGAGAAACTATTATTTCTTTGTGGTAGGTTTTTCTTATAGATTTAAAAGGAGCTCGCAATAATTGTACAATTTTGAATCAAATGAAAAATTTACGCATGTTTATGGGTAGTAAACTGACCAGACGTCCCACGCTGCGTGGAAATGTCCCACATTTGATTGCGTTGTCCCATGGAGAAATTTGTCCCACGAAGCGTACCACGAAACAAATATTTCCACCACATTTGCCCGCATTATCAAAATAAGCAAATAAGCCTTATATCTACCTACGTACAGTTTGCGCAATATCTTAGTCAAAGCAATGGCTTCACTGTTTTTTCTTGCAATTTGTATAATGTTATGTATATGTTGATTTATCTATATTGAGAGAACAAACTAGTGCAATATTTTTTTTGCTAAATAGTGTTTTAACTATAATTTTCTTAGAAATACTAAACTCAGTTTTTTTCACTTCAATAATTTACATTTTGTTTTGCGAATATCTTTTGATGTCTAACAGATCTATCTCAACGAAAAGGTCTCTTTGTTTATAGAAACATCTCCCCGGTGTATATACGAGAGATCGAAAGTATTTTATGAAAAATAAAATACAAAATATTTTACTTAAAAAAAATTAAAAAACAAAAAATAAAATAAAAACAAAAAACAAAAATAAACAAATATTAAATAAAAAGAGTTAAGAAACCCTGAAAATAAAATCTTTAAAAAAAAAAAAAAACAAAAAGTGCACTGAAAAGGAAAAAATAAAATAAAAAAATTAAAAAAAAATTAAAAAAAAATCAAAAAAAAAAACAAGAATTAAATAAAAAGGGTTAAGAAACCCTGAAAATAAAATCTTTAAAAAAAAAGAAACAAAAAGCGCACTGAAAAGAAAAAATTAAAATAAAAATAAAAAATTAAAAAAAACAAAATAATACAAAAATTAAATAAAAAGGGTTAAGAAACCCTGAAAATAAAGTCTAAAAAAAAAACAAAAAGCGCACTGAAAAGGAAAAAATAAAATAAAAAATAAAATCTTTAAAAAAAAACAAAAAAAAACAAAAAGTGCACTGAGAAGGAAAAAATAAAATAAAAAAATTTAAAATAAATTAAAAAAAAATCAAAAAAAAAAACAAAAAACAAAAATTAAATAAAAAGGGTTAAGAAACCCTGAAAATAAAATCTTTAAAAAAAAGAAACAAAAAGCGCACTGAAAAGAAAAAAAGAAAATAAAAATAAAAAATTTAAAAAAAAATAAAAAAAAACAAAAAACAAAAAACAAAAAAAATAAAAATTAAATAAAAAGGGTTAAGAAACCCTGAAAATAAAATTTAAAAAAAAAAACAAAAAGCGCACTGAAAAGGAAAAAATAAAATAAAAATATTCGAAAAAAATAATGCAAGAGAGTTTCGAATAGGAATAGCACACTTAAAAGTAAAATATAAAATAAAAATTCAGGAATGGTTGAGCCAAAAGATAACTCGGGCCGCATATTGATGCAAGACCTTAGTGGTCGCATAGGGGTCTTAAATAAAGTAAAGGTCACAACACATTTTAAACAAAAAAGATTTTAAACGAGTGTGTTTTTATTTCGATTTGAACAATTTAAGATTAAGAGATAATACTAGTTGATGTTGGAGCGTCTCAGTGGAGTGGTGGAAAGCGCAACGAGCTTTCACGCCGAAGACCTGGGTTTCTAAAGACCTAAACAACTTCGAGTGCTAATTGTGTTCTAGTCTTTGAAAGCCACTGCAACTGGTAAGACACGACAGTATTAAAAAATAAGGGCTTCCGCCTTCCACAATAGGATCTTAGATCTCTCTCATGTTTTTGTGAATGGAAGCTATGCACGCCCAACAATAGTATCTATCTATCGAGCAGTTGATCAAAAGAACGCAATTTATATTTTGAGAATACACAAATATACAATTTAGCTCAAACATGAGTGTGGCGGATCCGCGATTTTATGGTTGACTGCTTAAGTTCGGCAAGCATCAAAAGTGTGCCATAGGCTCAGCCTCCGACACCAGCAGTGGTGATAATTGTTCTACGGGTGTGAGAACAAGGAACATCTGAGAGTACTTTATTTAGAGAATATAAAATATGCATGACAACGATATAAAAACACACTCGTTTAAAATCTTTTTTGTTCAAAATGTGTTGTGACCTTTACTTTATTTAAGACCCCTATGCGACGATTATAGTCTAAGAACCTTGTTTGGCCCGAGACCTTTCCAACGGAATATCATATGTAGGGTCTGCGGTGGAAAATTAATGTCATATTTGACATTTAGAAGAATTTTGCAAAACTCAATATGGCCAGTACAAAATGGCGGCGACTATAATCTAAGAACCTTCCTTGGCCCGAGTCCTTTCCAACGATATATCATATGTACGGGGTCTGCGGTGGAAAATTAATGTCATATTTGACATTTAAAAGATTTTTGCAAAATTCAATACGGCGGCCGGTCCAAAATGGCGGCGATTATAGTCGAAGAACCTTCCTTGGTCCAAGACCTTTCCAACGATATATCATATGTAGGGTCTGCGTTGGAAAATTAATGTCATATTTGACATTTGAAAGGTTTTTGCAAAATTTAATATGGCGGCCAGTCCAAAATGGCGGCGATTATAGTGTAAGAACCTTCCTTGGCCCGAGACCTTTCCAATGATATATCATATGTAGGGTCTGCGGTGGAAAATTAATGTCATATTTGACATTTGAAGGGTTTTTGCAAAATTCAATATGGCGGCTGGTCCAAAATGGCGGCGCTTATAGTGTAAGAACCTTCCTTGGTCCAACACCTTTCCAACGATGTATCATATGAGGGGTCTGCGATGGATCATATGGGCTATACGCGAGGACAAAAAAGCGTTACAAACCCATATATATATACATATATCTGGAAGGACTGAATAGAAATAAAAGATTTAAAAAAAAAAAAATTAAAAAAAACAAAAAACAAAAATGAACAAATATTAAATTAAAAAAAAAAATAAAAAAAAAATAAAACCAAAAAAAACAAAAAACAAAAATTAAATAAAAAGGGTTAAGAAACCCTGAAAATAAAATATTTTAAAAAAAAAACAAAAGGCGCACTGAAAAGGACAAAATAAAATAAAAAAATTAAAAAAAATTAAAAAAAAATTAAAAAAAAAACAAACAACAAAAAAAACAAAAAATAAAATAAATAAAAATAAAATAAAAAAAAAAAATTTAAAAACAAAACAAAAAACATAAATTAAATAAAAAGGGTTAAGAAACCCTGAAAATAAAATCTTTTAAAAAAAAAACAAAAAGCGCACTGAAAAGGAAAAAATAAAATTAAAAAATTAAAAAAAAAATTAAAAAAAAATTAAAAAAAAACAAAAAACAAAAAGAAACAAAAAACAAAAAATAAAAATATTAAAAAAAAAATTAAAAAAAAAACCAAAAACAAAAAAAATAAAAATTAAATAAAAAGGGTTAAGAAACCCTGAAAGAAAAATCTTTTAAAAAAAAAAACAAAAAGCGCACTGAAAAGGAAAAAATAAAATAAAAATATTCGAAAAAAATAATGCAAGAGAGTTTCGAATAGGAATAGCACACTTAAAAATAACGGGTGTGAGAACAAGGAACGTCTGAGAGTACTTTATCTAGAGAATATAAAATATGCATAACAACGATATAAAAACACACTCGTTTAAAATCTTTTTTGTTCAAAATGTGTTGTGACCTTTACTTTATTTAAGACCCCTATGCGACCACTAAGGTCTTGCATCAATATGCGGCCCCAGCTATCTTTTGGCTCAACCATTCCTGAATTATTTTATGTTATTTTTAAGTGTGCTATTCCTATTCGAAACTCTCTTGCATTATTTTTTTCGAATATTTTTATTTTATTTTTTCCTTTTCAGTGCGCTTTTTGTTTTTTTTTTTAAAAGACTTACTTTCAGGGTTTCTTAACCCTTTGTACCACGTGGAAGACCGGGCAACCTCACACCTAGCTGACTTTCGAGAAAGCTTCAGCATCCAGGATCTTCCTATAAAATTTAGCCCGTTTGTGGTAACAAAAAAAAATTTATGTGAGGACTAATGGAAATTTCCATGATTACGAACTTCCACGAGATCAGAACGAAGCCATTCTCACATCGTGATCACTACTAATTTAATATAACATGTTTCTAAACATGATGCGTTTGAAAATCAAAAATAAATAGTTTGACATAATACAATTATCAAAAAAAAATAAACTTACATTACTAGAGTAGATTGCTGTTCTTGTTCTTTTTTGTTAGGTTCATCAGAATAAAATTACTTGTTTGCAGGTAGTTCCAAAATCAAATTTTAATTTTCCTCTTGTGGGGGGTGTTAATGGTCTTCAATTATTTTATTATCATTCTGTTGCAATCAGCCTGCTATGACTTCTCTCAATACACGAAAAATGGTGGATATTATAATGGCTTAGTTTATACTCGGTTATAATTGTGTATGATATAAAATATTCATCAATTCTGCTGAAAGGCTCCCTATGAGTGCTAATGTCGTCAATCAACTGTCGGTGATATCAACAGCGTGACAATTAAAACGTATACCGACACATGTTTCATATTAAGTATACACTGCATTTCATATTAATTTCAATTTAATTTATTGCTTTCACAGACAATGTACACATACATTTATTAGGTTAATTTTTATAAATAAAAAACTATGTTTATTTTCTTACGTTATCAAATTGTTTTTAACGTTATTAAGTTCATTAAATTTTTAGGTTTGCATTTTTCTCTAATATTATTAATTATTATCACAAAGTTTAGAAACAAACCGTTCAGACAGTTATCAAATTATCTTTAACGTTATTGAGTTCATCAAATTTTTACTTTTGCGTTTTTCTCTAATATTATTAACTAGGGGGTATCCCGCGGGCTCCGCGTACTGAGTTTCTTAAAGTTCATTTTATTAAATCGGTTTAAATTATTAATGTTTGAAAATGTATATTATAACCTAAACTGTTTTTTGTATAAAAATATCAAATGTTTTCAACCTACATTGTTTTTAAAAATTGTTAAAAATCTATATTTTTCTATGCTGTTATGTTCGCTGTACTAAAGAACAATTTTCTGGTTCTGGTCCTGCCATAATAGCGCTAGTATTTTACGAAATGTTGTGTCAAAAAGTGAGGAAATAGACCTTTAATCATGTACTTTCATCAATCTGTTTCCTCTTTTCTTTTTTAATAAACTTATTACAAAAACCATCTACCAACTTTACTATTTAATGTAAAAATTATTCCTTTAAAAAAAGGTTATTATTCCTTTAAAAAAAATTCGATCTATTTTTCATAATAAATATTACATATCTTGTGACTAATTCAAAATAAAAAAGGTTTTATTAATAAAACATCAACAAAAATTATAAATATATGTATTATGTAACTTAATTAAAATAAAAAAATAAAATCCCCTAAATGCATTCTATAACATGATTGCATTCATAACTAAACAAAATGACGTCACACGATCTTTTATGATAAAGCTGTTATATTGCAAGAGAAATACATACTCAAATAGTAGTTTTTGTTTTTCCTTAATTTAGTTCACAGGAATGAAAGTATGGCAAATAATTATCGGAAACCACTATTATATGATTTTTAGCACTGCCTTTGAAATGTAAATATCGAAATGATTTTAATGATTTTAATTTGAACAAATTATGGCAAAACACAACTTAACTTTTTAACTAACTTTAAAGAACTACTTTATCGATAATTCTAAGTATCCAAAAACAAAATTTTATATAAGTTTTATTTATACATATATGAATTATTTATTTATATGAATTCATTCATGAATAATAAAATAAAAAAGCACAATAATTTTAAAGTTATTTAAAGAAAATAATGAATTTATGAATAAAAAAAAAAACAATTTTAATGTTATTTAAAATAAAAATTTAAAAACTGCATTATCGTAAAACGAAATGTATGTATGAATATGAATAAAATAAGAGTGTGTAAAAAAACAATAATTTTAATTTTGGATTTTTGAGATCAATTAAACTCAAGTAAGTAAGGAAGTAATTGGAATATTTTCAATTCAAAGGTATGGTTTTGAAGTTTCTCAGAAAAAAACTACAATTCACATTTTTTTACGTGTTTCGGATCGGATTCGAACCTACCCTCGTGAGTGCCCGGCTCGAATCTTTGGGCAGACACGCTATCGATTACGCCGTTGAGGCGATGACAATGTCAAAGTTGAAACTTCTTCATCACTTAATTATTTTTTACTTAAGTTGAATTTTTCCACTGTCATTAGACTCCATATTATGGAAATGCTTTTACATTATATGGGATTTTTTGCATTAAATTTCTAGACAATACTTTGTGTGAATTCATAGAATGGGGAACATTTCTATTCTAATTAACATCCTAAATCACGATTGTATAGTCATTATTGATTGTTTCCAATCAATGTGAAATCAATGGCTGACACTTGGTCAATTTGTAGTTCTATATGTATTAACATTAGACTACATTAAGGGAATTTTAAATTCATTTTGGATTTTTGAGATCAATTAAACTCAAGTAAGTAAGGAAGTAATTGGAATATTTTCAATTCAAAGGTATGGTTTTGAAGTTTCTCAGAAAAAAACTACAATTCACATTTTTTTACGTGTTTCGGATCGGATTCGAACCTACCCTCGTCAGTGCCCGGCTCGAATCTTTGGGCAGACACGCTATCGATTACGCCGTTGAGGCGATGACAATGTCAAAGTTGAAACTTCTTCATCACTTAATTATTTTTTACTTAAGTTGAATTTTTCCACTGTCATTAGACTACAATTCATGTAGGACTACAAATTGACCAAGTGTCAGCCATTGATTTCACATTGATTGGAAACAATCAATAATGACTATACAATCGTGACTTAGGATGTTAATTAGAATAGAAATGTTCCCCATTCTATGAATTCACACAAAGTATTGTCTAGAAATTTAATGCAAAAAATCCCATATAATGTAAAAGCATTTCCATAATATGGAGTCTAATGACAGTGGAAAAATTCAACTTAAGTAAAAAATAATTAAGTGATGAAGAAGTTTCAACTTTGACATTGTCATCGCCTCAACGGCGTAATCGATAGCGTGTTGCCCAAAGATTCGAGCCGGGCACTGACGAGGGTAGGTTCGAATCCGATCCGAAACACGTAAAAAAATGTGAATTGTAGTTTTTTTCTGAGAAACTTCAAAACCATACCTTTGAATTGAAAATATTCCAATTACTTCCTTACTTACTTGAGTTTAATTGATCTCAAAAATCCAAAATGAATTTAAAATTCCCTTAATGTAGTCTAATGTTAATACATATAGAACTACAAATTGACCAAGTGTCAGCCATTGATTTCACATTGATTGGAAACAATCAATAATGACTATACAATCGTGACTTAGGATGTTAATTAGAATAGAAATGTTCCCCATTCTATGAATTCACACAAAGTATTGTCTAGAAATTTAATGCAAAAAATCCCATATAATGTAAAAGCATTTCCATAATATGGAGTCTAATGTCGGTGGAAAAATTCAACTTAAGTAAAAAATAATTAAGTGATGAAGAAGTTTCAACTTTGACATTGTCATCGCCTCAACGGCGTAATCGATAGCGTGTCTGCCCAAAGATTCGAGCCGGGCACTGACGAGGGTAGGTTCGAATCCGATCCGAAACACGTAAAAAAATGTGAATTGTAGTTTTTTTCTGAGAAACTTCAAAACCATACCTTTGAATTGAAAATTTAATTGATCTCAAAAATCCAAAATGAATTTAAAATTCCCTTAATGTAGTCTAATGTTAATACATATAGAACTACAAATTGACCAAGTGTCAGCCATTGATTTCACATTGATTGGAAACAATCAATAATGACTATACAATCGTGACTTAGGATGTTAATTAGAATAGAAATGTTCCCCATTCTATGAATTCACACAAAGTATTGTCTAGAAATTTAATGCAAAAAATCCCAAATAATTTTAATGTTATTTAAAAAAAAAAATAAAAAAAAAATTCGCAATATTCAGGTTTCGAACTTACAATCTATAGACCATCAGTCGAGCGCGCTACCAATATACCAATTTGAGCTATATTTGATCTATAGACTAAAGGATAGATAAGATATCCGTTACGCTCGTATAGAAGGATAGACTTACGGCTATTATATTTAGACGAGGAAATAAAGCACTAAACCTAAGCAAATTGGCAGAGTAGGATGGATCGAGATGCGGTTTTTTGCATTCGATTCAGGAAGCCGTCAGGAAAGTTTGTGAACATAGCCACTTTTCGGCAAAAAACCTATGGAGTACCTAGGGGCCAATGCGGGTTATATACACCTCATCTCCTTGAACTTTCCATAAATTCAGCTCGAAATTGATCGAAGCTCGTTACTTGGGGGTTTTTGGGGTCGCTGAACACGAATATGATGTCGGCGATGACCCTCGGAGTACCTAGGGCCCAGGGCGGGTATGTCTAACTCATCTCATGGAACTTTACATTAATTCAGCTAGACATTGATCGAAGCTCGTTACTGGGGAGGTTTTAGGGCTGCTGAACACGAATATGATGACTGCAATAACCTTCGGGGTACCTAGGCGCCAGAGCGGGTTATATACACCTCATCTCCTGGAACTTTCCATAAATATAGCTCGAAATTGATCGAAGCTCGTTACTCGGTCGTTTTTGGGGTCGCTGAACACGAATGTGATGTCAGCGATAACCCTCGGAGTACCTATGGCCCAAGGTGGGTATGTCTAACTCATCTTCTGGAACTTTCCATAAATTCAGCTCAAAATTGATCGAAGCTCGTTATTTAGGGGTTTTTGGAGTCGCTGAACACGAATATGACGTCGGCGATGACCCGTGGGGTACCTAGGGCCCAGGGCGGGTATGTCTCACTCATCTCCTGGAACTTTCCAAAAATTCAGATCGAAATTGATCGAAGCTCGTTACTCGGGGGGTTTTTGGGGCCGCTGAACACGAATATGATGTCTGCGATGACCTTCGGAGTACCTAGGGACCAGGGCGGGTTATAGACACCTCATCTCCTGGAACTTTCCATAAATACAGCTCGAAGTTGATCGACGCTCGTTACTCGGGGTTTTTGGGGTCGCGCTGAAGACGAATATGATGTCGGCGATGACCCTCGGAGTACCTAGGGTCCAGGGCGGGTATGTCTAACTCATCACCTAGAACTTTCCATTAATAAAATAAAATAATATAATAAAAAAATAAAATAATCGATTAAATAAAATAATCGAGTTTTAATTATGGAAATTTTCAGGATATGAGTTAAATATACCCGCCCTGCAACCCATGTAATCCGATGGTCATCGCCGACATGATATTCGTGTTCAGTGACCCCAAAAACCGCCGATTAACGAGCTTCGATCAATTTCGAGCTGTATTTATGAAAAGTTCCAGGAGATGAGGTGTATATAGCCCGCCCTGGCCCCTAGATACTCCGACGGTCATCGCAGACATCATATTCGTGTTTAGCGGCCCCAAACCCCTCCAGTAACGAGCTTCGATAAAGTTCGAGCTAAATTTATGGAAAGTTCCAGGAGATGGGTTAGACATACCCGCCCTGGGCCCTAGGTACTCCGAGGGTCATTGCCGACATCATATTCGTGTTAAGCGACCCTCAAAAACCCTCAAGTAACGAGCTTCGATCAATTTCGAGTTGAACTAATGGAAAGTTCCAGGAGATGAGTTAGACATACCCGCCCTGGGCCCTAGGTACTCCGAGGGTCATCGACAACATCATATTTGTGTTCAGCGACCCCAAAACCCACCGAGTAACGAGCTTTGATCAATTTCGAGCTGTATTTATGAAAAGTTCCAGGAGATGAGGTGTATATAACTCGCCCTGGCCCCTAGGTACTCCGAAGGTCATCGCAGACATCATATTCGTGTTCGGCGGCCCCAAAAACCCCCAGTAACGAGCTTCGATCAATTTCTAGCTGAATTAGTGTAAAGGTCCAGGAGATGAGTTAGACATACCCGCCCTTGGCCCTAGGAACTCCGAGGGTCATCGCCGACATCATATTCGTGTTCAGCGACCCCAAAAACCCCCAAGTAACGAGCTTCGATCAATTTCGAGCTGAATTAATGGAAAGTTCAAGGAGATGAGGTGTCTATTACCCGCCCTGGACCCTAGGTACTTCAGAAGTTTTTTGCCGAAAAGTGGCTATGTTCACAAACTTTCCTGACGGCTTCCTGAATCGAATGCAAAAAACCGCATATCGATCCATCTTACTCTGCCAATTTGCTTAGGTTTGGCCTATTTTTGTGCTTTATTTCCTCGCCTAATTATTGATATTATTATTATATTATCACAAAACTCAGAAACAAAACCGTTCAGACACTGTGATCAATCAATTTTTATTTGTTGCACTATTATTCACATGGTAAAGTAATCGAATTTTTATAAACAGTAACACAATGTACTTTAAACAACTTTAGTTACTTTAACTTTAATCAATTTTTCTAAATGCCTTAGTTAATATGAAAGCAAACAAAATCTAAATTTAATCCATAGACTCTAGAGGATTGATCACACGACTGAATTTTTCTATTTTTAAAAACTGAATGCCTTTTCAAAAACCTACATCTATGATTTTATATAAAACAAAAAAAATTTTCCTATCAATAAAAACTTGATAATTAAACAAAAAAAGGAAATTCTGGTTTAACAAAATTCAAGAAATTTAAGAATTTCTCCTTCTGTTCAATACTCAAACAAATTTATATTTTTAACATTGAAAAATAAAATTAAAAAGTGATTCATTCAAACAGGATACAATAAGTGGGCCAACCTTGCTTGTTTTTTTGTTGTACCAATAAACCAAATCAATGACGTCTATTGCTTTTTATTTATCATTCACATATTTATTGCTTTTGTTTAATTTTATTTAAATTACATGGTAAAATAGATGAGGAAAATGTTTCCGAAGTTTTAGGAAACTTTGAAAAGTGTATTGGGTAAGTTTTATTTATTATTCACCTATTTATTGTTTTTGTTTAATTTTGTTTAATTTGGTTGGATGATAGTAGTAAAATAAATGAGGAAAATGTTCACGAAGATTTAGGAAACATTGAAAAGTGTATTGGATATAAGGGTATCATACGGGCTCAAGTGTAACACCTTTTTATTTAATTTTTATTCTTTTTGTTTTTTGTTTTTTTTTTTATTTTTTTTTTAATATTTTTATTTTTTGTTTTTTGTTTTTTTTTGTTTTTTTTTAATTTTTTTTTAATTTTTTTTTTAATTTTTTTATTTTATTTTTTCCTTTTTTGTGCGCTTTTTGTTTTTTTTTAAAAGATTTTACTTTCAGGGTTTCTTAACCCTTTTTATTTAATTTTTGTTTTTTGTTTTGCTTTTAAATTTTTTTTTTTTATTTTATTTTTATTTATTTTTTTTTGTTTTTTTTGTTTTTTGTTTTTTTTTTAATTTTTTTTTAATTTTTTTTAATTTTTTTATTTTATTTTGTCCTTTTCAGTGCGCCTTTTGTTTTTTTTTTTTAAATATTTTATTTTCAGGGTTTCTTAACCCTTTTTATTTAATTTTTGTTTTTTGTTTTTTTTGGTTTTATTTTTTTTTTAATTTTTTTTTTTAATTTAATATTTGTTTATTTTGGTTTTTTGTTTTTTTTAATTTTTTTTTTTAATTTTTTTTTTTCAGTTAACACAAAAAAAAAAATTTAAATGGATATGTGTACATTTAGTGTCATATTTGACATTTGAAAGGTTTTTGCACTATTCAATATGGCCGCCGGTCCAAAATGGCGGCAATTATAGTCTCAGAACCTTTCTTGGCCCGAGACCTTTCCAACGATATATCATATGTGGTTCCTGCGGTGGAAAATTAATGTCATATTTGACATTTAAAAGATTTTTGCAAAATGCAATATAGCGGCCAGTCCAAAATGGCGGCGATTATAGTCTAAGAACCTTGTTTGGCCCGAGACCTTTCCAACGGTATATCATATGTGGGGTCTGCGGAGGAAAATTAATGTCATATTTGACATTTAGAAGAATTTTGCAAAATTCAATATGGCGGCCGGTACAAAATGGCAGCGACTATAATCTAAGAACCTTCCTTGGCAAGAGACCTTTCCAACGATATATCATATGTGGGGTCTGCGGTGGAAAATTAATGTCATATTTGACATTTAAAAGATTTTTGCAAAATTCAATATGGCGGCCGGTCCAAAATAGCAGCGATTATAGTCTAAGAACCTTCCTTGGGCCAAGACCTTTCCAACGATATATCATATGTAGGGTCTGCGGTGGAAAATTAATGTCATATTTGACATCTGAAGGGTTTTTGCAAATTTCAATATGGCGGTCGGTCCAAAATGGCGGCGATTATAGTGTAAGAACCTTCCTTGGTCCAAGACCTTTCCAACGATGTATCATATGTGGGGTCTGCGATGGATCATATTGGCTACACGCGAGGACAAAAAAGCGTTACAAACCCATATATATGTATATATATATCTGGAAGGACTGAATAGAAATAAAAGATTTTAAAAAGTCGCAGTTTTCCGTATAAATTCATAAACATTTAAATTTTCAAACCAGAGTTTTACTTTATTCGAGCACTCATTTTAAACCTTTGAAATAATATTTAAAAATTAAAATGTAAAAAAAAATGATTTTACTCCTTTGGAGCAGATTACATTTTCCTGTTCTTTTATTCGATTTATGAATAGTCCCTCTACGTCATCCTTTATATTCATTTTTCTAACAATACATGAATATTTAAACGAATCATTCAAAGCATTTTACGTTGGAAAGCATCAAATTTGAAGCAAAAATAAAAGTTTTGAGTATTTGAAAGAAAATATTTATTTCAATTTAGTAGCAAGAATGATATTTTATTATTTTCACTCCTGTATGTGGGAGTGTTATATTTTTTTTAAGCTACGCACTCTGAAAGAACAAAGTAAAGGAGTGATATAAGTAGCGTTTCAAACTCTGTTTAAAACACACTTTAACTAGGTAGCTCAAAAGTAAAATTATTATATTATAATTTATAATTTTTTTCTCAATAAAGAACAAACATAGTAGAGAGCATAAAAACTTCATAAATGGTATAGATTTGCAAAAGATAGAACGAGAGGTATACTGTATACCTCTTATACTTACAGAATACAGAAGAGATATTAATTATTTAGTAAAATTAAAATAAATTTTTTCAATTGTTTTGCAGTCTTTACTTGTGTAACAAAAGTTTTAAACTACTATAAAAGGTAAATTTTTACTAATTTTTAAAATTATATTTAAAAAGTTCTCATGCAAATCAAGATGGATAAAAAACGTTTACGTAAATTCTCATACGATATTGAATTGGACTATCCTTTTATAAAAAATCAAAATATAACGACGCAAAGGTTTATTGTATTACCAGTCGGAGTGAATTTGCAAACTAACAGTGGATATTATGAATTAAAAGACATATAGATACAGATAAACATAAAAAAGCGTTGCTATAAGCCGTCAGCTCCAGTAGCTTGAACAAGTTTTGTTGTTATTTTGTTTTCTTGTTGTTATTTAACAGTGTCACGTCAAGAAGTGAAAATTTAAAAGCAAGCTAAGCTAGAATTTGAACCAGAATGTATTGGGTATTAGATTCGCAGCCCATATTCTAAATAATGCAATAAGACGTGCTGCTGATTTAAATGGCAGGGTTAAAAAAAATTGGATATTTTACTGTCTTTACTGGAGACGTTTAAGGAGTTCTGCAGCAAAAATAATGTCGAACATAACCAACTTATTGGATACAGTGAAACTAGCTGGCTGGCGGTAATGCCAATCTACTTTCTTGATGCTTAAACAATGCAGAGATGATAATAAATATAAAATTATTTTTAACAAATGAAGGGATTTTGCAGAACTTTTCGGCATTCGCTTCGATGAAACAACAATAGAAGTTAAAGATCTAGCATAGTAACCAAGGTAGCTCAAAAGCATTTTAGTTTCATTTCTAAGACCATGTATTTAAATGCTTTTAAATAAATATATAAAAATGTACATGTTATGTTTTACGAAAAAAATCTTTTTATGTCATTTAAATTCTCGCCCCCCCAAGATTTTGGTGAAATGACGCCAATGTACATAATACATATATTTATAATTTTTGTTGATGCTTTATTAATAAAACCTTTTTTATTTTGAATTAGTCACAAGATATGTAATATTTCATATACAAGATATGTAATATGAAAAATAGATCGAATTTTTTTTAACGGAATCATAACCTTTTTTTAAAGGAATAATTTTTACATTAAATAGTAAAGTTGGTAGATGGTTTTTATAATAAGTTTATTAAAAAAGAAAAGAGGAAACAAATTGATGAAAGTACATGATTAAAGGTCTATTTCCTCACTTTTTGACACAACATTTCGTAAAATACTAGCGCTATTATGGCAGGACCAGAACCAGAAAATTGTTCTATAGTACAGCGAACATAACAGCATAGAAAAATATAGATTTTTAACAATTTTTAAAAACAATGTAGGTTGAAAACATTTGATATTTTTATACAAAAAACAGTTTAGGTTATAATATACATTTTCAAACATTTAATAATTTAAACCGATTTAATAAAATGAACTTTAAGAAACTCAGTACGAAATTTCGTTGTCATTGTCGATGTAGGGGGTTGTGAGAAAGGTTCGGAGCTCAACGTGAACCCTATATTTAATTTTTATTGTTTTGGTTTATTTTTTTTATAGAACATAAAAATTATTCCCTTTTCATAAAAATTCCTTCATAAAAATTCCATTTACGGCATTTAAATTTTTCGATAATGTAGTTTTTCAAAATTATTGCTCTTGCTTTATTTATTGCTACGGCGGAGCCCGCGGGATACCCCCTAGTTAATAATACTTTTTAACTCTACATAATTTTTAGGAAAATTGTTTTATACTATACTTGGAGAATAAGCTGTATTCTATTTGTATTTCTATTTCTATAAGCTGTATATTTTACTTTTATAATTTTATTTACAAGCTAATATACTCACAAAAATTAAACCAAAATATAACTGTTCAACACTTTAACTATTTATTACTTAAATTTTATTTTATAAAGCCCGTATTATATTAGCCGCGACGCGAAATATCAATTATATTTTTTGGTAATTCAATTAGACAGTGTAATATGTGTTGCACAAATTAGACAAATTGTCATTTTAAGAACAGTCATTGTGTACGCAACACTTGCCGCAATTAATATAAGAACAGCAATTTGTGTAAGTTGTGCAATTTGTGTAAGTTGTGTGGATATAAGATCACCACATCTTATTAACTAGGTATGATATATTAATTTTTATTGTGTCTTTTTCATTGTTAGTTTTTTGGTTAGAAAAAAAGAATTTCAATATATATTTTTTATAAAAGACTGTAAACATTTGTTATAAACTTACTAAAATTCTTTTACTTTTAATTTCAGCCAAAAAAATTACATGAAACATAAATGAGCAATTTCACGAAGATTCAACAACGTTTTGACTTGACCCCTTTTAATTTTGATTATTTTTTGTTTATAGATAGTCTTTGAAAAATAAAAAATACAAGTTCTCTTAGAATTTTTTTTTTCGACCCGGGGTCTTCACAGGGTGCCCCTCAATTTTTGTTATTTTGTGATGTGAGTGCATTTTGATGAGCGATTGTAGAAAAACTACTCAATCGATTTTCATAAATGATATGTCGTTGAATAGGTATTAGAACAAAGTTTTTAAAAATGTACACTGTTAATTTTTTGAAATAATTTTTAACGGTGTAACATAAGAAAAAAACGGTGTAATTGAAAAAAAGATGGCATAGCCTTTTTTTTTTTTTTAAACTAAATTGAAGCTTATTTTATATCTAACAACTTGTGAAAGTTAAGGACTAGCGTCATTTTTTGTTTTAGAGATAAAATTCGTTGTGCATATGACTGTCGGGAATCAGTTTTTTTTGTTCTGAAGGAAAATTATAAAAATGGCGATTTTTAGATTCAGATTTTTTTTTATGTTAAATATCAAATATTTTATTATTAAATGAACTTTTTAAAAAGCAATTTCAGTCAAGTTCAGCAAAATTTTGCGACGTTTTGACTCGACCCTTTTTAATTTGGTTTATTTTTAGTTTATAGATAGCCTTTGATAAATGAAAAATACGGCTTCAAGTAGAATTTTTTTAAATATAGACCAAAATAAACCAAATTAAAAAGGGTCGAATAAATATATATTTATAAAATAAGTTGATTTATTTTTACTTTAAATGTCTACCTGTCTAACAGGCTGATTCTGAGTTAAGAGGTCTTAGCTATGATTATTTTTGTTATGACAATTTTTTTAAGAGGAATATCTTAATTGCGATTCTGTGAACGTTGTCATAAAAAACTTCATAATAACTCTACAAATATATTTTGGAGATCTTTTTCAGTGGCATGTCGTTTCATCACAAAAATTCGGTCAAAATTGAGTGATGGCGCCATTGACAACCTAGTTTTTTGAAAAATTATTATAAAAATTAATATGATGAATTTATTTTTGTATATATATATATAATATTTTATTAGCACCTAACAAACAAGTGTTTTTCGTGCATACATGAAACAAGAATTAATAATAACAATATGTACTTATAAATTATAATAACATAATAAAACAGAAAATAAAAGGAAAAAAAAAACCTAATTTACAATTTATCATAATCTAAATAAAAATATTAAATATCATTTATTTTATCAATAATTTTGAAGAAATTTAAAGTTTTGGTAATGTTTGATTCATTATCTCCCAGTAATTCATCAAGATGACTAGAAAGTTTAAGATTACACCGTTCCCTATTGTATTTACCACATTCCAAAAGAATGTGCCGTATGGAAAGAGGTAATTGACAGAATTCACAAAATGGTTGAGCTTCTTTTTTAAAAATATGGACATGAGATAATCTAGTGTGTCCAATTCTTAACCGTGTTAAAACTGTTGCTTCTCTACGCGACGATCTAGAAGATGTTGACTATTTTCTGATAGTTTTTTTAATTTCATATAGTTTGTTATTCGCGAGTGAGCTCCATTCTTGTTGCCATTCTGCATTTATTACTTTTTTAGCTATTAATTTTAAGTCTTGATAAGGCCTTTTGATACTTTCCCGAAATGGTAAAATATTTGAAGTTTTAGTAAGCAGATCAGCCTTTTCATTCCCTTGAATACCTAAATGTCCTGGTATCCACAAAAATACAATTTCAACCATGATTTGTAAATTAAATAGTTGAATACGGATTTTTCGAGAAATTTGATTTGTAGTAAACATACTATATTTTCAATGGATTTAAGTGCACTAAAAGAGTCTGTAGCTATAACATATTTTCTTGCGATAGAATGTTCAATGAATCTCAATGCAAATGATATTGCTATGAGTTCAGCACTTAAAACAGAATAACATGGAGGTAACCGAAACTGTTTTTCATTTGTAAGATCTGTATAGCTAGCACCAACGTTATCAGATGATTTCGATCCATCAGTGTAAATGAATGTAAATTCATTATAATCATTAAGTATTTTTCTAAAAAATATTTGACAGATTTCTGAATTAAATTCCTCCTTTGCAAATTTGTTCATTGAAAAGTTGATATTAGGTTTGTTTATAATCCAATACGGGACTTCATAATATAAAGGTATCCAAACTTGCGGAATAGGATGAGATATTTTCTGAAGAATTTTGCCACCCATTTCAATAAACGAGTTTTTTAATCTGAAATCTGGATTTGTAGCTGCATTGCATGAACCATATAATGGATGAGATGGTTGACTAAGAATTTTATATGTAAGAGCAGATATCCTTTGTTTTCTACGAAACTCCAAAGGCAATAAACCAGATTCGCAGATTATACTTTGAGTTGGACTGCTTCGAAAAGCACCTGTTGCATACCTTAAACCCATATGATGTAAAGAATTCAGTAGCGATAAAATATTTTTTGATGCTGAGAAGAATATTATTGATCCATAATCTATTCTTGAAAGAATGATAGATTGATGTAGTTGAAGCATAACATCTCTATCACATCCCCATTCAAATGAACTCAATGCTTTTAAGATACGTAATCTTGAAACTATATTTTGTTTTTAATGAAATATATGTGTTTTCCACGTTAATCTTTTGTCAAAATGAACACCTAGAAATTTGTTTGAATTTACTATCTCAATCTTATTACCATTTATGTGCAAAAATGGATCCGAATGGAGCTTTCTCTTTTGACAGAAGTGTATTAAAGAGGTTTTTTCTTTTGATAAAGTAAATCCATGTTCATAAGTCCAATTGACAATATTGTCAATTGTAAGTTGAAGTAACGTTTCAATTTCATTCATATTTTTTGAGTTTAAGAAAATAGTAAGATCATCAGCATACAGAATACATTTAGCTGGCATTTGAATTTGGGTCACAATTGGGTTAATAGCTAGTAAAAATAAAATCGTATACTTAAAACTGTTCCTTGAGGAACTCCATTTTCTTGACATTGAGGAAATGATAGATGATTTCCAACCGCTACTCTGAAAAATCTTTTCGACAAGAAGTTTTTAATAAAATAAAACATGTTTCCAGTGATGTTAGACTCTTTTAGACGTTTTAATATTAAAAACCTCCAAGTTTTATCAAATGCCTTTTGGAAATCAAAGAATACTGCAATTAGGTGTTCTTTATTGGCAAATGCTTCACAAATAGCGTTTTCCAAAATTACTAATCCATCAGCTGTAGATTTATTTTTCCTGAAACCAAACTGATTTTCAGAAATATAATTATTACTTTCAAGATATCAACTCAATCGACGTGTTATTATTTTTTCCAACAACTTGCATAGGCAACTGAATTCTTTTTAATTTATGTTTTTGAAGTTTTCCTAATTAAAAATAATGGAAATTTAAAAATCAACAGCATATTTTTTGTATTGTTTTACTTTTGCACATTTTTCTCCCACCCAATTTGAAAATGCCAGCTTTTTAGCGAGTCCCTGGATTTCCCGGGATACCGGGAATTCAACATTTTTGTCGCGGATTCCCGGAATTTGAATTTCTACGGGAAATGAGAAATCCTAATCTGGACCCTCAAGAAGGTCTCTGATCTCAAAGTTATATCGCATTCTGTACTCTCCATCGTCTGTCTTAAGTGGACCAAAATGTAGCGTAGGATCTTACGCTCAAATACAGATAAATGTGATTCGTCATTTTGTGTAAGGGTCCATGTTTGTTACCCACACATCACCACCGGTCTAATCAACGCCTTGTATAACTTGAGTTTGGTGTTAGTTGATACACACGGTGATCCAAGGAGAGGCTTAATTGAGTAGAAAGTTCGATTACCTGCAGCGACTCGAGCTTTTATATCTGTAAGTATGCTGTTGTTTGGGCCAAGCAATGATCCCAAATATTTAAAGGATTGAACTCCCTCAATTCGTTCATCGCCGCACATCAAATCTTCGATCATCTGTACTGAGTTTATTGACAAGATATTGTTGTTAGTCGGTAGTTTCTTTTGATGACACACATATTGCAAGGCTAAAGAGTATAGGAGAGATAGCATCACCTTGTCTTAACCCCAAATCGACTTCAAAAAACTTTGATATTTCGTTCTCTACTCGTACACAGCATTGAGAGTTCTGTACTGTCATTTTGCATAGTGATACGTGTTTACCAGGAATTTTCATTGACACCAGAGCAGACCATTGAGTCTCTCGTTCGAGAGAGTCGTAGGCTTGTCTGAAATCAATGAAGAGTTGGTACACAGGTATGTTGAACTCTCGACACTTTTCCAAAATCATCCTTATCGAGAAAAATGCATCGGTGGTACCTCAGCCTTGCCGGAAGCCACACTGATATTCTCCGAACAGTTGTTCAGCAAAAGGATTGATTTTGGCTAGCAAAATGAATAAAAAGATCTTATATGCCGTGTAGAGTAGAGTGATTTCTCCTGTAGTTTGTACATTGTAAGCGATTACCTTTTTTATGGATTGGTATCAGCATAGCTTAGCTGAGTTCCAGTCCTGTGGCATGGTTTCAGTCCTCCAGATCATTTGAACAAGTTCAAACAATCTTAAGGATTGAGTTTCGCCACCATGTACAATCATTTCGGATGTTATATCGTCGATACCAGGTGCTTTATTGGAAGAAGTTACGCGATTGATGTTACTTATTGAAGATTTCAATCTCCTCACACTTTCACTTCCACCATTCTCGCTTCGTTCGTCTACACAGCTTTGTAACGGCTTGTTTTGCCAGTTTATAGTTCTCCTTCGTAGACCTGGTGTTGCGTCCTTGTAGACATTTCAGATAGCAATCTCTTTTGTATTGAATAGCGTCAAGACATGCTTGATCCATCCATGGCTTCTGGGAGTGGTTTTGTGGTCGTCCAAGTATTCTCTCAGCAGCGCTTAAAACAGTATCTTTGAGCAAATACTATGACTTATCGACGTCTCCATTAATGGTTTCTGATTTCTCCAACGTTTCGGCAATATGGATTTGATATCTCTCTTCTGTTTCAGCATTTTTTAGTAATGAGATGTTAAAACGTTTCCGTTGATTGAATTTTGGAATGCTTCGATTTCGAAAGTAGAACCTTATTTTAGCACATACAAAAAAGTGATCACTTCCAATGTATGCACCTCTAAAGGATCGCACATCCAGAACACTCGAAAAGAAACGTGCTGTTACTAGCACGTGATCAATTTGATTTCGAGTGTTTCCATTCGGTGAGACCCAAGTCTGCTTATGAATCGATCGGTGCGAAAAGAAAGTACTGGCAATTCTCAAATTATATGATAATGCAAACTCAGTAATTCTCTCACTATTATCATCCGAATTCAAATGCTGACTGTTGGGATCCACCACCTTTAACATAAGAGATATCTCTTCCAACCTGCCCATTAAAGTCAACAAGAACCATAATGAAATTGCGTGTAGGTCTTTGTTTCATAACCTCTTCCAGTGCTATGTAGAAAGTATCCTTCTCGTCGACGGTCTTAGCTTCAGTAGGTGCATGCACAGCAATAAGAGAAATATTGTTGTATGTACCGCGTACCCGTAGGTAGCAGATCCTCTCATTGACCGGGATGAATTTCATCACGGCTTCTTGTATAAGTGTACCAACAAGAAAACCAGGTCCAAATTCTCTTCGAGAAGGATGAGCACTACAGTATAAAGAGTGAGTATCCTAATCTTGTTTTCCTATTATTGGCTGTCTAATTTCTTGCAGAGCTATGATATCCATCCTTTACCGCTCAGTCTCTGTTTCTAGACTTATAAGAGCATCAGGAGCGCTCAGGCTGCGCATGTTCCATATTTCGATTCGGTAGTCTGGTCCTTTTTCACGTCCATGTAAAATTCTGTTTTTTTTTGTCCGGGTCTGTTATTCTTTTCTGATTTTCAAATTTAACACATAATTTTTTTTCCGGGGCTAGGGTGTTAACCTTAGGCCCAACCCAAATTAGGCCCAACCCATTGTCGTGAATGGGTCCGTTCTGCATCTTAAGGTTACTAGAAACAACCTTTTGACACGTTTATATAGCGAGCCACTTGATCCAAGACAATCGCCCGCTCCAAGCCGCCCCTAACATGGAGAACACACGCTTGGGTCCCATTGGCTTTAAGGCGCCATTTCGCCGTTATTTAGCATCATTGGTTAAGCAGTTTTTACTCTGCTTGTCTCTGATACACCAACCTAATCCTGTCAGCATTAACCAGGCAGCGCGGCGTGGGCGTCGAATTTCGGATTTCGCTTCCCGGTTGCTATAGAAATTTAGAAAAATAAATATCAAACGAAAAAAACTCCTTGGATTAAACAATTTTCTTAAAAAACATTTTACTATTAGGCGCGCTATATACTTGAGCTAAGCTATGGGAACTATGCGAGCTATGTTGTTTTGTATATAACGTAATTATACAAAAAACATTACGGAAACAAAACATTTAAAAAAGAAAATAAAAACGGAAACATTACATTTTTTTAAAAAACATTATTCGCATTAAAACATAATATTTTTAAAAACATTGTTCGCATAGCTTAGCTCAAGTGTATAGCGCGCCTTAGGCTGCGTTCCAATTGGTGTTAAATTGCGCTAAACGTGCTAAATAGATTTAGTCAACTATTTTAACTAACTGACTAAATCGACATTTATACATCGTTTATAAATAATTGTGAAGAAATTCATACGTTAAGCAATGGATTATTTTATAAAACTTAATAGTTTAACCCAATAAACCAATTAATTAGTTTTATTAATAATTCATTACAATAATAAATACTTCATTTTAATGTTTCCTTAATTTTAATTTTTTTAATTAATGATTTTTTAAAAAATAGATTAATGATTATTTTTAACTATCTTAAATTATTTTACATTAATTTTAAAGAAAGAGATTTCTTATCTTGTATACTATGTATAATTTAAATCTATTTGTGAAATTTAAAGACGCAAGAACACAATTTCTAGACCGATTTCTAGAAAGTTTTTCTGCGCATACCCCCTACTAAGGTAGGAACGATTAGCGACATATGAAGTTTGGATCATGGTGGTTTTGGCAGGGAGCAGGTAACAGAGGGGCCTCCAAAGTTTCGTGAAAGTGTAAAAGGTCATTTTTTAAACCCGATTAAACCCGTATGTCGCTACGCCACTGCAAAATAGCGCATATAAACCTTTTAAGACTATAAAATATGATATAGGTCATTATTTCATGTTAGGCGGAGAGGAAATAAAATTAAAAAGGTGCAGTTTTTTTTAAATTTACAAGAATAAAACGAAAATTGGGTTGCCAACTATACAGCTAGCTCAATCATATTTTTTGATCATGTGACTTCCTCTTTTCCTCAGTGATTAAAGTCCCCCATATGGAGCACTATGAAGGCTCGTTCCTTGAGCAAGAAACAGTGTTCAATCATCATGGGATATTCCATAGCTAAGATTATGGGTGCTACTGTTGACTGAACCGAGTTCATCCGTCAAGACCCTTCAGTTATCACTTTAGATAGTGGTATCTCACTGCTATTGCCAGTAGTGTGTGATATCTCCGTTAACTCATATATCACTAGCGATCCTTCCATGCGTTCAAAATTATCAACTAGTTCCATCCCAAGCTATTTCCAACGATGGTCAGTGGACTATTTCATGTGCGGCGTTTTAACAACTCCTACTAGAAACGCACTTGCCGGGTTTACTCTAAGACACCTGCGGTTATGAGGGGAAATAGGGCCAGTCTGAACTTGGTCAATCAAATCATTAGTACAGGTTGAAAAATCATTACATCGAAATATCATATCACCCAAAGTTTATATCATCGAAATGTCATTGCATCGAAAGATCATATCACCGAAAATCATATAATCGAAAATTTAATTCATAAAATCAAAAAATCATTTCATCGAGATTCGTAAAATAGAATAAAAAATCATATAATCGAAACACTCCTCACAGACAAAAATATTGTAAATTGGAGTACCATATAGCCGGCAGTATATTTTAGAAATTATATTGATTTGCATTATATTTCTATTCCATTGTTAGTATTTTAGGTGTTTGGAGTGATTTGAGAGTGTGGAGTAGAACTGGAACTCTTATATATTCGGAGCATAATTTGGTGACTAGGAAAAATCGTTTTTATTTTCGTTTATAAGGTTTCGTTAATTTATTTCGTACGGAAAATGAAAATATTTTTATCTGTGACTAGATATTTTAACTAACTATTTTAACTGATATACCCTGTTTTCGATTATATGATTTTTCGATGTAATGAATTATTCATTATATCGAATATTATGATGTTATGGTATTTTGATAATATGATTTTTATTCGATTTAATGCGAATGCGATTATCTGATTTTACGATGATATATTTTCAGTAGATCGAAAAAATTCGGTGCAACGATCTTTCGATGCAATGATTTTTCCACAGTGAGAACTTTTGATGTTATGATTTCGATGTTGTGATTTTTGGTTGTTTGATTTTTCGATAGTATATGATTTTTATTTTTCGATTTATTGATATTTTTCGATGTTACGATTTTCAATGGTATGGTACGATCCGAATTGAACCTAGAAGGTGGTCACACGCATACGCTGGGTAAATCTGTGGTAACAGCCTTGCATTCTATTATACGTTCAATTGAGAAATCCCTGGATTGTAATGACTATTTCATGGTTTCTTTCGACCAACGGCCACATGTTTGTGGAGCCGGTAGTGAAGGTAGTGAAGAGTCATACTGAAAGGTGGAGTGCAAACACCTCTTCTTTGAAACTTGATCATAAATAATCTGTTGCTAAACCCGGAAGAGTTGGGATGGCAAACTGATTTTAAATCCTCTCTACTCTATCATTTCCGGATCGGTGTCAATACACAAAAATTTGAATCGGCCATTCTCTAGAAATCTAAATTTAACCTCTCACCTCTCAGCGAGGTTAGCCGTGTCATAGACAAGGTTAATTTCTTGAGACTCCTTATGGACCACAAACTCAGCTGGAAACTTTCTTGAAAGAGTGAGGGAAGGTACCAAGAACTTTTGCCGTGCAAATGGAAAATTGGATGAGGATGACTCTGGTCGCAATGGTTATACAGCTCGCTAGTCCGAAGAAATTTGCTGTATGGGGTTATGGTTTGGTAGACGGCTTAAAACAAAATGGTCAACCAGAAACTCTTAATGAATGCTCAGAGTGCCGTATCATTGTACTATTAAAATTTGCAGCACTAAAAATTATGTTTTAATAATTTTTAGTGCTGCAATATAGGGCAATACTCAATTTCAGTCAACAGGAATATGCCGTTCAGCACAGACTATTACATTCATAAAACATCTTCCACTCCTAAACGAAAGAACACAATAGATATTCCTTCTAGAAAAGTCTGGCAAAGTGAATCAGATAAACATATTGGCAGCTTCTATACGGATGTGTCGAATATGAATGAAAATGTTAGCCGTGGGTTTTCCTGCAAAAAACTAAATTTAAACCTCTCTTTTTGGCTGCCGAATCACTGTAGTGTCTTTCAGGTTGAGGTATAAAAGAGACTGCAGACTGGTTGAAGTATACGTGAAGGATATCGGCATCTTTACCTATAGTCAGACTGCGATCAAGGCTCTACAGTCGAGCCTTACAACGTCAGGACGTTAACATCAGGATAACAGGATATTTTTGTATTTTTGGGAATCTGAATGCCGACGTTCTCGCTCGACAAGGCACCTCACGTGCAAATTGGTACTGTAAAAGACGACGCACAAATATAAAACAGTCAGAGGGGACCAAATGTGTGATTGTCAGGCAGATATGGCATTTTTTGGACCGTCCAGGTCAACTGATATCAATAAATCGCAGAATTATCACCATGGCTGTGGGTGCCATTACTGGGTGTCATCAATTTTATCGGAAAACAAACAGACTGTGTGTTTTGTTCCATGACAACTGTAGCAGCTGCAATGGTGAGCAGTAGGAGGAAACAATTCTTCTACTTTTCTGCTCGTGTCCTGGTCTGGCTAAGGCCATACTCAAGCGTCTAGGTGCACGCTCTTTTTATGATCTGATGGATCTCTGTGAGATTAACATCAGGGACATTTATCGCTACTTGAGATAATGTAGATGGTTTCCAAAAAGGTTGTTCTTAAACGGACCACTTGTGCCTATGCCTATTCCTCAGGATGGCCAGTATAACCTCAGAATAAATTGGTGTAGAATTAAGCTCCATATTAGTAGCCGTTTCTACAAATCCTGTGCAATACACCTGCTTGAAGTGATGAAGATGAATATTTAATTAGTTATATAGCGTATTCAGCAGGACTTATGTGGAAACATAAGTGAACTTTACGAAGAAACATTTCGATTTTTCAGTTTGGGGTCTCCGTAGTTAAATAACAGAAGTGTAATAAAACTCTTCAGATATTATCTTTAATGTGTTTTTTATCTTTGTTAACAAACTATATTCACACACGGAATAAAGAATCCTTCTTATTCTTGAACAGTGGCGTCATTTCACCAAAATCTTGGGGGGGGGGGGGGCAAAAATTTAAATGACATAAAAAAATTTTTTTCGTAAAACATAACATACACGTTTTTATACACACATATATTTAAAAGCATTTAAATGCATCGACTTAGAAATAAAAATAAAATGCTTCTGTGCTACATTGGTTACTCTGCTAGTCTTCTGGTGTTGTTTCATCGAAGCGAATGCCGCAAAGTTCTGCAAAATCCCTTCATTTGTTAAAAATAATTTTAAATTTAGTATCATCTCTGCATTGTTTAAGCATCAAGAAAGTAGTTTTAATTAAAGCGCTTGTGCTAGAAATTATTATATCTTTGCTTTGTAACTGTTCAGAGAGTGAATTTGTAAACGACAGCAGATCGTGCAGCATAGAAAAAAAGGATGGTTTTTCTATACGATTTTTTAGATCTTGGGCATCCCGGGATTTAAAATTTATGAGTCACATAGTCCCAGGAAAAATAAAACACCACGGGATTGCAATCCCTACGTGACTCCTCTTATTTGAATCGTTTTTTTGTTTGTTTGTTTGTTTTCCTTTATTTATTTATTTATTTATTTATTTATTTATTTATATAAAGTACACAAAACAGACGGTAAACGCCCAATACATGTGTAACAATCAATCAAAACAATTATACAAAAATAATAATTAAAAAAAAAAAAAAAAATAATAGAAAATTAAATATACAAAAGTAACAAACAATAAAAGTGACAAATCTTGAAATAATAATCAAAAAACAATCGAATTAAATTAATTTAATTTATGGATTTTAAAAACTTATTAAATTTATATATAGGTGTGAAGAAGAGATCAACTTCAGATATCGTGCAATATTTGTTCCATATTAACATCATCCTGTTAACTGGAGCATTCAGTCCAATATTAATCCTGCTATTATTGGAATAAAAAACTTGATGTTGCCTGTTATTCCTGGCAGGAACATTGAAGTTATAGCTACTGATATGACTTGATATATCAATCATTCCATTAAATGATTTATATACGAACTTCAGGTGACTTATATCGCGACGAACACTTAAATGATGAAGTCCGATGCTTGCTGCAAGTATATTATAGTTGTAATCAGCTGTGTTCAAAATTCGCTTTTTAAACAGTCGATAAATAAATTTCCTCTGTATTTTTTCCAGCATATCAATATAAGTAGATTGAAATGGAGACCAAACTATTGGACAGTATTCTAGTTGAGAACGAACCAAGGACTGATATAATAATACGAAGACATCAACATTTTTTAGCGATTCACATATTCGAAAAACGAAACCCAACATCTTATAAGCTTTCCTGATAATATTGCTGATATGTAATTCGAAAGAAAAGTTTTTCTTAAATGTCACTCCCAGATCCTTAATGATTTCAACTCTATTCAATGATCTATTTTGTATCTTGTAGTCATATAAAACATCATTTTTAGTTTTAAGAGAAAATGTCATGATTGAGCACTTGTTAATGTTTAGATGTAACATTGATTTTCGACAATAATCTGTAAAATTATTAATATCATCTTGGAGCTTAATGCAGTCATCAATATCTTTAATTTCTTTATAAATTTTCAGATCATCAGCATACACAATGAAATCCGAGTTCACGAAGCAAGCTTTGATGTCATTTATAAATAATATAAATAAAAGTGGTCCTAAATTAGAGCCTTGTGGTACGCCAGAGGTTGGGAATATTACTTTTGAAGTAGTATTATTAATACAAACATATTGTGTTCGATTTAAGATATAGCTTTTAATCCACCTAAATAAGTTACCATGGATACCAAGTGCAGCTAGTTTATAAAGTAAAATAGGATGTTTTACCTTATCAAAGGCTTTAGAAAAATCTGTATATATGACATCAACTTGTTGTTTTCGATCAAGAGCTCTCGAAATATTATTTGCAAATGTAACCAGATTAGTTTCAGTAGATCGTTGTCTCATAAATCCATGCTGCTCATCAATGATACGATGTGAAAGATGTTTGTATATATGTGTGACAATGATTTTTTCGAATATTTTAGCTGGACAACTAATTATAGATATTGGTCTATAATTGTCGATATTTTCCTTACTGCCACTTTTGAAGATAGGTACTACTTTAGATTTCTTCCAAACTGATGGAAATATTCCATTTAACAATGATGTATTGAAAATGATGTGAAGAGGTTTTGATAACGTACTGGAACATTTTTTGAAAATTATAGGTGGTATGAGGTCAGGTCCAGCACCTTTTTTGATATCCAATGAATTGAGTAGCTCATAAACCATATTATATTCAATCAATAAAGGGGGCAACGCATTTAGAGGTTCAATAAATATACCATCAACAGAATTATCCCATGTATCATTAACTGTATACGTGCTCTCAAAAAAGTCAGCAAATGCATTACAAATTTCAACATCACCTGACACAGTATTATTATCAAATTGCATTTCAGATGGTAAGGTATTGTTGTTATTTTTTTTGGTTTTAACGAAATTCCAGAACAACTTAGGATTCATTCTGATTTGAGACTCAACATTACATAAATAGTTTTTATAATCATTTTTCATTTCCCATTTAAGTTTAGTTCTCAAAGCACTAAATTTAACATAGTCACGCATGTTGTTATATTTTTTGAACTTCTGATGATGTTTAATTTTTTTGTTATATGTTTGTTTAGTATTTTTAGTGACCCAAGACGGGAATCTGGTATTTTTGGTTTTTTTTGGTTTATTTGTCTCAGAGAGAAAGAGTTATGTCTACCCTAAACTGACCAGAGCCAAATCGTTAAAATGTGGGACAAAATGCAAATATTCTTCCAAATACTAGAAATTAGAATTTCTATTGCGAGAAAGTGGGACGGTGAAAAATGCTAACTAGATTGTGCATAAATTTACTATTTAATGCTTTCCTTTACTATTTGTTTACTATTTAATTCTTCAAAAAATTCTTTTATTTTAATTGGACATTCAACCATTAGGAAATGTGGTTGCAGTGGTTCGAACATTTTCTAAATTCTTTCTAGTGCTGGCATTACCGCCAGCCAGCGAGTTTCACTGTATTCAATAAGTTGGTTATGTTCGACATTATTTTTGCCGCAGAACACCTTCAACGTCTCCAGTAAAGACAGTAAAATATCCAAATTTTTTTAACCCTGCCATTTAAATCAGCAGCATTTCTTATTGCATTATTTAGAATATGGGCTGCGAATCCAATACCCAATACACCCTGGTTCAAATTCGAGTCTAGCTTGTTCTTAAATTTTCACCCCTTGACGTGACATCACTAAAATTGGTGTTCGTGTTATCAGCGCAAATTGCAACTAACTTTTTGTCAATGTTAAATAACAACAAGAAAACAAAATAACAACAAAACTTGTTCAAGCTACTGGAGCTGGCGGCTTATAGCAACGATTTTTTATGTTTATCTATATCTATATGTCTTTTAATATCGTAATGTCCACTGCTAATATGCAAATTCACTCCGACTGGTAATACAATAAACTTTTGCGTCGTTATATTTTTTTTTATAAAAGGATAGTCCAATTCAATATCGTATAAGAATTTACGTAAACGTTTTCTGTCCGTCTTGATTTGCAGGAGAACTTTTTAAATATAATTTTAAAAATTAGTATAAATTTACCTTTTATAATAGCTTAAAACTTTTGTTACACAAGGAAAGACTGCAAAACAATTGAAAAAATTTATTTTAATTGTACTAAATAATTAATATCTTTTCTGTATTCTGTAAGTATAAGAGGTATACATTATACCTCTTGTTCTATCTTTTGCAAATCTATACCATTTATCAAGTTTTTATGCTGTTTGCTTTGTTTGTTCTTTATTGAGAAAAAAAAAATTATATATTAGAAAATAATAATTTCACTTTTGAGCTACCTAGTTAAAGTGTGTTTTAAACAGAGTTTGAAACGCTACTTATATCACTCTTTTACTTTGTCCTTTCAATGCGTAGCTTAAAAAAAATATAACACTCCCACATACAGGAGTGAAAATAATAAAATATCATTCTTGCTACTAAATTGAAATAAATATTTTCTTTCAAATACTCAAAACTTTTATATTTGCGTCAAATTTGATGCTTTTCAACGTAAAATGCTTGATTCGTTCAATTATTCATGCATTGTTAGAAAAATGAATATAAAGGATAACGTAGAGTGACTAGTTTTCTTCTTTTACAAATCGAATGAAAGAACTGGAAAATGTAATCTTCTCCAAAGGAGTAAAATCGAAAAATCAAAAATTTTACTCTTACGAGTAAGAACGATATTCAAATTATGAACATTTTAATTTTTGAATATTATTTCAAAGGATTGAAATGAGTGCTCGAATAAAGACTCGTAAACTCTGGTTGAAAATTTAAATTTTTATGAATTTATACGCAAAACTGCGTCCTTTTGAGTAAAATATTTTGTATTTTATTTTTCATAATAATATTGCACTGGTTTGTTCTCTCAATATAGTTAAATTAACATATACATAACATTATACAAACTGCAAGAAAAAACTGAAGCCATTGCTCTGACTAAGATATTGCGCAAACTATATGTAGGTAGATGATTATTTCGATAATGCGGGCAAATGTGGCGGACATATTTGTTTCGTGGGACGCTTCGTGGGACAGATTTTTCAGTGGGACAACGCAATAAAATGTGTGACATTTCCACGCAGCGTGGGACGTCTGGTCAGTTTACTACCCATAAACGTGCGTAAATTTTTCATTTGATTCAAAATTGTACAATTATTGCGAGCTTCTTTTAAATCTATAAGAAAAACCTACCACAAAGAAATAATAGTTTCTCCCTCCCTGTGACTGTATAAAAAAATGAACAATTTTATGAATTAAAAATTTATAAAATGAATTTGACAGCAAGTTTTCATAACATGCTTTAAAAATATTTACATAACTTAAATATTTGTTCGTGTCGTTAAAAAATATTGCTTGTCCATTATAAAACATTCACTATTATAAAATCACTGGAAATAACCCAATAATTTTAAATTACTCCCGTAATTATTTTCATTCATTTTATAAAAATTAGCACAACTATCAAGAAAACTTTTGATATGTTATAGGATTTTACATTTTAGAATTGTTTTTAATTTATGGTTTTTAAAAAAGTCTTGTAAAGTTTGTACAATCTGATATCGATAAAAAACAAGGCCAAACAGTCCAAATAAGTGGGGTATAATTAGGTTGTGTTCTCCTGCATGTACTTACTCTTAAGTTTATATAAATTACCAATGGCCAATAACAATTGAAATTTGAATGTTAAATACTGCACTATGAACTCTCGAGGAACGCTATACTAATGAAATCGTGGCTCAGACGTGGCTCAGACACGAATATCTTATAAACAAAACACAATCGTTCTTCTAAAAGCGGTGATGCCGCGCACCTTATAGTACGATAGAATTTTGTCACAATACGCACCCACGGCGTTTTTGGAAGAACGATCGTGTTTTGTTTATAAAACTGATTTCATCAGAAGATTAGAAGCAATACGACCGCCTTTCGTATCGGTGGCGCTCTAGTCCTTGATACAAAGAACGATAACGGTTTGAATATTGCGGTGAACTGTACTTTAGTCGGGCCAAAATAATATGTAACGTAATAATTATATTATCAGATATATTTCAATTAATAGTATGCGATAAAATTGGTATATTAGTTAAGTAAATCTTCTAAAAATTAGACGAATTTACAAAATAACAGTGCATTGAAATTTTTATAGTGTATAATTCTATCACGATTGGATGGTTTTATTGAATCGATGTATTGATAGTATCAGATCCTTGGGGGGGGGGGGGCCAATGTCACCCCCCCAGCCCTACCCAATTGACGCCCCTGTTCTTGAACCAATCTACCTCCAAAAATAACGACGTTTTGATAAAAATATAAGAAGAAATGCAAGAGAATCCTTTCTTTTTACACAAGAATTATTATAATATCCATGAAAAGATGTAAAATATATTATTATTATCCCCCGTTAAAATATAAAACTAAAAATGAATATTAAAAAAAATATAAATAAATATAAAATGTAAAACAACAACAACAATAGAGACGCATGTGCGCGTTGTTTTGCATTGGCCAATAAGGGTTTTGTTAAAATATATATTTATGCGAAATGAGGAAAAATAATATAAAGTAAAATGTATACATAAAAAGTGGAAACTAGAATGAGGTAAAAATGAAAATCAAGAATACAAAATAAGGGTAGACTTTTCCTATTCATAGAGTAAAACAGGAATAACTCCAAAGAAATACATATAAAAATAATAAGAATAAATATAAAGTATCTGTAGGATATATACATTTAAATGGAATTTAACACCCCCTCAGCCCACCCGTTGTATGTCTTCTCATATTTCTATATTTATATTTTCTTCTAAAACTAAAACAAAAAAAAACTACTAAACTTGCTTTACTATGGAATACTATATACAATGTTGGTTTTTCTATTTCTTAAAAACTTGAAGTTTCTGTTTTGTGTATATTATACATTTTTGTTGTACATTTTTTAAGATTTTTTTTATCGATTTGAATAGTAATTTTGTAATAAAAGAATGTTATTGATATTTTCTTTGAGGACCGAAATTTGCATCGTAATACAACTTTTTCGAGTATATTCGATTGAAATGTTTATTTTCTTAGCATACAGTAAAATAGCTTGTCAATCGAAAATATATTACTGATGAATTTTAATTGGATAGATTGTACATGACTATATAGATAGAATATTGTATCGCCCTTAATAATGGCGTAAGCCAAAATGCATTGAGCAAAATAAAATAAAAAATATTAGCGTAATAAGAACAACTGTTTTCAATTTATTAATTTATATGACTATACGTATCGATTATAGAAAATTTGGAATGTGAATGAATGTCTGTCCCGAACGTTGCGTAAGGGAAATTTGCTCTTTGGGTGGGGGAATATCGGTATGTATAAAATGATCTAAGACTTATCAAATAAAATAATATTATTCCGCCAGTGGGGAAAGAGATTTACTTTATGAGTTGACATATTGCCGTTTTCACAAGAGAAGTCTGACTTAAGGATGACCTGAATTTGTATATTGCCATGTTTTAAGAAATTCCTTTTACAAATTAGTTTTATTATTTAATTTTATAAAATTATGTAAGCATGAATGAGCAAACATCTGCAGTTAGAGGCTCCTAATCGGCTCCAGCAAAAACACAATTAACAAAAGTTTTCATCAGTTTTTCTTCACGTAATAACAGGAAAAGGTCTGAATTCCTCGAAACTGGAAATCCCAAATAACGGTAAAAATGAAAAGACTTTAAATTAATACAAATCATTTATTTAACACAAAAAATTAATTTAGTTAATATTTCAAGTCAATAAAAAAAAAATGTCCCAAAATTGAATATTCGTAAGTTTGCTCATAATTCATTTTGTTTTTAAAGTGTGTGTAGAGATGGCAATTAGTCGACTTTTTTACTATTCGGTTTTCGAATAGTAAATGTTCAAAATAACCGGTTTTTACCGACAGAAAAAAATAGAACAAAAACTTGTTTGTAATTCACAAATAATTTATTTAAATAAGGGTTTCTTCTTGAAACATTTAAAACAAAACAGAACACTTATAAAATAAAAATAAAATCAACAATAAATAACAGTATTTAACAGTTTAAATTCTTATCTTTTTCAATTTTAAACGTAAAACTATTTTAAACTTGTTTTTTCTTTTCTTGCAGGAAGTAATATTTTAAGAAAATCAGGGCGTTTAATGATTTTGAGCTTAACTTAGAGCGTTTCTTCGTTGCGAAATTAGATGCAACTGAGAATAACCGTTCATTTACTGTTGACGTTGGTTTTATAGTCATCAACCCTTGATATAACTGTTCCAATAAGTCTCCTCTTTTTCTGCTTAAATCAAATGATTTAAATTCATTTTTGGTATTTTGATTTTCGGTGCGAGTAGAAACATCTCCTATTGAACTAATTGCTCTGTGCAATTCTTGCTCTAGCTAGATGATCATGATGCATGGTGGCATTTATATTTAGACTGACATCGTTGTCCGATTCAGATGAATTCAGATTTTCGTTGTTGATAGTTTCACTAAATTTGGAAAACATTCTATTAATTAAATCATTAGCATATGCGATTGTTGTGATTTTATTCGAATATTCAAAATATTTATTTGTTTTCGGGATACTGCCTGTGTGCAAGTAAATGATGAGTGTCATTAAGGTTTTGTTTCTTCGTTCGATCATTCTTTCCCTTAAGTTTTCAAATAATCTTCTACCAATCTCACTGGTAGTGCTGATTTCCTGAAGTTCACAGAGTAAAAATTTAAAAACACCTTCAGCTGTTAATAATGTGGCCGCATTTTTACTTAAAACGTTTACCGCCACTTCTAATGGTTTTATAATTTTAACCATATAGTCTAATTGTAATAGGTTTTCTTCTGATAAAAAACATTGACCAAGATCTTCTAGAGCACTTTCAATGCAATACTTCAACAGAAGAAACCTTTCTAACATTGGCATTAAAGAATTCCAACGAGTCTTGCAATCTAGAATTAACTTCAGCTTTTTACCTTCTTGTATGACGACATATTGCTGTAAAATATTATTTTTCACTCCAGATCTTCGAAATATTTTTATGATTTCTCTTGCTTCTGATATTGAATTTCTTATATTAGCCTTAAAAGTTTGTGTATTTGGGACACTATCGTCCATTTCTTGAAACTGTATATTGTTATCTGAAAGAAACCTGATTTCAATCTCACTAACGCTGCCTTCGTCGACTTCATCTCAATCTTCCTCGTCTTCAGTCACATCGTCATCCACATCACCATTATCATCTTTATCTGTACCAGTAGTTTTATAAAATGTATCAATTACGGCTAGATGAATGGCATGGTTATAACATAATGGCGATACCGGCTTTATATTTCTTCCATATTTTTGCATTATTGAAGCTCCGTCATGTGTCGAACCAACTATATCAGTCTCTAAATCGAGATCGAATTCATTTAGTTTTTGCTCGACCAGCAACTGTAGTTTTGCGGCATCACAGAAACCTGCAATTGGTACGAGTCCTAAAACATAAGAGTGTTCGTCGAAAATAGTAATGTTTAAGTATTTGTTTAAACTGATGTCACTCCATTCATCTTCTGTAATACTAAACTTCTTTTTATTTTGCTTCATCTTGCTTAGATATTGCTTGAGTTCGTCTCTCTTTTCATCATAAAATGAATAAATGTTTTGCATTACAGTATGTCTGGATTTAGGTATTTTAAATCCTCGATATTCCACAAATCCTTTTATGGCAACTGAATGAGCAATCGAATAAATAGAGAATCCATCTTCCGCTGCACATCGCGACAGAATACTTGCCAAACTCTCCCTTTTCATAAAGTTCAATAGATTTGATTGTTCTATTTTTGTTTGTTTCGAAGAACTTGGCAAGGATTCCGACTCCAAATCATTATTCAAAACTTTATTTAAATTAATGTCATGACGCGACTTCAAATGATTAATAAGAGAAGAAGTCGATGATCCTTTACAGGATAACGTGGATCCACATTTCAAACATTTGGCTTGGTCCCTTCCTATCCGTTCATAATAATTCCAAACGGTTGAGCGTTTTAATGACATCTTTAAAGGGCTAGATTTGAAATTTGAATGATTTTAGCTCCAATTTTGTACAATTGTTTTTATAATTTAAAATGTTTTAACTTACCGTAATTCAATCTAAGGAAAACTAAATAATGGATAAATTTCTAAAATATGTAGTTCAGTATTTTATAAATACTGAAAATCTTTTAAGGAAATCAATTTTGAGCGCACTATTTTTTAAATAAATAACCACATCCATTTACTAAATAAGAAATAATACTGAATACGGATTAAAAAATAAAAAGGATAAATGAATACACACGAAAAGTAACAGTTTTATTTTTGTTTGTTTTATTTCGTACTCGTTGTATTTTTTTTCTTTTGTTAATTATTGGAAAAGTCTATCTCATAATTTGTAACAGTTAAAAAGTAGAACATATATAACATACATTTAGACATGATTGTCAGTTTAACTGGGCTATTATTTTGAAAACGTACATCGAAAAAAAAACAACTATTTTTTAAAAATCTGAAATTTTGATATTTTGTTGGTATTGACGAAAGGAAAAAAGCAATTTCTGCTTTTATTTTTTGTGTACTCTGAATCGGAGTTATGCACGGTTGAATTTTGAGGCTTTTTCACGTAGTTTTTGGTAATGGTGGCAATGTTTTGTGAATAGGTGCCACAAATTTCATCCGACTTACGTATATTTTCGTATGGTTCAAATTTATTGCAGGTGTTAAAATATAAAATGTTTAATTTATTAGATCCACATTTAGTACAGGATTATTAACTTAATAAAAAAACACATGTGAATTTTTCATATACCAAACTTTAAAAAATCGTAAGAAAAAATCCATATTGAATTGCTGACTTTTTATTTCTTAATTTCATAGCTGCATATGTTTACTTTAAAATTTGTGAAAAACAAAAAAAAAAAGCCTACTTTTTGAGATATGAGCTTTGAAGTAAACCAAGGTTTTACGCGCCGCCTAGCGGAAAAGAGAAAAGTTATTAATTTTAAACTTACTTATTTCAGTTATTCAATTATTTTCCTTTTTACTTGCAAAAACATACGTAAGTCGGATGAAATTTGTGGCACCTATTCACAAAACATTGCCACCATTGCCAAAAACTACGTGAAAAAGCCTCAAAATTCAACCGCGCATAACTCCGATTCAGAGTACTCAAAAATAAAAGCAGAAATTACTTTTTTCCTTTTGTCAATGCCAACAATATTTCAAAATTTCAGATTTTTTAAAAATCAAAAATTTAAAAATCAACAAAAAAATGTACGTTTTCAAAATAATAGCCCTATTACAAAAGGATCTTAATACTTTGAATCTTTGGTGTAAGAAAAATAGGCTCAATTTGAATGTAAAAATATGGAGGGGCTGAAATCTCACAGCTCTGAGATATCAAGACTTCGGTCTGGGTTAAGGATTTTTATATAGTTTTCGGCAAAAAACTTTTATGAGGACATGGTTTTAGTTTTGGGCAGCGATGTATATCAAACACAACTCTTTGTTAAAGTACTAGTATTTTTTATCTCTGTTTAAAAATTTATTACAAAACTAACACGAAACATCAGTACGTTGCCGGAAAATTATAATCAAAATTCCAAAAATATATAAAAAAATTAAAATTAAATAAAACCAAACTTTTTCAAAATTCCAAAAATATTCCAAAAATTAAAATAATATCAAATATTTAAATTTTTTCTAAATTCCAATAATATTTCAAAAATTCTTAAAAATTCAAAGTTTTTCCAACATTCTAAATATATTGCAAAAATTATTACAAAATCAAAAATTGAAAATTTTTTCAAAATTCCAAAAATTATAATAATATCAAAAATTAAAAATTTTCCAAAATTCTAAAACTATTCCAAAAATTTCTTACAAAATCAAAAATTAAAACTTTTGCCGAAATTCCAAAAATATTGCAAAAATTATTACAAAATCAAAGATACAAACTTTTTCAAAATTCCAAAAATATTTAAAAAACTATAACAAATTCAAAAATTTCCATGTCCAATTTCATTTTAAATTACATTTACGTCATAAAAACAGCTACATTTTTTTTCAAAAAATTGGCTAAAAAAATAAATGAAATCATTTTTTGACACACTTGACATTATTTTTTGACAAACTTATAATGCCATAATTCTCTATAATAATAATAAAATATCATATCACACGAACTATTAATTTTATTTTTTTCCCAAAAAAATTGGGTAAAAAATAAATAAAAACCTTTCTTTTGACACACTTGACAACATTTTTTGACAAACTTATAATGCCATAATTCTCTATAATAAAAATAAAATTTCATTTCAAAGAAACAATTTTATTTTTTTCCAAAAAATTGGGTAAAAAACTAATTAAAAATCTTTTGACACACTTGACAACATTTTTTTGACAAACTTATAATGCCATAATTCTCAATAATAATAATAAAACTTCATTTCAAACAAACAATTAATTTCATTTTTTTTCCAAAAAATTAGGTAAAAAAATAAATAAAAATCTGTCTTTTGACACACTTGACAACATTTTTTTGACAAACTTATAATGCAATAATCTAGATTTTGGTCTCACATACCAATCCCGACCATCAAGATTTCTCCAAATTCAATGTTCCTACTCGTAATCACTTAAAATGAACGTTTTTTAAGCAAAAAATATGCAAATTTCCTTGTTTTGACACACATAACGATTTTTTTGACACACTTCCGGTACAGCTATCGAACACATCGTCCTTTCGGCTCTTCCTATTAAGTAAACCTATTTTTAGAAAAAAAAATTTTTCGAATCCGTCCAGCGGTTTTCTAGATTTCGTCGGTTGTGACGGCCGGCCGGCCGGCCGACAGACAGACATACATTTTTTTTTTTTGCTTTTTTAGAATCAGGAGGTCCTAAAACGTCGAGAAATGCCAAAAAAAGTGGGGGTAAGAATTTCACTTTTGGCTCATGAATGTAATACTTAGGTCTTTCAGACCGAAGTAAAATTGCCACTCAATGTCGTTTTCTAGAAAAGTAAACAAAACTAATTTTGATTACTCCGTTGATAATTTTAAGCTAGACAAACTTAAGTCAGTTAAGGATTTGGGAGTAATTTTCGATGAAAATCTTACTTTTATTGAGCATATAGACTTCATTTGATCTAACTCGTTCAAAATACAAGGTTTTATTATCCGTACATGTAGTGAACTTAAGGATTTCAAATCTATGATAACTCTTTTTTTAATGCTTATTTCAACTCTGCACCTTTATTTTCTTGCACGATACTGACATTTAAAAAAATTATTAAAGATATGATGAATCATTACATTGTGGTTTAAATAGAAAGTATTGAATTATTAAAATAAAATATTTATTAAAAGTATAAAAGATGTATAGCATATTAAAGATTATTTATATAAAATACTAGCAGGACTCGGCGTGCTTTGCTACGCTTATAGATAAAGTTTGTGCGCAGACATTTTGTTGACCTAGTATAGCAATGATTTAAAAAAAATGGTAATGAGAAATGATAGCATAATTTTTAATTGTACTTTTTAAAAATAAGAATAAAAAATAATCAGCACTCTAGCTAAGTTCGGATGTATGAAAAATTGGCGATCAAATAAGTTTTCAAGTAAGCAATTAAAAATTTTATATGACTTGTTGAATTAGTAGAGGTGTGTCATCTCTATATAGAACATTATAGAGAACAAAAATAGAATCACAAATGTGCACAAATGCACAGTGCTCATGCATTGTATTTGTTCCCGACACGAAACACACAAAAATCTCTCAAATCACTCACAACATTTCTCAAAATTTTATTTTTTACGTGTAAAAGTTTTGTTTATTTAACATTATGCTCGTCGCATAAATTGCCACTATGTCATAAGAAAGAAAACTCGAAAAAACTCGTTATGATAACATTCAATTTCCATTGTGTCATTTTTATTTTTATTAACTTATTTTAATATGGAAAGAATTTAAAAATGTCGTTTTAATTCTATTTATTTATTCGAGTACTTGTGGGTATACTTTGTTTTTTGTTTTTCCGTTTAACGGAATGGTTTTCCTAACGCGTTAGCCACATACAGTTGTCCTTGTGAGAAGCACGGATTCTCCAAATCTAGTCCACATACTTGTTGTAACTGTCCTTGTGATTTGTTGATGGTCATTGTAAAAGTGAGTTGCACTAGAAACGAAACGTTTGAGTGCAAATGCCATGTCTGTTGAAATCATTGGAATACGTGGCAACACTACATCTTCCGGTTCGAATTTTCCATTTAAAATTGTGGCTTCAATGACATTGTTCATCATCTTTTTCACAGAACATTTCAAAAAAATTTGTGCAACTTCAAAGTATTTGACATATTTAGAATTACAATGTATGTCACAAAACACATAAAAACCTTTTAAGACCTAGGTTCCACACCATCATGTTTTTTAAGACGTTGATGGACGCAAATTTCTTTTTTTTTTGGTTTTTTATGTTCTGTTTGAAGAATGGAAAACCAAATAATAAATCCTTTCACATAATAATGTACGACATAGGGCAATATTTCATAATAGGATGGAGGAAATAAAAATAAAATACTTTTTTTTTTTAAAATTTGCAGTGCAGGAACAAAGCTAAAATTGGGTTACTAATTTTCCTAGTGCTAGAAGCATATACCAAGATCATGTAACGCATTAATTTCCTCAATCCAGCATATACAATAGTTATATGGAAACTCATTTCTTCGAGCAAGCAAAAAAGTTCATTCTTTAAAAAAATATAAAAAATAAAAAAATTGCGTCCATAAACACTTTAGAAGCATGTTGTTGTGGGACCTTGTTCTTAAAAGGTTCTTATGTGTTGTTGTGACACGTTGTGTTGTAATTTCTACTACCCAACATATTTTATTTAAAAATACACAAAAGGGTCATCACCAAAGAATATTCCATAACTATAAGACTAGTGTGCTATCGTTGATTGAAAAAATTTCATCCGCCCTAAAATATTACTTATCCCCTTATATCTGTGATATCTTACTGCCATTGCCAGTGATATACGATATCTCACGTTAACTGATTTGCCAATAGCAGGTACCAAAGTACGCAGGGTTGTCACACCCATAGATCCAAAATTTATATAAAATTCATAGAATTTATAGAATTCAATTCAAGATATATAAAATTTATTGGTATTAATGCATTGTTACCGTTTGCAAATCACTATTATGCAAACGTCTTGCCGGCTAAGTGCCACTATTTTTAATTAGTTTGTTCGTCATAATTGCCATCCGTTTTTAATTATACATATGCTATGCTTCTTTGTATAGTATTTGTGCGAATTCCATTTCGTAATTTTGAGCTTTAAATCGATATAATCGATGTTATCCACTATCTTCACTGAGTTTTAGATATATGTATCACATACAATTGCATACCAACAACATATTTGGTGTAGATAAAACATGATCATGTGCTAGATTCCAATATATATAATTTTGATATATAAATAAACATAATTGTTTGTCAGATCATACTTTCATTTTTCAATTTCATTAAATTATGTTCATTGTAAAAAACATTGATCAAAGCAAACCAAATGTATAAAACGTTATATTTAGATAAAAATAATAAAGGCAAAACCCCTTAAGTTAATTATAACAGCCCTGGGGTTCCATTTATAAACATAATATATAGCCTATGTTCATTGAGAGTAATGTACCTTTCAAATAGTGAAAGAATTTTTCAAATAGGTGCAGTGGTTTTGGAGATTATCAAATACGAATAAACAAACAAACAAACAAACAAACAATAATTTTTATATATATAGATGAGATTTTCAGTTGTAATTTCCCAAGGGCAAATAATTAATAATAATTATTAGTAATAATTTTTTGCAAAAAATTTCGAAAGCAAGTATATTGATTATTGATAAAAGCACGGGGCCGTAGGCCGAGGGCTATTAACAATGCCACTTGCTTGAGGAATTTTTCAAAAAATTATGAGAATTTATCAACGAACTAGGGGAATTCGTTTAGAAATTTTTTTGCCATTTTGCATTTCTTTATTTTTTTTTTATGAATTATATGTACGTTGGCCTACATTGATATCAGTTAATTATTTCAAAATTAGACTGAAAATTTTTTGCCTTAGTTTTAGTTTAATTTAACCCAATGAAATTCTCTAAAATGTAATGACATCATTCAATTTTACCAATAACATTAGAAAAATACTAATAACAAATAGTTATACGTCTGGTCTAATAACAAATAGTTATACGTGTACAAATAGAATTGGATGTGTCAGATTAGTTTAAATAAAAAATTTAAGGAGAATACTCCAAGTCCAGAATAATCCAAAAAATTTATCAAACCAAACTAAATACATTAACGGAAACTACTTTATAAATGCGATTTCGGAACAGTTTTATTTAATTTGGTTAAAACTACTTGTAATAACATATTAAATCCACCAAAGAGCAAATAAACGTTCTCACAACGTCACACCTACAACACAACCACACATAATTTATAATCTAAAATTGTCAAACAACTTTTACACCTCAAATAATTCAAATATCTACAATTTAGGAACCCTTTTGTAAATGTGTAATCAATATGCATATAGATGAAAAACGTGATCTACGCAGGTGAAAAAGTCGAAATTTGAACTTGACCATTTTTGATTTTCCTGAAACTTGACATGTAAGTAGTATGGAGAAAATAAAAATACAACTTATTTTAAATTTTTTGAAAGTGCATAGTTTGAGCATAGGGGGCACCCCAACGTGCATGAAAAATGAAAATTCTGCCAATCCGATGTAACTTTGAAATTAAATTGCTCAAGAACGGCTATACCGATTTCATCAAACTTTTTTTTGTTTGATTTCAGATAAGGGTTTTAGTTTTTGAACTTCTTTTAGGTGGATTTCATATGAAAATCTATCTATTGCAATGGGCTTCATCTCGGAATTTCGGAAAAATTTTGGTGCCAAACGACTATGAATGATAAGCGGAGACGGAAAAACAAAAAAAAAATTTATATATATACATACATACATATATATATATATATATATATATATATATATATATATATATATATATATATATATATATATATATATATATATATATATATATATATTTATTATATGATGAGATATTTGGCTTGTATATTATTTTTGTAAATAATAAATTTTTTGGTTAAAGCCAATAAATAAAACAATATTTCTTAAACTGTTTATCCAACAATTGTTTCGGTTTTCAAAAAACCATCTTCAGGGATAATATTTAATAAAAAATTCGGATACAAAAATAAACAACAAATTGACACATGAAAAACTTATTATGAAAAACTAACAATCGAAAAAGAAAAGCTTACTATATAAAAAATAATGAAAGAAAATACAAAACAATAATACAATGAAAAAAAAAAATTAGAAAATAGAAAATGTAAAGTAGTAAAAGCTCCATGATGTTTAATTTTTTAATTTTGTAGAACAAAATCGTATGTATTATGAAGAAAATCCGTATCAGTTTGTATATTCATACAATTATTATGTTGTTTGATACGAATCATTTCTAAAATTCTTCGCTTATTTAAATTTTTTTCTTTATCCAAAATTTTAAAATTTTGCAGGGGAAGATTTGTACGGCAGCTTTTTTTTTTAAAAAAAAATAAGAGTAAGACAATAAGAGTGCATTATCTAACCACAAAAAAAGCTGCCGTACAAATCTTCCCCTGCAAAATTTTAAAATTTTGGATAAAGAAAAAAATTTAAATAAGCGAAGAATTTTAGAAATGATTCGTATCAAACAACATAATAATTGTATGAATATACAAACTGATACGGATTTTCTTCATAATACATACGATTTTGTTCTACAAAATTAAAAAATTAAACATCATGGAGCTTTTACTACTTTACATTTTCTATTTTCTAATTTTTTTTTTTCATTGTATTATTGTTTTGTATTTTCTTTCATTATTTTTTATATAGTAAGCTTTTCTTTTTCGATTGTTAGTTTTTCATAATAAGTTTTTCATGTGTCAATTTGTTGTTTATTTTTGTATCCGAATTTTTTATTAAATATTATCCCTGAAGATGGTTTTTTGAAAACCGAAACAATTGTTGGATAAACAGTTTAAGAAATATTGTTTTATTTATTGGCTTTAACCAAAAAATTTATTATTTACAAAAATATATATATATATATATATATATATATATATATATATATATATATATATATATATATATATATATATATATATATATATATATATATATATATATATATAGTATATATATATATATATATATATATATATATATATATATATATATATATATATATATATATATTTTTTTTTTTTTTTTTAACGGCGTTCATGCTCCATGTAGGAGCGTTGCCAGGCTAATCAGCTTCGAATATTCACCACGGTCATTCGCAACAGCGACATAATTACCATGGCAGCCATTTTTTTAAGGTCGTTTATTACGTCAGTCTCCCATTGTAGTCGTGGTCTACCTCGCGGTCGCCCACTCCCTGGGGTACTAACGTACATTTTTCTAATCATTCCAGACTGTGAATCGGCTCGTAGAACATGCCCAAACCAAGCAATCCTATTAGAACGGATACAACCTATTATATCAGGACCCTCAAGAAGGTCTCTGATCTCAAAGTTATATCGGGTTCTATACTCTCTATCGTCTGTCTTAAGTGGACCAAAAATGTAGCGTAGGATCTTATGCTCAAATACAGATAAATGCGATTTGTCATTTTGAGTAAGGGTCCACGTTTGTGACCCATACATCACAACCGGTCTAATCAATGTCTTGTATAACTTGAGCTTGGTGTTAGTTGATACATACGGAGATCCAAGGAGAGGTTTGATTGAGTAGAAAGTTCGATTACCTGCAGCGATTCGAGCTTTTATATCTGTAAGTATGCTGTTGTTTGAGTCAAGCATTGATCCCAAATATTTAAAAGATTCAACTCCCTCAATTCGTTCATCGCCGCACATCAAATCTTTCTTCTCAGACTCTCTTGACACATTCATATGTTTGGTTTTATTGTAGTTAATTTGGAGACCAATTTTTCTAGCTCCACTCTCAAGCGACTTAAAAGTCTCACTCATAACAGCTTCACTTCGGCCGAGGATGACAACATCATCAGCGTATGCAATCATCTGTACTGAGTTTATTGACAAGATATTGTTGTTAGTCGGCAGTTTCTTTTGACGGCACACATATTCCAAGGCTAAATTAAAAAGTATAGGAGAGATAGCATCACCTTGTCTTAACCCGGAGTCGACTTTAAAAAACCTTGATATTTCGTTCTCTACTCGTACACAGCATTGAGAGTTCTGTACTGTCATTCTGCATAGTGATACCAGTTTACCAGGAATTCCCATTGACACCAGAGCAGACCATAGAGTCTCTCGTTCGAGAGAGTCGTAGGCCTGTCTGAAATCAATGAAGAGTTGGTGCACTGGTATGTTGAACTCTCGGCACTTTTCCAAAATCATCCTTATCGAGAAAAGTGCATCGGTGGTACCTCGGCCCCGCCGGAAGCCACACTGATATTCTCCAAACAGTTGTTCAGCAAAAGGATTGATTTTGGATAGCAAAATGTAAGAAAAGATCTTATATGCTGTGCAGAGTAGAGCGATTCCTCTGTAGTTTGCACATTGTAGGCGACTACCTTTTTTATGGATTGGTATCAGCATAGCTGTGTTCCAGTCCTGTGGCATGGCTTCAGTCCTCCATATCATTTGAACAAGTTCAAACAATCTTAAGGATAGAGTTTCACCACCATGTACAATCATTTCGGATGTTATATCGTCGATACCAGGTGCTTTATTGCATTTTAATTTTGACAGCGCCGCATCGAATTCCTCTTTGGTGGGTTCGTCTACATGTACCTTTGACGCACGAATAAGCTTTTCTCGTCGCCCGACTTGTTTCTGGTCACTTAAGTTGAGAAGATTCTCAAAATAAGCGGCCCAAGTGTCTAAAATATTTTTAAGGTCTACTTGTAGCTCCCCATCTTCGTTTTGAATAGCAGTCGATCTAGTTTGAGGGCCCTTCTTTAAGGTTTTAACCTGTTGAAAGAAGTTACGCGATTGATGTTCCTTATTGAAGCTTTCAATTTCCTCACACTTTCTCTTCCACCATTCTCTCTTCGTTCGTCTACATAACTTTGTAACGGCTTGTCTTGCCAGCTTATAGTTCTCCTTCGCGGACCTGGTGTTGCGTCCTTGCAGACATTTCAGATAGCAATCTCTTTTGTATTGAATAGCGTCAAGACATGCTTGATCCATCCATGGCTTCTGGGAGTGGTTTTGTGGTCGTCCAAGTATTCCCTCAGCAGTGCTTAAAACAGCATCTTTGAGCAAATACCATGACTTATTGACGTCTCCATTAATGGTTTCTGATTTCTCTAATGTTTCGGCAATATGGTTTTGATATTTCTCTTCTGTTTGTGCATTCCTTAGTGATGAGATGTTAAATCGTTTCCGTTGATTGAATTTCGGAATGCTTGGGTTTGGGAAGTGGAACCTTATTTTAGCACATACAAGAAAGTGGTCACTTCCAATGTATGCACCTCTAAAGGATCGCACATCCAGAACACTCGAAAAGAAACGTGCTGTAACTAGCACGTGATAAATTTGATTTCGAGTGTTTCCATTCGGTGAGACCCATGTCTGCTTATGAATCGATCGGTGCGGAAAGAAAGTACTGGCAATTCTCAAATTATTTGATAATGCAAACTCAGTCATTCTCTCACCATTATCATTCGAATTCAAATGCAGACTGTTGGGGCCCACCACATTTCCATAAGAGATATCTCTTCCAACCTGCCCATTAAAGTCACCAAGAACCATAGTGAAGTCGCGTGTTGGTGTTTGTTTCATAACTTCTTCCAGCGCTATGTAGAAATTATCCTTCTCGTCGACGGTCTTAGCTTCAGTAGGTGCATGCACGGCAATAAGAGAAATATTGTTGTATGTACCACGTACACGTAGGTAGCAAATCCTCTCACTGACCGGGATGAATTTCATCACGGCTTCTTGTATGCGTGCACCAACAAGAAAGCCAGTTCCAAATTCTCTTCGAGAAGGATGACCACTACAGTACAGAGAGTGACTATCCAAATCTTGTTTTCCGATTATTGGCTGTCTAATTTCTTGCAGAGCTATGATATCCACCCCATACCTCTCAGCCTCTGTTTCTAGACTTATAAGAGCATCAGGAGCGCTCAGGCTGCGCACGTTCCACGTTCCGATTCGGTAGTCTGGTCCTTTTTCACGTCCAGGTAAAATTCTGTTTTTGTCCGGGTCTGTTATTCTTTTCTGATTTCCAAATTTAACAAATAATTTTTTTTCCGGGGTTAGGGTGTTAACCTTCGGCCCAACCCAAATTGTCGTGAATGGGTCCGTTCTGCATCTTGAGGTTACCAGAAACAACCTTTTGACACGTTTATATAGCGAGCCGCTTGATCCAAGACAGACGCCCGCTTCAAGCCGCCCCTAACATGGAGAACAGACGCTTGAGTCGCATTGGTTTTAAGGCGCCAATTCGCCATGATGTACCATGATTGACTAAGCAGTTTTTACCCTGCTTGTCTCCGGTACACCAACCTAATTCTGTCAGCATTAACCAGGGATTTCGCTACCTATATATATATATATATATATATATATATATATATATATTATATATATATATATATATATATATATATATATATATATATATATATATATATATATATATATATATATATATATATATATATATAATATATATATATATATATATATATATATATATATATATATATATATATATATATATATATATGTATATATATATATATATATATTATACGTAAAATCAAAAATGAGGAAGGCATGGCCGTTTGCGTTTGTTTTTGTTTCAACAGCACTGGTGTCTCAATCTCTAGACTATTGAACTACTTTTTTTTTAAATTTTGGAAAGATTTATGTTCTAGTTAACGTGTGCATTAATTTTCGAAAGTGAGATTGGCCATTTTCAGCAAAATCAAGGACAACAATGTTTATTAAATTTTTAAAACAGCTGATTGTTTTGGAACCTGGAGCGCCAAGGTTGTCATTTGAAAAAAATGATAGAAATATGTTCAAATATTCAATATTGATAAAGTTTATTAAAATATTATGATTCAAACGGAAGCTATAACGCCCTAGATTATTCTACTTTTTTGGATCTAGCCATTTAACCTGTACCCGAATATGGCCAGTTCGCGAATTTGTCCATAGATTTTTTGCCGAAACGTATACAGAAAAAATTTTCGTTGAAGGTCAAGAAATGCGATCGTGAAAGTGCCGGTAAATTCCGTTATAGCTCATATCGTTATCTATATCTATATATATATATATATATATATATATATATATATATATATATATATATATATATATATATATATATATATATATATATATATATATATATATATATATATATAAATATATATATATATACATATATATATAATATATATATATATATATATATATATATATATATATATATATATATATATATATATATATATATATATATATATATATATATATATATATATATATATATATATGTATATATATACATTTTTTTTTGTTTTTCCGTCTCCGCTTATCATTCATAGTCGTTTGGCACCAACATTTTTCCGAAATTCCGAGATGAAGCCCATTGCAATAGGTAGATTTTTATATGAAATCCACCTAAAAGAAGTTCAAAAACTAAAACCCTTATCTGAAATTGTTATGTACAATATAAACTATTCAATATTTATTGTCCATTGAATAAAAAACGTACACATAAATAATTTTAATAAATTTAATACACATTCATAGTGATTTTCAGAGGATAGCCGTAGTCGTATGCCACCTACCCTAACAAAACAATACATTCTAAGAGTATAGTAGGTGATCATCCGCTGTAGGGCATCATGCTATACATTTCTCTTGAGCACACTTTAGATGTATAGCGTGATGCTCTTCGCCCTAGTCAAAGATAACAAAATATATATTTTTGAAATGTGCTAATTAAGTCCTT
>OY856186.1:181161463-181315831 GCA_963693315.1 Diogma glabrata
TCATCATCCTATTATACTAATAAATTACATGAATAACAGGTTTCCGACTGGAGATTGCAGGCGAGTAATTTTAGATACGGGATTGCTGATTGGCGATTACAGATTATATGTATAAGTGATTGTCCTTGTGATTGTCTCCTAACAGTAGTAGCTAGATACGATTTGCCAGGTGTCTGTAACCGGGTCGTTCACTCCTAACTTACAATTACCTACCTATCCTTACCTATTGTTATATGTAAAACGACTGTAGGAAGTGGCCCGGCCGTAATCCGGGAGTCTCGCCTAGTGCTTGGTCCTACAGTCCAATCAATCAATCAATCAATCAATGACCTTATGTCCTCTAGGCACCGCCATTTTCAATTTATTGTATCATCATTAAGCCTATAGCCAGCAAAAGATCAAAAAGCTTCATACGATACATCATTTGTCAAATTGTGATTAGTAGTTTAGAAATTATGAGGGAAACGACAATACATCGCGACCAACCACATAACGCTCTTTTTTTCGTAGTCGGGTAAAAAATATATAAAAGAAATAAAAAATAGCAAACAATTTTCTAAACGAATTCTCCTCGTTCGTTGATAAATTCTCATTATTTTTTGGAAAATTCCTAAAGCAAGTGGTATTGATAATAGCCCTCGGCCTACGGCCTCGTGCTTTTATCAATAATCAATATACTTGCTTTCGAAATTTTTTGCAAAAAATTATTTCGAATTATCACCGCCCTTGGGAGATTACAACTGATAATTTTTAATACCCCAGTAGGCCAGACGTACAAATATTTGTTATTAGTACAATTCAAATGTTATTGGTGAAATTGAATGATGTCATTACATTTTAGAGAATTTCATTGGTTTAAATTAAAATAAAACTAAGGCAAAAAATTTTCAAATTAATTTCTTATCATGTAGTCTTAAGATTTATTTATGATTGTATTAGTTATTTAAGGACAATATATAATTGGGATTTTATCCTGTTTATTGTCTGATTGAAATAAAAATAAAATAAAAAAAATAAAATATCGAGAAAAAAGTGAAAATGTTCTTTTTGGCATTTCTCGACATTTTAGGTCATAATGATTCTAAAAACGCAAAAAATATCCGTTTGTTTGCCGTCACAACCGACGAAAACAAGAAAACTGCTCGAGTGAAGTTTTTTTCTCTAAAATAGGTTATGTTAATGGTACGCGCCGAAAGGACGATGGGTTCGATCGCTGTACCGGAAGTGTGTCAAAAAATCATTAAGTATGTCAAAAAAAACAAATTTTTTTTTGTTTTTGCTTAAAAAACGATTACTTACAGTTATAATGAGTAGTAACTTTGAAGCTGGAGAGATTTTGATGATCGGCATCTATATGTGAGACCAAAACCTTGATTATAGTGTCGTAAGTGTGTCAAAAAAATCGTTAAGTGCGTCAAAAGAATGATTTTCATACATTTTGCTACCCAATTTTTTTGAGAAACAAAAAATGGGAAACATTTTACTAATGAAATTAATTATCCATCAATCATCATTTACAAGTTTTCACGACTATTTGAAGTAGGAAGATCTTAGGTTGGTTTATATTTAATGTCGTTTTTTCTCAATAGTTGTAAATATTGAAATAAAAATTTAGAGTTGTAGTTGAGCTAAAAAGTTTTGTGGACTAATTGTAAGTACTAGAGCAATGTTTATTGAGAAATTCTTCGTGTGGAACTAGGTTTGGGTTTCACCATTTCTAAATAATAGGAAAATTTGGAAATTATCTGGTAGTTGCAGATTAAATGTTGTTTTTATTATAAAAGCTGTAATTAATGAACATAAGTATTTACGCTAAACGGAAAATTGTGAGCGGTTTTTTAATTGAATTATCTCGACATAATCTTAAAATCATCTTGCTAGATTGAATCTTGATTTATTGAATCATCTTGGAAAAAGTTTGAATTTTGTATTTTGTTATAATTTTTGCAATATGTTTAGAATTTTGAAAAAAGTTTGAGTTTTTGATTTTATTATACTTTTTGGAATATTTGTGGAATTTTGAAAGAAGTTATTGATTTTGGAATAATTTTTGAAATATTTTTAGAATTTTGAAAAATGTTTAAATTTTTGATTTTATTATAATAATTTATAAAATATTTATGGAATTTTGAAAAAAGTTTGAATTTTTGATTTTGTGATATTTTTGAATTTTTGATGAAAGTTGGAATTTTTGATTTTATTACAATATTTGGAATCTTAGAAAATTTGATTTTTTTATAATTTTTTAAATCAATTCGATCAGATCCCTTTTTTGAAAAAAATAAAATTAATTATTTGTATGACATGAAATTTTATTGAAATTGGTAGGGTTGATAATGGGTTGTTTGTTTTTGAAAAGTTGAAATTGCTAAACGCTAAATTGAGAAGTTTTTGAGTACTTTGTTGAGTATCATCTTTTCACTAAATTTTGTTAATTTATGATCTGTTATAATTTTCCTGCAACGTATTGATGTTTCGTGTTAGTTTTGTAATAAACTATTAAACAGAGATAAAATACTTGTACTTTTACAAAGAATTTTTTCTTTAATATGCATCGCTGCCCACAACTAAAAACAATGTCCTCATAAAAGTGTTATACCGAAGACTATACAAAAATTCTTAGACCTGATCGCAGTCTTGATACCTTGATACCTTAAAAAAAAAAGAAAATGTTTGGCATTTTGAAATTGTTGTGACTTGACATTTACAGTGGGGGTGGGAGTTTGCAAATCATTACAATTTGTGACATTGAGGACGAGCAAAACCATGAAATTTTGCGTTACATAATGTAGGTACAGTCTCCAATCAGGCAGACATTGCTTTTGCATTATTTAGTCTCGTTATGACAACGTCGAGAAATATCAATAATAGTGAGGATAAGATTTTAAAATTTTTATCTTACATCCAATACTTAAGTCATTCAAACTGAAGTAAAGTTGATTGTAAAAGTCTAACATAATACATTAACTCATCAAATATATAAGATAAATAAAGGTTTAGTCTTGTAATTATTTTTTGAGAATCGATTATAGAAATTATAAATTTTAAGAAAAATTATCGACCCAGACAGCATCTACCATTTCTCACAATTATTGTAGCAGTTGAAAATGAAATGTCGTTTTTGACAAAACATGTATCTTTTTTCTGTATGATTCTACTTGAAATTGATATAATTTTTGATATAATCTAGCTCCACACCTGGGACTTAGTGCAGGTAGCAGTTGGCAAATACCAGTTAGTTGAACATGAAATGTCGTTTTTTTAAAACTTGTATCACTTTTAAAATAATTTGTTGGTTTTCGAAATTGTACTAGGTTTAAGTTTTGTTAATATTTAGTGTGTTAAAAAATCAACAATTACATCGTTTTAGTTTTTTGTCGGCGAAAAATGTGACACGAGCGGTAGACACGAGTAGGGTTTCTAATCCGGATATCCGGATATCGAACTATCCGGATTATTCGACCCAATTTTCAATATTCGATTATCCGGATAATTTTTTGTAATTATCCGGATATTAAAAAAACCTCTATTTTGTAAAGAAAATAATCAAATTGCGATTCAAAGTTAAAAATAAATATTTAAACTGCGTTGCAAAGTTTATTAGTGCAGTGAAGTGACTGTAAGCTAAAAATTTATTTACAACTTCAATGTTATGAAAACTGTAATCTTCGAATATTTTATGACACACTTCGTCAATCTGCAGTGTAAAGGGTTGTTAGTTGTTACAAATATTTATTTGATGTTGATTTAAAAAAATTATTGTTTTAAAAACATGCAGCCCGCCAATAAAATCTGAAGTGCGCTAGTTTTTTAAAGATTATTAGAGCAGTGAATTCTTTTTAATAATTTATATATTTTGCATCTGCTTCATAAATACAGTAAATTATAACTATATTAGTAAATTTATTTAACAACAAACAGATTTAAAATTTTTAAAAGCACTGGCAACACATCGTCAAAACGCTCTGAAGTTTGAAATCATTTAAAAAAAAATTAAAAAAAGAGATGTTGCTTTCTGTTATGCATTGCAGTAAACAAATTGGATGTAAAGGATAAATCATTTAAGAGTTCATAAAATAATCATAAATTCAGCTTCAACTTTAACTTAAATCGATAATATTCATGAACCATCTACATCAAAAAAACTTAAAAGTGATTCCGGTGATGGTGGAATTTTAAAATTCTTAAAAATGAAACCCCGTGTGAAATTTTGTCTCGATGTGTAACAGAAGATGAGTTTTCAATGAATGCTATAGTGGAATCATAGATATGTCTGAAGTAATGGCTTTGTCATGCATAAAAATTTTTCTACTGTAACGAAAAGTATTTTAAAACTTTATGGTATAAAAAAGAGAGAGTTGTTAGATCTCTTATTTCCACTGGAAAAAGCTGTAAAAGAATTAAGCGAAAACTTAGGTACCCTTTTGACCGCTGGAGGTGTTTACAAAGTTGTTTTCAAAAAGTTTGAAGAATGTGGAACGAATTTTTCAAAAAAGTTAATTAAACAGATAAAAAATTGAATGGATGAACGTCGTGATAAATTCCTTATGACTATGTTGATCTTTTTACAAACAGGCAATATGCCACATTCCAATAAATATTTTCATTATGTTACAAATGGTGCCTCTTTTGCATTGGCGGTAGAAATTTTTAGAAGAATACATCCACCTGTGATTATGATGACTCTGAAGAAGTCACTGAAGAAATTACTATTGAAAGTAAGGATGAAGAAAGTCTAAGTAGTGAAGTTTGTAAGATATCGTCACTGCAGAAACAACTTGAGAATGCAAATCCTTCAATTATAATCATGTTGAGAAGCAGAATGAAGAAAGTTCCACATTGCTGAAAAAAGATTTCGTTTACTTAAATAATTATAATAAAAAATGACAGACAATTTAAATATTCTATATCGCGCATTATTAACATATATTAACCTATCTGGACTGCAACAGAGCGCGTATTTTCAATTGCTGGTCTCACCAGGACAAAAATTAGAACTCGACTCAATGTCGAACAACATTTAATGCAATAATTTTTCTGACATATGCGTTTTTAAAAATGAATCAATAACTTCGTTAAATTTATGATTAATTCAATTTTTTATTGTTATTTTATGATTTGTTACTATTTTTGTTATTTTGTGACTATGTATAAATATGAATTAATATAGATATACGAAAAATATGCATAAATGAATTAAATACCGCAAAATAAAAAGCATGTCTTATTATTTGTTTTAATTATCCGGATATCCGGATTATCCGGATAATTTATTTTTTATGTATTCGATATCCGGATAATCAAATAGGTCGGATATTTAGAAACCCTAGACACGAGTAATAATAATATAATAGTAGAATCGTATTTTAAAAACAGTTATTTTGGTTTAATCTTTGTAGTACAAAATCAAATTCATATTTTTTAAAACTTCATTCTAGATTTCTAAATCTACAGAAAAATCTGTCATTTCCTTAAAAGAAAGCTACATCGACTAAGGAACAGAATTTTTTTTTTTATAAAACATCTTGGGTAATAGGAATTACAAAATGTGTCACAACAACACATATATACCTTTTAAGACCTATAGGTCGAGATGGTCAAAGCATTCCATTTTTCCACTGTACGGACGAAGAAGTCCATTTGCATTTTGTCACTATGAGAGGGAGTGATCTCAACAGTTTGACTGTTTGCACAAACCGATTGACGAGGAAAACGGGGTAAAGAATATGTTTGAGGCATGATGAATCTGATCCGAGTATTGCTGGTGATGATATTTATAAAAAACAACGAAATCAGCAACAGTAAGGACGATATTGTAGGGAATGAAGATTTAATGTTAATAAGGATTAATAAAATATATATATTTAGGATTAATAAAATGGAGTAATTGCTACGGAGTGAAATATTTTTTACATCTGTTGAGGAGGCCTAGTTTTCTTGATGCGCTTTTAATTATCCACAAAATGAAAATGAAGATGATATTGAAAATGTAAGATTCGTACAGTTTTCTAAAATTTTACTAAAATGTTTTATTGTTTTAAATATTTAGTTTCGTTAAAACTCATAGTTAAAATTAGATGTCTTATCATTTTATTTTTGGCTAATTCATTTACAAAAATATCTATTTCATATAATTATATTCCTTAATTCAACACAATACAACTTTATGATAATTATACTTTTAGATCATTCAATGATTCATAAAATTCATTAGGTATTTCGTATAATATGTTTAAATAAAACAGAAAAGCTTTTTTCGCAAAATCAATGAATTGTTAAATGTCTAAAACTTCAATCATTTAATATAAATTAAATTAATTTTAAAATTAGATTCGATGGCTAAAATACATTCAGTTACTTTATATGAATCAATCAACATTTAGATGGATTTGTTAATATTTTTTTCTGTGCATATTTAGCGATTTTCTCTATTTTACACTGGCTACTGTCAGATTTATTCGTCGAAAACAGAACTTCTAGCCGTGATGCTCATCCTTTTTAAAGATTAAAAAACATTTTATAATCATATTTTTTCAGAAAATTTTGGGCGGTTCTTGTACATCGAGTTCGGCAAATTTTTGGATCATATATGCTATTGGGCTTTTTATTCTACAAAGAATTTATTAGATTTGTGATTTGACAACTGCTTCTTAATTCAATTGTTCTAGCCCTATATAAAAGAGCAGCACTCAATTGACGTTCAGGTGAATGAATTATAATAAGCAAACGTTCGTTATCTGGGAGTGTAAAATAACGACAACGTTTTAGGAACCTAAGATTCAGATTAATTTTTATCGGGTTTAAAAAAATTTAGCAAATGTAGCAAAAAATATTTGGAATAATTGACATTTCCAGGTCAAGTTCTGTATCTTCTCATCAAAATTTTTTATACCAATGATGATGATATTTCTCAAACCCATCCTTTTCCTTTAAATCAAATTTTAAATATTGCTCCTTCTGGCTGGCAACCAGAAAATACAATGGTTCTATCCTCACTAACGAGTAACGAGTATGTTTCAATTAAAACAAAAGATACAATTATAACTACAAACTTTAAGGTTAAAAAACTAAAAACTCAAAATTAAAATTCATTTTTATTTTCTATACAATAACAAAATCTCCCTAAACTAAAAACTGAAAATTTAAAAATGTTGTAACAACAAACAATAGTATTAAAAAGTAATATTCAACCCTTAAATCAAATCAAACAATGGGAAAATATTCTTCCATTCCAACGATTCACCCTACAATATCTTCATAGTTGCAACAGTAATTATAAAAATAGTTACAATAAAATAATAATAGTTAAGAGAGAAGAATTCGTACCAAGAAAACTGTATACACTACCAGTGTGTAGCATCTGTGCGATTCTGTTGGCGATTTATTGATTTTCATAGCAATTATAACTACAGGGAGTTTTAAGAAATATAATTTTATGTATAAATATATGTATATCTGATAATATTTTCTACATCTTACATCTTCCTATACCCCAACATTTCTTAATTTAACTATTTTCTTTTCATTTCTTTTGTATTTTTTTTCATTTGTTTTTACTCTTACAACAAAACAAAAAAAAATTGAACAAAAGAAAAACGGAAAAATAAGCAACAGCAGTAGCAGTTATAGTAACACCAGTTTTGGATACTCTCAAACCATATTTTCTCATACACCATCGCCACAAATTTCACCTACACTCATTCCCAAAAATTTGCAAAAACTATTATAACATTATCGCAAAGGAATGGAACGTTTATTTTTTTTGGGATTTAGATGTTTTGTAAAATAAAAAGGAAACGAAGAAAACTAAAGAAAATTAGCTGAAAAAAAAATTATATTTATAATTTAATTTCTTATTAGTTTTTGCTTCTGTCTGTTTGTCATATATGTTTTAGTGGCTTTTTAATGTAATAAATTAACAAATAATTATTTACGTGAGCTTATCAAAATTAAATTTACTTCGACTTTCAAAAGTTTTATTCATATAATAATAATTAATATTTCTCAGCATTTCAAAATTTTTAAAGTATATGCAATCAAATCATTTTTTTTATTAATGTTAGTATTTTTTTAAAAATATAATTATGAGTTTATAAGTATTTTAGAATGTAATGATATAGTACATTACATTCATATGATCCGTTTAATAATTTTTTGGTTATTTGATGAATTGTTACAATAATAATTCATCCAATCAATAGATCAGTTTTTTGTAATTTAGTTATACTTATTTTAACTTTATTTTGATATTTCGACCCTTATTTGGGGTCTCATCAGCACTACAATAGTAAAACAATTAAAATTAAAAATAGGCTAATAATTACACAAATTGAAATCCTTACCACATCAACAACATATAACAATATAAAAAAAAAAAAGTAGAAGAAAAACAGAAAAACAGAAAAACTAACAAAATAAATAAAACTATTAAAACAGTTTTTTTTTCTATTTATTGATTATTAAAGTTTTAGCTTCATATATAGTTTTTACATCTTTCACATCGTTGGTGTGAGGAAAATCAAGCTATAAAGAAAAACGGGGATGGAAATTTATTAAAAATAGGAATGCAAAAGAAAAATTGGGTGTCTTAATTATCAGGCGGTCCTTATTTTAGCACAATAATTTTGAAAGGAAATTTTATAAAATCGTTTAGTTAAGATTTTGTTTTGGTTTCAATTTTGATGAAATTAATTACTATACTACATTGGAGAGAATTTTTTTTCGAAAAAAATTGATCATTTTAGTGTAGAGCCATTTCAATACACCAGGGTCGAGCAATTTCTTGATTTTTCAACACCCTGTATCTTAAGACAGGGTTAAAAAAAAAAAATTAAAAACGCAGAAAATTTTTTTTTATTGATGTCAACGAATTCCAATACTTAAATATACAAAATTAAAACCGCATTTCCAGACCTTGCTGATTTCACGTATTTTTCACCTATAGTGAATTCTTTTCGACTGAACCAAACAAGTTCCAACACCGAATTATCGAATTTTGTATTCTTTTGGATTGAATTTCAATACAAAAAAAATAATTCGGTGTTGGAACTGTACTGAAATTTGTCCGTACAGATGAAAAGAATTAACATAAGTTTTTTCTGATTCTATCATTACACTTTAGTTTTTATCAAAATTAACATTAGCATATTCTGCGGGAAGTTGGTAACACTGGTGAAATAGAAAAGTCAGATTTTTTTGCGCTCTTAAGATCTTTTTTATAATATTTAATAAAAGCAAATAGTCAAATAATCAAATATTTAATAAAATCAAATCAAATAAATCTTATATATTAATACGCTAGATTAAAACTTTGTGGAGCATAAGGCTTTTTTATTCGCAGATGGATTCAATTCAAATTTTCACAGCTAACTGATATTAGTGTAACCTATATTGGGATCCGGATTCAAACAAATCGGATCATAAATAAAAAAGTTATTATATACGGAAAACTTTTTCTATACATATGCATTATAAGTTTACATACATATAAAAATATATTTGCTATCGAACAACGAACTTAAAACTTTATTTTGTTATTCTTTTTTATATTTAATTTTTTCTCAGCTGTTAGTATATTTATTTCTTTGAATGTGAATAAACGTACATATTGTTTTTCTATGTTTTAAATTTCATTTCGAATTTTTTCTTATGCGTAAGATAGGTTTTGAGTTAGATCGTGTGAATCCTTTTGTTCGTTCTTTCAAATCAATGCATGAATTTTGTGAAAGACCTGAGAATGTTACTGCTGATGTGTCAATGGTTATAAAAGTTAACAGAGAATGTGATATTCGTCGTTTTAATGATGCTGTTCAAACTGATGTGGTTGCTATTTTTAAAAATGATGAATTTTGTTAAATTTGTCAGATGAAGATAGAATTTATTAATATCAATTTATTAATATCAATATTAATACCAATGTATGTGAAATTTTTCTTATGCGTGAGATAGGTTTTGAGTTAGATCGTGTGAATCCTTTTGTTCGTTCTTTCAAATCAATGCATGAATTTTGTGAAAGACCTGAGAATGTTACTGCTGATGTGTCAATGGTTATAAAAGTTAACAGAGAATGTGATATTCGTCGTTTTAATGATGCTGTTCAAACTGATGTGGTTGCTATTTTTAAAAATGATGAATTTTGTTAAATTTGTCAGATGAAGATAGAATTTATTAATATCAATTTATTAATATCAATATTAATACCAATGTATGTGAAATTTTTCTTATGCGTGAGATAGGTTTTGAGTTAGATCGTGTGAATCCTTTTGTTCGTTCTTTCAAATCAATGCATGAATTTTGTGAAAGACCTGAGAATGTTACTGCTGATGTGTCAATGGTTATAAAAGTTAACAGAGAATGTGATATTCGTCGTTTTAATGATGCTGTTCAAACTGATGTGGTTGCTATTTTTAAAAATGATGAATTTTGTTAAATTTGTCAGATGAAGATAGAATTTATTAATATCAATTTATTAATATCAATATTAATACCAATGTATGTGAAATTTTTCTTATGCGTGAGATAGGTTTTGAGTTAGATCGTGTGAATCCTTTTGTTCGTTCTTTCAAATCAATGCATGAATTTTGTGAAAGACCTGAGAATGTTACTGCTGATGTGTCAATGGTTATAAAAGTTAACAGAGAATGTGATATTCGTCGTTTTAATGATGCTGTTCAAACTGATGTGGTTGCTATTTTTAAAAATGATGAATTTTGTTAAATTTGTCAGATGAAGATAGAATTTATTAATATCAATTTATTAATATCAATATTAATACCAATGTATGTGAAATTTTTCTTATGCGTGAGATAGGTTTTGAGTTAGATCGTGTGAATCCTTTTGTTCGTTCTTTCAAATCAATGCATGAATTTTGTGAAAGACCTGAGAATGTTACTGCTGATGTGTCAATGGTTATAAAAGTTAACAGAGAATGTGATATTCGTCGTTTTAATGATGCTGTTCAAACTGATGTGGTTGCTATTTTTAAAAATGATGAATTTTGTTAATCTTATCTTATATACTAGGAAGGCCCGGCGTGCTTCGCTACGCTTATAAATAAAGTTTTTGCGTAGACATTTTGTTGACGTAGAAGCAATGATTTCAAAAAGTGGTAATGAGAAATGCTAGCATATAATTTTTAATTTTTCTTTTTAAATATATGAATGAAAAATAATCAGAACTCTAGCTGATCAGTTCGGATATATGAAAAATTAGCGATCAAATAAGTTTTCAAGTAAGCTTATTTTATCTCTAACTTATTTGATCGCTAATTTTTCATATATCCGAACTGATCAGCTAGAGTTCTGATTATTTTTCATTCATATATTTAAAAAGAAAAATTAAAAATTATATGCTAGCATTTCTCGTTACCACTTTTTGAAATCATTGCTTCTACGTCAACAAAATGTCTACGCAAAAACTTTATTTATAAGCGTAGCGAAGCACGCCGGGCCTTCCTAGTAGTAATTAATCTACAAACAAAGTTTTTAATAAAGTGTTAACATCCTAGTATTAAAAATACGGTCTATTAAGAAAGATTTTATAGTGTTTAAATAGATGGGAAGAAGTAGGCAGCAGCATATAAGCCGCCATTATTGGAAATACAAAAAATACAAATACTTCAAGTTGGTAAGATATATAATATGTATATATAAAAGTAATATATATAAAACCAAGTTAGTAAAATATGTATATACACCTGTGCAATGGGTTCACCAGTCACATCTAAAGATATCAACGCTCTCGATGAACTTCGTTAAAGAGCAAATGCAAAGTCTGAAAACTGACTATGGCAATATAAGTACAGAATTGAAAGAAGTGAACAAAAACTTAAAAGAAACTGTGGATGAGCTTACTAAAAAAGTTAACGATGCAAATGAAGAAGTTAAATCATTAAACAATAAAGTTGATAAGCTGGAAGGAAAAATTGAAAAACAAGAAGAAGCATTCGTAAGTCTAGCTGAAAAATTCGAAAGAGAGATAGAAAAAACAACATTTTAATTCTTAACTTCAACGAATCGGAAACTGATCACGAACAGCTGTGTAATATTGTTATAGCTTTTTTAACAAATAGGATAGGTGTGTTTTCAACAATAGCGGTTATAAATTTTATTAAAAGAGTTGGCAAAAGCAACCCTAACAATCCATCGAAAAGGCGAATTCTTGTCAGCTTTGTGTCTTTTATTAAAAAATTGGCGGTGTTGAAAAACAAAAATCGGTTAGAGAATACAAACTGGTTCATCAAAAGCGACTACACCCAAAAACAACGTGCGGTCTAAACAACTACAAACGGTTAAATTTCTAGAAAGCCAGGGTAAAACAGCAGTAATTAAAAATAATGATTTGAGGATAGATGGTGAAATAATTGATATATCGGCATATGAGGGTCAAATGGATTTTAAAGATAGTGCTAAAAGATCAAGATCTCCTAACGAAACAAACTAAACTAAGAGATCAAGATCTCCTAACGATAAACCAGCAAAGCACCCAAAACGCCATCGAACAATCAAAGATCAAATAGTGTCAATAGAGGTAGGAAAAATTCAATTGACACGAAAAATAAAGCTCGGCAGGCCAAAGGAACTGAAACCAATGTAACAAATGGAAGCAAATAACAACTTGTTGTTAACGGTTAGGTTTTTATGACACGAACCTTGCAATTCTCATGGACTACGATTTCGACTAAAATGTAAATAACTTAATGTAAATATACCAGTGTAAATAATTGTAAAAATTTAATGTAAACATCATATATTTGTGATACTAAGGATATACTAAGTAGATGCACACTTAGCTCCAGTTGTATGCGTTATAATCATGGTATAACAGAGTATTCATCTTATAAGAAGAATATTTTTAAATACGAGGCTATAGATAGCGAAAAAGAAGGCAAACTATAAACCCTTTAGAAGGCAACGGGAAACCACTAAAGTATATAATCACAAGAAAACTATGGATCACAAAAATAAATCACGGTCCTCAGTCTCCGGCAAAAGGAAAGGAGGCAAAACAAAAAATAAAAATAATATTAAATCTAAAAACAACAATTTTAAAATCAAAAAAATTAATATTAAATTAAAAAATTAAATCAAAAAATAAAAATAAAACCAATGATGTAATTAAAATTGGCACTGATAATGTAAGAAGCTTGTTTAAATAGGGTAAAATTGAAAACACGATCTATGAAATGAAGAGATTAAACTTAGACATACTAGGTGTCAGTGAAACGTGGTGGCCATCTAGCGGTGTGTTACAAAAAGAATATGTTAATATTTACTATTCTGGGAATAATGATAGCAGGCATAGAAGAGGGGTTGGAATTATTGTAAAAAAACAATTAGCAGGATTTGTTTCCGATTTTATAAATTTATCAGACAGGACATTGTTGATGAAATTCTAAGCCAGTTACGTTGAACATCATACAAAAATACGCACCAACAGCTGAAGCAGATGAAGAAGAAATCGAAAGCTTTTATGCCGAAATTCGTAAATTATTAGAACTAACGAAAAAGCATAAAGTTTGCATAGTTATGGGAGATTTCAATGCAAAAGTTGGTAATCACTAATCAGCAAATGGAAAAAATTGTAGGAAAATTTGGACTTGGTACGAGAAACGAGAGAGGTGATAGGTTAATTCAGTTCTGTCAAGAGAATAATTTCAAAATTACAAGTACCTGGTTTGACTTACCTAAAAGAAGATTATATACTTGGGAATCGCCATTGCATAATAATGTAAACATAGCTCGAAACCAAATTGATTATATTATGATCAATAACAGATTTGGCTCTTCTATAAGTAAATAATCGACATATCCTGGTGTTGATATTCCGTCGGATCATAATCTTTTAGATGCAACTCTAAAAATAAAACTGTCTGCCAATCGAAATAATAGCACAATCGGAAAATAGATTACGAGCTGCAGAATAATGAAAATACAAAAATCAACGTAGATGCTGAACTAACTAATAGAATAGATTACAAAATATAACAATCAATAATAATGATGTTAACAACTTATGGAAGGAAACAAAAACAATTATAGAAGATGTAGCTAAAAATCATTTAGGATTCAAAGTTAAAAAATGCAAACAAAGCTGGATGACATCAGAAATATTTCAACTAATGGATAGCAGAAGGCAAGCTAAAATTGATAAACATGCAGAATCGTATACACATTTTCACAGGTTAATACACCGAGAAAAGTACTTGTAGTAAAAAATTAACTACGCTGTAGTTGAACTTTCAACTGTCCTTTAAGTTGTGAAATTTAAAGATGCTGGTAGTGAATTTGATTACACGTACTAATTTTAATGATTAAAGTATTTATTCCTAATATAAAAAATAGTGAAAATAAATAGTTATTAACTCTAGTTATTTTAACTAAAACTTAGTAGTAACAATTAATATCTGAAATTTGATAAGCCAATAATGTTGTTAGAATTTTTATTACAAAATATAGTTAATACAACTGCATTATAGATCAATAATGTTTTCTGGATGTAATACATTTTTTTAAAACAAGGTAGTGTAAAATTTGAGTTTAAACGTGGCAAATGGTTGATAAAAACTATAATCATGAAGTGTTTTAAATGTGGAATTAAGAAACTTTTAAAATTATTACGAATTATTTTAAATATAATGATTTTGTAATTATTAAAATGTAATTATTGTAAATTGTAATTATTAAAATGAAATACATATTTAGATTTAAAAAAAATATGTGGATCATTTTGAAGGTTACAACCAGGAAAAAATCAAGTACATGCGACAGGAGTTTTGTATGACCGAAATGTCAACGAAGTAGCTTTACGTAGATCCAGCCTTCAATACCAAGATCAATTAAAAGGACAAGAAATGGAGGCTTTCGATTGCTTTTTCAAAGTATTTCAGGTATAATTTTTTAATTTTATTTGGAAGTATTATAACACATGTTTTTTAGGTGTTTAATTTGAAATATCCTGCTCCTTGTCAACAAGTATGGACTTTTTTTGTACAAACTCATTTATACAATATCAATACATCACATGATGTTGTAAATAACAACATCAAAACTTTTGTTAGAGATCTTAATAAATATAAGGTAAAGTGCAGTTAGATTATGGAATATTTTTAAAAGTTTTTTGTAAAAAAATAAATAAATAAATAATTTTGAAAAAAAGTTATTGTTTTTACTACTTTCAATAACTAAAATTACTACCAGTAGGTAATAAAAATCACTATTTGTTATTTTTATACTTACCACGATATTTTGTATACTGTAGTGAAAACAACTGATCTCAACAATTGTTTATGGGTAGTTCTACAAACATAGGAATTTTGGACGGCTCTGCTTATTTCGTATATTGAAATGAAAATTGTAAACCTTAACTATGTCTAGCTGGTCACCCAAAATAAACCCGCTTCGAAATATATTTCTTAGAAAAAATTTTTTTCAAAACGTCAAATTCTCAGTCCCCTGGCGTGTCCCACCTTGAAAGTCAAAGCTGGTAAACTAAATAATCAATGATTCTAAGTGTGTAGAGACAAATTTACACTGTAGTAATAATTTTGAATAATGATGCTTTAATAATGTGTAAATAATCATAACATTACTCTATATTTCATATAAGATATATCCTATTAAAGTTTGTCCCACGAATTTGTTATTATTCTCCTGCCCAATCAAAACACATTGAAAATATCGGAAATTCATATTTCTATCAAGTTATCGCTCGTCACAGGAATTAATTAAAGTTCAATAAATATAATATTGCAACTTAGTCCGAGGTTTTATCAATCAAACAGTCATCATTACTAGCAAGATCGTGTGTTGCCCAGTCAAATTATCAGTCCCCAGGCAAGTATTTTCGTAAAAAGTATTTTAATTACAGGTAATTTTGTAGTTTTATACGTCGTAGTATTGCCTTGGTATAGAATCCGTTTATTTTTTTTAGACGTAATTTTGTTATTTTTAAGCGAAATAGTGATAAATTCTCAGTCCCCTGGTCTCAAATTATTATTCCCCCTGGCAAATATTTTCGTAAAATGACTTTTAATTACAGGTAATTTTCTAGTTTTATACGTCGTGAATATGTATTGCCTTGGTATTAGAGCATTCAAATCCGAATATTCGACTATTCTAATATCCGTTTAATTTGGGTATATTGTTAGTATTCGTTATCCGAATATTTATACGCGAATATTCGAATATTTTTTATCGCCCAAAATATAATTATTTTCCATCCCTTAATTTCTTTTTAAACTTCGAAATTAAGAAATTTCAATATTTTAAGGGAAATAATTTTATTACAAAAAGTGCTTGACGTATAAACTCCGCTTAATATTGCAGTCAAAGAACTTAGCGAAAAAAATTCAACACTTATGACAGCCGAAGGCATATGCAAATTCTTATTTACTTCTCTAACGGAACTGAACAGTGATTTAAGTAAAATCTTACTCCACGAAATCAGAAAACGAATGGATCAGAAAAGAAACAAAACAACCTTAACAACCTTATTTCTATATCTTGACACTGGAGTTATACCACAATCGAACGAATATTTTGATTACGCAAAGAAAACTGCTGTGAAAACTTCCCTTTCACGTCTCCTTAGCTTTCAAAGATGCACCACAGAGTAATAACCATGGTTGCAGGTATCTAGTAATATAAATGACGCACTTGCAGTCAACAATCAAAGTAAAAACATATTGCAACAAAAGCTGCCACCAGCGATTTGCTCAATTACTGATACCACGACATGAGATAGAGTAACAGTGGTAATGAAAATCGCGGTTAATACTTAATAGTTTAAAAAACATTTTTATTATTTAAACTCGTTCAAAACAAGAACAGATAATTATTGAATATTTGTATAATGCTCTATTGACTATCAGCCCCACTTCAACAAAAACTGAAAGAGATTTCTCTATGATGGAATATCTGAAATAAGAAGTAGCCTAAAATTTAAACATCTAAACCCACTTCTCTTTTTTAAATGCATATTTCGAGAAAATAAATAAAATAAAATGCATAATATGTTAAACCTGTTTGATTTTATTCATAGTTCTTAGTACTTCTTTTACTACTCGAATACTAACCGAATATTCGGATATTTAAAGAAAAAGCTATTCGATATTCGGATAACTCAAAATGTCGAATAACTGAATGCTCTACTTGGTATAGAATCCGTTTATTTTTTTTTAGACGTAATTTTGTCATTTTTAAGCGAAATACTGATAAATTGATAAATTCTCAGTCCCCTGGTCTCAAAATGACTTAAATATTTGGGATTTTGAGTTAATTTAGGAGTAAGAAGGAATTTTTTTATTGTGACTCTTGTATTTTTTTTTTTTTTTTGACTGGTCACATTCAGAAAAGTTGAAAGAACATCATCAACTTTAACTAAAACTACTTGCCAGAACTTATACGCAAAAAACATGTCGTGCCGTAATCAGCTCCATTTTCTTCCTTCGTGTGTAGAACTACCCTTATACTACCAATCGTATTAAAAATAACTTTCTAGTACTTTTAATTTTTACAACGGAACATAATAAAGTCAATTACGGCTTAAACTTATCAAAATCTTTCGTATTTAAAATTACTACCTCGAAACCGAATTTTACAAAATTTAGTTTTGAAAATAATAAAAAAGTTTTTTACTTTTTAACACAAAGTTTTGTACATATTACTTCCCTTATGTATTTAAAATAACTAAATTTAACTACGGACGTAGCTAGTCATTTTAAATACCGATTTGTTAATATTAATCACCTTTTTTATTACAACAAACTATTTATTTTTCTCGGTGTAATATCTAAAATTCGAATTGCTTAAAACGAGTGGCTGAGGAAAGAATGTTGTGAGATAGAACATCTACAAAAGATTCATGATGATTTTAATATGCATAAAAAATTTGCATCAGGAACGCATCGGAAACCAATTACGTCATATTTAGTTGACGACAATGGTAGCATAGTTGTGGGGATGCAGAGAAATGTAATGTTTGGTAAAAGTATGTAAAAGAATTATTTAACGATAGTAATAGATCATTGGAAATTAGTACAAATATGATTATGAATCCAGAAGACAAACTACCAATCACCAAAGATGAAATTCGTAAAGCTGTAAAGCTGATGAAAAATAAAAAAGCTGCAGGTCCAGATGAGATTCCCGCTGAAATTCTGAAACTAATCAACGAAGACAACCTAAAAATTCTTGTAGAAATATTTAACAAAATATACGAAACAGGTAAATACCCAGACGAGTGGTTGGTATCAACATTTCTTCCTTTGCCGAAAAAGAGCTGTGCAAAAAATGTAATGATCATCGCCTCATTAGCTTAATGAGTGATGCGCTTAAGATTTTACGAGTAATTCATGCAAGAATAGTGTCTAAATGTGAACAAGCAGCTGGCGTTACACAATTTGGTTTCAAGTCTGGTTTGGGAACTCGTGAAGCTCTTTACTGCACCAAAGAACTAATACAAAAATGTAAAGAAGTGAACAAAGACGTTTTTATTGGCTTCATAGATTTTGAAAAAGCTTTTGATCGACTAAAGCATGATAAAATGGAGGAGATATTAAAGGAAGTTGGTATTGATGCATATATTATTCAATGTATTAAAAGTTTATATTGGAATCAGAGAGCTGAAATAAAAATTAGTAACACTGTCACGAACAGTATTGAAATTTGCAGAGGAGTGAGGCAAGGATGTATATTGTCGCCGCTGATCTTTAATATCTATGCTGAAGAAATTTTCATTGCTGCAACCCAAGACAATGAAGAAGGTATAAAAGTAAATGGTGTAAACATCAACAATGTAAGGTACGCGGATGACACAACAATATTGGTTGATAATCTAATCGATTTACAGAACTTATTAAACAAAATATTTGTTCATAGTAGAAGCTACGGGCTGAACTTTAATATAAAAAAAACGAAATTCATGATCGTGTGCAAAGATAAAGTCCGTTACACTAATGCTAGAATTATAATAAACGGAGAAAATATTGAACGTGTCAAAAACTTCAAATATCTTGGATGTATGTTGAACGAGGATTGGAATTCAGCAAATGAAATTAAAGGCAAAATTGAAATGGCACGGAATACTTTCTATAAATTTAAAAAAATACTACGTAACAGAGATTTTAATCTAAAATTAAAGCTGACATTTATAAAATGTTACGTGTGGTCAATATTATTATACGGCATGGAATCGTGGTCTCTCAATAAATCATCATTGTTAAAATTACAAGCTTTCGAGATGTGGACATACCGGCGTTTATTAAAAATATCCTGGACTGATAGAATTACCAACGAAGAAGTTTTACGGCGTATTGGTCATCAACAAGAGTTAATAGTAGTTATCAAAAGAAGAAAAACAGCACACTTTGGACATATAATCCGAAATAATAAATATGAAATAGCTAAATTAATAATGCAAGGTAAAATAGAAGGCAGAAGAGGTGTTGGTAGATCGCAACTGGCCTGGCTCGATAACATAAAAAAATGGACTGGTTTAGGTTCATTGGAAGAGCCAGTTAGAAATGCAGGAAATCGTACCAGGTTTAAGCACATAAAATATGGTATGGACAGTACAATACAGTGAATTATGTTCCGATAGTCGCTTACATCCAATGTAGATATCAGAAGAAGAAGATATTCTGCGCAGATTGTTACTTTATCAATAAAAATATTGTTAAAATAATCGCTTAAGCGATTCAGTTATATTAACTGATTTGTGGTTGTCCAAACTATAAAATGCCAACAAACCGCTTGTTGTACCAATATTTTTATCGAAAAGCGTAATAATGATGGGACGCACCAATGCTTATAGAAAAATATAAAGATTTGTTAATATTATCCAATAGGAATTTTTAGACTCTGGACTTAAAACTTTAGAAATAGTTTTTCTTAATTTTTCCTTACCGTAGCTACCGTTAGCTATTGGCTGAACTCAACCTAATGGTTAAATCTTTAAATAATGAAGAAAATAATTTTCCTGAACAATCGGTAGCCACATAAGACTGGGAATGCATTACAACATAATACGCAAATCCCATCACAGCTACAATGACATTTATTTGGCCAATGGTTCTATTTGCTGGTATAAATGATGTTTTTTTTAGACAATCTTGCTTTCAAATTTTTAATATGCCGTTGAGAGTTGAGACTTAGCATGTTTATGTCATTTTTAGCTACGTCATTTTATGTTGGGCCAGTAAAGAGTTGATCAAAGTTCTTGCTCCAATTTTTATTAAACTTTACATGCCCCTTTGATAGTTTATGCTTCTTAGCTGTTAAAGATGCAGCACTTTCTTCATCAATATCGGATTGGGATACATCAACACCATCACCTTTACCAACTAAAAAGCTTCTTGACAATTTTCATTATCATCATTCTCTGCTACTACATCTTCTTCAATTTTCAAACCCTCCAACTATTGATTTCTTGCTCGGTTTCGGTTAGTAGTAAAAAAATTCTCTGAAATCCGTTTCTTATACACATAGGCATTACAAAAAAAACTCTTTACATGCACGTCATTTAGTAAAATGTAAGATTTACTTTGTTTCTTTTTTTCAATTTCAATAAAACAAATTCATTAATAATTAGCCAAACAAAATTAAAGCGATAACTATACAAAATACATCGGATGTCAAATTAGAATATGTATATGTAAATCATACTTTGCTCGCAGATTTATAGCGTTGTAGTTGAGCGTTTTTCATATTAAAATGTAGTTTGTATTTGTATTTTGTAGTTTATCGTTTAGTCTAAAACACAACCATCAGAAAATTATTCAACCGCGACAGACAGCAAGCAATATATATAAATACACCGCAGGATCTTTTTTTATAAAGTTTGATAGATTGGTGTTGGGCGGGATTTTTTGGTGCTAAAGCGGGACGTCGTAACAAAACTTGTACGGCGGAACAATCCCGCCGAAATCGGGACGACTGGAAGCTCTAGCTCTACACGATGCTACGAACACCTTTTATAGTTATACATATGATGGTTGGACACATTGTGTAGCCGATGCATGAACTACAAGTATTCAATGTTATGCATCCAACTTGGCGTTTGAATACGTTCGGATTAGTTTTGTTATTTTGAATCCAATCAATGAGATTTTCTGTTACAAATAGCTGTTGTTATAAAAGTTGTAACATTGCTATTCGATTCTTTTTTTTTAATAATCACCTGTGTCTTTTTAAATCGCAGAGGAATTTGTACTGCAATTAATATACATTATTTATTCTGTATGGGTCATTCCCAGTACTTTGGGATTGACCCAAAACAATAAAATCAGTCCAAAACACATTCAAAAAATATCATGGCAAAATATCTTGACATGTTTGAAGTGTTGATGTAAACATTTGAAGGAAAATAAAAAACTGCTTATGTCTATATGCAGGACTTTACCCAAACAACTAATACATTCCTATACTGCCTGATCTAGAGCTAAACATTAATGTTTGCTTAAAAATGCTCCTATTTTGTTTGCATTCGATGTCAGTATTAGAGCCACAGCACAAAAAATGCATCATTTTGACTATATCCACCCTTTTTATAGAACATTAATACTTCTTCACAAAGACTTTGTATATCTGACTCTTGTCCCTCATAGAGCAGATAATGTTAAAATTTACAACTAGTTAGAAGTTTCCAAGTAGGTTTTTTTTAATAAACCTATTTTGCTTGTTAATCTATTGCTTGAACTACGGCGCACATTCGACGAATTTTACACATTGGTAACAAATGCCTAGTTTTAATCTGTGTTTAAACCTTAAAGGTTACAAAAACTGGCCAAATCAAATATTGTTTCACCTCCAATAATTTTTTTTTTAATAAAAAGGGTTGTGTTATTACAATATGTGTCACAACAGCACATTGATACCTTTTTTGACCTAGGTCCCACAACAACCTGCGTTCTGTTGTGTTGATGAAAACTTTTTTAAACTTTTTTGGATTGAACGCCCTCGAGACTATTGAATCGGGTAAAGCATTTGTACGATACATTGACAAGGACATCCATTGGCGTAACTAAGAAATTGTTCCAGGGTGGGCCTGGCCCCGTAATATTGCTGAGTAAAATAATAAAACTTGTCCGTGTTTATTTCTTTTTTAATACATACAGGTGTTGCTATTTGAGGTTAGTTTTCAATTTGACAATGTGTTATTTAGATAAATAAGACAGATTGATTTAGACAAATAACTTAAGGTAAATGGTAAATGGTAAACAGGCTAAATAATAACTCTTTATTGTTAAATTCGCCTTAGTTTTTAACATATTTCGTGCCACCCGGTGTCAAAAGAAAGGAAAAATAAAATCACGTATTGGTTTTTTAGTTATTCAAACGATTACCGAAGTTTCAAGAATACGGAAATGGCCATGTTCATTTGCTTTTATTTTATCGGCGTCTTGGTTGTTGAAAGTAACAGAGTTCGACAAAACTTACGCAGAATTTGTAAAAAACCATATACAGAGTATGGCAGAAATAATTAACTAATTGTAGCAAAATTGTTGCAAAATTTGTGGAAACTGGTTCTATGAAAAACGAGAGAGGCAAAATCAAAGAAATAGTTCAGAAACATATATTGCTACTGTAAGTGCTAGTTAGGATTCATAAATTTCAAATCCCAGGCTCTGGAATCCCGGGATTTAAAATTTGTATAAAAAATATGAAAACCTCAAATAATTATCAAAAACAAAATTTTTCAAATTAAAACACATTATATTTTTTACTGTCGAGAAGTATCTGTATATATGTACATATATTACATAAAGAAAAACAAGTTCCTTAAATTTTCGAGTGAAGAGATAGGATTTTAGAAAACGAGTGAAGAAATAGGATTTTAGAAAACAGAAGGCGTCAACTGATTTATTGTCAAGCCTATTCCTAATTTGGAAATATTATTTTCGGAGGCTGAAAAAGTTCGTTCCGATTCCATACTTGTTGGTAGAATGGTCAATCTGTAATCATTATAAATTCGCTGCAAATGAGGTCTTTTGTCTTATGACTGCTATGCTGCAATATTTGCATTTCGCTTTCAATTACGGTGATCAGTTTAATATTTTATGTATATAGTTGTATTCTGACCAAAACGGTTTTGTATAGGTATTAAGCTTGAATTAATGCTGCATGCCTGTTTATTTTTTCAAATTGTTTGCCTCTAATAAATCGACCGCAACCACATCCTCAGTAGTCGTTGTAATCTGCGCTAATCCAGTAGTGTAAGAAGCTCAATCATCCGTTTAACATCCCTTGTCTAATGCTCATTGATTTTCTAGTTTACTCAGTAGAAGCTAAAGGGGTAGGCAAAGGCCAATATTTCATGATAAAATGGAGGAATAATAAGAATTTAAAGTTAAAAATGAAAATGCTTTTGAAAAAAATATACAAAACTAAATTTGGGTTTCCAATAATAAATGCTAGTGACATATTGACGTGACGTATGGCCTTCTTCTAGGAGTTATATGAAAAGTTATTACTTCGAGAAAGAAATAGCGAGATATCATCAAGACAAATAACTATAACTCCATAACTAGGACTCAGGATGCCATCATTGACTGAAAAGAGTTTAATCGCCAGCACCCGTAAGGTATCATTTACGCTAGTAGTCAATGCAATTTCCAGCAATATAGAAAACCTCACGTTAACTCATAACGCCAATAGCCGCGGCTGCAGCTAAATTCTGACTGTGATGCGGTTAAGGTTTTAATGAAAAGTAATAAAGAAACTTTTAACACTTCATCGCCTCACAATAAAAAAATTTACAAATCAACAAAAACTGATCCCTCCATGCGAACTTTATGTTACTTATTTGTTAACAGGATGTTCTCTTTTCCTCGATTAATCCCGGCAAATTACTTTCAATTTTCCCGGGATTTTGGGATCGTAAAAATCGGGATCCCATGTGCAAATCTCTATGGTGCTTTAGTGTTAATTAGAATCCAAAAATACCAATTCTTAATTGTCCACACTTCACAGTAACCAAACATTCCATTAACCATTTAATGCATTACTTTTCACAACGATCTTCATTCGTAGTCATATACAAAATTCAAATAACTCAAGATATAAAGCCATCAGACTTCGAATGACGTCGTCAATTTGCTAATAGCTAATAAACAAACCTAAAAAGCGCGAATTTTTTGATGTTCTGTTGTTCCGGTGTGGTTTTAGGTCTTATTGAGTAATCAAACGTAATTTTTTAAAATGTAGTCTAGATTGTTTTTATTGTGAAGTCTTTGAACAAACTGGAAGGTGTGGCTTTCCAAACAGTGCGAATATCAAACGAATCTAAAACATCATATCGTTGGAAAGAAAATGTTTTTTCTTTTAAACTTCTCTAATATATGGTGAACCAATAAGATAAATGAACATTTTACACATTCACTTTTGGCAACATTTTTGGTTTGGAGAATTGACCTCTGTCGCCTAACCCTCACAAACTTTTTAAAGTTGAAATTGTCTTATTAATTTGAAATGAAGATCAATGGTATGAACTGTAAGTTTTTTTGTCAAAATCTAATTCGATTTGATTAATTCTAATTGAACTTTAATGGTATATGGATTTTTCTATATCGCGGTAATCATATATCACAACCACTAATTGTCTTTTGAAATAATTGTAAAAAGAGATTTACTTAGTAAAAAAATACAATTTAATTTTCTCTAACAGGCATGTGTTTCATGAACTTCATTTTCTAGGGGGGGGCAAAATTCGTCTAAGGGGGCCGTGCCCTCTGGGCCCCTACCTAGTTACGCCAATGAGGACATCCCTCAGCATTCTGTCACTATGACAGTGAGTGATCTCAACAGACTTTTCAACTGTTTGCAAAATTCGTTGACAGTCTAGCTTCCACTATGGAACATATGTGGCATCAAAAAAGAAAAAATAATGTCCACTTACAAAACATTTTTCAAACACTTTTTTAAATAATTTAATAATTAATAATTTTTGGCTAATAATTTAACAATTATTTTAAATACTCTACGCAAAACTAAATTAAAATGATTTTGACATTTTTATTTTTCTTTAAATTATGCAACCTTTAAAATTTTGTCGCCCCTCAAATGTTGCCGCTCTAGCCGGGCCTCACGAGATACGTAAATTCACCACTGCATACAAAGTCTGACGTAGTTGCGAGCGCGCGGCAGTATGCATGCGCGTAAACTATAAAATTTGCGCGTTTCGACATTTTGGAATCGTAAAATGACAACAGGGTGCGTAAAATTCGAGGGGAATGTAAATTGTCAAAACATAATCAATAAAATATCCATAAGGATAAAATATTGTATATTTTTGTATTTCTGCTGTTTATTTTAAATTAATTAATAGTGCGGTGTACCCCAAGGCTTAGTTTTATCCACCACTCTATTTTTAATTTTTATCAACGAACTTTTGGAAATCACTAGTAATAATTAATTTTATTTTTTTCAAAAAGGCGCCTGATTGAATTGATTGAATAGATTGAATTGTTTAAAAAAAATATAACAAAATCAAAAATTCAAACTTTTTTCAAAATTCCAAAAATATTCAAACTTATTTCCAGCTGTTCCTGTTATTCAGAAGTCGTGGAATCTAGAATCACACAAAAAATTACTCAAGAAACATCTCCTTAATAATTAAAATTTTTGTCAAAAACGATGTTTAACCTGTAACAACTTGATATTTTCCAACTTTTCCTATATAAGTTGGGGAAAGTTGAAACTTAATAGAACCATATTCCATGTCCAATTTCATGTCATACACATAATTTTGTGTTTTTCCAAAAAATTGGTAAAAAAATAAATAAAAATCATTCTTTTGACACACATAACACTTTGAAACACGTCAATTTTACTACTCGTTATCACTTTAAATGAAGCAAATTATCTTGTTTTGACATACTTATTTATTTTATACTATTTTTAGAAAAAAACATATTTGAAATCGCTCTAGCGGTTTTCTCTGTACCGATGGTTGTGACGACCAACAGACAAACAAACATTCATTTGTTTTGTCATTTTAGAATAGTAGGTCCTAAAACGTCAAGAAATGGCAACAAAAGTGCGGGTATTTCATTTTAGACTCGTGAAGTCTTTAAAACTTTTAAAATCAAGGTGTTCCGCTCTTAAAATCTAGTGGAAATCGGACAAAACGTACATTTAATGAAATCAGTATTTTAGACGAATCTATGTACAGATTGGTGAGAAAATTGCAAAGACATCCCAAAAGTTCTTTTTTTTGGACAATGAAACTCGCTAAATAAGTAAAATATACCGCGACGTAAAACTAAATTTCTTACATTCAAACCCCAAATTTATCCTTATAGAAACAGAGAAAGTACGAAAATTTTAAGTGCATTATCAACATTTTCCAAACACGAACTCGCAGCAATAGATTCGAATGTTGTGAAACTGTAAAAACAAATAATATTAGTGGAGGCTTGTTTTCAGTTGTGACACCATTGAGTTTAAAGCTCCACCCCTGATGTGGATGTGGGACGATTGTCGTCGCTAGAACTCTGCAACTTTTCTAACAAGGCAATGAATTTTTTTATAAGTTTGTTTTTATTATAAACAAAAAATGCAAACAAATGGCAAACGAAACTTAACAAAACAAAAACTGTTAAATGGTTATGGTAGCTCTAAGCCGAGCCATAAATTAAATGGATTGTTATATAAGCATAAATAGCTAAAATTCATTCATTTATATGATATCAATGAATGTTTTGATTTGCAAGTATTTGTTTTGCTTTGTATAAATTAAGCTACTAATAAAGTTTCATCAAGGACCAGTTTCATTTTCAAATAATTATAAATAATTTTTTGACTTTTCTTATCAATAATTTGCTTAAAATATTAACCCTCTCTGGTTGTAACATAATTTCTTCATTCATATGAGTTAAGTGAACCATCAACTTAATGTTTTTTTTCTTCAAAAAATGCACTTCCAAAAAACAACAAAGAAAATATGATTAACGACCTCAGCGAATTTACTTTTAAAGTAAAATCTTAATTACCACCCTTCGCTTTATACTTACCAATGTATGCATTCCGAATAGAAATGTCTTATTTTGTTTCGTTAATTTTAAGGATTTTCCTCATTATTTTTTCTATTTCAATTAACAATGAGCTTTATTTTTGTTTGTTTTTGTTTTTAGGAATCAGCATGTATAGAATACTGAAAGAAAATCTAAATTATATTTCGATTTTTACCCCCTAAAATGTATTTTGTATATTTAAGTTCATATGGAGGACATTTATACGACAAACGTGTATGCGATTATTTTGTTGCAGTCTAGAAAAATAAAAACAAAATATGTTATTCGTCTTTGGATGTTGCATTGGAAAATGTGATGGTAAAATAGACGTAGTGATCGTATTTGCTAGGAATAGAAATCATATTATGTGGAAATGGGGTGAATTGAATGAAATTTTTGTTACTGTAAAAATGTGTTTTGGATTAAAATTAATGATGTCTGGAAAAAATAATTATGAACATTTTTGCTGTTGGAGACACAGCTTCCATGTAAATCACATTTTACACAATAAAACAAAAGTAACTAATATGCTCATACTATAATTGTCTGCATTCTGAAGAACAAAAACTATACCAAGAAAAACATTTAATTAATCACCTTGCCTACCACCTTTATTTCTTCTTGTTTCATGAGCATTATTTTCACCATTATAATAATATACAGACAGAAATAAAACAAACAAAATATTAACAAAAAAAGTAAAAATCATTTGAAAATCACCAACTCAATTTTCTTTTCATTTTCTCTTAATTTTGTTTGGATTTTCTTTTTCTTTTGTTGTTTTGTGTCGAGCATTCATAAAAATTTATCGCAACATTTTCATTTAAATATGAAAGAAAAATCTAATGACATTTAGTCAAATGGAAAATCGGCAGTAGAATAATTATTCGTATTTGTTTTATTATGATGATTGCCATTACTATCATTCTGTATATTGATTTAACTGATTTTGAATGTAGGGTATGGTGAGATTGTATGTGTTTATTTCGTTCATTATTCTGGTAATTATGCTATCGAATTTTCGTTGAAATAGCAATAGAGGTATAGTCAGATATTATAGAGGAGGTTTGTTTACATTGAGAAGGATACAACAAAAGAGGCTAGCAGAACCCTGTATGATATGATAGTGTGACAATTTTTAATGTCGCTATAGACTGATAGTGTGACATTTTTAATTATCAGTTGGAAATAGAACATGTTTTTTCAGTGTGTTTTTCAATTAAGCAACGTTAGAAGGGTTTCAAAGGAAGTTATTAAATGTTAAAGCCAAGGAAAATTAGTTGGTGTCCCTGTTCTTCGTTTGAGCTTGCTTAAGTGTGACTCAAGCAATTTTAATACGATGGTTATTCATAGTAATGCTCAGGACTTTGAAAATTTTGTACTCATAACGAAGAAACGCACTTCACGATTATATTTTCTCCACTAACAATCTTCTAGGTTTTCTTTTTACCCATCTAATCTATTCTTTTTACCCATCTCTTATATCTACAAAATCCAATTTAATGTTTTCTTTTGTTTGTAACGTTGTTTAGTTAATTAATTTTGTTTTGGCAACATTAACATTATTTTTTATTTTACAGACAGAATATTCGTATTTACTTCCTTTTGAAGTCCACCACTGGATTGATTGGCATTGTAAAGATGAGTTTTTTACTTGTTCTTTTACGTAATTTCCACTTAGCGTTGCTTGCATCTTCCCCAACATTTTTAGTTTACCTTGTTTTGAACCATCCTCTATCTATAGCCAATAAAAATTTTGGTGTACGTCTGTGTGTGGGTGGATGGGTGGGTGACATTTCTGCATAGGATTTTGATGAAACTTTTTGTCCAGGTTCACTTGAAATGGAAGATCTGGATGCATTTTAAATTTGGACAAAATGGCGGGGGGTCTCCCGAACACCTCTAAGTTTAAATCTTCAATAACTTCTAATCCCGGCTTATGATCTTATAGAAACCTGATATATAAGGTTTTAGTACTATTTCCAATATTTTTGCATACCAAGTTCCGGTTTGTCACTTCGCGGCTAAAATGTTTTTTTTGTTCAGGTATTTATCCCTACTGTACCCTACAATTACCGATTGATTTACATAAAACGTTTGTGAAAGCTTTCAAGTAACATGAGAAAGATTTTATCAGCTTTTGGAGTACATTGGATAAAGGGTTGGGGGGTTCACCATGCAACAGGTAATTTTTTTTCCACCATGTTTCTTATGATTGTTGGGAGCATACAACATTCGTTCGTGAATCAACTTTGATGACGCTTTGAAAAAAGATGCAAATATGAATTATATGTATTAGTTTTTGAGCGGTAGTGAACAAAGTGGTGTGGAGACCTCCGAGCACCTGTTTTTTTGAAAGCTTAATAACATTTGTACCTGATAATCGAATATGATGAAACTTGACACAGAAGCATTTAGTACGGTTCACAACAGTTCCGCATCCCAACTTCCGGTTTTTCAATTCCGGTAAAAATTTTTTTGTAATATTTTGAAGTTTTTTCAGTGTCTTTATGCACACTACAGCCTACAATAATGAAGTCATTATGATGAAACTTATGAAAAAGGTTTCAATTAGTGTGATAGTGTAGATAATTATGTGATAGTGTAGATAATAATCATCTTTTGGGATACATTGATCAAAGTGGCGGCGGGTCTACCATACAACTGCTGAATTTTCACACTTGGTTTTTCAAGTTTGATAGGAGCATACAGACTTCATTCACTAATCAATTTTAATAACACTTTGAAAAAAGATGGCAAATACTGGGATAAGTTGCGGGGGGCCTTCCGAACACCTGTTTGTTGTGTCACCATTTTTTTAATGTTTGTTAGCAGCATGCAACATTCGTTTGTGAATGAATTTTGATGACACTTTAGAAAAAGATGCAAATATGTATGGCAAGAAGCTGATTAGTTTTTGAGAGAAAGTGAACAAAGTTGTGTAGGATCCCGCGAGCACCTGTTTTTTTTAAATCTCAATAGCACCTGTACCTGATAATCGAATTAGATAAAACTTGCTACACCATCATTTAGTACGGTTTACAACAGTTCTGCATCCCAACTTCCGGTTTGTCACTTCTGGTTAAAATTTTTTTTACTTTTTCTCGTACAACAGAATTTTTGTTTGTTGGAATACGAATACTACTGCTTTCTTTAATATTTTTATAATTAGAACTACGCGAAATGTATAACAGTGGTTAGCCTTTAATTAAAGCATTTGATGGATATTAGCTCACTATATATCCAGAACGTTATGTTTCCAAAGCTATGGTGAAGTCAGCCTATGCATCAGCGTCGCAATATTTTTTTGAATAGGTTTAAAACCTTTATTTTCTCGAATAAAATTTGTTATTCTGGAGACAAATTCTATATCTAGAAAACTAGAACTGAATCTAAAAACCTGGTGACAATTATGAAAGTCGGAGAACAAATATCGATTAAAAAACGGACTTGATGGATTGGTTGATTATCGTTTTTAGAAAATTACAATATTTTCTAAAAAATATAGATAATTAAATAATAGTATATTCCTGTATTACGAGAATATTAACATCATTCTATTCGAGCATATAGCGAGATGATGTTTTTGAATTGCTTTTTATTTTATTATTTATTTTATTTATTTATTTATTTCCAGAAAATCACAAAATGGACTAGTAGTCCAATTTATGTAATATGTATAGTTGAATTTCTTATTATATCTTTGTTAGTTTGTTAATTAATATTATTTTGTTACTATTATTATTATTTATAATTTTTAATTTTTAATTTTTAATTTTTGCTCTTTTTTATGTTATTTTATTCTATTTAATTTAATAGACTTCTTATTATATATTTGTTAGTTTTAGATATGTTATGTGTTCATTAATTATATTTTGTTATTATTATAGCCTTTCTCCTTTTTTTAATGTAATGTTATTTTATTATATTTTAAATTTTATGTGAGTCAAAGTGTGAGGACTGTATGGTTAGCAAGCTAGTTACGATTATGGTTAACTAGCTAACTAATCCGTAGTAAATATATTACTTTACTGCTGCCAAGTAATTTTATCATACTAAATAAACAACAATGATACGTCCGCCTTTAAATTACTAAGAAGTGTATTGTAAGTGACAATGTTTAGTATTGTCGTAGAAAATTTTTTATTAAAGAAGGTCGACAGATTCCTTAATCGCTTTCAATTTCAGAAAATTCAAGCATTTGCTTATGTCTAGTTTAAATACCACTTTCATCATTCAAAATGTCATTTTTTCATCATCTGCTACTGCTATTTTGGCGGTTTTAGTGATAACAATTATAATTAGTTTGTGTGTTTCAAATCTTTATACAGTTCACGATAGTGACTAATCTTTTGTTGTTTTAATTATTGTTTTTTTAGATCTACGTGACCACTCCGTGTACTCCAGTCCCCAAAAGCACGAGCTAACGTGATATATCACATACCACTGGCAATATTATCGAGATATCACTATCACGCCCAGAGTTTATCTTATGGGTGCTAGCAGTTGATCTGTATTCATTCAACGTGAAGACGACCGTCGTCATATGATTAAGGAATAGGCCACTAACTGGATTATTGGCAAACTAATTTTAGTTTTGTTCGAGTAAATTTTTACTAAAATATGGATTGGAAGGCATTTATTTTGTTATTATTTCTTTTATTCTATCATGATATATTGGCATTTGTTATATTGTAACATGTGATAGGATTTATTGTTTAGTTTTCCGTTTAAAAAAACACATTAATAAAAAAACGTTGTTGTGGGATCTAGGACATAAAAGGATTTGATATGTTGTTAGTAATAAACACTGGTCCTGATAATACTATCACTATCAGAAACAATAGGGGAACTGCATGCCTTGGGAGATTTAATTCCGCCTAGCATCAATTATTCGGATTCTAGAAGTTATTTCCCCAGTCCAGTTTCCCCTGCAAATGCAGAACTGCTCGCAAGATAAAATATGAATGGAATTACATGATTACGGAACAGGAACTCTGGGGAGCCGAAAGGTCGAAGTAACCAAGACCATCACACACACCAATCCAACTACCACCAGTACATTTAGAAAATCTAGATTGTTTTACTTACACCGAGTAACTCGTGTTCTGGATATTTAAATAGTCATAGTGAAAAATAATGTAATTACTACAATACAACGAGCCATTGTTGCCCCAATAGTAACGACGATTGTGGAACCAAAACAGAACACCAACATCAACGTTGCATCACAATACCAATAATGTTGCGCACAATATACATGCTATTGGTGAATTGCAATAAAAAAAACAACTAATTGTTGCGCCAATGGTAAAGGCGATCGTCGTACCAAAAAACTGCGATTGTTGAATGGTAAATAACCGTATCCAATGAAGTAGTCAAAATTTATCGCTGCCTTCAAAAAAATATGCAATTGTTTAATTTGTAAGAACAATAACGATGTAACACAAATTATCGCTATAGCTATAACTGTTGTGTTTGTGTTGTTCTAGACTGTGTTGATGAAAAGATTGTTGCTGCACAAGACAAAATGTTATGTACAGCTTGTCGTTTCCTTTTGCCTCGTAACGAATCTGTTAGTAAGATTTTGATTTATATCAGACACCAAATTATTTCTAATTCAATGAAACCAAGGTCATATGCATCCCTATAATAACATAACCAATTTTATCTAGGCTTATTTTTATGTTATTACAAAAAATGAAATAAAACTTACTTTCGATATCTTTTTGGTTTTACCAATTTTTGATTTATTTTGTTTTAATCCCAATAACTCCAATATTCGTTTAAAACTTTCAAACAATCAAAACTGGATTTATAATATTAAGTATTAACTAACAATACTAGAAATACATATTTTGTTTTATTTTTAACCTATTTTCTGAAATTGACTCCAAATTGGTCTGATCATCTAATCACTATATTGATAAAAGTTTTACATAAGTAGTATTTGCAACGATCAGCAGTGCAACATAGTCCCCCAGTTGGAATCCAAGATTGCACATGCTAAGGCTATAGAATTGTCCCTCTGATTGAACTCCGAAATCGCTCAATCGTTTTTGGTCAGTCATATGGGGCCGTGGGTTTATTCGACAGTCAGAGAGTCCTTGTAGGTGAGCGATACAAAAACTTAACATAACGATAATCAAAACAAACAAAATTAAACGGCATTCCTTACTTTCCCTACCTATTCACAAACCATGTTCCCTTTTAATTAAATCGTTACTCAATTAGCTTAATAAATAGACGGACAACAAACCAAAACAAAAATAAAATTTACATATAAAACATAAAACCGCAGAAAAATAAGCTCACCCGATCTTCCAATGATACTCCGTCTGCTGATCCTCAATGTTTGGCTGACAAATGGTGTTTGAATTCAACATCATAAACTGCATTTATATCCTTATGTGAAGAGGACATAAATTAATTCGACATTCAAATCAGTGACCAGTGCCATCAGTTACAAAGAAGCCCACCACCGATGTGACGAATGCTATCCGACATCATTTTGAATATATTTTTTTTGCTTTGCTAATGCTATACACAAAATACACTTCTGTGTAGATTCTTTTAATTAGCACAATATGAAACACAAAAATGGTGCAAATACTTCTTTTAAATTTTGGTTTTCATTATATGTATTCTAAACAAAATAATACATAAGCATATATAATTTTTTTTTTATCGGATTATCTTCTTAACCACTTAATTTATATTAATATATAAATATTTTGTCTTCTCTTCAAGTGAATTGATTACACAATATATAATATATATTATTTATTTTTCACAGTATGCATGATTTATTTTATAACCATATCTTTAATAACAAACTTTCAAAAAAAAGCTAACTTTTGTTTAAAAGTAAAATATTTAACTACTATTTTTAATAGATAAACAATAAAAAAAACAATTATAATTATTCAATTTATTTTTCCACATTAAAACTTAAAAAAAACACACGAGACGTGAGTCTTAAAAAAAACCTCCTGACCATACTGGGTTCTAGTCCGAATCACGATCTACATTTCTTTTTCTTAAAGGCCGATCTAAAAAAAAAACTAAATCCCACGATTTAAAATTCCTGTTGTTGGCAAAAACGTTGAATTCCAGGATTTTCATAAAAAAATAGATCTAATTTCAGACGACTGAATATTTATTAGACAGAGAAAAGTTAATAGAAAAACAAAAGAAAACCGTAATTTGATTAAAATTTATTTTAATCCAGAATTACTTCGGTCTGAAAGACCTAAGTATAACATTCATGAGCCAAAAGTGAAATTCTTACCCCCCACTTTTTTTGGCATTTCTCGACGTTTTAAGACCTACTGATTCTAAAAAAGCAAAAAAAAAGTATGTATGTCTGTCGGCCGTCCGTCATTACCTACGCTGCAGGGACAACCGCTAGAGGGATTTCAAAATTTTTTTTTCCAAAAATAGGTATACTTAAGGGACAGGTCCAAAAGGACGCTGTGTTCGATAACTGTACCGGAAGTGTGTCAAAAAAATCATTGTGTGTGTCAAAAATAGCAAATTTTCATATTTTTGGCTTATAAAGCGTTCATTTTAAGTGATTACGAGTAGGAACATTAAATTTGGAGAAATCTTGATGGTAGGGATTGGTATGTGAGATCAAAAACTAGATTGTTGCATTATAAGTTTGTCAAAAAAATGTTGTCAAGCGTGTCAAAAGAAAGATTTTTATTTATTTTTTTACCCAATTTTTTGGAAAAAAATAAAATTAATTATTTGTTTGAAATTAAATTTTATTATTATTATTGAGAATTATGGCATTATAAGTTTGTCAAAAAAATAATGTCAAGTGTGTCAAAAAATTATTTCATATATTTTTTTAGCCAATTTTTTGGGAAAAAAAATGTAACTGTTTTGATGACGTATATGTAATTGCAAATGAAATTGGACATGGAACTTTTTGAATTTGTTATAGTTTTTGAAATATTTTTGGAATTTTGAAAAAAGTTTGTATCTTTGATTTTGTAATAATTTTCGCAATATTTTTAGAATTTTGGAAAAAGTTTTAATTTTTGACTTTGTAAGAATTTTTGGATTATTTTTAGAACATTGAAAAATTTTTTATTTTTGATTTTATTACAATTTTTGGAATTTTGAAAAAAATTTCAATTTTTGATTTTGTAATAATTTTTGCAATATTTTTAGAATTTTGGAAAAAGTTTGGATTTTTAAGAATTTTTGGAATATTATTGGAATTTAGAAAAGTTTTAAATATTTGATTTTATTCTAATTTTTGGAATTTTGAAAAAAGTTTCAATTTTCGATTTTGTTATAATCTTTGCAATATTTTTAGAATTTTGAATAAAATAGAGTTTTTGAATTTTATATATATATATTTTTAGAATTTTGAAAAAAGTTTCGATTTTTGATTTTGCAAGAATTTTTGGAATATTTTTAGAATTTTGAAAAATTTTAAATTTTTGATTTTATTATAATTTTTGGAATTTTGAAAAAAGTTTCAATTTTTGATTTTGTAGTGATTTTTGCAATATTTTTAGAATTATGGAAAAGTTTGAATTTTTAAGAATTTTTGTAATATTATTGGAATATAGAAAAAGTTTAAATATTTGATTTTATTCTAATTTTTGGAATATTTCTGGAATTTTGAAAAAAGTTTGATTTTATTTCATTTTTAAAATATTTTTGGAATTTTGAAAGAAATATGAATTTGTGATTTTGTAATATTTTCTCGAAACGCTAAATGGAGAGGTTTTTGAGCAGTTTGCTGGGTGTATCATCTTTTCACTAAATTATGTTAATTTATGATCTGTTATAATTTTCCGGCAACGTATTGATGTTTCGTGTTAGTTTTGTAATAAACTTCTAAACAGAGATAAAAATACAATGTACTTTAACAAAGAGCTAGGATTGATATACATCGCTGCCCAAAACTAAAAACCATTTCTTCATAAAAGTTTTTTGCCGAAAACTATATCAAAATCCTTAACCCAGACCGAAGTCTTGATATCTCAGAGCTGTGAGATTCAGCCCCTCTACTATATATACAGGGTGAGTTTTTTAAAAAATGCCAGGCTTTTATCTCGAGAACCATGCTAGATGGGACAAAATAACCCAAGATGGTATTTGTTAAGCGTCGAGGGGGACGTCCAATGGTAATATTGAATGACCTTGAAACTCATAAGTATTGGAGATATATGCCAAAATAGGTTTTTTTTAAATTAGAACCTATACATTTAATATTTTTTTTTAATTAAGTAAATCAAACTACACACTTTTTGCTTACAAAATTTTTTTGTAAAGTGTACGATTTTGTAGATATGATGAAAATTGATTTGCACTAAAGCAAACGTGTCTTCGCTAAGTTCTTCAGAAAAAAAATAAAATTTCGATAAATTAAAAAAAAACAAAGAAAATCATTCATTAATCTAAATATTATTGCATCGTGGTCTACTGCGTGAAATTGATTTTCGTTGTTTTTTTTGATTTATTGAAATTTTATTTTTTTCTGAAGAACTTAGCGAAGACACGTTTGCTTTAGTGCAAATCAATTTTCATCATATCTACAAAATCGTACACTTTACAAAAAAATTTTGTAAGCAAAAAGTGTGTAGTTTGATTAACTTAATTAAAAAAAAATATTAAATGTATAGGTTCTAATTTAAAAAAAACCTATTTTAGCATATATCTCCAATACTTATGAGTTTCAAGGTCATTCAATATTACCATTGGACGTCCCCCTCGACGCTTAACAAATATCACCTAGGGTTATTTTGTCCCATCTAGCATGGTTCTCGAGATAAAAGCCTGGCATTTTTTAAAAAACTCACCCTGTATTTATGTTGTGTTTTTGCAATATTTACAAAAACATAATATGAGAACCGTTTTAATTAAAATTTAGGTAAATTTGCAAATTGCAACATTGACACAATTAAAACATGGAAAAGATTCTGAGAATGGATATAATGTTATAATTCATCAAAATCTTTTTGCAGTAAATCTGGAATTCGGAACGTTGGGACGAAGGAAATTAAAAATAAATGCTTGACACAAAAGTAGTGTGTCTCAGATATCCTTCGTCACATATTTACTATTTTTGACGAAAAAAGAAAACAATATAATAAATATTAAACATAAAATTAAATTAACATTTTTGTAGCAACACATGCACAAAAAATATCTAATTTTGCTCTAAGATAAAATAAACGAAAAATATGTATGTCGCACATACGCCCACAAAATATTTTTCATACTTCGAAATAGTATTTTGTGCACGCAAATAGTAGATTGTATTACTAGTGCGAATGCGTTTTCCAAACAAGAGTTAGTTTTTAAGCACGAGCGTAGCGATTGCTGCAATCACTCGCGTTTGGAAAACGCATTCGCACTAGTAATACACACTAGTTTTTGTAACAAATGCATAAAATTTATAAATATTTATTTAATTGTTAATTTAATCATTTATTTAACAGTTACATATAAACAAATTTAATCTTTAAATCTTCGTTGTAATAGTTGGAAATTATAGTAGTTGGCTGCTAAATTGTACTAAATTATTAACATTTAAAAAAAAACAATTTGGATTTTTAAAAAACAATCTACGTACAATTTAGGCAACTGTTTTTTTTGAAAACCCAAAATAATTGTTTTTTCTTGCAATTTAAATGATTTTGGGTTGTGTTTAAGTTGTTTTTACTATATGGTAAGTTATTTTTTTATCTCAACATACATTCAAAGGTGATGGTCTTGATGCTTTTAGAGCTAATCCTAGATGTGTTGATGTTCGTGAGATCCTGGTTTTATGCATACATGCTATGCAACTGCTAATTTTATATTTTCGATTATTTGTTTGAAATATATTACAAATAAAATTTAAATTATGTCCAAATAAAATTTAACTTTTCGTTTTACATATTATGATGACCAACATCCAAATTCTGTATGTGTGAAGTGGTAAGTTTTTCATCACTTTACCGCAAAAATACGATTTCTTATCTAAGTGAGTGCATGTTTTAAAACTAGATATAATTAACACCGACTATTTGTTTGAAAATAAAATAAAATTATTTTAAAAAAATTGCGTCAATGTGATTTGATTTTGCTTTGGTCTAAAAGACCTAAGCATTACATTCTCGAGCCAACAGTGAAATTTTATCCCCACAGTTTTTTCGCATTTCTCGAAGTTTTAGGTCTAAACGATTCTACAAAAGCAAAAAAAAATGTATGTGGGTAGTTCTACACACGAAGGAAGAAAATGGAGATAATTACGGCCCGACATGTTTTTTGCGAATAAGTTCTGGCAAGTAGTTTTAGTTAAAGTTGATGGCGTTCTTTCAACTTTTCTGAATGTGGCCAGTCAAAAAAAAAAAAAATACAAGAGTCACAATAAAAAAAATCCTTGTTACTCCTAAATTAACTCAAAATTACCTCAATATTATCTCAAAATACGAAATAAACATTTATTTAAGTCAAAATCCCAAATATTTAAGTCACTTTGAGACTGAGGACTGAGAATTTATCAATTTATCAGTATTTCGCTTAAAATGACAAAATTACGTCTAAAAAAAAATAAACGGATTCTATACCAAGGCAATACATACTCACGACGTATAAAACTACAAAATTACCTGTAATTAAGAGACATTTTACGAAAATACTTGCCAGGGGGACTAATAATTTGAGACCAGGGGACTGAGAATTTATCAGTATTTCGCTTAAAAATGACAAAATTACATCTAAAAAAAAGTAAACGGTTTCTATACCAAGGCATTACATATTCACGACGTATAAAACTACAAAATTGCCTGTAATTAAAATACTTTTTACGAAAATACTTGCCAGGGGACTGATAATTTGACTTGCCCACACACGATCTTGCTAGTAATTATGACTGTTTTGATTGATAAAACCTCGGACTAAGTAAAACATTTGCAATATTATATTTATTGAACTTTAATTAACTTGACTTAACTTTTGGATAACTTGATAGAAATATGAATTTCCGATATTTTCAATGTGTTTTGATTGGGCAGGAGAATAATAACAAATTCGTGGGACAAACTTTAATAGGATATATCTTATATGAAATATAGAGTAATGTTCTGATTATTTACACATTATTAAAGCATCATTATTCAAAATTATTACTACAGTGTAAATTTGTCTCTACACACTTAGAATCATTGATTATTTAGTTTACCAGCTTTGACTTTCAAGGTGGGACACGCCAGGGGACTGAGAATTTGACGTTTTGAATAACTTTTTTTCTAAGAAATATATTTCGAAACGGGTTTATTTTGGGTGACCAGCTAGACATAGTTAAGGTTGCAAATTGCATTTGAAAAATTTTTTTTTTTCATATTAATGTACGAAATAAGCAGAGCCGTCCAAAATTCCTATGTTTGTAGAACTACCCATGTATGTTTTGCGGTCGAAAATTTGCATATTTTTTTTAATAAACGTTCAGTAAAAGCTTAGAGTATCTATAATATAATAGCCGTGAGTCTATCCCTCTATCTATACGGTTGTAACGCTCATGACGTAGTACATTTTTTATAGTTATTTTTTCATTTTTTTTTAAATAACATTAAAATTATTGTTAAATTGACCGAATGTACTTTTTTAAAGTTATTGCTACTGTCTTTTCCTCTTTCGTGCATATTATTATCATTTCGATATTCAGAAAATTAATTATTTTTTGACAGGCAGTGCTAAAAATCATACAATAGTAGTTTTTCGATCATTATTTTTTATATTTTATTCCTGTGAAATAAAATAAAGAAAAACAAAAACTATTATTTGAGCATTTCTCTTGCAATATGAGATAACAGCTTCATCATAAAAGATCGTGTGACGTCATTACGAAGATTTTTTTAGTTATTTGTAGTTTTTGTTATTGTTTCAATAAAATTTAGAATGCATTCATAGGATTTTTTTAAAAGTTATTTATAGTTTTTGTTGTTGTTTTAATTAAATCTGTTTTTTTCAATTCAATTAGTCACAATATATGTAATATGTTTTAATTTTGCTTTTGAACCTATATAGGTAAAAACATGCTATATATTATGCTTGATTTATAGTAATTAATATGCTTCACAAACAAACTTAAATCGTTTAAAGCAAAAACATGAGAAATTTCAGAGACAATTCAACTCACTAAAAAGGTCTCGATAAGGTCCAATAAAAACGCTTCATTTAATATTTTTTAACAAATCAAAATGAATTATGTCGACTATTTTTCTCTGGTGGGAAGGAACAGCGTATTATAGTGACAATTTTCGGCCTACTTAATATATTAATTTAAAACAATGTCTGACTTTAAAACTTTAAAACAACGTCTGAAAGAATAATAGAATATTCGACTAGAATAGCGGCTTCTGATACCTAACGATTAAGGTAATAAACAATTATTTGCAATTAATCAATAAATGTTGTATGAAATAATGTTACTATTTCTGTCCATTAAATTGTCTGCTAAATACAACTCGTTGCCACATTATTAATCGATTATTTTTCAACATTACCACTTATGCCATTTGAGGTTAAAAATTTCTCTCGTGCGCTGCGCGCACTCGGGAAATTATGATTGAACCTCAAATGACACTCGTAGTAATGATTATGAAAATTAATCGACTATTATTTGACGACTCGTGATATTATATATGATAATTTTTTAAATGATTATAGTATTTTGTATGTAAGCCAATATAAATGTTTGAAATGCTTTTCTTAACTCCCCTTGGTAGCACTATTATAGCAGGAGTCAGACCCAGAAAATTGTTCTATAGAACAACGAACATAACAGCATAGAAAAATATAGATTTTTTACAATTTTTAAAAACAATGTAGGTTGCAAACATTTGATATTTTGGGACAAAAAACAGTTTGTGTTATAATATACATTTTTAAACATTTAATAATTTAAACCGATTTAATAAAATGATGTTTAAAAAGTCGGACAAGTGCGAATAAAATTCGCTCGCCAAGGGTTCCGTGAATGTAAAAGAACACAATATCAAAAATAAATGACATAAAGCTATGTTGTAAAGTCTTTATATCGCCAGACTATGGACGCATAACAGAATAAATGTTTAATCGTAAATGTCAATAGTAAATGTCAATCACATCTACATTGATCAAAAATGTTACTTGAGGTTAAATCTTATCCATAGCTGTTTATGTTAGCTAAAGAAAGATTTAACCAGTATTTTAACGGTCTAAATTGGGAATATTTGTTCTATAAATCAACGTCGAAATATAGGGTTATTTATACATACACTTAAAATAGCACTGTTTTTTCATCAATAACTAAAAAACTGTGCATCGCAGAATTCTAAAAAATGTTGCAATGTTTCTTAAATTAAGTGTTTGACACTTTCAAATGACACCCCATTCGTTTGGTTCCAAAAAGAGTTTTTTTTTACCCTCCTTACACCCATCCCCTAAATACACAAAAATATAATTATTTGAGAGTTCGCTATAATTTTCGTTCAAAATATAGCAAACTTTCTGCCTCTGTGGATTTTTTCAATTTTTTCTGTCTACCAGTGTACCGAAAAATTCTAAAAAAATTGCAATGTTTTGGAAATTTTGTGCTCTTTCAAATGATACCCCACTCGCTTGGGTCAAAAAAAGTTTTTTTTTACCCTCCTTACACCCATCCCCTAAATACACAGAAATATAATTATTTGAGAGTTCGCTATAATTTTCGTTCAAAATATAGCAAACTTTCTGTCTCTGTGGATTTTTTCAATTTTTTCTGTCTACCAGTGTCGAAACGTAGGGGGGGGGGGGAAACGGTCTGGAATTTGCACATTTTTTAGAATAACTCAAAAACGGTGCGAGTGGGGCTTGGGTCAAAAAAAGTTTTTTTTTACCCCCCTTACACCCGTCCCCTAAACACACAGAAATATAATTATTTGAGAGTTCGCTATAATTTTCGTTCAAAATATAGCAAATTTCCTGTCTTTTTGAATTTTTTCAATTTTTTCTGTCAATCAGTGTCGAAACGTAGGGGAGGGGAACGGTCTGGAATTTGCACATTTTTTAGAATAACTCAAAAACGGTGTACCGGAAAATTCTAAAAAAAATTGCAATGTTTTGGAAATTTGGTGTTCTTTCAAATGATACCCCACACGCTTGGGTCAAAAAAAGTTTTTTTTTACCCTCCTTACACCCATCCCCTAAATACACAGAAATATAATTATTTGAGAGTTCGCTATAATTTTCGTTCAAAATATAGCAAATTTCCTGTCTCTATGAATTTTTTAAATTTTTTCTGTCAATCAATGTCGAAACGTAGGGGGGGGGGGAACGGTCTGGAATTTACACATTTTTTAGAATAACTCAAAAACTGTGTACCACAAAATTCTAAAAAAAATTGCAAAGTTTCTGAAATTCGGTCCTCTTTCAAATGACACTCCACTCGCTTGGGTCAAAAAAGTTTTTTTTCACCCTTCCCCACCCCAATCCCTTAAAAACACAAAAATATAATTAATTGAGAGTTCGCTATGTTTTTCGTTCAGAGTTTATCAAACTTCCTGTCTCTGTGAATTTTTTCAAATTTTTCTGTTAATTAGGCTCGAAATGCAAGGGACGTTGGAGGACCAACTTTTTGTGTCACTTTATTGATAATAATTCAAAAACTATGCATTGCAAAATTCTAAAGAAATGGCAATATTTCTAAAATCAAGTGCTCTTTCAAATGACACCCCACATGACCTGGTTTTAAATGATGTTTTTACCCCTTAACATTCCCACCCCTTTAATAAATATAGTTACGAGTGTCTGCCACTTTTCTATATTTTTCATTAAAACCTCCTCAATTTTCTATCATTCCAAATATATTTCAAGATTTTCGATGAAGTAGGGTCGGAGTTAATCGGGGCAATAAAACATCCCGAAAACGTCATTTTTCAAAATTATACAAAAAATGGTGAGGAGCAAAATTCCAAAATATATTTTTAAATAATGCTGAAGTGAAGCCCTTTCATATGGTACCCTACTCGTCTCGCTAAAAAAATGTTTGTTTTCAAAGGCTTTACATTGTACCTCCTTAAAACAAACGAACACAGCTTTATTTATTTTTTAACTCTTTATATTGTGTGGATAGGTTAGTTTTATAAGCACCTCAAATTTTAAGTTCATCGGATTAATGGTTCACGAGATAATCGAAATAATGTGAAAAACACGTTGTACTCTCACCAATAGTGTTCCGTATAAAAAACGGAACCCTAAAAACTCAGTACAAAATTTCGTTGTCATTGTCGATGTAGAGGGTTGTGAGAAAGGTTCGGGATTTAACGCGGACCCTATATTTATTTTTTATTGTTTTTGTTCATTTTTTTTATAGAACATAAAAATTATTTCTTTGGGATTTTTTTGTAGTAAATTTCTAGATATTACGATGTATGTATTCATAGGATGAGAGAATATTTCGTCAACACTTAAGTCAACATTCTAATCAACATCCTAAGTTACGAGTGTAAAGTCATTATTGATTGTTGCCAATCAATGCGAAACTTAATATCTGACGCATGGTCAATTCATTGCTATATTTTTGGTTAGGAAATATAGACAACTTCAGGGGAATTTTTAATTTGGAAGGGTTTTTTGTACTACAAAAAATTACAATTAAGATTAAGTACATATTGGAAATCACTTGAATTTTGCAATTCGAAATAATTTTTCATTTTCTCTAAATTCCTTTAGAAAAATTTTTTGTGTTTCGTGCCATAATGACTTTACACTCGTGACTTAGGATGTTGATTAGAATGTTGACTTAAGTGTTGACGAAATATTCTCTCATTCTATTCATACATCGTAATATTTAGAAATTTAATACAAAAAATCCCAAAAAAATGCAATTTCCAATACGTAATCATAGATGAAAGATTCAACTTAAGTAAATATGAAAATTGATGAAGTTTCAATATAGAAATTATCTGAACATGAAAATTAAAATATGGTACGTCATCGCCGCTTTGGCTAAGTTGTGTAAGACTTACGGGATTTGAACATACGTCTCTGATGAATGTGAGTTCGAATCCTGGCACGAAACACAAAAAAATTTTCAAAAGGAATTTTAGAGAAAATGAAAAGTCATTTCGAATTGCAAAATTCAAGTGATTTCCAATATGTACTTAAGCTTAATTGTTCACAAAAAACCCTTCCAAATAAAAATTATTCCTTTTTATTCACAAAAATTCCATTTACGGCATTTAAATTTTTCGATAATGTAGTCTTTTAGCCATTTCGTTCAAATTTATAATTTATATCATTTCGATATTAATGAAAATTAATTATTTATATGACAGATAATTTGTTTTTGATCATTATTTTTGCATAGTTTCATTTTCTTTAAATAAAATGTGTGCAGGTGCACACAGAATAGGTTAGAAGAGGTTGGATTATGATGGATAGTACTTAGTAATTGTATCAAAGCCGGATATAAAGGCAAGGAGTGTATTGCCATGCGGGAGAAGGGGGCGGGGCCCAGCCCGCGGGATACCCCCTTGTAATATATAAAAGTAGAGAGAACATAGCTTTAAAATTGTGTGAAGAGAGCCATAACAAATCGTGATCACGATTTGTCATATATTTATCATTTCGCCATTTGCATTTCTGTTTATTTACAACAACAAACTTTTTTATTAAATTATAAATTAAAAACAATTGAATAATTTAAAACGAACGTGCTAATTTTTATAAAATGAATGAAAATAATTACGGAAGTAATATAAATGTATTGTGTTATTTCCAGTGATTTTATAATAGTGAATATTTTATAATGGACAAGCAATATTTTCTAACGTCACGAACAAATATTTAGATTATGTAAATATTTTCAAAGTTTGGTTATAATAAAATCCAAAAGGTATTGTTATAATTTTTGCAATATTTTTGGAATTTTGAAAGAAGTTTCAAATTTCAATCTTTGATTAATTTTTTGAATATTTTTGGTGAAAAAAGTTTCAATTTTTGATTTTATTATAATTTTTGAAATATATTTAGAATTTTGAAAAAAGTTTGTAATTTTTGATTTTGTAATAATTTTTGGAATACTTTTAGAATTTCGAAAAATGTTTAAATTTTTGTTTTTGTAATAATTTTTGGAATGTTTTTAGAATTTTTTAAAAGTTTCCTTTTGACCATTACCACATACTTTATACTTCGTGAGGTGTCTGTCCTTGACGAAAACTTTTGTTCTGCCATTTTTCTCGATTCGGCCGCTTTTTCAATCGGCAAGCTCTGAAAAATGCCGTTTGCCTAGGATCTTGTAAATTTTTATTTTAACTATGGGGGTTGGAAATTTAATTAGAACACGAGGGTAACCTTGTCCGACAAAAATTCGTCTACTATTGTCTAGTCCGACAACAAAACATACCAAAATGTCAGCTGTAAGACTCGACAATAGCAGACACATTTTGGTCGGACAAGCTTACCCTCGTGTTGTAAAACAAGTTTCCAACCCCCGCAGTTCAAAAAAAATGTGGTAGCAAATTTACAAGATCGCGGGCAATCGGCGTTTTACGGAGCTTGCCGAACGAAAGAGCGGCAGATTTGAGGAAAATCGCAGAACAAACGTTTTCGGGCTCGTCAAAGACAGGCACCTCACGAAGTATAAAATATTTAGTAATCATCACATGGAATCAGCGCGGGCCCAGGGATAATGGGCAATAAAATGAAACCGTTTCTTTTATTGTTATTGATATTATGTCAAAAAAACCATAACCTCAATGTGATTTTATTTTTTTTAAATTGCATTTCTAAATTAAATCAAGATTTATTCTCAAACTTAATTTCTAAAATATCTTTATATGTATATTTAAATTTGTAAATATTTACGTTTAAATTTTGTCAAAAGTTAAAATTACCATTTAATTTTATGTACGTTTGACATTGCGTGGCTTGCTATTAGATTTTTTAAAACTCACATCACATATGATTTGCATTAGAATCGCAAAAATGGTAAAATGATAAAAAATTAAGGATAAAATCGAAATGGATAAATTGTTAACCCTTCACCACTTTACAGTTACAGATTTGGCTGCTGATAACTCATTTTAACACTGATAGAACATTCTTTTAAAGCTGCAGTTTTCACCCGGACTTTATTATCAGCGGTCTGTATCCGAAGTGATCAAAATTACACCTTCTATTGATGGTGTGATGTTTAGAGTTCGATTTCGATTGATGGTGTGGTTCGAGTAAACATTTTAATATTCTCTGAAATCTTAATAATTTATTCTATCTTTGAGATAGTCACCAGCTTAAATGTCACTCCATTTGACCTACAACTTACTGGTATTATTATATGACACCTGCGGCGAAGGTGTCAGCCTTTTTTCACATTAGGACGAAACGATATAAAAGTTTATATATTGCATATAAGCATACATTGCGTATATGCAAATACGCGTAAAGAAAGTTAGCGTAAAATCAAATTTGGTGAACTATCATTCTGAGTTTTCCCCTTTCTCAACAAAGAAACCAAATTTGTGCCATAATTCATTTTAAATAATTGAAAATTACATTTTTGCTTATCTTGCAAAGTCTTGGCCTGTTGCATAATGTGCATACCTAAGCCACACCAGATTTGGACAAAATCTGACCGACACATTTTTGATTTGGCTGAAATTTCTTTTATAGGTTTTATATAAAAAAAAATATACGTGTTCGAGGATTTTGTTTTTGGAAAATATAGCGGTTCTTAATTTCGAGAATTTCGTGATTTTTGGCTTGACGAGTTATTTTCAAATATTCATAACTTCGGTTCTATTAAAGAGAGAAACCTCTAGTTTGTTTTATTTTAAAGTTAAAAGATGCTAGTTTACAAAAACAATTAAAATTAATAAAAATTACTAACAGTTTGCTATTGTTATTATAAACAAATAAAATGTTCCTATAAAATCATTTTTAATTAATGGAGAAATGATTTTTACTGTTAGAAATAAATAAATCTATCGAGCGCTGGACGACAAAAAATTAGATATATGTGTCATACTTTTACATACCGAACAGATTAGGACAAAATGTGACTAAGACATTTTTGATTCAGCTGAAATTTTTTTTGTTTGTTATTATCTAAAATAAAGTGAGGTCAATGTTTTGTTAAACAGTAATTAATTACAGTTTTTTTAAAGGTTACAGTGAACAATAAAAAAAAATTTGATCGAAATGTTGGAATATATTAAAGTATATAATATAATTATATCGTTTCACCGTCTGCGCTTATTATTGGTGGTGTCTAACCACAAATAAAAATGCCAAGCTTGAGATCACAATTTAATTTTATTTAAATATTTTGGTCCTTTTTTGGGACCTTTTTATTCAATGATTATTTTATTTAAAATGGTATGCAATTTTTTGAATTTAAATGTGTTATTGTTTTTGAAGAAATGTTCGATGAATATTACTTTAAATATTCTTCCCGTTTGTCCAATACAAAATTAGTTATGTGTATCACAAATATTTTATGAACTATTTTATAGGTCATAAGTGAGAATTTTTTGTTAGTTCACTCTTAAAAATTTGAATACATTTGTTTTTAAGGAATTTGTTAATAACTTTTATTAATTTTAATTTTTTTTTGTAAATTAACATCTTTTAGCCTTAAAATAAAACAAACTAGAAGTTTCTATCTTTAATAAAACCGAAGTTATGAATATTTGAAAATAGCTCGTCAAACCAAAAATAAAATCACGAAATTCTCGAAATTTAGAACCGCTATATTTTAAAAAAAAAAAAAAATTCTCGGACATGTACATCTTTTTTTTCGATATAAAACTCATAAAAAAATTTCAGCCAAATCAAAAATGTGTCGGTCAGAAAAGTGAGTGTCAGGATTCTTTTCTAGCTTACATCTTATCTTGCATCATAAATATTAGTATATTGCTAGCGTTAAATTAAAAATAATAAAATATTTTTCTTAGATGAAACGTGAAATACTAATGATTCGAATTACCCAAATGCTTACCAATGAATGCAATAAACCATATTTTGTGAGCGATCATATGAACGTAGTTATTGTGTTCGACATAAATTGTTATTTTTTTATTAAAAGTGTTGTGGGATCCCAATTATAATACGTGTCACAACAACACACAGCACCTGGATCAATTGAATTTTTCTCTTGTTTTGCTCTGAATATCCGTACAATCTGGCATACATCGAGAAAACTTCAGGCATCGGACATACGAAAATATCCACTAAATATGCTGTCATTCCTAAGCTCGTTGTTAGATTAAGCTCAAATTTCAGCAGGGTACATGTTTTGGCCTCATCTTTCGGTTTCTGTGTGCACGCTCAAATAGACTACCCAGCAGCATCTGTAATTATATATGTTTACAATTGTAGAAATTCCGTCTGTATAAACATTAATTGAAATATCGAGATTGGTTCAATAATCAGTTGATATATTACTAATTTGGTTTTAAAAGACCAAAAAGAAAGTTTTAAATGTGCATTTTCGCGTTGTAATTGTTTAAACTTAAAATAATTTGCCTCAAAAGATGCTACATTAAAGACGTTTGCAAGAAACTTGTAGTTTTGCGTTAATTTTTAATTCCAAAATTGTTCCAAATAACAACTCACAAATCAAAAAAACCCATCAATTTAAATAAAAAACTCATAAATCATAATTTTACTGAGCATAACTGTTAATCCCCTAAAAACAATTTATTATACTTATAGTCATATAAATAGTCTAATACTCTTATGTAACCAAACCCTATTTATTCAAATTGAATCGATACAATAAAAAAACGACACAAGTGTTGTATAAAATTATTGATGCATAAAATATTATTTTTTTAACGAATAACATTTTTTTATCAAATAAAGTTTAACAATAAAATTTCATGGAAACCGAACCAATTAATTCGAATTAAAAACAAACAAAAAATTATCAACCTAAATGGATCAAGAACGAGAGTCAATCAACATGTATCCTAATTACACACTTTTTTGAATATGTTTCCAACCCCTAGTATTTAAAAAAAAAACAGAAGTTTTTTTATGCGTGGTATGCTAAACATGCTGATCACGATAAAAGAGTTTTTATTTGTTGTTTAATTTAATCAATTAACCAGGTAATTGAATAGCAATTTGATAGGGTAATTTTTAGGTGCTATAACGTTTTAAGTGCTCAGTGGCAGTGTTTATAATATAGAAATGATTGTAGTTGTTTTTAGGTGTTGTTTTTATTTATAAATAAAGTCTTTCACTTAAATCAAGATTCAAAAAATTGCACTAGCTTTATAATTGTCCCACAATTTTGCATATTCACTGTAAAAATTTAAAGAAAACATTATTAAAACGTTAATGTTGATTTTAAATAACCTACAATCATTTACCGACATTTTAAAAATTTTTTTACTTTCAAAAATACGTTCGTTTTCCTTGGGTCTCCCAAAAATTAGATATTTTGATATAATACAATTTTTAAAATTACACATAGCACCATTTAAACATTTAAAAATGTAAAAAATTCGTGCAATTTATTGATTATAGTGTTACCTGATGAATCTTTATTTTATTCAACCAAAACTTAGCCTTTCATTTTTTATAAATGAAATTTAAAGCAGATGTTAATTATTTTCAAAAGGATTTAAAATCAACCTGGCAATTTTTCAAATTTTTTAAACTTCTGTTTCTAAAAGCTCTTATAACTTTTAAAAAAATGAACAACTTGTATAATATAATTGAAACATTTGAAAACAATTTAAACTGAGCTACTCTAAAATTCGCCATTTTTTAATATTCAATGTTAAAAAATTTTGGTAAGTTACTACCCCTTTTATGCTAAATAACCCCTTTTTTAGTTTTGAATTAATAAAAAACGAAAAAGGGTGAATGATATTTTTTAAGCAACATTTTTTTCAAAAGAGTTAAAGGATTGAGGGGTAACATTAAAAAATATTCTATGATTTTTATTTAGTTTGTTCCAAGAGTTCGGCATCGCAAAACATCATTTATTAGACTTTAAAAATTCAAATTTTTAGGTAAATAAAGATAATCGCATGCGCGTTTTAAAAAAGTTCAATATTCAAATTTGAATATTTTTCTATCATGCAAAGTTGGTTGTGAATAAATCTTTTCATTTCTTTTCCCTCAGCTGGAAATGGTTGAGTTTTCGCTATTTTACATTAATAATATATTGTTTTTCTGTTACAGGTATTAGGAACGCGTTCTTACTCTGGGATTGTAAAAGGATTATCAGTGAAATTTGTGAAATTATAAAAATTAAAAGTAAAAGTCAAAATATTTGTGATGAATTGTGAAATTTTTTTTGTTATTCCAATTTGAAATTGGATTTCTTCTGTAGAGAATGAAATTGATCCTAATTCTCATTATTAAGGTAAATGTTCTATAAAAATTCCTAAAGCTAGCTTATTGAGGGTTGTTGAAAATAATCAGTAATAATAATTGCAATTATATCTGGTTCTTTCAATGTTTTGAGAATTATGTTACCATTTAAATTGCCCAAGGGCTCAGATTGTTTTTGTTCCTTAAATGGTTAGCCTATATCTTTATTAATGTTTTTTTAACAACCCCTGGTGATCCAAATAAACAACATAATTCTTGTTTTAAATGTAATTTTTTTGAAGTATATTTTTTTAATAAGTATTTTTTTTCAGTTTGAAGCAAAGACATGAAACAAAAATTTAATTTGGATTTACAACCTTACACCTTAATATTTTTAAATGTAATCACTTGTTTGTTAAACTTAACGTTTCATGCTTTAATGATAGTCAGCAGGCCCCCGTCGGTTTCATTTGATGATTATAACATATTTTAGACTCCGTGAGGATCCTAGAACTATATGGAACGAACCAATATTTTTGTTGTATTAAGAATAGGCTACCTAAGTATAAGATATCGAAGTGAAAGAAGTGGAATTTGATCCGTTGGATTAAATTTACCACCAACACTCAAATAGAGACAAAAAAATTATAATTTTATTATTAAGATTAGCTTGACAACAAACAAAAATTGCAGAATAAATTTTTGAATTTTTTGAGTTTTTCTATCTAAAATTATAAATACATATGTGAATATGTGTATATTGTGAATATACTATTCACATTAGTTTTTATCAACTAATAACCTTGCACCTAAAAATACTAAATAAATAAATATAAGTTAATATACGACAAATACATTTTTTTTAAAAGTTACAAAAATATGTTATACTTAAAAGTAAACTATTGAAAAAAAACAGCATTTTGCTTGATTTTATTCATTTCAAAAGTGAGAACTAAGTAAGTGAATTACTATGTAAGATAAAAAATTGCAATTTCCACTGTTTTGCTAGTTTTCACTTGCATCATTTGCAATTTAGCCTTAACTTGTTTTACAAACTATTAAATAAATTTTAGAATATTTTTGTCCAAAACTAAAATCTGTTACGTTGGTTGCGATTGCATTGTAATCAAAGGCATACCAATTTTTCATCTCTTCTGATGGAAATCGCTTTGGTAGATGATGACATAGTTCGTTAATAAATTTAATAACATAAAAAGTGTTAACGCTTTGTTTTTTTTCTAATGATTTTGATAAAACATTTTCTGATTCGCGACTCCAGAATGGACTTGTGGATTTAACATCTTCATTGAATCCATGGGCGATAGTTCACTTTTTTGTAGAAACTTGAAGAGCTGCCCTAGTACGTCCAAAACATCATTCAAAACTATTAATGCAAAATGATTGATTTTGTTTTTCAAAGCACTTAAACAGTATTTTGAGACTGGATTATTATTTTCTTGGTCTTACTTTACTTCGTCTTCAAAAAATTGAACCAGAACCACATAACCAATTTCTTACAATAGATATAGCAAGCTGTCGAGATAGCCATCTTACTTCATTTAGAAAACGACAACACAACATTTAAAATTCACATTCTATTTTGTCATGCCTTTGCTTAAAAACATTGTAAAATTGCATGTTTTACAACGTTTTAAACAACTACAATTTGTTATTAAGCGAAAGTGATTTTACATTGGTGGAAAAAAAAACATTTTTATATGTGATTAAACCTGTATGAAAATAGACTTTTTATATGCTATCGTAGAAAAAACACTAGATTCACTTAATCTTACAACTACTAAATCTCATTATAAATGTTAATAAAGGAAAATAGAGTTTGCATTAAATTAGCATAAGTAATGTCGTATCATTTAGTTTCCGTTAAAAAAGTATGTACAAAATTATATATTGACAGCTAATTCTAGTAAATACTTTATACTTATATACTAGAATTTTTAAATAAATAACGTTATTCTTTAGGCTCCAAGTTTGCCTGAAACAAATATTATATTTTAGGTTTTCATGTAATGTTTTCAAAATATTTTTAATTTTAACATTATGTTTAAAAAAATTATGTTATTATGTTAATTTTACCATTATGTATGATCACAATTAAAATTATTTGCATATTTTTTTTCTTGCGCGCATAATTTTCTTCTCTGCGCGCAGCTTAGCGGGAACTTATATATATATATATATATATATATATATATATATATATATATATATATATATATATATATATATATATATCAATTATTCAACCCTGCATGTAATACAGTTGCTACGTCTGAGGTAGAGCAATCCCAACCAACTGTAATGCTTTAGGAAACTTAATCTTAGAGAAAGTAGAGAAGTTCGGAAGTAAATCAACAATGAATTATTGTACATAAACTCAGTAAAATTAAAATGGTTATAGGGTAAGATTTAGAAATTGCGCTATAAAGCTTTAGGGAACTTAATCTTAGAGCTTTAACAGATCAATCCTCTGCATTTGGACAGACATTTTCTGATACTTCTTACAATAATCTCAACATGTGCCGCAACGTGGTAAAATAATTGCTTTTGTTGGACAGTGTCTAGAGAGAATTATTGTAAGAAGTATCAGAAAATATCTATCCAAATGCAGAGGATTGAGCTGTTAAAGCTCTAAGATTAAGTTTCCTAAAGCTTTATAGCGCAATTTATAAATCTTACCCTAAAACCATTTTAATTTTACTGAGTTTATGTACAATAATTCATCGTTGATTTACTTCCGAACTTCTCTACTTTCGAATTATAATAAATAATTCATATTTTTGATTTGTGAGGGCAAGAAACCTGCTAGTTCCTTAGAACATATCGCTTATATTTGAATATCGTTCGCAGTTCATGGTCTTATTATTGCGGAATAGGAATACAAGTGTTTCATATTGTCAGTTTCTACCATCCTCATCCTGAATATGGTGACTGTTTTTTATAGTTCTTATATTATCCGATGAAAGTTTCATTCCAGAATAAAAGTAAAATTTGTGAAATATATTACAAGAATATTGACTATTGTTATTTTTAGAAATATGACTTGTATACACTAAAAAATATGTTGGTGTATTCTACAATGTTAGTTAATCAAAAACGTTATAATGTTTAATAAATGTATGAAAATTAATTTGCTATTGGCACATTTTGTAATTACAAAACGTTTCCTTCAAAAACATAGATTCGTTTTAATAACTGGGCAACAAGAGAACCAACAGGTTGGTAAAAGCGCCACCGATCATAAATAATCTTGAATGTTCTAAATGGGACAGAATTTGAACGAATAATATTTTTAAAAAATATCTCAACAAATATCTCAATTAAATCATTTCTATACTAATTAATTAAGTTTTCCTAAAAGTTTCAAAAGACACTCATATTTGCAATCCAAAAATAAAACAATTAAGCCCCATCAATATATGTCAATTAATTTCATTACGAAAGGATCCATTAGTAATTCTACATTTAGTTTTTACATTTAAGTATAAAAACAAAACCAAAAATGCCTTATACCTATCTCTCACTCATCTATAATATTTAATCATTAATTTTAATAAAAAAATTTCATAAATAAAATAATTTCGTTACATTTGAAGAAGGGTGAAATTAACCCTTTCAAATTTAGTATAAGCATAGAATAATAATAATATTATTATTATAATTCTACAGTTGAAGCAAAAATGAATGAGGAAAATTATTGTCGTTGTAACAAACTAGAATAGTTGTATAAAAATTGGATTTAATTTATATATTACCTACCGCTTTCCTACTACGATATGAGTTAAACACAATAGTTATGTTTTGAGTTATCATAAAACTTTGATAATTCTTTTTTACTTCTCCGTAGCATTTTTCATTAACACTATCGAAAATATTAAGTAAATGACAATAGTAATCAATGTCCATCTATCATAATATGATGACTTATTTGTCTGGTTGAATTTATTTCATACTTTTTTTTTGTCTGATGGTTTTTTATTAAAGGAAATCACGAAGAGTTAAATAAAAAATATGGAGGGGCTGAAATCTCACAGCTCTGAGATATCAAGACTTCGGTCTGGGTTAAGGATTTTGATATAGTTTTCGGCAAAAAACTTTTATGAGGACATGGTTTTTAGTTTTAAGCAGCGATGTATATCAAACATAACTCTTTGTTAAAATACAAGTATTTTTTTATCTCTGTTTAGAAATTTATTGCAAAACTAACACGAAACATCAATACGTTGCTGGAAAATTATAACAGATCATAAATTAACATAATTTAGTGAAAAGATTATACACTCAGCAAACTACTCAAAAACCTCTCCATTTAGCGTTTCGAGAAAATATTACAAAATCACAAATTCATATTTCTTTCAAAATTCCAAAAATATTTTAAAATTAAATAAAATCAAACTTTTTTCAAAATTCCAAAAATATTCCAAAAATTAGAATAAAATCAAATATTTAAACTTTCTCTAAATTCCAATAATATTCGAAAAATTCTTAAAAATTCAAACTTTTCCAAAATTCTAAAAATATTGCAAAAACTATTACAAAATCAAAAATTGAAACTTTTTTCAAAATTCCAAAATATTATAATAAAATCAAAAATTTAAAATTTTTCAAAATTCTAAAAATATTCCACAAATTCTTGCAAAATCAAAAATTGAAACTTTTTTCAAAATTTTTAAAATATTGTAAAAATTATTACAAAATCAAAAATACAAACTTTTTTAAAAATTCCAAAAATATTTCAAAAACTACAACAAATTCAAAAATTTCCATGTCCAATTTCATTTTCAATTACATATACGTCATAAAAACAGCTACATTTTTTTTTCCAAAAAATTGGCTAAAAAAATAAATAAAATCATTTTTTGACACACTTGACATTATTTATATTATATATTATGTATAATGTATATATACATAATATACTTTGGATGTGTTTAAATGATAATTTTTGGTTTCGGTTTTGGTTAATATAAAATTTATGTTTTTTGAAAAAACGAACATGACCCCCATAAGAGTGTGACTAAGTGAAATAGTTTTATGTTTAAAGCTTAAATTTTCGCCAATTTTATTTGTTTGAAATCCAAATGATTTAAAAACTAAGAGCCCAAAAATTAAGAAGTTTTTTTCTCCTTAAATTCTTACTGAAATTATCGCGGTACCAAGACAGTTTTTTAAATGAATTCTTGGTTTGATGCGCTTATGCTTTTATGCGACTTTTCCATTTTGTATCCCTAATGGTTTTAATAGTATGTAATTTTGTTGTAATATGTTTTTACTAAACTGTTCCCGATATCAGATATATAACTACCACCTGCGCGCTTACAAGAAGAACTTATTCATCACAATTCACAATACACACCACGATTCTTCTTTTTACTGAATTTTAAATTATTTTTAAATGTACCTCCATGTACCTGGATTATTGATCACCTCACCCATTACTGAATTTTTTGGCATGCATGATTTTTTTATAATATGATAAGATTTATTTCTTAGTTATTCATTCTTTGAATAAAACACACAAGGCACAACATGTTGTGTGATTTAGTTGTTATAAGGTATCCATGTGTTATTTAGATACATATTTAACAAGTTGTTAGCCATAAGACACAAAACTTTTTATTTTAAAAATCACTGAACTAGCATAGGTACTAATTAGCGTGGTAACTAATTGAGTAGTTAACCAGAAAAAAGCATTATCTCAACGAAAGTTTTAACTGCTCAAATTTAATAAACCTAAAAGTTCTTTTTATTTAGTTTTTTATGAAGTTAGTCACAGAAAGACAATTTGATAAAATAATCCTATCAAGTTAAATTAAATTTAACTTGAATAAATATAATAAGATAAACAAAAAACTAAATAAACAATTCGTAGAAATTCCTTAAGAATTTTAAGAATTTTCATCAATCATCATTGAAAATCAACTATTCCGTTTCCCTACACACAGCATTTGTTTTTTTATGTCCGAATGTATCTTTTTCTTAAGAAAATTGTTCTATTGATGTTTTGTATTTATTTGTTTTCGTTTTTTTTGTTTCAAATATTTATATATTAGATTTGATTTGATTAAAGTAAAAAAAAATATCTATCTAAAATTCCTTTTGAACTTTAAATCTAAAAAATTGTGAGGTTTTGTTAGGAATCAGTCGGACATTTGGCAATTTACACAAGTCTTTGAAGTATTTTCTGTTTCATGAACCTATTTATTGGTTGTGAAAGTAAAAGCTTTTCCGACCCAAATGAGTGGGGTGTCATTTGAACGACCTAATTTAAGAAACATTTCCTTTTTTAGAACTTTGCGGTGGACACTTTATGAACTATTGTCAAAAAAGTGGTACTTTTAGTATCTCCCCCTTCCCTAATTTTGACTTTGATTAACAAAAAAATGTTTTCCTATTTAAACCATTTACACGGTGGTGTAATAGAGCCTTTCTTTAGTTACCATAAACAACTATGGATCAGATCAGATTAAACCTAAAGTAACATTTTTTGTGTTATTTCGATCAATTTAAATGATATTAAAATTTACTATAGACATTTACGAGGAAACATTTATTTTTTATGTGTCTATAGTCTGACCATATAAACACCTTGCAAAACAACTTTATTTTTTATATTGCGTTCTTTAACATTCACGGAACTCTTGGCGTCGAATTTTATTCGCACTTGTCCAACTTTTTAAAATTTGTTTCTTTATCCAAATCTTAAAATTTTATTCACTTACTTTCGATTAATTGGAAAACAGTATTGATCATGGTTTTTATTGTTTTTGATTAAAACACTTAGATCTGAAATCGAATCCCGATACTTAATACCTCAAGAAGTATAATGATTATTGTTTATAAATAAAAATATTAAAAAAATGGTTTTAGATGAAATAAAAATGAAAGTAAAAATAATTTTATTGGAAAATTGCAAAACTAGAAAGGAAATCAAAACTAATAATGTTGTATTTCCTGAAGCGAAATTTGGGTTTTCATTGTATATGAAATGAAAATTTTAGAAAAGAAAGATTGATTTTGATAATTTTAAGTCGAAATTTTATTTTAAATTATTACTTTATGTATTTTTTTATCCTTAAGCATGATATAGCTATGTGCGATAAAAAATGGATTTTAAATTCAATTTGATAGTTATTAGGATTTTCTTTAAAGCATTTGAGAACAGGAGTTTGTAACCATAAATAGAACGAACACAATAAACAAAACATATAACATAGAAAATAAAATAAAACAATAAGTGAGTGAAAAAATAATACATAAACATTTACTTAAAAAAGTTTTTAGCCAAAATATACCAATGTAATTCAATTAGATATTATCTTAACTGCTTCCACTTTACCCAACACTAGAAATCTCAATAGTACTACATACTCAATTCAAAATATGGAAATAAAAAACTTTACTTACAAATTAAATTTCAGAAAAATTTTCATAATTTATCGTTACTTTTTCCAACGCATATACATATATAAAAATAAATAACTAAATTTTTCTTATCTTATCTTTGTTTTTTTTTTTTGATTTTCTTTATTTTTTATAATGTTGGCAGAGAGCATCTAAGTTCAACAGCTAAGGGTGATTTACTTATACTCGTATATCTGAAGTTTTTTGTTCTCCATCGAACTTAATTCTATTATTGTTATTATTATTGCAATGACGATGATCATCATAATCATCAATATACCAAAAACAACAATAATATATTTGAATTGTCTAAGGCAATCTATGAGTATGTATATTTAAGTGGCTATTTTTTTCTTTGTGATATTTGGAAAAAGGTCGAATTATTCCAGATAAAAAATAGAAATAAAATATTTTACCATATAAAAGGCGAGAATCGAAATTTGCAAAAAAATTTAGAAAAGGGGATAAATCAAAAGGAAAGTATACAAAAAAATTTACTATAAGGGGAACAGTTGTCGTTATCTTTGAATGACAGTGAGTTGTTGGAAGATTATTTAAGATTATTACGATTTTTTTTATATTCCTAAATAAAAACTAAGAATACCCATTGCATGAGTAGCGTTGACTGAAGATGAATATTTGAATCCCTTTGTATTTGGATTTTTTAGTGTATTTAAAATCAATTTGCAGTTGTGAGAATAAATTTAGTCCTATAGTGAAAATCATGTATTTATACATTAGATAAGTAATTGTGAAAATGTCATACGTTTTCATAATTTATTTACTCTTCATATATAAACCATATATTGGAATTGTTCTAATAGTTGTTCATAATTTGTTGAGCAAATCAACAACAAATTTATATTGAGTCATAATATACAGAGCTAGATGTAATTTTACTCTAAAAGCAACAATAATTCTTCTTATCAGTGCAAGTGTGTCTGCAGCTTGTCTAGAAGAAAAAGCCCTTGATTTAAGTACCATTAATCCAATTATAACATATTTTTATATAACATTTAACATATTTATAACATCAGACAAATTAAGAAAGAAAATAATTAATTATATAACAGAGCTAGCCCAATCTTTTAAGGTTCAATTGGAAAAGTATATAACTGTTGCCCTTTAATTTTGTTCGTTATTGCGTGATTTTTTTCAATAGGTATCCTATCTCTGAAATTTCTTACTTCCGTTGTTTGTGATAATTTTAATCCTCAAAATTTTAAGATCAATGTTCATGAGTTCCCCAAAAGAAACTTAATTTCAAATCCTAATTCTCAGTTAGCATGGTATCTTCGAATATTCAGAGGCATTAATTTATAATTTCTTATTGTTAACACTTTGAATAAAAAATCAAATAACAATAATTAATCAATAATCAAATAACAATAATTAATCAATAATCAAATAACAATTTTAAATTAATAATATTGATTCCTTAAAAATCGATGAGAATAAAAATTGTTGCTTTCCGTCAAGTCTTGTTTATCTTGAGAATATGTGGTGCTCCCTCACAAGTGGCGCCTATGCATGACGCACTCTCCTTTTCACCACCGTCCTGATGTTGTTGTGACAGTTTGAAGTATTTTTGGTTTTTACTGTTTTAAATGAAAAATAATCAAAATTTGTTATTGCATGCTTATTTCTTGTCCAAAAAAATGAAAAAATATGCTGAGAGGAAACTGTAGATATGTAATCGAAATTATTCAAAATACGACGTTTGCTACGTATAACTGGCCATAAATCGACAATCACAAATTTTGCATACAAAACGAAAATATGCTGCCATTACTAGACCCGTTGCTTGATCAAGGTCAAACATCAGCACGGTGCATGTTTTGGTCCTACCTTTCAGTTTATATGTCACTCGCCAAGATACTTATTTTTTTGGATTAAAAAAGTTGCAATTTTGCAAAATTTCCGTTTAAAAAAAGTGAAAAAATATGCCGACAGGAAGCTCTATAAATAATATTATTTTTTATTAATAATAACTAAATTATAATAATTTATTGTTGAACACAATCCGTAATACCAATTTTAATACAAAATTGTAATTAAATTTTTTATTTTCCACCAATTGATGGTATTACAAAAATATTTTAATAAATTAAATATAAATTTTTAAACACACTATGCATTTTGATATGTTCACATATTATTCTCAAGTGCAAACTAATTAAATAAAAAGGAAAAACATAAAACTGTTAACAAAAAAAAAAAAAGGAAAACTAGACTTCAACAATAAAAGAAAAACAAAAAGAAAGAAACAATATTACTTCGGTTTTGAAAAAACCAAAGTATTGAATTCTCGAGCCAAAAGTGGAATTCTTACGCCCACTTTTTTGGCATTTCTCGACGTTTTAGAATTTAGAACCTTCTAATTCTAAAAAAGCAAAAAAAATGAATGTCTGTCTGCCGGCCGGCCGTCACAACCAACGATATCTAAAAAACTGCTGGAGGGATTTCAAAATTTTTTTTTCTTAAAATAGGTATACTCAATGGGAAGAGCCGAAAGACGATGTGTTCGATAACTGTACTGAAAGGGTGTCAAAAAATCGTCAAGTGTGTCAAAACAAGGGAATTTGCATATATTTTGCTTTAAAAACGTCCATTTTAAGTGATAATGAGTAGTAACCTTAAACTTAAAGAAATCTTGGTAGTCGGGATTGGTATGTGAGATAAAAAACTAGATTATTGCATCACAAGTTTGTCAAAAAGTTATTGTCAAGTGTGTCAAAAGAATGATTTTCATTTAATTTTTATACAATTTTTGTGAAGAAAAAATAAAATAAAATAAAATTGACATGAAATGTGTTGAACACAAATGTGTTTTTGATTTTACTATAATTTTTGAAACATTTTTGGAATTATGAAAAAAGTTTGTATTTTTGATTTTGTTATAATTTTTGCGATATTTTTAGAATTTTGAAAAAAAGTTTGTTTTTTTTGATTTTGTTATAGTTTTTGCAATAGTTTTAGAATTTTGAAAAATATTTGAATTTGAATTTTTGGAATATTTTTAGAATTTTGGAAGATTGAATTTTTGATTTTATTATAATTTTTGGAATTTTGAAAAAAGTTTCTATTTTTGATTTTGTTATAATTTTTGCAATACGCATTTTGAAAATTTTGGAAAAAGTTTGAATTTTTGGAATATTTTTAAAATTTTGGAAAAAGTTTCAATCTTTGATTTTGTTATAATATTTGAAATATTTTCAGAATTTTGAAAAAAGATGGTATTTTCGATTTTTTTATAATTTTTGCAGTAATTTAAATTTTTTGAATAAATTTGAATTTTTGATTTTGTAATAATTTTTGGAATATTTTTAGAATTTTGAAAAAAAGTTTAAATTTTTGATTTTATTATAATTTTTTGAATATTTTTGGATTTTTGAAAGAAATCTGAATTTTTGATTTTGTAATAGTTCTCGAAACGCTAAATGCAGAGGTTTTTGAGTAGTTTGCTGAGTCTAAACTGAGTCTTTTCACTAAATTATGTTAATATATAATCTGTTATAATTTTCCGGCAACGAATTGATGTTTCGTGTTAGTTTTGTAATAAATTTCATTTCTAAACAGAGAAAAAATACATGTACTCTAACAAAGAGATTTATGTTTGATATACATCGCTGGCGATAACTAAAAACAATGTTCTCATAAAAGTTTTTTGCCGAAAACTATATCAAAACCCTTAACCAAAACCGAAGTCTTAATATCTCAGAGCTGTGAGATTTCAGCCCCTTCATATTTTAAATTTAAGCTATAACATCAAATAAAAATGAATGAATCGGTTCTTCTTCAATATTCATATATAATATCACGAGTCGTCAAACTATAGTCGATTGTTTTTCATAATCATTATTACGAATGTCATTTGAGGTCAATTTTTAACCTCAAATGGCATGAGTGGTAATGTTGAAAAATAATCGACTAATAATTTGGTGACGAGTTGTATTTAGCAGACAATTTAACGAACAGAAATAGTAACATTATTTCATACAACATAATCATACATAATAAAATATTATTTCATCTTAGTAGGCGCATAAATGTTATAAATTTGTAATTTATTTTTGACAAATAAACATAAACATGCAATATATTAAATAGGCCGAAAATATTCGAAAACATTCGCTGTTCCTTCGCACCAGAGAAAAATAATCGAAACAATTCGTTTTGATTTGTTAAAAAATAGTAAATGAAGCGTTTTTATTGGACCTTATCGAAACTTTATTTAGTGAGTTGAATTGTCATCAAAATATTTTTATACTTGGTTAGGAAGTAGCTTTCCCACGCATCTAACTCCATCTTGCTTGTTGTTAATTTGTTTTGAAATCTTCAAATCAATATTAGAGGTGCCTGTTTCGATGACATGATGAGCTACTGCAGAACTATTAGGTCTGTTGTATTTGATATGAGCTATGTGTTCTTTGAATTTTTTGTTTGACCCACGTAAAATCAATAACCATTTCTGGATGTTCTTGTCATTATAATATTGAAGCAGAACCGATTCATTCATTTTTATTTGATTTTATAACTTAAATTTTAATATTGTTTTTGTAACACATGCATAAAAAATATCCTACCTATCCTTTTTAATTCTTCGAAAAAATATTTTGTGCACGCGAAAAAATATGTAACACAGCAACAAAAAATGATAGTGACCGACAAATACACGAAGACTTCATCATAGACAGTCATTTAAAATGGTAAGCTTCCACCAACGGACAATGGACATTTATGATGATCCCTGACATAAAAGCATCGACATTAAGGAAATACGGTGACATCAACCATCATTTGACACAGATGATCTCAGGCCATAAATGCTTCCATGAGTACTTATACAAGTTTAAGCACGTAACGGATCCAACTATCTCTACTGTGAGGGTAAGGCCAAGAACGCGAGCACGTCGTGCTATTCGAATGTGGAAGGTTTGCAAATGCAGGAAGACTTATTTAGCAGCATATGGGAGAGTCAATCACTCCGTTTAGCCTCATGCAATTTATGCTGAGCTCAAAAAACAACTGACAACTCACGACAACAACTCACGACAACACACTATAATAATCGAGAGAGTACTACACTCAACCCCTGCCCTGCGTAGGAATGCCTTAATTGGTGGTACCGTAAGGGTACAACAGGACCACAAGAGCAAGGGAGATGTTTTTACCCAGTAAGAGTCAGCGGTCGGTTGGAAAGTCGGGTTCCAGGTGGATTTTTGAAACTTTTGATCTTCCTACGAAAATCAAACAAAAATGACATCAAAACAAGCACACAATAATATTATTTAATTAGAAGCCAAAGTGCTACTTTTTGTTGAGTCTATAGTTTGGCGAAACAATTATAGACGAAACACAAAAAGTCACTTTAACTCAGAAGACATAACAGAATTAAATCCATTTTTTTGGTAAACGTTTTAAATTTTTTTATAAATATGAAATTAATACATCAACTTTTTTATAAATATGATTTAAAAAGGTAATATGAGGTAATAAATTTTCTGAAATTAATTTTTAATGATTTTAATTCATTAAAATGAACTGAAATGAATGTTTTTTTGAGCAAACTCATAATCTCATGTTATGTTACTTTACTGCCACCGTAAAAATATGAAACTTACTTTACTGCCGCTGTAAAAATATGAACATTACTTTACTGCTGCCGTAAAAATATGAAAGTTACTTTACTGCGGCCGTAAAAAAATAGAAATGGCGTTACATTACAGCCGCTTTGATTATACGTCAAAAAAGTAAGATTTTAACCTTCTCCCTAGCGGCAGTAAAGTTTAACTTTACAGCCGATTGCCAAAAAAAAATTTTTTAGTTGACAGATGACAATGTTTTTTAAAATTTTGAAAATTGTTTGTAAATGGATTGCTATGTTTATATTTATGTAAACGTTACGCTCGTGCTGCAAATTACACTCTTGTTTGGAAAACGCGTCCGCACTAGTAATACAATCTCCTATTTTCGGCAAACGGGAGTTAGTTAAAGTCTTACTTTTTTGACTTATAATCAAAGCGGCTGTAAAGTAATGCCATTTTTATTTTATTTTTACGGCGGCAGTAAAGCAACTTTCGTTATTTTGTTATTTGTTCAAAGAAATTGTGTAACTATGACAACAAAAAATAAGAAATAATTAAATTGGATTATGAAATTTTGAACTATTGTATAACTATAACAACAACAAATAACAAACAGTTTCATTCGATTATGAAATTTTAAATTGGAGCTTGCTTTGATAAAAATATTTATTTATACAAATTTAAATGTTTTTTTAAGGTAATTATGACGGTAATAAATCATATTTATAAACATTTAGATGTATTAATTCATATCTATAAAAAAATTTAAACGTTTGCCGAAAAATAATGCATTTGATTTGGAGTTAAGGTGACTGTTTTTGTTTCATCTATAATTGTCAAACTATAGACTCATACTACCATACATACTATATGGAATTTTTTTTTATAAATTAACACAAAATTTAATTTTAAGAAAATAACACACAAAATTTTCTCTTTGAATTTAAATTTGATAATAACACAATATACTTTTTTATTCGCCTACATATTAAAGTGGTGCTTTATTACTGTGATTTGCGACCGTAAAGTGTCACTTTTTAACCATATATTTTGTTGTTATAGTTATGTCCAAAAAAATTAAAAACATTTGTATTTGTTTAAATTCTATAAATAACAGAAATTTTTATCAAAGCAACCTTTAAATTCAAAATTTCATTATCCAATTAAAATTGTTGTTATTATTTGTTGTCATAGTTATACAATTATTTTGAAAAAATAAAAAATATTTTGTCAAAGGCTTGTCAAAGCTTGTTCAACATATTTTCATTTCAAAATTTATGCAAAATTATAACTTTGATTTAGAACAAACAATTTTTTTAAATACTTTGTTAGCGGCGAATAAAAAATTGTATATGACGCACGGACGTAAGCTGTTTTGGACTTAATGTGGATGCAAACTCCAAAATCCACATACGTTCAAAATCTTTAGCTTTACGTCCTTGCATCATAATGTACTATATTGAATTTTCTTTTTATAAACTAACACAAACTTTAATTTTGAAAAAATAACAATATATATTTTGAATTTTATGATGGGATTTTTAAGTACCAAAATGAAAATTCACTTTCATAATTTTAAATCACGAGCCTAACTGACTTTTTCTTATAAGATAAAGGTTGGACTTTTTGTAGGAATTTTTTCGGTTGTTGTTTAGTAAAAATATTGAAAGAATTCATAATTATAATATTTAGTATTTTATTTTGTTTATTGAAATAATTAATAATAATAATATTTATTATTTATTATTTTACTTTTGAGAAAATTTTTTTGTTTATTAAAATTATTGAAAGAATTAATATTAATAATATTTAGTATTTTGTTTTGTGAGAAAATTACTTTGTTTATTGAAAATATTAAAAGTACTATAATTATAATATTAAAAAACGTGTTCTATCTGTACACAGGTGAAAAAGTCAAAATTTGAAGTTGACCATATTTAATTTTTCTGAAACTTGGCATATATAAGTAGTATGGACAAAAAAAAAATAATACTTATTTTACAATTTGAGCATAGCGGAACCCCAACATGCATGAAAAATGAAAATTTGTGCATAGCGGAACCCCAACATGCATGAAAAATGAAAATTCTGCCAATCCGACGTAACTTTGAAATTAAGTTGCTCAAGAACGGCTGCGCCGATTTCATCAAACCGTTTGATAGGTGATTAATTAATAGTTTGAAAAAAAAATTAATTAATTGTTTTTGTAATTAATTTTAAAATTAAAATATTAAAAAACTTTTTTAAAGATGGCGCTAGGGTCGAAGATCAATTGGAATTTAATTTTTTTTTAAACAGTTCTATTAGTAAAATAGTTACATTTATAAATTATTGATGTATGTATTATAATTTCATATTTATAAAAAATTTAAACGTTTGCCGAAAAAATAGTGTATTTAATTCTGAGCTAAAGAGACTTTTTGTGTATCGTCTATAATTGTCACACTATAAGACTCAACACAAAATGTAGCGCTTAAGCTCCTAATTAAATGATATTCTATTAATTCAAAAGAATAATGACTCAACTCTGTTTTTTAAAAAAATAAAAACTCAAATAAATTAAACAGAAACAAAAGAAAATTTCGATCGTCCAAAAACAAATTTTTATCTCGTCGCTGGTCGAGTTGGTTAAATGGTTAAATGGTTCTCAAGAGCAGGAGTTAACGCTTCTTTGTAAATTTGATATATTTCAAAGTAAGGATAGAACTATTTTTAATAAAACAAAAGGTTAAAATTTAATTGAATTTAAAATTTTTTTTAATGGAAGTTGTTTGAAAAAATTATGAAAAATTAGAATTTTTAGTCGGACTGAAATCTTTAAAATTAAATAAATTCTTTGTTAATTTGGAATATTTAAGAATAAGGTAATTTATTACCGTGATAATTACGTCCCAAAAGTAAAAAACATTTAAAATTGTATAAATAAAATTTTTTATCAAACTATTTGTTATGTTTTGTTGTCATAACAACAAGTTTATATTATTATTAATAAAATAAAAAATTTAAAAATAAACATATTAAAAAAGTATATTTTTAAATATTGCATTTTAATTTAAAAGTGACAAAAGCAACAGTGAATAATTTGGAAAACCATAATAACACATATAATCTTATTTTTTGTTGTCATAGTTATACAATTTGTTTGAAAAAATAACAAATAACAAATGCTACTTTACTGCCGTCGTAAAATAAAATAAAAAGCCGGCCGTTCGGCCGTAAAAGAATATTTTCTTTGGAAATTTAAAAATTGGGAAATGGTTTAGTTGAAATAAATATACATACATATATTGATTACACATTTACAAAAGTTTTCCTAAATTGTTACATGTTTGTGTTTTTTTAGGTGTAAAAGTTTTTTGATAATTTTTGATTATAAATCATGTGTGGTTATTGTAGGTGTGACGTAGTGAGAACGTTAATTTGCTCTTACTCAAAAATATAAACGTCACTTTTACAAAATTTACACACAAAATTTTTTGATAAAACTACAACTTTTTTCCTTCAAATCCAAAAATAATTTGTAAATCAAATAAATTTTTGGATTTTTCAAATAATTCTTTTTGTAATGTATGTACAATATTTTTGGCAAACTTTCAAAAAAAATTGTGTTGTATATTTAACAAAATTTGTAAAATTTACTTAGTTTTTTTTTGAGTGTGGATTCAATATCTTATTAAAAGAAGTTTTATCCAAATTATTAACTTAAATTTAAATTTTTTATTTAAATAATCTGACTAATTCAATTCTATTTGTACACAAAACTGTCTGTTCCCGAAATCTACCTATTTCTAGCGGATATACCTGCCGCTTGGACTTTTTTATATCGATCTCATTTTAGATGAATTTTTCACAATAATCCGGCTTTTGAAAAGTTAAAAAATTATTTGAAATAATTTGGAAAAGTATAACAACAAAAGATACATGTACCGTTTATTTACATAGAAAATCTTTTATTTGTTGAAACATGTTTGATGTTCATGAAGATCTGGTAGTGCGTTGTTATGATGACTCAGAGTTGCTTTTAATTTCTGCATAGTTAAATAATAATTTTGAGTGCATAATTAAATCATTATAGCATTGTTGCCTAGTTGGTATTATCGTAATAAATGAAACGTACTACTTTAATTAACTTAACCTTAATTCAAATGGTTAATCATATAATCAAAAATATTACCATTGTCATCAAACCATAATTATTATTTCTTGATTTTTTTTAAAAATTCTTTTAATTTAAATCAAAAAAATCCATAAATTTTCTTTATAACTCAAAAGACAATCAATATACATATGAATTGTTTTTTCATATTACAGACTTGGTTTCTTTTTGCTTTATTATTGATGACGCGTCGTAATATTCGTATAATTTTATAATAAAATAAGAGTTTAATGTACTTTTCAAATTCAAGATTAAATTTATTTTCTTTTTGTTTTTGTTTGCTATCTTGATAGCAATGGAAAATAAAATCGAATTCAAGAAATTGATGTTTTATGTAAATTTGACATTTTTACAGTATTGTAACGAAATTTATGTGGAATGTTGATTGTGGAATTGTGATTGCGTAAATGATTAGAAAATCACAATTCTTAAGATTCATTTGATTGGTTTTCGAAGACAAAAAAGAACTAAAAACGTTAAATTGAAACAAAAACATTTTCATTCTATATAATGTAAATATTCCCGTTACGTCTTCGTTATAACTCAGAATAGATTGTCTATAGAGTTTACAGCTTAAAAACAACGCAAAAGTTTAGTAGCGTTTGCTAAAGTTATAAATATTATTGAAATGGTGCTTAACCTAAATGTTGTCGTCATTCACCATCGTTTAGAAACAAAACATATAAACCAATTTCTTCTCGTATCCCCTTTCCATTAAATTTAAATTTATTCCTAAATTCAACCCAATTTCGATTCAAACAAACTATAATAAAATTCATTCAAATATTTATTTCACAATAGTAAATTGAATAGAAAATTAAATGAAAAATCCTCTATTTCTATATTTAACATTAAATTCCATTTTCCATTCAACAAACAAAATAATAATAGGAAAAGTATTTCTGTGTAAACGAAAAGAAACTCCATTAGTTTGATTGAATTTCCATCATTTCAATTGTTTTGTTTAAAATAAAAAAACAACCCCCAAAAAGAAATGGCAAACAAGTTTTCTATTTTTTAATGAATTTGTTGGTTGGCCATATTCGGCTTGAAACTTACTGTGAAAGGTTGACGATTGTTAATACATTCAATAAATAGTATTAAAAAAAGGATAGTAAGAGGAAAATTTTTATCTTCTTCATTTTTTTTAAGAGTACATAAAACACATGTGAATAAAATAGTTGAGCCACATCAGAAGGACAGAAAAAGAACTAGAACGAAAAATTAGAAAAAAACTTTTTCCCAATGTATCCTTCTAACATAAATTTTATTTATTTATTCATATCATATAGCCCGTCCAACACTTCACTATAGATTTTATTGTTTTGACAAAATAAAAAATCATTGTTCATCATTGATATGTTTACCGTAAATTTTGTGAATAATCCTTAGCTTACAGCCTCTTCCATATAAATTGAAATTACTTCGCTTTAATTGAATTGAATAATAAAAAAATATGTTAAAACTGAAGAGATAAGACACGGAGATAATATTAATATTTCAAACTAACATGTAAGAGGATAGCTGCGATAAGGACATTTGTATGAATATATGATATTTATATGAGGAGATTCTGAATATATCTTTTTCTACACAAGATACAAAAAATCGAATCAAATAAAATTGATGATGATATGATATTCGATTTGAAATAAAAATACAAAAAAGGACATAAAAAATTGGACAAAATTTATATTTTGATCATCATAAATAGAAAATATATAATAAATTTACTTTAACTTTATCGATGTCGTTATTGTAACTTTCCCCAAATTTTCCAATCTAATTCAAAATATAAAAAAGCAAAAATCCATGAAAATTGAATACAAATTAGAAGAAATGTCATGGGAACATTTTACTATTTATACCATCATTTGAATTAAATCTTGAATTGCTAAGACCTACGACCGTGTTTTTTTAAGAATTAATTAATTTAGAAAAGTTAGATCTTAAACCGAATGATTTACCAACAAGATCATACTGATGTAATTTTGTAAAGTTGTTATGTTTAAAAAAAAACATAAAAATGAAATATAAACAATAAATATAACGATACCAAATAAAATAAATAGAAATAAAAGCGCAGATAAATGAAAACAAAAAATGGAGGAAATTGCTTTTCTTTGTAAAAAAAGTACACCAAATAAATACCAGAAATTTTTTCAAAATATGTATTTTTAGTTTTCATTTTAATTTATGAGTTCTTCTTGTTCTTGTTTTGTTTTTATTATTATTTAATAATGAATATTCTGATAATTCAAGAACAAGAAAATTCTGAAAGATTACAGCAATAATATTCGTTTTATAGTAATAATTTCACTTTTTGAGCACTAGAAATCTTATTTGCTTTATTTTTGAGTTTGAGTTTTGAAAAACATACTTTCTTTGATTCTAATTTTGTCGAAGGTTCTTTGAAAGCTGGTTTAATAGATATTAGACCCGAGTTCTTTATTATTTTTTAGGTGTTTTGTATTGTTCTATGATTTTGTATTAACTCTTTTATTCTCAGACTGAACATTAACTTACATCCACGTTTACATTTATATATGTACTCGGATAATATTTTGAAATTGTCTGCTGAACTTCATTATTTACAATGATATATCCCTATAGTTTAAATATTTGTTTTTAGGGTTCCGTACTTTAAAAAAGTAAAAGCGGTACCCTATTGGTGAGACTTCGGTGTCCGTCCGAATTTCTACATATTCGATTTACTCACAAACTATAAGTGCTATTGAGTTGAAATTTTCTACAGTTATTAAATGTGTTTTCCACGCCTGCTGATACTTTCAAATATTTGTTTTTATCTATATTTTTTATATGTATATATAGACCAGTCAATATATAAGAAAATACTGCGGAAACGATGGGAAATAAAAATTAAAGGTGCTCCAAGTTGCGGTGGTGAAATAGGGTGAGATTTTAAGGGTAGAAAATAGTTTTTCATTTTTTTAAGCGAAACTAGACCTTCTACCGAAAAAAGTTTAAAGTAAAGGTTATAGGTAAGGTCTTTAACTTTTATTTAAACCATTTTTTCACATAACCTAAAATTTACCGTGAAAATAGAAAAAACCGAGGAAAAAAGGGCTTTTCGTTTTTAATTTTTATCTCCCACAAAAAAATTTTTTTTCCACACAATTTGGTGAAAACGTACCTTATTATGTCCCTAATACGCTGTAATTTTTTGGAATCAAAATATTTATTTTTACGATTGATTTTGATTTTAAACCAAAAAAGTGACCTCATTTTCACACAAAAATTCTTCCTTATAGGAAACAGGTTTTTTAAAAAAACCAGTGTTGCAAACGAAAAAAAAAATTCGTAACGTTATGCGTTTCGTTTTTATAATATTATATTTATTTTTTCCAATTACTTCCAATTACTTCTTTACTTACTTGAGTTTAATTGATCTCAAAAATCTAAAATAAATTTAAAATTCCCTTAATGTAGTCTAATGTTAATACATATAGAACTACAAATTGACCAAGTGTCAGCCATTGATTTCACATTGATTGGAAACAATCAATAATGACTATACAAACGTGACTTAGGATGTTAATTAGAATAGAAATGTTCCCCATTCTATGAATTCACACAAAGTATTGTCTAGAAATTTAATGCAAAAATTCCATATAATGTAAAAACATTTCCATAGTATGGAGTCTAATGACAGTGGAAAAATTCAACTTAAGTAAAATAAATAAGTGATGAAGAAGTTTCAACTTTGAAATTGTCATCGCCTCAACGGCGTAATCGATAGCGTGTCTGCCCAAGGATTCGAGCCGGGCACTGACGAGGGTAGGTTCGAATCTCTTCCGAAACACGAAAAATGTGAATTGGAGTTTTTTTTCTGAAAAACTTCAAACCATACCTTTGAATTGAAAAAATTCCATTACTTCTTTACTTACTTGAGTTTAATTGATCTCAAAAATCTAAAATAAATTTAAAATTCCCTTAATGTAGTCTAATGTTAATACATATAGAACTACAAATTGACCAAGTGTCAGCCATTGATTTCACATTGATTGGAAACAATCAATAATGACTATACAAACTTGACTTAGGATGTTAATTAGAATAGAAATGTTCTCCATTCTTTGAATTCACACAAAGTATTGTCTAGAAATTTAATGCAAAAATCCCATATAATGTAAAAACATTTCCATAATATGGAGTCTAATGACAGTGGAAAAATTCAACTTAAGTAAAATAAATAAGTGATGAAGAAGTTTCAACTTTGAAATTGTCATTGCCTCAACGGTGTAATCGATAGCGTGTCTGCCCAAGGATTCGAGCCGGGCACTGACGAGGGTAGGTTCGAATCTCTTCCGAAACACGAAAAATGTGAATTGGAGTTTTTTTCTGGAAAACTTCAAACCATACCTTTGAATTGAAAAAATTCCAATTACTTCTTTACTTACTTGAGTTTAATTGATCTCAAAAATCTAAAATAAATTTAAAATTCCCTTAATGTAGTCTAATGTTAATACATATAGAACTACAAATTGACCAAGTGTCAGCCATTGATTTCACATTGATTGGAAACAATCAATAATGACTATACAAACGTGACTTAGGATGTTAATTAGAATAGAAATGTTCCCCATTCTATGAATTCACACAAAGTATTGTCTAGAAATTTAATGCAAAAATTTCATATAATGTAAAAACATTTCCATAATATGGAGTCTAATGACAGTGGAAAAATTCAACTTAAGTAAAATAAATAAGTGATGAAGAAGTTTCAACTTTGAAATTGTCATCGCCTCAACGGCGTAATCGATAGCGTGTCTGCCCAAGGATTCGAGCCGGGCACTGACGAGGGTAGGTTCGAATGCCATCCGAAACACGAAAAATGTGAATTGGAGTTTTTTTCTGGAAAACTTCAAACCATACCTTTGAATTGAAAAAATTCCATTACTTCTTTACTTACTTGAGTTTAATTGATCTCAAAAATCTAAAATAAATTTAAAATTCCCTTAATGTAGTCTAATGTTAATACATATAGAACTACAAATTGACCAAGTGTCAGCCATTGATTTCACATTGATTGGAAACAATCAATAATGACTATACAAACGTGACTTAGGATGTTAATTAGAATAGAAATGTTCCCCATTCTATGAATTCACACAAAGTATTGTCTAGAAATTTAATGCAAAAATCCCATATAATGTAAAAACATTTCCATAATATGGAGTCTAATGACAGTGGAAAAATTCAACTTAAGTAAAATAAATAAGTGATGAAGAAGTTTCAACTTTGAAATTGTCATTGCCTCAACGGCGTAATCGATAGCGTATCTGCCGAAGGATTCGAGCCGGGCACTGACGAGGGTAGGTTCGAATCTCATCCGAAACACGAAAAATGTGAATTGGAGTTTTTTTCTGAAAAACTTCAAACCATACCTTTGAATTGAAAAAATTTCAATTACTTCTTTACTTACTTGAGTTTAATTGATCTCAAAAATCTAAAATAAATTTAAAATTCCCTTAATGTAGTCTAATGTTAATACATATAGAACTTCAAATTGACCAAGTGTCAGCCATTGATTTCACATTGATTGGAAACAATCAATAATGACTATACAAACGTGACTTAGGATGTTAATTAGAATAGAAATGTTCCCCATTCTATGAATTCACACAAAGTATTGTCTAGAAATTTAATGCAAAAATTCCATATAATGTAAAAACATTTCCATAATATGGAGTCTAATGACAGTGGAAAAATTCAACTTAAGTAAAATAAATAAGTGATGAAGAAGTTTCAACTTTGAAATTGTCATTGCCTCAACGGCGTAATCGATAGCGTGTCTGCCCAAGGATTCGAGCCGGGCACTGACGAGGGTAGGTTCGAATCCCATCCGAAACACGAAAAATGTGAATTGGAGTTTTTTTTCTGAAAAACTTCAAACCATACCTTTGAATTGAAAAAAATTCCAATTACTTCTTTACTTACTTGAGTTTAATTGATCTCAAAAATCTAAAATAAAATTAAATGTTATGTTTAAAACTAACCTATTTAAATGTACAAAAATCGAAAATCTCTAATGAACAGTTACTTTTTGCATGCAAAATTAGAAAAATATTAATATAAAATTAATATTTTTCAAATTTTGCGTGCAAAAAGTAGTAAATCGTAGTAAAATAAAATTAAATAATTAAATACATGAAAAAAATTTGCATCCAGCATAAAAATATTCCTTCTTAAAATTATTCAAAACACCTGTGATGCAGAAACGGCTAGTGCAGATTTGAAATTACTTCAAATATACTTAAAAATTTACAAAATGATCATTATTTTGTTGCAAATATTAAACAATTTTATAATTACCAAAACCTTTAGTTCAAGCGTCCACAGAAATTGAAAAAGAGCAGATAAGTTGGATTTTATTATACCGATTTTTGCGCTTTAATTTTCATATAATTATACAAAACGTATACCAAAAAAACGAAATAAAATATTAACGTTATCGTTACGTTTTACGTTATTGTAACGCAATTTAATTTTTAAAACGTTATGAAAGTAATTATAACTAATAACGCTATTTCATTTCGTTATTTCGTTTTTGCGTTACGTTTCGAGTAACGTTTTGCAACAATGAAAAAAACAATAATAATTATGTTTGTTGAAACGTCTACTTTTAGATGGTGTAAAAAAAATAAGCATCACCAAGGAAAACTTTTCCAGGAAATGCAAAAACTGAATAAACTTGATTTTAAAAAGTTATTTTTCAATCATTGTTTAAAATTTTTCATCATTTGTTAAAATTTACAGTTGAAATACTTAAGAAATATAACATCATTTTTTTCAAATTTTGTGGACAATTAAGCTCATGTAAGCAAGAAAATAATTTGAATTTTTCAATTTGAAGATATGGTTGGAAACGTCTTAGAAAAAAACTCCCTTACTAATTATCGTGTTTCGGATGAATTCGAACCTCCTCATCAGGCCATGTCCGAATCCGTTTGTAGACATGCCATCAATTACGCCACTAAGGCGACGACTATTTTGCAATTGAAAATTCATCATCATTTATTTATTTAAGTTGAATTTCTCCTCTGTCATTAGACTCCTTGAAAATGTTTTTACATTACATGGTAATTTTCATATTAAAGTTATAGTATTTACATTACTTTGAGTAAATTCGTAGGATGGGGAATATTTCTATTTTAATTAACATCCTAAGTCACGATTATATAGTCATTACTGATTGTTTCCAATCAACGTGATATCAATGACTGAAGCTTGGTCAATTAAGATATAATGTGACATTATTGAATTAAGTAATTAGAAATCGATGTAGTATGAGGTTTACAATACATGCGAAAATATTTAATTTGCCGGGTATTAAATATTATGTTTGAAATGTAGAAAAAAGTGCTTCTACAAGATTTTTAGATATACAAAAATTATAAATTAGATTCAAGTGACATTTATGGAAAAGAAAATCTCATAATAAAAAAGATGTTTTTATAATTAATTTTAGTAATATTCAGTAATATTTAATTTTACAAAAAATTAATACCTTAGATTATAAACTATTAAATATAAATCAAAATTATTACTATCAGTTGCAATATATTTATAAATAGTTCATAACATTATTCATAACATAATATTTGGTAACGCCTTAAATCGTTGTCACAGGGTAGAAAATCATTAAGAAAATCAATTGTTAAATATTTTTGTTAATTGAAAAATAATGTTAAATCTGTCAAAGCAAACAAGTAACTCTCGCGTGAAGTCGTTCGTAGATACATCTGCTTTGTTATGTTATAAGATATCTTATCATCTTATACGATAAACAGGTTGAAACAACAAATAACACGAATAACACCTTATTTTAAAATAAGATGATAAGATCATATTCGTGTGTAGCTCGGGACATTTTAACCGAAATAAAATGTGTTATGTTTTGTCTTATTCATGCAAATGCAATTTCATAAACATACTTTGTCTTTTGTTTCAAACTGTTCATCTTATAAGATGATAAGATATCTTACAAGATGACAAAGCAGAGTATCTACGAAATACTTAAGTTAACACCAAAAACTTTGCTCGTGTTCCTTTTTTTTATTATCGTTTTTAGTTCTTGTCATGGTTGACAAAGGGGAGCGTACCTGGTTATTTTGATGAGAAGGACATTTTCGGATATAATAGCTTTATTAGAACCTGGAAAACACATTTTGTTTTCATCTTGAAAGAAAGGGTTGTGAACAAGTATTGTAAATTTTGTTTTAAATTTTGTGTAACTAATAATTAAATCACAAATATAAATTTCTTTTATAACTAACTAAACATTATGTGAATGAAAGAGTTTTTTTCTGAAATGAATTATGTAGCAGTGTTAAATGAATCTGTGAAGGCAATTTGCACATAGATATTGCTGTGTATATTGATGCAACATGTGACAACTTCGGTCGGCGATTTATTCGTTTGTGAATCAGGCGCATCAATTTCAGAATCTCAATTCGTCTCAATTTCAGGAAATTTTCTAAGTTTCTACTTTCTAGGAAATAATTAAAGAAAATTAATTAATATCTATCTTATATTTTTTAAGTATTTCAACTGTAAATTTCAACAAATGATGAAAAATTTTAAGCAATAATTGAAAAATAAAATTTTAAAATCAAGTTTATTCAGTTTTTGCATTTTTTGCCTGTTTTTAAGGTATCTAGACTGGTCTAATAGATAAGAAGATAGTAAAACAAAACTTTTTTGTAAGGAATCGAGTTTGGTTTAGAGAAATCGAAAAAATCAAAATATTTCAAAAAAATATTTCATTGATCTTTCGACTGCTTAATTTGTTAGATATTGCCAAATACGAGTGTTTGTTTTCCTAGCCCCCCTATTGAAAAATTATGCGATAACATACCAGTTTAATATTTGATAGATTATCATTTAATATGGTTGCGTTGCAAATATTCTTTGTAAGGTTGATCACTAATTACAAACTTTTTTGAAATTGTTGAACTATTGATCCACTGTTGAACTATAAAATTATTACAGTCAAGTAAATCGAGGTTAGGGATCTGTTTTTTCGTTAGGTCTGATACAGTACCACTAGTGCAGAAAAATAGTAGCCACCATCACTTTGATTTTAGCTCTGCTGGGTCATTGTGAATGTTCAACTAGCTGAAGTTCAAATCCTGTTGGTATACCGATCTCCCCAATGTTCAGTAGATAAATCACTCAACTGTGTGAGCAATCCACAATAATGTGACAACACATTTTCCTCCAACTATTGTGATAGGTGATTTTAATGTTGGTTTCAATAAAGATCCTCAAACCTGGCATTTTCTACAAAAGAATTTACAAAGAGAATTTTATCAGCCAACAACAGTTGAAGCTACAACAATTGATAATATATTTTCCAATATAAATAATTTATAAGCTGGCCTTATTGAAGCTTTCTTTAGCCACAATTAACAGCTTTGGGTAAGATGCAACCCAACGTGAAACTATGCTAACATGACTGTTGTTTTCTCAAATATTATATACACGGAACCCTCAGCGAGCGAATTTTATTCGCACTTGCTGACTTTTTTATTATTATTTTCATTTTATTTCTTCAAACAATAACGTTTAAATTAGTCGTCAACCGTAATCAACCGTCCTGATATTATTATATTTACAATATTTGCTATTACTGTTCTTACTATTTTTTTGCTTTTGTTAGAAATAACATATATGTATGAAAAAGAAATATATTTTTTAATATTTTAGTAATATTTGTTTATCTTGGTTTCCAATTTCATATAAATTAAATATTATAGATTAAGAATGAAAGTAAATGGTTATGCTTTTGATGGTCGAATAAAAGGAAATACAAATTTCTACTTTTGAAAGCATAGAATAGCGTGAAAAACTTAAGAAAAACTGAAAATTCAGAAAGGTTGCACAGTTGAAAAAGTTACAGCCATTTTTAATACAAGCTTTGCTATATGGGTTATGTAAAACAAGTTATTATTAAATTGCAAAGCAAATGTTGCATTAAAACTAATCCTAATGCAAAACTACAAATTTTAGGGCAACTTTAACACCATAATTTATTTTTTTATAGAAATGGTTGAAGTTTGAAAACCACTTGGTACGCTAGAAGTTTGAAAACAACTTCCTAATGCCAAAAGCATTAAATCTATCGTACCTCGATTCTGGTTCTCTGAGAAAAAATGAAGTGGAATGGAATTATTTTTTTTCTCGAATTTTGATTTCTCACTAAACAATTCCATTCCACTAATTGGTATACACGTTCTCTTTTCGGGATATTTCGGGAAGTTCTAAGCTAGTACAAATTTTTGAAAATGGAATTCTTCTGTTAGTTTATTTACTTATTATGCGTAATAATAAATAATTTGTTATAACATAAAATTAATTTTAATTAAATTGGTCATTTAATTCCAAAAGTGGTAAATCGAATATCAATCTCTGGTATCTAAGTGTCAATAATTTTAGTTAATTTTGTTATGCTACTTTAACGGCATTTTTTAGAAGTTTGAGGTTTGAAAAAAAATCCACTGACTTGTGACTAGACTTTGGATAAGGATAGACTTCTATATTTTTTCTGAAACTTAAAGTTGGTCAGTGAGTCAGTCAGTGATGCCAACATTCGCAGTGTTCAGTGTTTAATGCAACATTTCCTTTATAATTTAGTATTAATCTGCTATACATAGCTCATATTGCAAGGCTTGCTTTAAAAATGGCAGTTACTTTTTCTGTTGTACCCGGGGTTGTATTTTATTTAAAAAATGAAACACTTAATTTTTTTTATTAAAGATGTAAGAACTTGTTATTTATTTATTTAATTTAACTTCGATTTTAATTTTAATTTACACTTTTATTTTACTGAGCTATTATTATTATATTACACTGCTAGACTGTCACTCATTTACTTAAACTATTTTGTTGAAACTATATCGACTGTGAGATTTGAAGTAATATTATTAAACTACTTTCTTAAACTCTATCTTTAAAACTACTACTTTTATTTTCTTAAAAACTAAATCTTATATACTAAATTTTGATTTTATTACATTAAAGAAAACAACAAAAACAAAATAGGAATAATTTTATTAAATATTATATTTTGGGAAAAGGATTGATTTGTCGCAGATTATACAAAAGAAATTATGCAATATTGTAACTTATTTCTAAGAAACAGAGAAACAGAAACAGAGAAGTGTGATTAATGTTTTATTTTTTTCTAACATGATTCTAAAGTTTATTAGCATGTGAAATATTAATATTACAGTTATTTTTTATTTGAGAAGGTTTATTTGGAAAAACATGTTGATTCGATATTTTAAAATGATATGTGAATTGAAAAGGATTGTCGGCAAAAATAAAAAGACTTATTCTTAGTATGAACTAAAATTGTGATAACTGATATTATTTATTAGTTTTATCCTTTATAAAACTATCGGCTAGAGATTAAAAGAAAATTCTTTGTAACGACTAAAATTGTGATAAATGATAATATTTAATAGTTTTATCCTTTATAAAACTATCGGCTAGAGATTAAAAGAAAATTTCAGTTTTTTTTTAAAATGTGTTTAGAGAAAATTTATTGGTATGTGAAACTAATATTGCGATTTTAGAAGGATTTAGAGTTTGTAATTCTGGGAAATAGTGATCGAAAATGGGTAATGAGAAATACGGCACAACATTTCAACTGTGTACATACTCTTGTAGCAAGAGATGGAAACACTGTTTTTTCGTTAGTGAAGATTTGTTCATGAGACGCGTAATCGTGACTGAGATAGTTTCACGAACGTAAAACGTTTTTATCTTGCATAGGAAATCCAATTATTTCTACAATAATAAATATCCCTACACAAATACGTCCATTGTGCACGAGTCTAAGTACATTTCGTGCACTTTTTTATTTTAATATTTTTGAAGGTTTTTAAAAATATTCTAGTGTATATTTTAAATGAAGTTGAAGTTTAAAAGCATTTGAGTGCTGACGTCATACTAATTTGTTGTAATTTAAGATTTTTAAATCACGTAAACATGTATACAAAATGTGCATCGTAAACATGTATACAAAATGTGCATACAACTTTAATGCATATATACAAAGATATTTGATGTAATGACATTTATGACTATGATCTTCTAATCTAACACGTTATGAAACTTTCCTAGACTAATATTTTTGGTAACATCATTACAACAAATGAAGTTTGAGGTCGCAATTTTTTAGTTGTAAAATGAAAATGTATGTGTGTGATTGCATTTGTAAATGAGGCGTCCATTTTTCGCAATTTTTTTAACGATACAATCTAAATGAAAAAAAAATCAGAATTCAAAAAATTTAAGACTTACATATAAAATACTATTAATTTTCTATAATTTTCTTAATATTATATAAAAATAAATTTAAATATCAGCAAACCGACATAAAAAATAACAAACAAATATTAAATATATATATAATAATTTTTTTGAATTAGTGACTTAATTATTCAAAGTATCCGTTTGTTTTTGGTGTATGTTTTCATTACCCTTCACACATAGTTTTAAATGAAAATAAAATAAAATACATCTATATATTATTACGAGAGTCTTGTTATCTCATAAAAAGTTAAATGAAACCATTTTAGAAACTGTTAAACTACTTTTTCACTCCCCATATTTTTGATTCTGTGTTTATTAATTTTATCATTAAAAATTTTCGTTTCGCTTCGTTTTTTATTATTCGTGAAACATGAGGCTAATTTTTGTGTGCACGTATGTGCTAAGGCGTTTAACGACATCTTTACGGTATGGTGCACATCATGTGCATGACATGTTTTAAGCACAATTTTGAACATGGGGATTTTGTAACACGCACTATTAATGCACATTCCACGCACTCTTTACAAAATTGTTTTACGGGTAAATTATTGAGTTAGAAAACGACAACATAACAATCAAAATTCATATTCTATTTTTTCATGGTTGCTTTATTTTAAAAACTTTGTAAAAGTATATGAAAATACCATAGCAACTACAATTTGCTATTTAGCGAAAATCATTTAACACTAGATGAAAAAACTCATTTTCGCAGGGAATTAAGCCTGCATGGTTTCATTAGCCTTTTAATTTGCTATCGCAGAAATTCATTTGCTATCGCCTTTTTATTTGCTATCGCCTTCACCCTTTTGTCTAATGTGAATTAAAAGCGTATATGTTATGATAGAAAATATAATGATGGAAATATAATGATGGAAAATATAATGATGGAAACCTTTTAACATTGTTTCACAAAAAAAACTGCAAGTGACAACCGACCATTCTTTTAACTGGAAGTGACAAACCGGCAGTTGGTATGCAGGAATATTGGAAACAGTATTAAAATCTTAAATACCAAGTCTAAAAAAAATTGAAAGCCAGGATTAGAAGTTATTCAAGATTTATATAAACAGGTGACCCCGCCATTTTGTCCGATTTTGAAACGAATTCGGATTTTCCATTTTCAAGTAAACCCGGATCATATACCGAATTTTTTATCAAGATCTCATGCGTTTTTTTCAAATCCACTCACCCACCTATTCCTAGAAATGTAAAATCGAAACGGTTGGCAGTTCCAGCAATATTATTTTTCGTGCCAGGTCTAAAACGCGTGCCGAGTATTTTGCCGAAGTTTGTAGAATACGCATACAGTAATATATAGGTAGCATATTGGAATGGGTAGATTTTTGTAAGCTTTCATACGAATTTTCATGACAAAACATATAATAATAGATTCTGCAAAAATTACCATAAATTTTGCAACAATATTTTTTTTTATTACCTAACTACAGTAAATTTTAAAATTATAAAAATGAAGAATTCTTGATTAAATTTTCGAGTAATTACATGCTGTGAAGAATAAATTTTTAAAATATTATGTTTTAAAAAATTATTTTTTTTTTGCCTCATCGATTAATTCAGAATTCAGAAATACCATTTCCATTTTAAACCCAATTAAGTATGTTGGTTTAAAATCAAAATAACTTTTATGCTACCAAAATTAAATAGTCATAAATATTCTGTATTTATAAATCAATAGATTGACGTTTTGGTGTTCAAATTCAAACTTTTGAAATAAATATTATTACGATTTTGATAACAGAATAATAAATATTTTATTAAAATATTTTACCATAAAATTATATGTTTTACAATCAATTTTGATGATTAGTGCTTTAATTAGTGTTTGAATGGTATTTGGTTTTAGGAGAATAAAAAGATTTTATATGATCAAAAACATTTATCTCACAAAAAAATTGAAGAAACCATTTTTATTTTAAGGTTTATGTTTTCTTTGTCTTCTATTGAGAACGTCTTATCAGAAATCATAAAACGTTAAATATAATATTCAACAACGAAATGATATTTATTGCAACACAAAAAGGAAAATTTCTTTTCTAGTTTTATGTATTCGTTGATCAAAAACCATTTCGGAAAAAATCTGTATACATAAATAAATCGATTCAATCCTATAATTTCAATTCAATCCTGATATGGATGGCTATAAAATATGAAGATGAGCTAAAAAGTATAGTTTTGACATTTTTCGTTTTAACAAAATTTTATCGGTAGTGCAGGTAAAATTACAATTAAATAGGTACTCGTATGGTTTGCCACAGTTTCATTGATTTATGTTTGTTTTAGCAGCATTTGTTTAGTAATTAATTATACAATAAAATGTTGTATAAAATTTAAGCCGACGATTAGTGATAGCAACTCTCTACCTGGTTTATCGTCCAAAAATTGTACTGAAAGTTGACAATTCATAGAACGAAATGAATATATTGAAACTACCCCTAATGTTTCAGTTTCAAGTTATATTTTTTGTCGATGTGTATTGATTTTCCACCCACTCATCTTTTGTAATTTTGAATAACATTCAAAATAGTTTTTATAAATAAAATTGGATTGAAAAATAAATAAAAAAGGAATAAATAGAAATGAAAATAGTAACTTCAATCCGCCTTTTGTATGTAAGATTATTTTGTATTGAATTAATTTTGCTGATTTGAGATTTAGAATAACATGTATAAGACTGGTGAATAAAGTAAAATATTTCATTTTTCCTTGGATGTTATATGTAAAGATTAATTGATTAATGCAATTTTTTTAAAATTATTATTCTAGTATTGACTGAACCATCTACAACTGTCCTCAACTTTCAAGTCACGGATACAACAAACATGTTCAACTATTTTTTTTCCTTACAAGCCCTTAAAAGCAATATGGATTATACAGAATTCAACTAGAAACTAAATCGACGACTGTCAACTGTCTAAGAAATACAATTAGAGTAAGATTTAAGAACAATTTTAGGATAAAACTCTACATTTTATACACCTTTATGGACACTATTTAGTTAACTTGTAATTTCCCCAAAAATAAAAGAGAGTTTTTCAAAACATTCAGTTTCTTGATCACTTTCGTTATAAAACAAATATTTGTAAATTATGATTCAATTAAAATCACCCCTAAACCTATTCGAACATAAATTTAAACATTGCGTAAATAATTTCGGTCACGCAACATTTGACATCATTTCTTTTCTTAACAAAGTTTTTTTATTATTAAATCAATCCTAAAAAATTTCAATTTTATTATGTTTTCAAATTTACTCTCTTGTAATAACAATGTTTTACAATAAATTTTCCATTTTCCGTTAAAAAAAACTTTAAAAAAATGAATAATAACGAGAATACAATAGAACCCCTAGAAATAACAGAAATAATGTTTTTTATTTGAAAATATTTATGTTTTTGAATTGAATTTTTAAGGGTTTTTTTGTTCAACGTATGTGAATATTGCATACACGTACTCGTGTACGTATTGATAGGTTTATTTTGATTGTGTTTTGTGCAGTAACTACCGAGTGAAGTTAGTTAGAAGCGGTTATGATTTTTATGATATGTTTATTATTATCTAAAAGTGATGATGGTGGTTCCAATGTTTATGTTGCAAGCTGATTATGGTGGTATTAAATTAATGTAATTTCTGTGATATATTTTGCTATACCTTTGTGAGATGCAGCTATTTGCTCGCTTTTGTTTATCTGATATTGTTTTACTATTCCTCTTAAGCAAGGTTTTTACCTTGACAAAGTTTTTAACGAGACTGGATTCCTTTAAATGTGGAAGCATATACCACCCTCCCCCCCCCCCCCCACATTTTTCAGACTGTGCAAGGTTCTTTATTACGAGCCTAGTGTAAATAGCGAGAGCATCTGGAATAACATTGACATTTTAGCGTAATTTTTGCATCTTCAACATTCTTTACTTCTTTCGTTTTTCCTGATAATTTTAATACCCGACTTTCTATGTCAATGTCCACAAATTCCCCAAAGAAATATAAATCAATATGAACTAACATGAACTTCATCTAGATATATTAAGTTTTATTAATTATATCCTTCACTATCGATTAAAGAACATCAAAATTATTTTTGTAGTTCAATTACATATTTAAATAGTTTATCCACTTTTTATTTGATGTTTTTCTAATTCAATTATGTAAGTGTTGTTATGAAAACAAAGAAAAAAGAAAGTAACAGAAAGTCAAAAATACAAGTGCATAGGCAAGCTACAGACCTACAATCAATTTGTCAATCAATTGAAAACGAAAATAAACGAAATAAAATTTAGGGAATTTTTACACTAAATTTTATATCGTTTATTTTCGTTGTCGAATTTATTGACAAATTGATTGTAGGTCTGTAGCATACTTAACATAAAAAAAGTAAAAGAAATTAAAAAAAGTTTATTTTGTGATCGTATGTGTTGTTTAATACGATGTAGGTGTAATTGTAAATAGTATAAAACAGATTTACAAGAATCGTTTTTGCTTGCATATCTTTTCTCTAGTCTCTGCATCTAATTCCTAAAGGTTCGTTTTTATCTTAAAATTGTGGAAACTGTATAATTGCCAGGTAAATAACTTCAGGCCACACGTTTCAGAGTGATAAGAGAGACTAATTAGTGGTTATATAATAGTTGTCAGTTTTAAAAACACATACGTCCAGCGAGAATCCACTTGCTTATTGAATGGACGAGTCTGTAAGCCTTTTTCCTTCAGAGCTAAGCTCTGACATTGAAGAAATTGTTCTAGAAACTCAATGGAGCCTCTAACTCCATTGGGTAACTATCGTGAAGACCAGAACCTACGCAAATTAAGTAGTAAAATTCCCAATTCATGTGTCTTTGCCATATGTTGGTTGGTGTTCTTTTGAAAGAATAAAATATGGATAATTTCTGCAGACACATTCAAAAGGTTTTTGACATAACCAAAAATTAGTGACAGAAAAATAATGACTCTTGGAGTATTAAATGACTCAATATTTGGAGTTTATGTTTATGAAGAACAAAAAATTCCCGACTATGGCTATGCCTTTTTCAAACAAATCTGCAGTTCATGAGCAAAGATTTAATGAGGATCTATACAATGTGACATGGCAGACTTGTTTTGGTTCATAGCTCAGTTGATAGAGCGCTAGCCTTGTAACTCGATGGTACCGAGATCGATTCCCGACGCAGAATATGTGGTTTAAGACCTGACTCATTCTGAATGTATAGTAAAAGAAAAACGGCCGACATGGTATGGTATCTGGGGATATTTAAAGCTAAAAAATAAAGTCGCCTCATATTGATGGTTATTCTGACTGTGAAACCAACAGAAACTACAGATTTAAAATATTTATGACATAAAGGTGAAATTTGTAGTTGTAATTTTCGAACCGAAATGCCGTTCCATGTTACATTATTGTGTACAGCAAAAAAAAGTTAAATAAATAATTGAAAAATTTAGGGACACACAAATAAATAAAAGTAGAAAATCTTTTTAAATTTTATTTACTTCTTTTCTTTCTTTTTTTTTTGTTGATTTAACAAACATATTGTTTTCTGTCTGAAAATTTTACTTATTTCCTAGAAACTTTTATAACGAAAATCTACCCAAGTCATTACGAAAAATAAAAATGGAAAATTACAAATGAGATGGTTTGATTTTTTTTTATCTTATCTATGGAGACAATTTGGCAAAATAAAAAAAAACTAATAAGATCATTTGATTCATTGGGCTAGAATCAAATATCGTTTCAAATTTCAAATAAGATCTTATTATTAAAATCCGTTTTCTTTTCTTTTTATATTATTGGCTTCTTATTTTTATTTCGTTCCCCATTGTTACATTTTGATTATTATTATTATATACCTTCTCTCGTACACTTTATCATCATAGAAATTACTGATTTTCCTTGTTCTATCTCTTCTAAACTTTTTTTTCTAAAATAAAAAATCCAATCTAATTCTAAAACACCAAACCAAACAGAACAAAAAAAAAGGAGAACAGAAAACCCTCTTAGAAAATAAAAAAAAACATGAAAATCGAGGCCTCAATTTTATTTTAAGAAAATAAAAAATATAAAAAGAAAAGAATTTTCTTCAGTTTTTTTTTTATTTTATTTCTAATAATCAGGTCCAATCTAGTTGATAACAAAAAAAAAAATCGGAAAAAGGAAAATACTTCAACTTTTTTTTATTTTGATTTGAACTTCTCATTTTCACTTCATTCTTCTATTTTTGCGTTTTTTATAATTCAATTTTCATTAAAGACAAAGATTTTCGGGGAAACTACTACATACCTATTCGATTTTATTTTTATCTTCTTGGATCGTCATGAGTTTTCTTGATGTGTTTTGATTTGTTAAAGTGAAAATATAATAAAACAATTTAAGTTAAGGTTTTTTTTATTTAGGTTGATTTTCTTGCACAATCTTATTCAAGGTTGATGGAAGCAAATAATAATTTTGTTTTTCTCAAAGTTTATTAAATTCAGTTTCATAAGTTTCTACTTTGTTTTCCTATAGAACCTTATAACTTTATACCATGCATTGATAGTTCAGTTAGCCTGATTAGAGACGTTTTAAATATGGTATTAATTGCAAGTTTAAAGGTAAAAGTTTGCTAAAGCTCTTATTCTGTAATGACGATACGCGCAAATAGAAATAAAACTTGGTTTGAGTGCAAAAGTATTACATAATAATAAAATAAATAGACAAATAAAAAACTTACAAAATTAGAGTTGGATTGGTGAGAAATTAGTATTCTACAAGTTGCACCCAGTTTTCCAAGATCTAATATGTAGAAAGTATATAAATTGCTTTAGCTCAGGCTTGTTTTGGAATAATCCAAAAATTCTTATCATTATAAATTACTACCAATATTTCTGTTTTATCGAAATCGCCAAAATAAAACACAACTTATCAACGCTTAAACATGTTGTGCTTATAAAGCTCATGGAGGTTGCTTTTGTTTTCTTTTAGTATTTATACTAAATTTGCAAGTAATGTGACTTAAACCAAAGTTCTGGTTTATCAAATTCGAACATAAAGAGCGTAAGGAGAGTCTAAAAAAATAAATGTTAGAATCTAATTTTTGATGTTTATTTCTCATATAACACTAGGTCAAAAAACTTTTTGTATCTCACGCAGGCGTTTGCTGATTAAAAATTTATTACAAAACTAACACGAAACATCAATACGTTGCCGGAAAATTATAACAGATCATATATTAACATAATTTAGTGAATAGATGATACACTCAGCTAACTCCTTAAAAACCTCTCCATTTAGCGTTCAGCAATTTCAATTTTTCAAAAACAAACAACCCATTTCTCTACCAATTTCTTGTTCAATTACATTTCATGTCATACAAATAATTAATTTGGTTTTTTTCATTAAAAGAGATTGGAGTGATTGAATTGAGTTCAAGAAATTGTAACAAAATCAAACTTTTTCCAAGATGCCAACAATTATTATAAAATCAAAAATTCCAACTGTCTTCGAAATTAAAGAATATTAAAAAATTAAAAATTCAAAATTTTTTCAAAATTCCAAAAATATTCCAAAAAATATAATAAAATCAAAAAATTAAACTTTTTTTCAAAATTTTAAAAATATTTCAAAAATTATTATAAAATCAAAGATGAAATTTTTTTTTTCCACAAAATTCTAAAAATATTGCAAAAATTATAACAAAATCAAAAATGCAAACTTTCCCATTCTAAAAACATTCTAAAACAAATAATATAAAATCAAAAAAATGAAAAATTTAAACTTTTTCAATATGCTAAAAATAATCAAAAATTGAAGCTTTTTTCAAAATTCCAAAAATATTGCATAAATTATAACAAAATAAAAAATTCAAACTTTCTCTAAAATTCAAAAATATTTAAAAAATTATAATAAAATCAAAATTTTAAACTTATTTTCCAAATTTTTCTGTTATTCAGAAGAATCTGGAATTACACAAAAAATTACTTAGGAAACATCTCCCATATAATTACAATTTTTGTTAAAAAATAACATTTAATCTGCAACAACTTGATATTTTCCAAGTGTTTCTATAAGTTGTGAGGGGTTGAATCTAGATAGTTTGTATATTTTAAATATTCATGCTCAATTACATTTCATGTCACACATATAACTAATTTTATTTTTTTCAAAAAAATTGGGTACAAAAATAAATAAAAATCATTTCTATGACACACCTGACGGTATTTTTTAACACACTAATAATACAATAATCAAGTTCCTGTTCTCACATACCAATACCAACCATCAATATTTTTTCCACATTCTGGTAACACAGAAGACTCGTTGTCACTTAAAATGAAAGTTTAAAGCAAAATTTTCTTGTTTTGACACACCTAACGATTTATTTGACACACTTCATGTCAAATTTAATGTTCAATTACCATTAATGTCATCTAAATAAATTCTTTTATGTTCTATAATATCTTTCAATTCGAAAATGTTTCGCATAATATGTTTCTCAAAAAAATTGGGAAACAAAATATATGAAAATCATTCTTTTGACACTCTTAACGATTTTTTTTGACACACTTATGACACAATAATCAAGGTCCTGGTTAAACATACAGATGCCAATCATCAAGATTTCTCCAGATTCAAAGTTACTACTCATTATCACTGAAAACAAAGGTTTTTTAAGCAAAACATATGAACATTTGATTTTTTTGACACACTTTCGGTACAGTTTTCGAACCGATCGTCCTTTTGGCTCTTAACATGTTATATAACCTGTTAAATGTACTAATTACAACTTTATATTTTACATTCTGAATTACGTATATTGAACTGCTAAACTTGTTATAATTTATATTGAACTGTATAATTAATAGAAGCTAAATTGTTGTAAATATGTTTATAATAAAATTAGTCTTGAGTTGAACTTTAAACACTGTGAACAAACAATTATTCTGTCTTATATCCTCTCAATATGTTATGGGCCCAGAAGATATAGATAAAAAGTTTGTTTCTAGAAAGAATAAATTTTTTAATGATATTAAACTCAAAGTTAATGGAATGGATCTGTCAATGGTGATTCAACGGTTTAATGGAAATAATTTCCAGTTATGGAAAAGACAGATGGAAGTTTACATGAGAGAAAATAAATTGAGAAAATTTATGGATGGTTCAACTTCAAAACCTGATGCAAAGGCAAGTGCTGCTGAAATCGAGATTTGGTAAGACAAGGATGCTGAAGCACAAGGTTTTCTAATGAGACGCCTAGAACTTAATTAGTTACGTCATGTATCCGACTGTTTAACTGCAGCTGAGATGTGGTCAAAATTACAAACAATGCATGCAGAAAAAAGTGACCAATCGATTTAAGTGCTATTGAATCTTTTTTTAAATGCAAAAATGGAGGCAAATGAAACTATGGCGGATTATATTTCAAAGATTGTATCATTTGCACAACGCTTGAAAAATTTAAATGTGAAACAAAAGGAACCGTTGGTTGTTGCAAAAATATTGTGAAGGTTGGATCCGATGAAATACGATGGTGCTCGTGCAGCTTGGTATGCAGTTCCGTGTGCTTCACAGACAGTTACGAAACTAACGGATTATTTAATTAATGAAGAAAGCATTTTTACAATATACGACAAGGTGAGTATGTAAAAATAAATAAAAGTGAAACATATGTTGTAAAATCAAAACAAGTTTCGAGTTCAAGTGCTGTAAACAACCGTAATGTTTTTGAGAAAAAGAAATTTATTTGTCATTTGTGTAAAAAGCCAGGACATATGTCGAGAAATTGTTTTTTGAAAAATGCAAAAGAAAAACAAAAGTCGTCATTGGTTGTTCAAAATAATAATAATAATGATACTTCTTTTTTAATGAATGGTAAGATTTTTAGAATTCAAAATTCATCGTGTAATATCGAAATGAATGATAATGATGTTTGGTTTGCTGATTCCGGTGCAACGTAACATATTTCTTTTCAACGATGAAACGATGAATATAGTGTACGTGTAGGAGATGGCAGTATACTTCCTGTTAAAGGAGTGGGAGATATTGATGTCATAATTATAAAAGCTAATGATATTTGTGATACATATACGATGAAAGATGTTTTATATTGTCCACGTATAACGAAAAATTTGCTGTCAGTAAGAAAAACTACTGAAAAAGGTATTTGGATAATTTTTCATGAAAACGGTAAAGTTTATTTTCATAAAGATAATAAATTACTGGTTGATGGCTATCAATACAATGATAACTTATATAAATTAAATTTAAAACCTATTAATTCTATTGAAGCTAATGTTGTCATAGATGAAAATTTAATGTTATGGCATGTACGATTGAGACATGTAAATTTTAAAATATTACGAAAAATGATTAAAGATTGTACTGTTAGTGGTATGAAAGTAACTGATGTTGCTGAAGACAATCCATTTTGTCAAAGCTGTGTTGAAGGTAAACAGCATCGTCTGAAGCTGACAGACAAAATAGGTAAAATATAAAACTGGATAAAAAATTAAATTATGGTTGCATTTTTAACTAATTCAAAATGTACGACTATATCACAATCATTTCTATAGGTTATAAAAACATTAGATGCAAATCAAATTTATTTTTATTGAGTTAAATATGCTTAGACAAGCTATATGCAGAGTATTTATAGACAGGAATATACATAATCAGCAATAGAAAATTTTTTTATAACTAAAAAATGAACGAAAATCGGCTGTTGTTTACTTAACAGTTCATCTAGAAAACGGACAACATGTTTTTTGCATATCTACAAAAATGGTAACAAATCCTGGACCAACTGGCTACAACGATGACAGCTTTCTTCACTGTTATGTCGAAGTTATGTGTTTGTAAGGACAATACTATATTCGGAAATGTTTACGTATTAGTATTACTCATGGAATGGAAATATAAAAACATTTGAACGGGGGGGCACAAACTCAAAAAGTGAGTCTACAGAAAACCAAGCATATTCATTGAAACTTAATATATGTTCAAACTATAAGCGATGCATCTCAATCCAGATAAATGCTACTTTCATCGCATGTGGTTGGAAAATGAGCCCGGTTCAACGTTTTTCAGCATTGATAATTGTCAACGACATTAAACGAGTGATGTGTCACTTCAGATATGCCACAACCGACGATGGGATGGTTACATTAATTACACGTGCAACAACCATAATCTAATCCGTGCATTGTTTCATTGTTTCATTCAGGGAAAAATATAAAAGGCAAATGGCTTAAAAAAAATTTTTCTCAAACTCGAAACCAAAATTTATAATGAAGGGCTGATATTGTTTCGTTGCGTTGTGTGTTCTTAACCGTTTGAGAATTCCATCGATCTGCTGATGTTGCTGCTTCGTTTAAAGTAAAATTGCAACGCGAACGAAATTACTTTCAAATTATTTCCAGATATTCTTACTTACTATAAGAATCACGATTTGTGAGAAAACGAACTATACTTGCGTTCAACAATAAAGATATCTATCTATGAACTTCACAATATTATTCAATCTAACATTCAAAGCGAAAAAATAATATAGAAATCCGTGTACACTGCTATAGAGCCAACTGAAGCATTTTGTTTTTCCAACAGAATGATTTTAATTCACTCGATCTGTCACAACAGGTACTGCAATTGAAAAACAATTCACCGCAGCGTACCGATGAAATGCATAAGATTTCTTTCTCTTTTATTCGTATCAATTGCTCGCCACTACATAAAGACATACATGCTGAGCCAAACTGCATATTATCTGAAATGAAATGATTCGCTGGAATCAATAACCTTGGCTAGCGTCAATCTACAGCTGTTTAAAAAAGTGTTCAAAACCTCAGATGCTTTTTGGTCTAACATCTAGGTTTTCAAAGGCATCTAGTTGTGATAAATATTCTTGTTGTTGTAATAAATTATATTCTATAATTCCACAAAAAAGCACAAACTTTGATTTTTATTAAACAAAGGTTAATCAAATTTTACTGCAATTTTACCAATTTTACCAAGCCTAAGTAATATTACGTAATATTACCAATTTTACCGGTAATTTTACCATGGGTAATATTACCTTTACATCTGTACTCACGATATTGTTTTGTTTATTTTTTAAAGGACAAAAGAGGTGTTTTGAATGCAACTAAACAATTTTATGCTGATGTTTGTGCGGATGGGAAAGTTATAAGAAAACTTCGTTCAGATTGTGGTCTAGAACTTTGTAATGAAAATGTCAATGAATTCTTATGAAGCATTGAAGGAAAATGATTCTTCTTATTGGATGGATGCTGTTAATGAGGAAATGAACTCATTATTAGAAAATAAAACTTGGATTTTTGTTGCACGACCGAAAAATATTAATGTTATTTCAAATAAATGGATTTTTAAAAGAAAGTATAAGTCTGATGCTTCTATTGATAAATACAAAGTTCGTTTGGTTGTTTGAGGCTACTCTCAAAATGAAGGAGGAATCGACTACAACGAAACGTTTGCTCCTGTAGTAAAATTTACAACAGTTCGTTTAATATTATCAATAATAGCAGTAAATGATTTTGAAATGAAACAGTTTGATGTAAAAACTGCTTTTCTTAATGGTGATTTAGAAGAGACCATTTATATGGAACAACCGTTTGGATTTGAAGTCGATAATCAAGTTTGTTTATTGAAAAAGAGTTTGTATGGACTAAAGCAAGCATCTAGGCAATGGAATAAAAATATGCATGATTTTTTAATTGAATATGGTTTTAGACGATCTCTTGCAGATCCGTGTCTATATTTTTTACATGCAAATGAATCTATTACTATATTAGTTTTGTATATGGATGATGGTATGGTTTGTGGAAATAATTTAAATTTAATTAGAGATTTAATAAATAAAACGAGTGAATGTTTTAAAATTACATGCTCAACTGGAGATCAATTTGTAGGATTACAAATAATAAGAGATAGAAAACAAAAATGTTTGAAAATATTTCAAACTTCGTACATCCATAAAATTTTGACGTTATTTAATATCAAGGATAATGATAGTAACACACCTCTTTCTATACCAGCAGATCCTGCTATAAAATTTATTAAAACTTCGAATGATGAAGAGATTATACAAGATTTTCCATATAGAGTAGCTGTAGCTTCTCTAATGTATTTAATGGTATCAAAAAGGTCTGATATTTATTATATTGTAAGTGTCTTAAGCTAGTTTTTAGAAAAACCAAGTAAACAGCTAAAAGATTAAATCATGTACAAACTCAATATTATTATAATTGCTTCATGCAGAAGGAAAATAAAGCTTTTGTTGAATATATTAAAATGAGTAAGCAGTTAGCCGATCCATTAACTAAAGCTTTGTCTAAGCAAAAATCTATTGATTTATTTTATATGAATGGATTATTAGATGTTAATATTTAAAATCAAAAATTTACTTTGAATAAAAGTTGAGTTGGAGTGTTGAATGTATTAATTACAACTTTATATTTTACATTTTGAATTACGTATATTGAACTGTTAAACTTGTTATTATTTATATTGAACTGTATAATTAATAGAAGCTAAATTGTAAATATGTTTATAATAAAATTAGTCTTGAGTTGAACTTGAGACACTGTGAACAAACAATTATTCTGTCTTATATCCTCTCAATATAACCTATTTTTAGAAACTCTTGAAATGGCTCCAGTAGCTCTAATGCCATAAAAAGTGGGGTTAAGATTTCCACTTTTGGTTTGAGATTGTAATACTTAAAAAAAAATATGATAACAATGACAAAATATGACAACAAACAAACCTTCATAAACCTTTTACTAAGTTGTAGTAAAGAGTAAGAATAAATAAAGCACTTGTGTTTCAAACTTCTTATGCGCTTGGAAAACATATAGGCACAATAGATGTACTATTAAGCGATGCTTTAAATTTATCTATCCCATTTTACATACGCAGAGTACATTCACACATAAATACCAAATTTAATCTAATATTTCAGCCGACATTTTTCTAAAAGTTCATCCCCTAAAGAAAGAAAATCTCAAATTTTTTTCTTCTTTTATTATTCAATCCCTAATTCTGATGATGTGACAGGATTATCCAATTCATTCCTTTAATATAAAATAATATAAAATAATTTAAAAAAAAATAACTTTAATATGTTTTATTTAAAACCTTTTAAAATATGAAAAATTGTTCAATTTTTACCCTAAGATTGGAAAGGGATTTCATTTTTTACAAAAAAAATTAAATTTGTTAGTGCAATAAATTATTTTGCGGTGTAAATTATTTAGCTTTAGACTTGAGAGTTCATTTAACTTTTTATGTTTTATTTATAATATTTTTACAATTGGTAATATTTTCACAGGTCGTGTTGGGAGGAGTGTTGTTCCAATACGTATAATTTAAATAAATTGTTATAATTACTAATTTCTGCAGGTTTCGTCACAAATTTTGTTTTCCTATAACTATTTATATTTTTAGTTCAGAATTCGATGGAATTTGATCATTATTTGAGCTGATTCTTTGATCAATTGGCTTAACAAATAAAATCCCCCATTTTGTGCCAACGGAATGTGTTTTATCCCGATAACCTCAAATGTTGTTTCCTTATCTTTAAAAAAATAGCAAGACACTACAATTGATTGAGACATCATCGCGACAGCAAAGATTCAGTTGGTCGACAAATGATCAGATTTTTCTTTTATTTCACTTCCGTAAATTGTTTAAAATAGCTGTCTGTAGAATTTCAAACGGCTCAATAGTGATTTGGTAGTCACACGTAAGACCGAAGTCCCGAGTAAAATTTTTGCTTTTTGAACTCGTGTTATAGCTCCTTAATTTTACAAGTAATCTTCTAACTGAAAATCCCTGAGAGTTGGCTCAATTAATCGCTTCCTCTTAATGTGAACTAGAATACTTTGATAAATATGACCTATGAGGCTTACTTCTAAAGTGAGTGATTAATCTTCTAAGGGAAAAACAAAAGGGAAAAATGCTTCATTATTTAAAAATTTGGTTGATGATCAATTATCAAGAGATTTCTAGATTTCTATTTACCGAGCTAGTACTCGGTATGTATTGGTTATGTGGTGTTTGAGAGAGATTGAAGAATGGTTTCAAATGCATTGTTTTAAAAATTATATCGGTATTGCAGCTTTAGCTTCCCAAAGTCTCGCCGATTGCTATTTTGCTAAATAAAACAGCTGATATGTGTTTTCAAAGAACATTTGTTTCGCTTTGCTCGGTTTAACTCATATGGAAGTTTATCGCCACTTTTTGTCGTTTATTACCCTATCACATAATATTGGACAAATACAAAATTTGATTTGAAACTGGGCACTGTAATAGCTCTAAAACTAAACGACGCCATTTTTTTACTTCTGCTACAGTTCTCGACGACCCAAAAAGTCAAAATTTGAGCCGGACCATTTTTGACGGGCAACTGTTTTCGTGCAATTAGATTTTAATTTTGCAAACCTTTTTTAAAATTTTTTGCGCCATCTTCGTGGTAATATTTCTATACAAAATTATATGTAGATTCCAGTTCGCTGCTAAATTGAACTAAACTGCTAAAACTAATTTCGATTTCTTAAAATATATATTTTTAAATAATAATGGGTGTTCCATTAAGGACTTTTTTTTAATTAAAAGAAAAACACAATGTTTACATTGAAAGTATCTTTATTTTGTATTATATGAAAGTTGAAGTTTTGCCATTTATGTTTTAAAAATAATATCATGTAAGTGACCACCTTTTGATGACAGATGGTGATTCTCTTGTCAAAAATTTCGATGACTTTTTCACACAAGTCGGTCTGAATCTCGCCAATAACACGAATAATCTCCGCTTTTACTTCATCAATCGTCTGTGGGTTATTGCGGTAGACTTGTGATTTAACATAGCCCTAAAGAAAGAAGTCTAAAGGCGTCAGATCACAAGATCTTGGTGGCCATTAAAGATGACCATTTCTTGAGATAACTCGTCCTGGAAACTTTTGCCTCAATAAATCCATTGTTAGAGCTGCTGTATGACCAGTGGCTCCATCCTGTTGAAACCACATGTCATGCGATCAATATTCACCAATTCACGCCACAAAAAATCATGAATCATACTTATGTATCGTTCTCCATTCATCGTAACTGTGTTGCCTTCATCATCATGAAAAAAGTAAGGTCCAATGACTCCACCACTCCATAAACCGCACCAAACTGTAACTTTCTTTTAATACAAACCTTGCTGAAAGATTTCTCTTGGATTCTCTTCACTCCAAATGTGACAATTTTGCTTGTTTACATAACCACGTAATTTACGAAAAATATTTTTTAATTTTTTACAGAACGCCCATTTCATAATAAAGCTGAACGAATTTAACACGTTGTTCCATACTATAGGATAACATTTTAACAAATGGCAAACCTTTCTCTTTCCAAATGTTAAATTAGAAAAGAAAATGGATGTCAATATGGCTGAAGTGATAACTTTCAAAAGAAAAATCCCTAGTGGAACACCCGATAGTAATTTAATCAATAAGTGTGACAACCCCGCGTACTCCAGTCTCTGCTATTGTCATACGAGATTATAACGTGAGATATCACTACCACTGGCAATAGTAGTGAGATATAACTAGCCAATGTGATATCTTATGGGTGCTGGCTGATGAACTCTATTCAGTCAACGGTAGAACCCTCAATCTTTGCTATGTAGTATTCCTTGATGATGCCACATTATTGCTTATTCCAAAGATCGAGCCTTCATATAACTCAATGTATGAGCTTTAATCATTGAGGAAGGAAGTGCGTCGCATGATCAAGGAATGTTCCACTAGCTAGATTTTTGGCAACCACATTTTTGTTCCTGCAAATTGTTAATATAAATTTGCTGTTTACCTTTTATTTTATTTTTATTTTTTCCATCCTATCCTGAAATATTGGCCTATGTTATATTTTATATGTGATAGGATTTAGTGTTTAGTTAGTTTTTAGTTATCCTTTCTTTAGTTTAGTTTAGTTTAGTTATCCCTTCTATAAAAAAAATATAAAAAAAACAAAAATACAAATTTGCGTCCATCAACACCTTAGAGCGCATGTTGTTGTGGGACCTTGGTCTTAAAAGGTTTTTATGTGTTGTTGTGACACATTTTGTAATTCCTACTACACAACACATTTTATTGAAAAAAAAATCTCATAACACTGTTGCATTATTTAAATATTGCAAGTAATCGAAATTATTGTGACAAAATATGAATTGGAATTATTTTCTAAGAAATTCAAAAACTAGGTTAGAAATATCTTACTGCTATTGCCAATAGTATGTGATATCTCACGTTAGCTCGGATTTCAATAGCAGGGACTGGCGTATGCGGGGTTGTTATACCGGGGTTGTTAAACCAATTGATCCCTCCATGCGGACTTATTATTATAATTATTTTAAGAAATTCAAAGACTAGGTTATAAGAAACAGTACTTGTATTTTAAAATATTTAAAATAGTTTTAATGTATAAAAATTTCAAACCAGAAAAATCCATTTTACATGTGACATGGTATATGTGAGGTCCCCTTTATTTATATTGGGTAGCGAAATCCGAAATTCGACATCCATGCCGTGCTGCCTGGGTAATGCTGACAGAATTAGGTTGGTGTATCAGAGACAAGCAGGGTAAAAACTGCTTAGTCAATAACGCTGCATTCACTTGGTGCCTTAAAACCAATGCGACCCAAGCGTCTGCTCTTCATATTAGGGGCGGCTGGGAGCGGGCATCTGTCTTGGATCAAGCGGTTCGCTATATAAACGTGTAAAAAGGTTGTTTCTGGTAGCCTTAAGATGCAGAACGGACCAATTCACGACAATTTGGGTTGGGCCTAAGGTTAACACCCTCACCCCGGAAAAAAACTAATATGTTAAATTTGGTTATCAGAAAGTGAATAACAGGCCCGGACACAAAAACAGAATTTTACCTGGACGTGAAAAAAGAGCAGACAACCGAAACGGAACGTGAAACGTGCGCCGCCTGAGCGCTCCTGATGCTCTTGTAAGTCTAGAAACAGAGGCTGAGAGATATAGGATGGATATCATAGCTCTGCAAAAAATTAGACAGCCGATAATCGGAAAACAAGATTTGGATAGCCACTCTCTGTACTGTAGTGGTCATCCTTCTCGAAGAGAATTTGGAACTGGCTTTCTTGTTGGTGCACGTATACTGGAAGTCGTGTTGAAATGCATTCCGGTCAATGAGAGGAACTGCTACCTACGGGTACGCGGTACATATAACAATATTGCTCTTATTGCCGTGCATGCACCTACTGAAGCTAAGACCGTCGACGAGAAGGATACTTTCTACATAGCACTGGAAGAGGTTATGAAACCAACACCAACACGCGACTTCATAATGGTTCTTGGTGCCTTTAATGGGCAGGTTGGAAGAGATATCTTTTATGGAAGTGTGGTGGGCCCCAACAGCCTTCATTTGAGTTCGAATGATACTGGTGAAAGAATGACTGAGTTTGCACCATCAAATAATTTGAGAATTGCCAGTACTTTCTTTCCGCATTGATCGATTCGTAAGCAGACGTGGGTCTCACCGAATGGAAACACTCGAAATCAAATTGATCACATGCATGTAACAGCATGTTTCTTTTCTAGTGTTCTGGATGTGCGATCCTTTATTGGTGCATATATTGAAAGTGTTCACTTGTATGTGCTAAAATAAGGTTCCACTTTCGAAATCGAAGCATTCCAAAATTCAATCAACGGAAACGTTTTAACATCTCATCACTAAAGAATGTTGAAACAGAAGAGAGATATCAAAACCATATTGCCGAAACGTTGGAGAGATCTGAATCCATTAATGGAGACGTTGATAAGTCTTGGTATTTGCTAAAAGATGCTGTTTTAAGCGCTGCTGAGGGAATACTTGGACGACCACAAAACCACTCCCAGAAGCCATCGATGGATGAAGCATGTCTTGATGCTATTCAATACTAAAGAGATTGCTATCTGAAATGTCTACATCTACAAGGGCGCAACACCAGGTCCACAAAGGAGAACTAAAAACTGGCAAGACAAGCCGTTACAAAGCTTTATAGATGAACGAAGAGAGAATGGTAGGAGAGAAAGTGTGAGGAGATTGAAAGCTTCAATAAGGAACATCAATCGCGTAACTTCTTTCAACAGGTTAAGGCCTTAAAGAAGGGACCTCAAACTAAATCAACTGCTATTCAAAACGAAGATGGGGAGATACAAGTAGACCTTAAAAATATTTAAGATACTTGGGCCGCTTATTTTGGGAATCTTCTCAATTTATGTGACCAGCAACAAGTCGGGCGAAGAGAAAAACTTATTCGTGCGTCAAAGGTACATGTAGACGAACCAACCAAAGAGGAATTCGAAGCAGCGCTGTCAAAATTAAAACGCAATAAAGCACCTGGTATCGACGATATAACATCTCAAATGATTGTATATGGTGGTAAACTCTATCCTTAAGATTGTTCGAACTTGTTCAAATGATATAGAAGACTGAAACCATGCCACAGGACTGGAACTCAGCTATGCTAATTGTAACGTTCTTCGGGAAACACCCGAATAGAATAGTAGAATCAAAATCCTTTTTATTATTTATTATTTACAAATCTATTTTTTTCTCTAATAATTTAAATAAAGGCTAAGTTTATATAATTGTTAGGTTATAAGTTAACTAGTCGTCAAAACTCATTTTTTCTATGTTAACGTCTCCAACGAACACTGGATTCTTTTCTGAATGAACGGAGATTTATAAATTAACAATTTGGGTGGTGATCAGACTTATAGCAAAAGATTGAAACACTTTGCAAAATCGATGAAGAATCACTGAAGTAAAAAGACCAAGGAAATCTAAGGGAATTTGTGATGCAACACAGATAAACGAATTTGAAGAACATTTAGCGTGTGGGAGAATTCAATAGCTAATGAAAATGTCACCTGTTAAATTGTGTGGAATGTTTCGACCATCAACAATAATAGACGAAGGAACACAATATCATAAACGTAAACAATACAACCGATTGATCAAAAGCTTGGTGAAAACATTTAGGCGAATTATACAAAACAACCAATATTCAAACCTAATTAATGCAACCGATTGGATAAAAGCTTGGTGAAACAACGTTTAGGCGAATTAATCTATATAAAAAAAATATTCAACATACAGTTGAACGGTCACACCACAGTTCAGAGGAGAAATAATTGTAAAAAAAAATGTTAATTGGGGAAATTGTGAAAACCTGTTTCATGAACCAAAATGCTATATAAACAGAAATTTATCGTACTTCAGCCTATTCTATTTGGATCTACTATTCTATTTGGATCTACTATTCTATTTGGATCTACTATTCTATTTGGATCTACTATTCTATTTGGATCTACTATTCTATTTGGATCTACTATTCTATTTGGATCTGCTGTTCAATTCGAATCTTCTCTTCTACGTCGATCTTGGTTGAAGTTTCTCTCAAGAGGCAAAAAGGCGACGTCACATCTGGGCAGAAGAAGGAGAAAAAAAAATATAATACCGGACGTCAACAATATATTGAAAAAAATGAGTATAAATTTTATTTATTTATTTAATTATTATTTTGTGTAATAGGTTTATTTTTTTGTGGCTTAAATTATTAAAATTAGTGTTGAGTTAAATTTTTGAGTATATATTTTTATTTATTTATTATTTTTTTGTGTATTTCATTTAATTAATTTGAAGTTATAAGAGTAATGATTTTATTAAGTTAGACATTTTTTTCTTTGAGTTTCGTAATTATTTACACTAAACCTAATTTATTAAATTATTATTTTTTTGTTAGGTCAAAATTTAGATTTTGTGCAATAAAATTTAAACTGTAATTAAAAAAAAAATCAAATATAAAAATGCAAGTGAATAAATTAAACGTAATGTTATAATAGAAATTTATTGTGTATTTTGGGTTTCATTTGTGTTTATGTTCTGTATTGTTTTTATAGTGTTGTTAAGTGAAAAATTTTTTGTGTGAGAAACAAAACTTATAATATTACCAGCAGCATTAAACAAAGGCCCGATCCCCAAAATTTTTAAGCGTGGCGGCAAAGGTTCGTTACATAATACCAATCCATGAAAAGGGTAATCGACTACAATGAGCTAACAACAAAGGAATCGCTCTCCTCTGCACAGCATGTGGGATCTTTTCATACATTTTGCTAACCAAAATCAATCCTTTTGCTGAACAACTATTTGGAGAATATCAGTGTGGCTTCCGGCAAGGCCGAGGTACCACCGGTGCACTTTTGTCGATAAGGATGATTTTGGAAAAGTATCGAGAGTTCAACATACCTATGCAGCAACTCTTCATTGATTTTAGGCAGGCCTACGACTCTCTCGAACGAGAGACTCTATGGTCTGCTCTGATGTCAATGGTAATTCCTGGTAAACTGGTATCACTATGCAAAATGACAGTACAGAACTCTCAATGCTGTGTACGAGTAGAGAACGAAATATCAAAGTTTTTTAAAGTCGACTCCGGATTAAGACAAGGTGATGCTATCGCTCCTATACTCTTTAATTTAGCCTTGAAATATGTGTGCCGTCAAAAGAAACTACCGATTAACAACAACATCTTATCAATAAACTCAGTACAGATGATTGCTTACGCTGATGATGCTCGGCCGAAGTGAAGCTGTTATGAGTGAGACTTTCAAGTCGCTTGAAAGTGATGCTAGAAAAATTGGTCTGCAAATTAACTACGATAAAAACAAACATATGAATGTTTCAAGAGAGGCTGAGAAGAAAGATTTGATGTGCGGCGATGAACGAATTGAGGGAGTTGAATCTTTTAAATATTTGGGATCCATGCTTGATTCGAACAACAGCATACTTACAAATATCAAAGCTCGAATCGCTGCCGGTAATCGAATTTTCTATTCAATTAAGCCAAGCCTCTTCTTGAATCACTGTATGTATCAACTTACACCAAATTCAAGTTATACAAGACGTTGATTAGACGTGATGTAAGGGTCACAAACGTGGACCCTTACACAAAATGACGAATCGCATTTATCTGCATTTGAGCGTAAAATTCTACGCTACATTTTTAGTCCACTTAAGACAGACGATGGAGAGTACAGAGCGCGATATAACTTTGAGATCAGAGACCTTCTTGAGGGTCCAGATATAATAGGTTGTATCCGTTCCAACAGGATTGCTTGGTTAAGGCATGTTCTACGAGCCGATTCACAATCTGGAATGATTTAAAAAATGAACGTTAGTACCCCAGGGAGTGGGCGACCGTGAGGTAGACCACGACTGCAATGGGAGACGGACGTAATAAACGACCTTAAAAAAATCGGCTGCCATGGTAATTATGTCGCTGTTGTGTATGACCGTGATGAATATTCGAAGCTGATTAGCTCCTACATGGAGCATGAACTCCAAAAAAAAAAATATAAAAATATAAACATAGCAATCCGGCTACAACCAAATATAGAAAATTTTAAAAAACATTGTCATCCACGTAAAACTTTAAACTGTAAATATTTTGAAAGTTGGTTTGTATTTTGAACTCCAAATAATTGTTATTTCTTGCTACATACATACTATTTCGATATACTATTTTGTATGAAAATTTTTTTTAGGTTTCTGTGTTACACATATATTTTTTGATTACTTTATTTCAGAACAAAATTTAATATTTTTTGTTCTTGATTTCAAACTTTTAATAAAACACAAGTTTAATTTTAGATTTAAAAATTTTAATAAAAATATCTGTACCTAGGGGTGATATCAAAGGGGTGTGGTTGATCACGTCGGTGTCACCATTTTTGGGATTCACACCTTAAACGTTGCTCTGTTCTGCTTCTAATATATATTTAAATTAATGAAATATTTGACAGTTTCTGCAAGTTTTGATGCAAATTGTGCTTTTCAATAACTATGTTTTTGACCCGTAAGGTTCCATGTACTGGAACTACCTTTTATATCACGCTCGATAATTTTTTTACTAAGAAATACAAATTAATTGTAATATTTAGTTGATTTCAGTCCTATCATCACAGTTTTACCAAGTCAAGCTTATTTAATTGATTGTTTATTTTACTTTAAATTTACAATAAACTTTTGTTCAAAACAAGTTCATTGAATAGTTAATTGACATTTGATAGTAAATTCGAGATTTTTTTGGATATTCATGTTTTCATTTACCACTTTTCCAGTTTAATAGAAAAACAATTTTATTTATATAAAATTATGGTTAATCTTCGTATTAAAAATAAATCTTAATTTATCTAGTTGTCAAGTTTGGGGCGCTGCATCTGTTTCCATTCTAGCTCTTTTGGATTTTGTTCAAAAGAGTGCTATACGAATTGTGTATGATCGAACAATAACATCTAATCTTGATTCCCTGCAATATTCTCACACTGTTGCTGAACTCGTTGTTTTTAATAAATATCGTCACCAGCAGTGCTTAGATGAAATCGGATCCATCAAGCCGCAACCATATTCTTTTAATCGTTTTACACGTCAATCTGTCTGTGCAAACAGTCAAACTGTTAAGATCACTCACTGTCATAGTGATAGAATGCATGAGAGATTTCTTTGTCCGTACTTGTACAAATGAAATGCTTTGCCGAATCAATAGTTTCTGGGGCGTTGGATCCACAAAGGCTTAAAAAGCGTTCATCAACACCTCAAAACGCATGTTTTTTGTGGCTGGAAGGTTATAGTCGTGCCGTTGGCTACGCAAATGTTATACATATACACCATTGGAGGAATATGTAGCTACATTTTATAGTTTATTATATTATTGTTCGATTCCATATATTTGTGTGTACACCACTGTGTATAGGTTAGAAAGTGTAAAAATAAAAAAACCAAATCATATGTCATGACTGTGACACGTTGCGGTTGCAAAGAATATTTGAAAAGGATCAGACTTTCCCTAAAATGAAATTTAATCTCGATTATGGAAAGTGAAATGGGGTTTTTGCAATTTTAAGTCTATCATATGATCAAAACTTCTGAAGGTTCAAATATTGGTTATATAAGGTTATGAGCGCAGTCAAATTAATTTTAATTTTTAAGCTTAATACCATTTGTATAGCTAAAATTTGTCCTAGATCAGCTAAAGATCAACTTTCTCATGTCGGTTAAGTGCCAGATTGCATCACAGAAACAGAAATGACTATACCGATGGCTTTACTCTTGCTGTTGTGAGTTCACAAACAAGTTTTTCTAAAATACTGAGACTTGTGTGAAGAGACCAGAGGGCATCGCCCCATTATTGCTTGATTAAACGTTATTGAATGTTTTGCTCTCAATAATTTTGTCCATAATCACCGTTAAAGTGAAAATTGATATTTAGTTGAAAAAAACTACAATTCAACAATAAGTGTAATAGGTACAACGAAATGGATGATCGAGTATTTTATACAAGAATTACTATACGATAATTTGCAAATTTTAAATTATTTTTTTTATATAACAACACAGTAAGGGTATATTGCCATTCAAAAGGTAAATTTTCTCAGTATACTAGATCGAGAATCAGATAGTTTTTCTGGATGCAAAAGCATTTAAAATGTCAATAAATAATAAATGTTTTCTTCATAGTTGTGCTAATTTTTATAAAATTAATAACAAATATTTAATTTATGTAAATATTCTCAAAGTATATTATAAAAATTTGCTCTCTTTCTCTTATGCCCGATTTCTTCATAAATTAACTAACTAAAGATTAACTAACTTGAGGTTAAATTTAACCGCCTGTTAAACTTAAATCGGATTTCTTCATTCAAGTAGATGTTTATCAAAACTATGGTTAGTAAATCCAAAGTTAAGCAGCAACGCTGGAAAATGGCGCTAATATGCGATGAATATTTGTACTAATGTACTTTTTTTTTAATTATTTGAAAAATTCCATAATATTAAACTTCATTTAAAACAAATTTTGATGTATTTTTAATTATAGTTTATACCAGGGATTCTTAACAGGCCGCGAAAATATTACCAGATTTTTTTTAATTTAATGCTAAAGAAATTTTTAAATCAAAATCGTTTTTTAAATTTAGTTGTACGAATGTGTATGCACTTATTTTTCAATAAATACTTTAAATGCTGATAGTAATGCATATCATTTTTGGATCATTATTTATTTCGAGTGTATGCAACACATACGCAGTGACATAGCGGCAGCTAGGATGGAGAAAAACAATTGTTAGACACCCTCCTCTATCGTTTTATCTAATTTTGTCTAAACAGATAGAAATCTTTAAAAAGATGTTTTTTCATAATATCAAAATTGAACACGGAACTAAAATTTATCAAATTTATTAGTGCCAAACAGAATTTAAATTTTGAATGTGAAAATTTCGTTTTCGTATCCGCAAGTAAAATTTTATTCAAATATGATTATGTCAACCCATGGCATAAATTTAAACCCTTAGACACAGCTAAACAGAACTATGGTACAGTTAATTCTACTCTACTGTTTATTTCAATATTTGAGCGAGATCAACTTTAAAAACTAGCTTGTCAAGGTTCCTGCAAACCGTTCAAAGGCAAAGTGCAAACAAAATAGCTGAAATGAAACTGATGCTGGGATAAAATGAAATATTTATGGTTGTTGCAGTTAGTATATTGTATAACAAATAATGCTAAAATGATACTCATTTCACTCGAGTATGAAATTAACAGCAAAAGCGTAGTGAGGGCTGTAATAATATTGTTTCTATGAAATTCCATAAACACAAAAATACATGTTTTTATTTATTTAAATGCATCACCATATTGCAAATATATAAAAATGCTTTGAATTATAAGACTGAAAATTGAATAGATTTTTGAATTGATTTTGATTAAATTTTTCAATTCGAAAGCATGAGCTCTTTAAATAAAATTTTCGGTTTATATTTGGTTTAACATGCGTTTCTTTGGAAAAAATTAGTGGCTCAAACGAATTTTTGAGTAGATCACCAATGGCGCTTGCGACGTCAACAGTTATTAAGAATTCGTGTTGTGTTTTTGATTAAGGACCGACCGTATTCCGCCGAAAACCCAAAATAAAATAAAACGAAAAAATCTTCGATTTCCATTTCGTAAGTACTAAGTAGTATGCAGCTGTAAATAAGAAAACGTGACTCGGACCGTGCCAATATAAAGTCGTTGGCTAGACTTGGAGACGATTTTTATTTGAAAATTACCAGGCGAAATAAAAGTAGTTCCATTTCCAGTAGTTCCACGCGTATGCATATTATTGAAAATTAATATTCAGTTCGAAAATGTGTATTTATTTAGGAACGTAATTTAAAAATCTACGAAAAAGAAAACAAGTAGGGTCTGCGTCGGACCAGACGGTGGAAGTAATACTTCTTTGGCCATTCGCTCGCACACACGCACACAGACAGACAGATAGGATACATTAAAAAAAATATCTAAAAAAAAAAACAAAAATATTATTCAAAAAAAAAAATGTTATTCAAGAAAAAAAATATTATTCAAAAGAAAAGAATATTAAACAAAAAAAAAAATATTATTCAAAAAAAAAACCTTTTATTATTAAAAAAATAAATAAAAAAAATATTATTAAAAAAAAAAAATTATTATTCAAAAAGTATAAGAACGTATAATCGTCGATTTTTCTTAGTTTTCTTAGTCAAAAAAATAAAAAAAATATTATCCAAATAGAAAAAAAAATATTATTCAAAAAAATTATTATTCAAAAAAAAAATATTATTAAAAAAAAATATTATTCAAAAAAAAAATATTAAATAAATAGAAAAAAATATTATTCAAAAACTAATAATTATTAATTACTAGAAGGTGCGCCCCCACGGCGATGCCCGTGCTTCCCAGATAAAGTGGTTGAAAACTGTTTTTTTTGAGTAAATTCTCCTATAGTTTTTTTTAATGTCATTCATTATACTTATTTTATTAGTATTAACTTTTTATATAAGCAGTCAGCAAAAGCCATTAAGTAAATGTCTCTAAAGCTATAGATAAATTTACATATTAAATGTATGCTAAAATCAAAACACATTGACAGACAAATAATAATTAAATAATTTTTATAAATGTAGATGGCAAAAGATTAGGGTTAGAAAAAAGTTAAAATTTTATTCCAAAGATTTAATTCAAATAATTCAATGTGTCACGAACAATTAGGTGAGCGTAAATATATTTGTTTATTGGATGTCACAATTGTCAATTACTTACTCCGAAACCACCGTACTCGTCATACAAAATAGGTACAATGGTTCATTGCTATTGGTTTAGCGTCCTATTTCATGTAGACTTATAATCATTTATCAATCCAGAAATTTTGCTGTTCTGAAGAGGGTCGTATTGCAATTTGCAAATATAATTTATCGATTGTCTGCAATACTCTACTACATTGATGCATACGCCGGCCGGTTAAAGAATGCCACCATTTGTAGTGAATATTTTCGTTTAATGGGTTTTATTGCTTTATGGTCATCGTCTTATTTCGACATTCCTTCTCACAACTTAAAACAAAAACTGGAAAAAATAATAATAAGACTAATTTCATTTGTAAATTCAGACTTATATATTATTATTAAAACAGTCAAATCACAACATTTGTTAACATATTTGCATATATTTTATAGATCCCTTGCAATAACAATAATAGTTTTGAAAGTAATGGAGAAGCATATTTCACTCAATAAGTAAAACACTTTAAACCTGTAGCTTTGATATTGTTCATAATCTTTTTATTCGGTACTAAGGTTCCAATGCAAATTCTTGGTTCATCAATGTTTCTAAGAAGAGGAAAAGAAACGTCAATTTCAAATTTTTGGAACATGTGAGGGCAGTTCTGCTAATGCAAGCAGGTTTGTTTAATCATATATAAGCAATGCTTATATGTATCGTATTGGTGCTAATACATAGAAATATGTACATATTTTATTTATATAATTGCAAACCATAAGAACATATTTGTTGTAAATTAGAAATATATATTTGTTAAAAAATAATTTTACCTAATTTTCATATAAATGTACATATTTGTTTGTCGCATTATGCATTAACTATTCATTTTAATGATAATTCCGAAAAGTGAAAAATAAAATTGATCAAAGATAACTAAGCGAATAATGTTTTATTATTATAGAATCTGATTGATTTAGTAATTTCGTCTTTATTACCATACAGCATAAGGTTGATTTACAAATTTCGTCTTTATTACCTTACAGCATAAATGTTAAAATATAACTTCAAAAAGCGTGACGCGGTTTCTCAACCAACACCCCATCAAAATGTTTACAACGAGCGTAAAGAAGTATAACTTCAAAAATTAAAAAAATTGGAGGGAGTTTTTATTACGAATACACACTTAAAAAAACAATGCTATCAACAAAACCGGCAATGCAAAATTTTCAAACTTTCAATTTATTTTCAATACGTACGAAATAAATGGAACTACGCTGGCTGCAGTACGTACGGTTGCCACACCAGTCGGTCAAAAATAAAAAAAACAATTACAAAAATTATCCTGTCCTTGGGTGTCATATTTTCAGAATAAAACAGTTCTCAAACAGTTACAGATATTTAATTGTGAGTTTGACAAAGAACGTACAAATTATTGAATTTAATGACATCCCAAACACTGATCGATTTTAATATTCCAAATAATGAGCTTGATAACAGAAGACTTTGAACACGATCCTTCTGATAAATAATATAATTCTAAATTACCCAGGTTAGAAATACCAAGGCTTATCGAATGGGCCAAGCTTGAAAAACTAAGAAATGATTATCAAGGTATGGCCAAGTCTTAAATGTAAATTGTATCTTTTGATTACTATATTTAGTTTTGGGCCAAGCTTGGTTCAATGTTGAAACAAATTTATTGTAATTGTTATATAATTTCAGCATTTGTGCAATGATGGACTGTAACCAACAAATTTACAATATATGAGGAAATTCCACTACAATACCCGGGTAATAAAAGGCTAAGGGGCCAGACCTGCGCCAAGCAACAGCTTTCGGGGTTTTGGCCAGACTTAATATTTTCAAACGGCCCAAGTTTGTGCCAAGTTTGGACTGATGTGCTTGGGCCAAGTCTTGCAAATAAGACTTGGGCTAGATCTACCAAACCAATTTTTTTTTCCAGACCTCCTTTAAATGTGTGGAAAGAAGTTGTTGAAAGAGTAACATTTATAAAATTAGAGAAAAACTTAATATGACTTGCACATGTTTACACTATATTAGACTAGTAAATAATGCGTAACATAATAAACTGAATCTTGGTTCAGTCTAGGCATTTACAACTGGCCCTACCCTGACTGTAACCAAAGTTAGCTAGCCAAGGATTATACTGCATTATACATTAAAATGCAATATTTAAAAATATACATTTTTAATGTTTATTTTTTTTTTATTTTATTAATAATAATATAAATTTCCTTATAGTAACAATTTGAATTTTTTTTATTTTAATGAATATCGATTTCGACTTACGTCATCCTCAGTTCTTAAATTATTATTACAATCTTTGCTTAAACTAATGTCTTATATATCATTTCAACTGCTATTTTTTATTATTATGTCATATATTTTATTAGTTTTAGTGTTGATTTTATCATTTAAAATGTTGTTATTGTTTTATGTTTATATATTTCTATTTCTTCCTATCTATCTAGATTTTGTACTTTGCTTTTTTTATGTTATATGGTTAAATTTGTGTTGATATTGGTATATTTATGTTTTCCTATTTGTAAGCTGCAATATATCCATATTTTTAAAAGTTCTTTGCATTATTTTGAAGGTTGTTTTATTATTTGTAACGCCTATGTATTTTTTGCCTGCTAGGTTTTCTTTATTCCTCAGTGTTGTTAAGGTTTGCAAATTTTCTTGTTTTTATGTTTTCTATTTAATGTGTCAATTATTTCGTTTATATATCCGTTTTTACTGGCTATGTATTTTATATTATTTAATTTGCCTTGAAAAATTTCTGCATTCATTGGTATATTGTTCAATCTATTGATCATGTGGTTGTATGCAGCTAGTTTATGTTGGTATGGATGATGTGATTTAATATTTATTGTTTGATCCGTTTGGGTTGGTTTTCGGAATATTTTGAATGTGTGTTTTGAATCTACATTTTTCCAAAAAATCCAAAAAATTTATTGTGTTATTTTCTTCATTTTCTAACTTGAATTTAATGGAACATTCTATGCTGTTTATGTATTGGTGTAATATATTAAGTTGTCTATTCGTTCCTGTGAATAATAAAATTATATCATCAACGTAGCGATACCAATAAATGATTTTTTCTTTGTGTGGATTTATGTTATTATGTATATATTTTGTTTCAAAATCATTGAGATATATTGCGGCTAAAGTTCCAGATAGTGGGCTCCCCATAGGTAATCCTTCTGTTTGTTGATAATACTCATTGTTATGTGTGAAATAGTTTTGTTTTGTTATTTCGGTTATTATATTTATCATTTCTTGTGTATCTGTTGGGTTTGAACCATTTTTTATTAACACATTTTTTGTTATATTTATTGTATCTTTCATTGGTATGTTACAATACATGTTGGTTATATCAAACGATGCAAATTTTGCTTTGTGAGGTATTATTGGTTCTATTCTATTGATTAATTCTGTGCTATTTTTTACTGAATAACTGTTATCAAATTTTATTTTTTTTATTTTATTTTATTTTATTTTATTTTATTTTATTTTTTATATTTTATTTTATTTTATTTTTTTTTTTATAATACAAACTTATAGTTTGTTTATGTACTTTGCTATTCTGTATGTTACCGCTGTGGTGAAATTAATTAATCTTATCGGTGTATCTGGTTTGTGTATTTTTGGTAATCCTCTTATATTTGATGCTGTTGGTTTTATCATTTTGTTATACCTTATGTTCTTATCACTTAATACGTTGATAGATTTGTTGATGATTGTTTTTATTTGTGCATTGAATTCATTCGTTGGATCTTTACTTAATTTTTCGATGTTGTTATTAATGATGTATTCATCTATCTTATTGTTGTAGTCTGTAGTTTTCAAGATGACAAATGTATTCCATTTATCCGCTTTGGTTATTGTGGCATTGTTTTGTTTGATCTTGTTTTGTATACTGCGTATTGTTTTTATTTCTTTTTTGTTGTTGGTTTTTGAATTGTTTAAGGTTGTTATTTTTCATTAACTTTTATTGATCTGATTTCATTTTAATGGTGAATGTTAGTTTTCAATATTGAATTTTCTATTTCTAACAGATTTTCATTTAATTCTTTTTTTGTGAGTTTTGGTTGTATGCCGTATCCTTTTTCCAATAGTTGAGTTTCTTGATTGTTAAATTGTATTTCAGTGTAATTTTCTATTCTATTGTTATATTGTGGCGGTCTATATTTATTTATTATGTTAATATGATGAGTTCCCATTTCTATTAGTTTTGATTCTTTTAACTTTTTTAATTTCAATTTTTTATTTCACTTTTCTTTTTTATCGTGCTTTCCATGTCATTCTTTACTGATTCCATTATTATTTCATATTCTATTTGATGATATACAATACAAAAACAGCATAGAACATTCCATTAAATTCAAGTTAGAAAATGAAGAAAATAACACAATATATTTTTTAAATTAATCAATCAAAAATGTAGATTCAAAACACACATCCAAATAATTCCGAAAACCAACCCAAACGGATCAAACAATAAATATTAAATCACATCATCCATACCAACATAAACTATCTGCATACAACCACATGATCAATAGATTGAATTATATACCAATGAATGCAGGAAAGTCTTTATCAAGACGAATTAAATAATATAAAATACAAAGCCAGTAAAAACGGATATAAAAACGAAATAATTGACACATTAAATAGAAAACATAAAAACAAGAACAATTTGCAAACCCTAACAACACTGAGGAATAAAGAAAACTTAGCAGGCAAAAAATACATAGGCGTTACATATAATAAAACAACATTCAAAATAATGCAAAGAACTTTAAAAATATATGGATATATTGCAGCTTACAAAAAACAAAAATAAAATAGAAAATTACCTCAAAACCAAAAAACCCAAACCTTAGACCCAGGTGTTTATAAAATTACCTGTGATGACTGCAGTAAATTTTATATAGGTCAAACGGGGCGGTCCTTCACAAAAAGATTTATTGAACACACCAGTGAAATTAATAAAAGTGATCCAAAATCCAGATATTCCTAACATTTAAAATAGAAAAACACAAATATACCAATATCAACACAAATTTAACAATATTACATAAAAAAAGAAAAGGACAACATCCCAGGTTAGAAATACCAAGGCTTATCGAATGGGCCAAGCTTGGTCCAACCTTGGAAAACTAAGAAATGATTATCAAGGCATGGCCAGGCGTTAGTCTGATACATTTTGTCATACTAAGGCAATGGTTAAAATAAATAAATGTAAATTCCCAGGTAAGCAGAGAGGATTGTTTTGACATTAAGCCAAGCTTGTTTTAAGGTCGAACAATGTTGGGACAAGCTTTAAAATAAACTTGGTTGAATGTTGTTTTAACCTTAAATGATAACCACGTACCATTATTATTTTTAGACATTGGAACAATATTTAAATACAATGCTGGCCCAATACTACCCAGGTAAGGACAAAGGTTTGTTTTCACATTGAGCCAAGCTTGTTTTAAGGTTGAACAACGTTGAGACAAGCTTTAAAATAAAATTGGTTGAATGTTGTTTTAACCTTAAATGATAACCACGTACCATTATTATTTGTACACATTGGATCAATATTTAAATACAATGCTGGACCAATTCTAAAACAAATAAATCGAATTCATAGCTTTTTAATTTTTTTTGCAATGTATAATTCATTATATGTGTTATTATGGTTTTCCATATTATTCACTGTTTGTGTGCTTTTGTCACTTTTGAATTAAAATGCAATATTTAAAAATATACTTTTTTAATATGTTTATTTTTAATTTTAAATTTTATTAATAATCATATAAACTTCCTTATAGTAACAATTTGAATTTGATTTTTTATTTTAATGAATATCGATTTCGACTTACGTCATCCTCAGTTCTTAAATTATTATTACAATTTTTGCTTAAACTAATGTCTTATATATAAACTATTTCAACTGCTATTTTTTATTATTATGTCATATATTTTATTAGTTTTAGTGTTGCTTTCATTATTTAAAATGTTGTTATTGTTTTTATGTTTATATATTTCTATTTCTTCCTATCTATCTAGATGTTGTCCTTTATTTTTTTTATGTAATATTGTTAAATTTGTGTTGATATTGGTATATTTGTGTTTTTCTATTTTTAAATGTTGGGCATATCTGGATTTTGGATCACTTTTATTAATTTCACTGGTGTGTTCAATAAATCTTTTTGTGAAGGACCGCCCGTTTGACCTATATAAAATTTACTGCAGTCATCACAGGCAATTTTATAAACACCTGGGTCTAAGGTTTGGGTTTTTTGGTTTATAGGTAATTTTCTATTTTATTTTTGTTTTTTGTAAGCTGCAATATATTCATATATTTTTAAAGTTTTTTGCATTATTTTGAGGGTTGTTTTATTATATGTTACGCCTATGTATTTTTTGCCTGCTAAGTTTTCTTTATTCCTCAGTGTTAGGGTTTGCAAATTTTTCTTGTTTTTATGTTTTCTATTTAATGTGTCAATTATTTTGTATTTATATCCGTTTTTACTGGCTATGTATTTTATATTATTTAATTCATCTTGATAATTTTCTGCATTCATTGGTATATTGTTCAATCTATTGATCATGTGGTTGTATGCAGCTAGTTTATGTTGGAATGGATGATGTGATTTAATATTTATTGTTTGATCCGTTTGGGTTGGTTTTCGGATGAAATAATAAATGGAATCAGTAAAAAATGATATGGAAAGCACGATAAAAAAGAAAAGTGAAATAAAAAATTGAAATTAAAAAAGTTAAAAGAATCAAAACTAATAGAAATGGGAGCTCATCATATTAAAATAATAAATCAATACAGACCGCCACAATATTGCAGCTTACAAAAACAAAAATAAAACAGAAAATTACCTAAAAACCAAAATAAACCCAAACCTTAGACACAGGTGTTTATAAAATTGCCTGTGATGACTGCAGTAAATTTTATATAGGTCAAACGGGCGGTCCTTCACAAAAAGATTTATTGAACACACCAGTGAAATTAATAAAAGTGATCCAAAATCCAGATATGCCCAACATTTGAAAATAGAAAATCACAAATATACCAATATCAACACAAATTTAACAATATTACATAAAAAATGAAAAGGACAACATCTAGATAGATAGGAAGAAATAGAAATATATAAACATAAAAACAATAACAACATTTTAAATGATAAAATCAACACTAAAACTAACAAAATGTATGACATAATAATAAAAAATAGCAGTTTAAATGGTATATAAGACATTAATTTAAGCAAAGATTGTAATAATAATTTAAGAACTGAGGATGACGTAAGTCGAAATCGATATTCATTAAAATAAAAATCAAATTCAAATTGTTACTATAATGAAGTTTATATGATTATTAATAAAATTTAAAATTAAAAATAAACATATTAAAAAAGTATATTTTTAAATATTGCATTTTAATGTATAATGCAGTATAATACTTGGCTAGCTTACTTTGGTTACAGTCTGGGCCAGTTGTAAATGCCTAGACTGAACCAAGATTCAGTTTATTATGTTACGCATTATTTACTATTCTAATGTAGTGTAAACATATGCAAGTCATTTTAAGCTTTTCTCTAATTTTATAAATGTTACTCTTTCAACAACTTCTTTCCACACATTTAAAGGAGGTCTGGAAAAAAAATTGGTTTGGTAGATCTAGCTCAAGTCTTATTTGCCAGACATGGCCCAAGGACATCAGTCCAAACTTGGCACAAACTTGGGCCGTTTGAAAATATTAAGTCTGGCCAAAACCCCGAAAGCTGTTGCTTGGCGCAGGTCTGGCTCCTTAGCCTTTTATTACCCGGGTATTGTAGTGGAATTTCCTCATATATTGTAAATTTGTTGGTTACAGTCCATCATTGCACAAATGCTGAAATTATATAACGATTACAATAAATTTGTTTCAACATTGAACCAAGCTTGGCCCAAAACTAAATATAGTAGTCAAAAGATACAATTTACATTTATTTATTTTAACCATTGGCTTAGTATGACAAAATGTATCAGACTAACGCCTGGCCATGCCTTGATAATCATTTCTTAGTTTTCCAAGCTTGGGCCAAGCTTGGCCCATTCGATAAGCCTTGGTTTTTCCAACCTGGGTTGTATCTTTTGACTACTATATTTAGTTTTGGGCCAAGCTTGGTTCAATGTTGAAACAAATTTATTGTAATTGTTATATAATTTCAGCATTTGTGCAACGATGGACTGTAACCAACAAACTTACAATATATGAGGAAATTCCACTACAATACCCGGGTAATAAAAGGCTAAGGGGCCAGACCTGCGCCAAGCAACAGCTTTCGGGGTTTTGGCCAGACTTAATATTTTCAAACGGCCCAAGTTTGTGCCAAGTTTGGACTGATGTCCTTAGGCCATGTCTGGCAAATAAAACTTAGGCTAGATCTACCAAATTAATTTTTTTTCCAGACCTCCTTTAAATGTGTGGAAAGAAGTTGTTGAAAGAGTAACATTTATAAAATTAGAGAAAAGCTTAAAATAACTTGCACATGTTTAGACTACATTGGACTAGTAAATAATGCGTAACATAATAAACTGAATCTTGGTTCAGTCTAGGCATTTACAACTGGCCCAGACTGTAAACAAAGCTAGCTAGCCAAGGATTATACTGCATTATACATTAAAGAGCAATATTTAAAAACATACTTTTTAACCGACTTCCAAAAAGAAGGAGGTTCTGTGTTTCACTGTAAGGTTTTTTTTTATGTATGTACACCGATTTCTCAAAAACGGCTCGTTCGATTTGGATGATTTAAATTGTGTTCTATTTGGGTTTATTCACAGAGGGTCCCATAATTTTTTTTATGATGTGAAAAATACCGTTATTCAGAAAATTGGAAAAACCATATTTTTTATGCATTTTCGTTGATTTCGTCAAAACATATTATTCTGTTTGTTTGTTGTGGGCAGTATTATATTGCTATACTTGTCGAGGTTATCGTAAATAATTTTCTATGACGGGTAATGTGTATGCCGTTTGTGCAAAAAATCATAAAACCATAATTAATAGATTGTCACTGATGAAAGTTTTTCCGGTATTTGAAGTTATTACTTTTAAAACGCTTTCTAGCCGACATTTGCTTTATGACTACACTAAAAATAAAAAAATATAAAAACCGTTTTGAAAAGAAATAGAACCGACTTCAGAAAAAACAAAAGAGTGTGCCTCCAAGTGAAAAATAACTCAATTATGGCTTTTATAAACAAAAATACGTTACATTTTGATTAATTTAATTTAATTATGCTTTACTATAGACAAAAAAATTACGCTATTGAAAAAGTTACTATATTAAAATAGTTACTTTTTAACCCACTTCAAAAAAGCAGGAGGTTCTGTGTTTCACTGTAGGTTTTTTTATATGTAGTACACCGATTTCTCAAAAACGGCTCGTTCGACTTAGATGATTTAAATTTTATTCTATTTGAGTTCATTCCCAGAGGGTTCCATAATTGTTTCTTTGATGTGAAAAATACCGTTATTCAGAAAATTAGAAAAAACCATATTTTTAATGCATTTTCGCTGATTTCGTCAAAACATATTAATCTGTTTGGATATTTTGGGCAGTATTATATTGCTATACTTGTCAAGGTTATCGTAAATAGTTTTTTCTACACCCGTATTATAAAAATACACTTATATGACCAAAATCCGTTTTATAATGATATTCATTTCGATACAGATTTTATTACGATACAGATTTTTAATCAATAGAAAGAAACCCATAGTTTTTCAATCAAACATGCTATGCATTTGACGTTTGTTGAAATTTTCGTATGGAAAAAAAATTGATCTTTGAAATTTGAAAATTGAAACTTTCGTTGTAATTTTCGTTCTTCGTTATTTAGCGCGTGTAGAAAAAATAGCGTATGCCACTTTCATGTAATGGTTATTAATACACTCGCATATACCATACGAAACTCGCCTACGGCTCGGTTCGTATCCCGATTAATGCTCGTGTATTAATAACCGTCATTACATGATCGTAGCATAATATACTATTCTATCACGGGAAATATGTATGCCGTTTGTGCAAAAAATCGCATAACCATAATTAATAGATTGTCACTGATGAAAGTTTTTCCAGCATTTGAAGTTATTGCTTTTAGAACGCTTTCTAGCCGACATTTGCTTAATGACTACACTAAAAATAAAAAAATAAAAAAACTTTTTAAAAAAAAATAGAACCGACTTCCGAAAAAACAAAAGAGGCACAAAAAAGTGAAAAATAACTCAATTGTTGCTTTTAGAAACAAAAATACGTTACATTTTGATTAATTTAATTTAATTATACCTTACTATAGACAAAAAAATTACGCTATTATACAAAGTTACTATATTAAAATAGTTACTTTTTATTATAATTATTATAGTTATTATAGTTGTTATAATAGTTATTATATTTTAAAAGTTATTTGTAGTACAAAACTGTTCGAAGTCGGTGCCACATTGACGAAAAACCGACTAATATGTCTCGGGCTTGGCACCGATTTCCAACAGTTTTGTACTACAAATAACTTTTAAAATATAATAACTATTATAACAACTATAATAACTATAATAATTATAATAAAAAGTAACTATTTTAATATAGTAACTTTGTATAATAGCGTAATTTTTTTGTCTATAGTAAGGTATAATTAAATTAAATTAATCAAAATGTAACGTATTTTTGTTTCTAAAAGCAACAATTGAGTTATTTTTCACTTTTTTGTGCCTCTTTTGTTTTTTCGGAAGTCGGTTCTATTTTTTTTTAAAAAGTTTTTTTAATATGTTAATTTTTTTTTTGTATTTTTTTTTATTTTATTAATAATCATATAAATTTCCTTATAGTAACAATTTGAATTTGATTTTTTATTTTAATGAATATCGATTTCGTCTTACGTCATCCTCAGTTCTTAAATTATTATTACAATCTTTGCTTAAACTAATGTGTTATATACCATTTAAACTGCTATTTTTTATTATTATGTTATATATTTTGTTAGTTTTAGTATTGATTTTATCATTTAAATTGTTGTTATTCATACTTCGCACGTTACATCAGAGCATCAATAGCAGCCCATCCTTTTACGGTTCAAGTGACAAGGTGTAGAACTGTCGCTTTTCAACGTGATTTTTTTAACAGAGTTTCTCATCTCTGGAATGCCTTACCGGCGTGGGTCTTTCCTGATAATTTTAATCCTCAAAACTTTAAGATTAACGTTAATAAATTCCTCAAAGAAATTTGAATAATACTTTCGAGCCCCTAGTTCCCTAGTTAGCATGGTATCTTCGGATATTCATAGACGTTGATCTACATTGGTTAACACTAAACATGCCTAACATTGAATAAAAAAAAAAAAAAAAAATTGTTTTTATGTTTATATATTTCTATTTCTTCCTATCTATCTAGATGTTGTCCTTTTCTTTTTTTATGTAATATGGTTGAATTTGTGTTGATATTGGTATATTTGTGTTTTTCTTTTTTCAAATGTTGGGCATATCTGGATTTTGGATCACTTTTATTAATTTCACTGGTGTGTTCAATAAATCTTTTTCAGAAGGACCGCCCCGTTTGACCTATATAAAATTTACTACAGTCATCACAGGCAATTTTATAAACATCTGTGTCTAAGGTTTGGGTTTTTTGGTGTTTAGGTAAATTTCTATTTTATTTATGTTTTTGTAGGCTGCAATATTGTGGTGGTCTGTATTGATTTATTATGTTAATATGATGAGTTCCCATTTCTATTAGTTTTGATTCTTTTAACTTTTTTAATTTCAATTTTTTATTTCACTTTTCTTTTTTATCGTGCTTTCCATATCATTCTTTACTGATTCCATTTATTATTTCATCCGAAAACCAACCCAAACGGATCAAACAATAAATATTAAATCACATCATCCATTCCAACATAAACTAAACAACCACATGATCAATAGATTGAACAATATACCAATGAATGCAAAAAATTATCAAGACGAATTAAATAATATAAAATACATAGCCAGTAAAAACGGATATAAAAACGAAATTATTGACACATTAAATAGAAAACATAAGAACAAGAAAAATTTGCAAACCCTAACAACACTGAGGAATAAAGAAAACTTAGCAGGCAAAAAATACATAGGCGTAACATATAATAAAACAACCTTCAAAATAATGCAAAAAACTTTAAGAATATATGGATAAACCAAAAAACCCAAACCTTAGACACAGGTGTTTATAAAATTACCTGTGATTACTGCAGTAAATTTTATATAGGTCAAACGGGGCGGTCCTTCACAAAAAAATTTATTGAACACACCAGTGAAATTAATAAAAGTGATCCAAAATCCAGATATGCCCAACATTTAAAAATAGAAAAACACAAATATACCAATATCAACACAAATTTAACAATATTACATAAAAAAAGAAAAGGACAACATCTAGATAGATAGGAAGAAATAGAAATATATAAACATAAAAACAATAACAACATTTTAAATGATGAAAGCAACACTAAAACTAATAAAATATATGACATAATAATAAAAAATAGCAGTTGAAATAGTATATATATAAGACATTAGTTTAAGCAAAGATTGTAATAGTAATTTAAGAACTGAGGATGACGTAAGTCGAAATCGATATTCATTGAAATAAAAAATCAAATTCAAATTGTTACTATAAGGAAGTTTATATGATTATTAATAAAATTTAAAATTAAATATAAACATATTAAAAAAGTATATTTTTAAATATTGCATTTTAATTCAAAAATGACAAAGGCACATAAACAGTGAATAATATGGAAAAGCATAACAACACATATAATGAATTATACATTGCAAAAAAACTTTTTAAAAAAAATAGAACCGACTTCCGAAAAAACAAAAGAGGCACAAAAAAGTGAAAAATAACTCAATTGTTGCTTTTAGAAACAAAAATACGTTACATTTTGATTAATTTAATTTAATTATACCTTACTATAGACAAAAAAATTACGCTATTATGCAAAGTTACTATATTAAAATAGTTACTTTTTATTATAATTATTATAGTTATTATAGTTGTTATAATAGTTATTATATTTTAAAAGTTATTTGTAGTACAAAACTGTTGGAAATCGGTGCCAAGCCCGAGACATATTAGTCGGTTTTTCGTCAATGTGGCACCGACTTCGAACAGTTTTGTACTACAAATAACTTTTAAAATATAATAACTATTATAACAACTATAATAACTATAATAATTATAATAAAAAGTAACTATTTTAATATAGTAACTTTGTATAATAGCGTAATTTTTTTGTCTATAGTAAGGTATAATTAAATTAAATTAATCAAAATGTAACGTATTTTTGTTGCTAAAAGCAACAATTGAGTTATTTTTCACTTTTTTGTGCCTCTTTTGTTTTTTCGGAAGTCGGTTCTATTTTTTTTTAAAAAGTTTTTTTATTTTTTTATTTTTAGTGTAGTCATTAAGCAAATGTCGGCTAGAAAGCGTTCTAAAAGCAATAACTTCAAATGCTGGAAAAACTTTCATCAGTGACAATCTATTAATTATGGTTATGCGATTTTTTGCACAAACGGCATACATATTTCCCGTGATAGAATAGTATATTATGCTACGATCATGTAATGACGGTTATTAATACACGAGCATTAATCGGGATACGAACCGAGCCGTAGGCGAGTTTCGTATGGTATATGCGAGTGTATTAATAACCATTACATGAAAGTGGCATACGCTATTTTTTCTACACGCGCTAAATAACGAAGAACGAAAATTACAACGAAAGTTTCAATTTTCAAATTTCAAAGATCAATTTTTTTTCCATACGAAAATTTCAACAAACGTCAAATGCATAGCATGTTTGATTGAAAAACTATGGGTTTCTTTCTATTGATTAAAAATCTGTATCGTAATAAAATCTGTATCGAAATGAATATCATTATAAAACGGATTTTGGTCATATAAGTGTATTTTTATAATACGGGTGTAGAAAAAACTATTTACGATAACCTTGACAAGTATAGCAATATAATACTGCCCAAAATATCCAAACAGATTAATATGTTTTGACGAAATCAGCGAAAATGCATTAAAAATATGGTTTTTTCTAATTTTCTGAATAACGGTATTTTTCACATCAAAGAAACAATTATGGAACCCTCTGGGAATGAACTCAAATAGAATAAAATTTAAATCATCTAAGTCGAACGAGCCGTTTTTGAGAAATCGGTGTACTACATATAAAAAAACCTACAGTGAAACACAGAACCTCCTGCTTTTTTGAAGTGGGTTAAAAAGTAACTATTTTAATATAGTAACTTTTTCAATAGCGTAATTTTTTTGTCTATAGTAAAGCATAATTAAATTAAATTAATCAAAATGTAACTTATTTTTGTTTATAAAAGCCATAATTGAGTTATTTTTCACTTGGAGGCACACTCTTTTGTTTTTTCTGAAGTCGGTTCTATTTCTTTTCAAAACGGTTTTTATATTTTTTTATTTTTAGTGTAGTCATAAAGCAAATGTCGGCTAGAAAGCGTTTTAAAAGTAATAACTTCAAATACCGGAAAAACTTTCATCAGTGACAATCTATTAATTATGGTTTTATGATTTTTTGCACAAACGGCATACACATTACCCGTCATAGAAAATTATTTACGATAACCTCGACAAGTATAGCAATATAATACTGCCCACAACAAACAAACAGAATAATATGTTTTGACGAAATCAACGAAAATGCATAAAAAATATGGTTTTTCCAATTTTCTGAATAACGGTATTTTTCACATCATAAAAAAAGTTATGGGACCCTCTGTGAATAAACCCAAATAGAACACAATTTAAATCATCCAAATCGAACGAACCGTTTTTGAGAAATCGGTGTACATACATAAAAAAAAAACCTTACAGTGAAACACAGAACCTCCTTCTTTTTGGAAGTCGGTTAAAAAAATTAAAAAGCTATGAATTCGATTTATTTGTTTTAGAATTGGTCCAGCATTGTATTTAAATATTGATCCAATGTGTACAAATAATAATGGTACGTGGTTATCATTTAAGGTTAAAACAACATTCAACCAATTTTATTTTAAAGCTTGTCTCAACGTTGTTCAACCTTAAAACAAGCTTGGCTCAATGTAAAAACAATCCTTTGTCCTTACCTGGGTAGTATTGGGCCAGCATTGTATTTAAATATTGTTCCAATGTCTAAAAATAATAATGGTACGTGGTTATCATTTAAGGTTAAAACAACATTCAACCAAGTTTATTTTAAAGCTTGTCCCAACATTGTTCGACCTTAATACAAGCTTGGCTCAATGTCAAAACAATCCTCTCTGCTTACCTGGGATCTAGATAGATAGGAAGAAATAGAAATATATAAACATAACAATAACAACCAGTGTTGCAAAACGAAAAAAAAAATCGTAACGTTATGCGTTTCGTTTTTATAACAGTATATTTATTTTTCCGGTACGTTATTTCGTTATGAAACAGAAAAATATTATATTTTATTATGTTATAACGTTATAATTACGTTATTTTAAAATTAAATGTAATGTTTAACAAATTAGTTTTAAACATTACAATTTAATTTTAAAATAACGTAACTATAAAATTTGACTCATTTCAAATTCTTTAATTTTAATAACGACACCTTTTATTATTCACTGTTGTTATATATAAAAAACAATTAAAAAACAATAATTTTTAAATTTTTAAGTATATATATTTTTTATAATTCACACTACTATAGTTTTGATCTCGTGGAGATCATCGACGGACGTAGATATGTAACTGACGTAATTAAAATTAAAGAATTATACAATGGATTATTCACGTCACTCCGACGAATATTTTGAAATCATTTCATATTAAAAATAATTAATTTTTACCAAAACTAAGCAATCTTATTAGGAGTTTTCACAAATCTGATAGTTTGTTTATAACTATTAGAGTTGCTTTTAATAGATCTTCAGATTGATTTATCGGCCAGCATAAAAATATTCTTTCTTAAAATTATTCAAAACACCTGTGATGCAAAATGGCTACTACAGACTTGAAATTATTTAAAATAAACTTAAAATTGTACAACATTTTATGCCCGATTTATAGTCGGTAACTTTAACTTAACGTTACAAATGTATGAAAATGCACTAGAGCATTTATAGTCGTTAACGCAAACTTAACGTAAAGTTCATTTCATTCTATCTTAAAGATTTTGTTAAGGATTTTTTGATGTTTGGTATAAAAACTGAAGAAAAGTAATATTTTATTGCAAGTGTCCATAAAAATAAAATTTTATTTTTTAAAAAATGCAAAGGATATAAAAGAGCGACTTTAAAGCCAAATATTAGCAGAAAATTAATATGAAAATAAATTTTTTTATTTTTAAATTTTGTATCAAATGTACACCTATTTTCAAGCGAAAGTACTGTTGGTTTTTTGTAAATAAAATGGTACTGGGTGATCCGATTTTAAATCGGTTTTCAATTTTAAATAGCTCAATATTGGTGAAGTATTTTGATATATAATTTGTTTTTTTATCCTAAATAAATCATCAAAAAAATTAATTTAATGTTTGATAAAAGTTTTTCAATAGAAAAAAATCAAAAAAAATCAGAAAATAATAGAATTTTTAATTTTATTTCATAAATAATTGTCTAAATTGTTAAACAATATTTGATTATTTGATTAATTCATTAAATTTAATTAATATTAATATAATATAAAGTTAATATCTTATATGACCGCCTTGTGCTGCAATCATTTCGCGCATTCTATTAGACATTGAATTTAACAAATTGATGAAATATTGGCGCCAATCAACGCCTCTCATCATGTTGGGCGCTCTCACAATGGCATCCCAGACCTCATCATTACTGTGAAACACTTGGTGTTCACTCCTAACTTTGCCTTTGATCTCTGACCCGACAATCTCAACAGGATTTATCTCTGGAGAGAGACTGAAAATACAAATTTCTACATTAATTAAATATTTAAAATTACAAGATAAAATTAATTCACCTCGGGTGATCAAACACAAAATCCCGTGTATCGCCTCTATTTTCATTAATCCATTGTTTGACAGCATATGAAGTGTGTACCGGATGATTGTCGTGTAACAACTATACTACAAATTATATATCAAAATACTTCACCAATATTGAGCTATTTAAAATTGAAAACCGATTTAAAATCGGATCACCCAGTACCATTTTATTTACAAAAAACCAACAGTACTTTCGCTTGAAAATAGGTGTATGTTTCGAATTTTATTATTTTAAATTTTGATTTTAAAATCAGTTTATTACTTTTAAAGAATTGATTGATTTGTAACATTGATTACAAAACCATAATTAATATCAGATCAAACGTCAATGAATACGTAATTTCTTACCGACTATAAATCAAAAATTTTAGGTGTCTTAAGTTACGGTTAAGTTAACGTTAACGACTATAAATCGGGCATTAGAACTACAAAAATCTGTAGTTTAAGCGTCCGCAAAAATCGATAAAGAGCAGATAAGTTGGATTTTATTCAACCGGTTTTTGCGTTTTGATTTTCATATACGTAATTATAAAAAAAGTCACCCGAAAAACGAAATAAAATATTGAGTTATCGTTACGTTTTACGTTATTGTAACGTAGTTTAATTTTTAAAACGTTATGAACGTAATTATTACTAATAACGCTATTTCATTTCGTTATTTCGTTTTTGCGTTACGTTACGAGTAACGTTTTGCAACACTGATAACAACATTTTAAATGTTGAAAAAATCAACACTACAACTAATAAAATATATGACATAATAATAAAAAATAGCAGTTGAAATAGTATATATATAAGACATTAGTTTAAGCAAAGATTGTAATAATAATTTAAGAACTGAGGATGACGTAAGTCGAAATCGATATTCATTAAAATAAAAAATCAAATTCAAATTGTTACTATAAGGAAGTTTATATTATTATTAATAAAATAAAAAATTAAAAATAAACATATTAAAAAAGTATATTTTTATATATTGCATTTTAATTCAAAAGTGACAAAAGCACACAAGCAATGAATAATATGGAAAACTATAACAACACATATAGTGAATTATACATTGCATAAAAAATTTAAAAGCTATGAATTCGATTTATTTGTTTTAGAATTGGTCCAGCATTGTATTTAAATATTGATCCAATGTGTAAAAATAGTAATGGTACGTGGTTATCATTTAAGGTTAAAACAACATTCAACCAATTTTATTTCAAAGCTTGTCTCCACGTTGTTCAACCTTAAAACAAGCTTGGCTCAATGTAAAAACAATCCTTTGTCCTTACCTGGGTAGTATTGGGCCAGCATTGTATTTAAATATTGTTCCAATGTCTAAAAATAATAATGGTACGTGGTTATCATTTAAGGTTAAAACAACATTCAGCCAAGTTTATTTTAAAGCTTGTCCCAGCATTGTTCGACCTTAAAACAAGCTTGGCTCAATGTCAAAACAATCCTCTCTGCTTACCTGGGTATTGCCCTTGATGACAAATTGTTTAAATTGAGGAAGGGAGTTTGGAACTCAATTTTCAATTTTGCATACATGCCTGTGCAAGCGTGAAAAAGGATTTTAAGGACAAAAAAATAAATAAACCATAATCTGAAGAAACTTTTTTATGCAAATAGTATAAGAACAACCACAGAAATTTTAGTAATAGATTTTGATAAAAGCATTCTTTTTTATACAATTATTTAGAATAAATAGTTGATTTAGTCAAATAAATAGTTTACATTGGTTTTTTATTATGAATCAAAGCAACATGTTAAGCATTGAATCTTGCCACTTAACTCAATAGATTTGAATATCTCGAGATACCATGTTGAGCGTGTTTCTTTTTTCATATCGCGGTTGTGAATATAGCAGTCGGAATAGTCGGATCAAGACGCCTTTGCAAATCTTTATTACATGAGGGTTCAATTTTAAAGGCTTTATGTTAAAGTTTTGAATACAGTAAAATGAATTTGCGAATAAGGTGAAGTAAGTTTCTGCTTTAGACATATTTAAAAACTAATTAATTGTTGTTATCATTATATATAGTTATATATGTACATTATATAGTCAATAAATATATACTATATACAATATATAGTCAATAAATTCATTGCTTTAAAATGAAAATTATAATGATTATTTTATGATTTTATAGTGAGTATGATGACCGCGAGGATATTTTATTATAAGGGGGCCGCGATTGCCAAAAATTTATTTTAAGGGTACCGGAACAGCGAAAAGGTTAAGAACCGATTTATACAATCAGATTTAGAAGTCCATTTTAATTTTTACAATCAGAAGTTCATGTTAAAAAGGACTTCTGATTCTGTTTGTATATATCAATTTTTGATACTAGATTTTTATATTATTAAATATAGAAATTATTTTTATGAACTTTTTCTAATTTATGTATAAAAATTATTATTTTTTGTTTTAATAAGTATTAGTTTTCCTATACATTGTATGTTTAATAAAATTAAGATATTGAAATATTAAAATTAAAAATGAAACTGAATATTGTTTAATAATAATCTTTATATTTTGCAATTTGAACGTTGTTTAACGCTCCTTTCTAAACATGCCACCACTACACACGAGCGTCATGATAGAAATAACCGCAGCTTAAAATTGATCTGGTGACCAAATGACTAATTAAATTTAACCTTCAGTTAAATTTAACTCGAGATTTTTTGGTACAATTTTGAATCAAATGAAAAAGATACGCACGTCTATGGGAAGAAATAACGTTTTTTCATGCTAAATATTAGTTGTGATCGGTTGGATATAGACAGTAGAACAAAAAAACAAAATTTTTTGAAAAAACGGTTGATACAACGAAGAAAGAAAAATAAGAAAGAATATTTATTTAGACGAATTTACTTGACCATCCAGGTCACCACTCCTTGTGCGTGTTCTCGGCAACAGGGTTTGTCATCCGACAATTTCTTCATGAAAAGTTTATTACGAAATGCATATGCTTGTTTACGATGCTGTTTGATGGGCAGTGTTGTTTTAAAAACGTAATAAATTGGTTCGTTGTGATATATAAAAAAACGTGTTGGTATATAACTGAGCAACGATAAACCAGTTTTAAGTGGTTTAGAGTCAGAAGAAAAGGCATTTATAGATAACGAAACCTACCGGTCACTCAGATAGTTTTGAATCAGTTTTATGACTTCGGGATGAAAACCGCGACGCAACGAGCTCAGTGCTCAAGTTCACATGTCAGATGCGACCAAATGGTTTTAAGATGATGAACGTACCATGCATCACTTTTTCAAGTATGCTGTTTCGACGATGGGCTAAAAGATCGGTCATTGATCTTTTGTTTCGAAGACAGATTTGGCTATGGGATCTTAATTGGTTGTATTCCAAAAATATTCCTGTGTGTGAATTTATTGAAATATCAGATCTCTTCCTTTTTAGGGTTCTGTCAATCATTTGCCAACTTCCAGAGCAAAGAAAAAGTGAACTTGTTTTAAATCATGTTCGAGTATTTATTTATTGTTGTTCAATTTTCTTGTTTGATTACATTTAGTTTTAATTTCAGTGATTAGAAAGCGAGATAATTGTCGTTACACTTTTTAAGAATTTTGCTTAACTGCAACCAGAGGTCGGACTCTCGAAACCAAAGTTCTTATTTTTACCATTTAGTTGTTTGTGCTGTCTTAGTTTTCTTCGTAGGAGCTAGTAATCATTAATCAATCAATCAATCTGTAACGTTTAAGTGTATGCAAAGGAATACCAATTTAACTATCAAGAAAATGGGCTTCAATAGCAACAAACATTTTTACATCACTATTCTTAGTATTCAATGAAAATTCCATTCAAAATGTTTTCAATATTAAAATTCTTCTTTCTAATCCGATTTCCAAGTTGAAAAAAGAAAAATCTCCTCCGACATCAATAGTGAGATGATTTTTTCTTTTGATCTATAGAAAACTCAATCAGGCATAAGAAGGATGAGAGAAATAGTACAATTTGCTTTTTGTATTTTTTTATAAATTATTTTTTATCCTCCCCGAGAGATTTGTTTGCTTTTCTTTTGATAGGAAATTTAAAAGGTGTCGGAATTTCAATTACATTTTGAAGGGTTTTTGTTTGTTTGGACAATTTCTGTTTGATGATGATAAAGAAAATAGATACCATTAAATAGAAAATGGTAACAGTAGTTAGTTAAAGTTTTTATTTAAGAAAACAATAGAAACGAAATCTATTTTTTATAACTTGACTCGTTGTCAAACCATTCAATAGAACTTTTATTTAATTAAAATAACATAAATTTATTTTTGAAATGTATTTTCTAAATTTCTTGTTTGTAAATTTGACAAATGATTTCCTCATTTTCAATTTGATAAGAACCTTTTCTTTGTAGCACTTCTTTTGATATTTATTTAATTTTGAAAATGCTCATTAACGCATTTAAAAACTCATCACAAACATAACACCTAATTTCCATCCCTCATTTATAAATATATTATTAAATTTTCTTTTGTCATAATATTGATTTTATGTTTATATTTTCATCTCGTCTTTATTATTCTTTGCATCAAGTGTATATGCAAACAAAACATCTTTCTAAACAAGGTTATATATACATATATTGTATATTGTAGTTTTTCGACAGGGTTGTATCTAAATTCAAATTTTCCTTGTTTTTACGTATAACAGAAATCATTATTTATTTATTTATTCCGCCTTCGAATGAGATTTCTAATATTTATTTCAATTTCTATGCTAATTTATCAGTCAAGGGATGATCTGGATATTAATGTTATTTCAAACGGAAAATACAAAGTGTGTACACTATCGTTAGTAGGTATGTATAACTTATATTTTATGTAAAAATTCCGCAGCAAAAAGCAATTGTTTTTCGTAGTAAAAACTAAAGGTTTAAACTTGTTTTTCTTGAATAGTATCAATCAATATTTCATGAGTTTAACTATATTAGCTTATACATCACAGTAAACGGAATTATGCTTGCCGAATTTGATCACATTTAGTCATAAATTAACAATATAAGATTGAGTCATTTTCAAAATAAAACCACTTAAATTTCTTAATATCTATTCTCCATTAATCATTTTCCTCTCCAATATTTCCATGCAACCATTACAGCCTTCTTATCACTACCAAACCACAAACCAAAAAACACAAATCGTCATTTATCAATAAAATTCACATTTCTGGTCCATTTTCATAAATTTTATTATTATTTTTTTCTTGAGTTTTAAATTGAGCTCTTACGTTCTGAATATAAATGTTCGTATATATCTACTATAACGATGGACAAAATTCAAAATTTTGAATTATCCCCAGGGGCCCTACCAATAATTCTTAAAAACGAAGAAAATCTAAAACTGAAATAAAATATGTAATTTTCTCATTCCACTTATGGGACAGGATACAAATATCGACAAAAATAAGCAAAATATATATATTTGGATTTTTAGTACGCACAATATTTTAGATATCAGAAGAGCTGAAGAATTCTAGAACATGTTTTCTTTGACCACCAGAATTATATAATAATAATAATATATATTTTATTCTAACAACGAAAATACAAAAAAAGGAAAATCTTTAGGATCCCCGATATTTTACAAACTAATGTGACATTTCGATTATTCTATGGGATTTAATGTGTTTTATGGTTTTTTTTCGGATATAAAATATATATTTATGTTTTTGGTGGGATATATTATAATAAAAACGGATTTGCTTCTATTTTTTTATAAAATATATATTCTTATATATACATTCGACAAAGTTCCATTTTTCACAAAAAAAGCAATAATAATAACACAAAAAATATTATTAAGCGGAAAAATATCACAATAAAACGCAATGAATTAGATAAAATGAAAATCTATTAAAGTTTCAAATTAATCGACGAGTTTCATTGATCAATTTTATTGCTAAATGTTCGAAATGTTAACTAATCGTATTATTTTGAGAAAATGTCTAAGCTATATTTTTAATTATATCAACTAAGAATTAGGTTTGTCTATTTAAAACTAAATTTTAACAACTAAATCAAGTAAATTCTTCAAAAATGCCACTCACAAAAACTGTTGTGGTTCCTTGAGAAAATTACATCAATTTAAAATTTTTAATATTTATAACTAATAAGTAATAATTTATTAAAACAATTCATATATTAAGCATCAGTCAAAGTATTGATGCAGGGTTTGGTTTGATCTTTACCCTCACTTTAAACTTATATCAATGCACTTTTTTGACTTACCTGAAATTAGGTAGTCAATATTTAAATTTAGCATTTCAATTTCAATTCAATTGTTCAATTTGCTAAGTCAAATTATTTTCAGTCGCTCTTGCTCAATTGTATTCAATTTTTTTATTACTGATAATTACATCTAAGTATAATAAGGTATCATTTTTTTCATTTTTTTCGTTTGTGATTTTTTTACGTTTTGATTCTACACAGTTACAGCAAAAACAACTGCATTCGTTATTAATAGCTTTATCTCGTAGAATAGGTTTAAAGCTTTTTGACTCTGCTTTTGTGAATAAAATGATATTCTGAGTCCAATTTTACGTACTGGACCTAAAGATTCTACTATTTAGATTTTAGAGTAAATAAAACATTTTCTATAGAAAAACAAACTCTTTATAAGACCTCAAAATGGGTACCGGAAAAAATTCCCTTTTGACTTGTCAAATAAATCAAATAAGAAACTAACTTCACGTCAATTTTACTTTTTATAATAGAATTATTTATTCTAATTCAGCTCTATATATTCTGGTATAGGTTAAAAATTACAGAACATAGATAGTTATTATATCTATTATCTATGTTCTGTAATTATTTTGCAATCATCTTCTGAATGAAGGCGCCAAATTTCATACTCCCGTTGATTGCTTTAATCTATATATGCTCCTCCTTAAGCGACACATCAAACTTTTATTTTTGACTTTAAAATTTGGTGCCTGATTCATGCAAATTTGTATCGTACAACTGTAACGAGCGGCTGATTAGAGGTCAGGATTTCTATAAAGCTCGCTTACGTAGCCACGTATGATTAGTGTATTTAGCTTATAAATCTAGAAATATAGTTTCAATCAAAGTATCTTTGGTTAATTATCTGGGAATCAGATGGATTGTGTATTTTCATGCAATTGAGTTTTTTCGTTGTCAATTTTGGTTAATTTGGATCATTTTGAAAATGAACACGCATATTTATGGCAAGGGATAATTTACTAACATTTCGCCATAGGTGTGATTCTTTCAAGCATGCGTTAATTTCATCCGCACGTGGAATAACCGGTAATGTCTGTCTAAAATTACTGGCCAGTAGCAGTCTCAAAAAATTTATATTTTGAAAATCACCATAGGTATTAAGTAAACTAGTAGTAGTTATAGGTAAGAAACACGTGAAATCAGCCAAAAACATGCAATTTTGGAATGAGGTTTTAATTTTGTATATTTAGGTATTGGAATTCGTTGACATCAATAAAAAAAATTTTCTACGTTTTTAGTTTTTTTTTACCCCTTTCTTTAGATGCCCAGGTTAGGAATGCCAAGGCTTATCGAATGGGCCAAGCTTGGCCCAACCTTGGAAAACTAAGAAATGATTATCAAGGCATGGCCAAGCCTTAGTTTGATACATTTTGTCATACTAAGCCAATGGTTAAAATAAATAAATGTAAATTGTATCTTTTGACTACTATATTTAGTTTTGGGCCAAGCTTGGTTCAATGTTGAAACAAATTTATTGTAATTGTTATATAATTTCAGCATTTGTGCAATGATGGACTGTAACCAACAAATTTACAATGTATAAGGAAATTCCACTACAATACCCGGGTAATAAAAGGCTAAGGGGCCAGACCTGCGCCAAGCAACAGCTTTCGGGGTTTTGGCCATACTTAATATTTTCAAACGGCCCAAGTTTGTGCCAAGTTTGGATTGATGTCCTTGAGTCATGTCTGGCAAATAAGACTTGGGCTAGATCTATACCAAACCAATTTTTTTTCCAGACCTCCTTTAAATGTGTGGAAAGAAGTTGTTGAAAGAGTAACATTTATACAATTAGAGAAAAGCTTAAAATGACTTGCACATGTTTACACTACATTAGACTAGTAAATAATGCGTAACATAATAAACTGAATCTTGGTTCAGTCTAGGCATTTACAACTGGCCCAGACTGTAACCAAAGTTAGCTAGCCAAGGATTATACTGCATTATGCAATAAAATGCAATATTTAAAAATATACTTTTTTAATATGTTGCTTTTTTTTTATCTTTTTTATTTTATTAATAATAATATAAATTTCCTTATAGTAACAATTTGAATTTGATTTTTTATTTTAATGAATATCGATTTCGACTTACGTCATCCTCAGTTCTTAAATTATTATTACAATCTTTGCTTAAACTAAAGTCTTATATACCATTTAAACTGCTATTTTTTATTATTATGTCATATATTTTGTTAGTTGTAGTGTTGATTTTATCATGTTATGTAATATTGTTAGATTTGTGTTTTTCTATTTTCAAATGTTGGGCATATCTGGATTTTGGATCACTTTTATTAATTTCACTGGTGTGTTCAATAAATCTTTTTGTGAAGGACCGCCCGTTTGACCTATATAAAATTTACTACAGTCATCACAGGTAATTTTGTAAACACCTGTGTCTAAGGTTTGGGTTTTTTTGGTATTTAGGTAATTTTCTATTTTCTTTTTATTTTTGTTTTTCGTAAGCTGCAATATTGTGGCGGTCTGTATTGATTTATTATGTTAATATGATCAGTTCCCGTTTCTATTAGTTTTGATTCTTTTAATTTCCATTTTTTATTTCACTTTTCTTTTTTATCGTGCTGTCCATATCATTCTTTACTGATTCCATTATTATTTCATATTCTGTTTGATGATATACAATACAAAAACAGCATAGAACATTCCATTAAATTCAAGTTAGAAAATGAAGAAAATAACACAATCATTTTTTTGATTTATCAATCAAAAATGTAGATTCAAAACACACATCCAAATAATTCCGAAAACCAACCCAAACGGGTCAAACAATAAATATTAAATCACATCCTCCATACCAACATAAACTAGCTGCATACAACCACATGATCAATAGATTGAACAATATACCAATGAATGCAGAAAGTTATCAAGACGAATTAAATAATATAAAATACATATCTAGTAAAAACGGATATAAAAACGAAATAATTGACGCATTAAATAGAAAACATAAAAACAAGAAAAATTTGCAAACCCTAACAACACTGAGGAATAAAGAAAACTTAGCAGGCACCAAATACATAGGCGTAACATATAATAAAGCAACCTTCAAAATAATGCAAAAAACTTAAAAAATATATGGATATATTGCAGCTTACAAAAAACACAGGTGTTTATAAAATTACCTGTGATGACTGCAGTGAATTTTATATAGGTCAAACGGGGCGGTCCTTCACAAAAAAATTTTTTGAACCCACCAGTGAAATTAATAAAAGTGATCCAAGATCCAGATATGCCCAACATTTAAAAATAGAAAAACACAAATATACCAATATCAACACAAATTTAACAATATTACATAAAAAAAGAAAAGGACAACATCTAGATAAATTTGAAGAAATAGAAATATATAAACATAAAAACAATAACAACATTTTAAATGATGAAAGCAACACTAAAACTAATAAAATATATGACATAATAATAAAAAATAGCAGTTGAAATAGTATATATATATATATATATATATATATATATATATATATATATATATATATATATATATATATATATATATATATATATATATATATATATATATATATATATATATATATATATATATATATATATATATATATATATATATATATATATATATATATATATATATATATATATATATATATATATATATATATATATATATATATATATATATATATATATATATATATATAAGACATTAGTTTAAGCAAAGATTGTAATAATAATTTAAGAACTAAGGATGACGTGAGTCGAAATCGATATTATATTATACATTTCAATAAAAATTAAAAAGCTATGAATTCGATTTATTTGTTTTAGAATTGGTCCAGCATTGTATTTAAATATTGATCCAATGTGTACAAATAATAATGGTACGTGGTTATCATTTAAGGTTAAAACAACATTCAACCAATTTTATTTTAAAGCTTGTCTCAACGTTGTTCAACCTTAAAACAAGCTTGGCTCAATGTAAAAACAATCCTTTGTCCTTACCTGGGTAGTATTGAGCCAGCATTGTATTTAAATATTGTTCCAATGTCTAAAAATAATAATGGTACGTGGTTATCATTTAAGGTTAAAACAACATTCAACCAAGTTTATTTTAAAGCTTGTCCCAAGATTGTTCGACCTTAAAACAAGCTTGGCTCAATGTCAAAACAATCCTCTCTGCTTACCTGGGTGGTGATGAAAAATCAAGAAATTGCTCAACCCTGGTGTATTGAAATAGCTCTACAGTAAAAACTACTGAATTGATTTTAATGTTTTATAGCTCAAAATGTAGGTATTAAACACAGCTAATCAAAATAGTAATTCACATTATTTGACCTTTAACATTTTCTGGTAGAAAAATAACGGTAAAAAATTCAAAATTGATTTTCCATAAACGCGTATTTTTAAAATGTTTGATTTTTTAACATATGAGAGGTACATATGTTACTAAAATTTTTAAAATTTTCAGGAGCTTAAAATTTGTTGTTTTTTTTTCTATTAATTTTATTGCAACACGCCTTAAAATTTTTCATCATAAGAAAAAGCGGAGATATAAAAACGAACAATTTTTTTGGATATACATATGTTAGGATATACATAAACATATGTTTTTATATTAAATTTTTAATTTTAACTCAAAATAAATATATTACAAATATATTATCATTTATTTAATTTTACATTACTGAATTCATTAGAGTTTGAATAACGTCTAGCTAAGACCATTTGTAGGAATGTATGAGTGATATCCTCGTGTTCCAGGAATTGTTTTTAAATTGGCGAATCCATCAGCTAGTTGATTTTGTTTTTCAATGTAACCTGCCTCCGTTACATAGAAAAAATGCATGTTATCTTGAAAAGGGCCTGGGGCAGCTGCCCAGTTATACAACTCCAGAGGTGTTGATATAACTTTGTCGTATTCTCCTTAAGACTCTCTCTGGCTGCTCTCCTTTTTGCTGTTTCTCCAATTCCATCACAAGGTTCTTTACCGTGCGATGTTGCATGACAATGTCACTTACGTGCTATTTTGTAGTCGAATCGAACTCAATCGACATATTGCGACATATTTTCAATCTGTGTACACCAGTACCCCTCTTTATTCCACACCAACAGTTGCAACAAGTGATATCTCTTTGGAAGATTCTTTATTTTCTGTAACGGAAGAAGAAGTACTAACGGTATTAAATAAACTTGATCTAAATAAAGGTTTTGGAGCAGATCTAATTCCTCCTATTTTCTTAAAAAACACTTCTGCATTGATCTGTCAGCCATTAACAATTCTATTTAATAAGTCTTTTGAAAATGATGTTTTTCCTATTAGATGGAAAATAGCTAAAATCATTCCAATTTTGAAAACTGGTGACAGTACTGATGTAGAAAATTATAGACCAATTGCAACATTGAATTGTTTCAGCAAAATTTTCGAAAGAATTGTTCACAATAAACTGTTTGACTTTACTAATATTAATATTATTAAAAACCAACACGGGTATTTTAAGGGTAGGTCAACTCTTACTAATATGCTTAACTATACGGAATATATTTATGAATCGCTTGACTCTGGTGCTGGTGTTGATGTCATAAATATGGATTTTTCAAAGGCCTTTGATAAAGTTAACCATAATATTCTCCTTCAAAAATTACGTAATTTTGGTCTGAATATAAAGTTTATCAGGTGGGTTGAATCTTATCTAAAACAAAGATCTCAATTTGTATGCATTAATGACTATGAATCATTTTCTTTCTGTCCTCATTCGGGTGTACCACAAGGTTCAATCTTGGGACCTTTATTGTTTATTTTGTTTATTAATGATATTTGCTTACGCTTGGATTGCAAAGCACTACTTTTTGCTGATGATTTGAAAATATTTAAATCAATCAAATCCATAGCTGACTGTATAGTGCTTCAAAATAATCTTATTAAAATATATGAGTGGTGCAAAAGTAACGATCTATATCTCAACATTAATAAATGTTTTACCTTTAAGCTTAAGCCCAGATCTTTTCAATTACAATTCATTTATAATATTAACAATTTAACTCTATGTGAAAAACAAAGTATTCGTGATTTAGGCATTATTATGGATAAAAAATTAAAATTTAATATACATATTCAAGACAATGTTAACAAAGCTTTCAAAATGCTTGGTTTTGTTATGCGAGTGTGTTCAAATTTTCGTTCGTCTAAAACACTTATTACAATCTTTAATTCTATTGTTCGTTCGTTATTAGAATATATTTCGCCAGTCTGGAATCCAAAATATCAAACTCATATTGATAATATTGAGAGGGTTCAAAAGAAGTTTACTAGATTTCTGAACTTTAAATTAAGCTTCCCATATCAACCATATAAAGATAGACTAAAACGATATAATCTATTATCATTGGAACAGAGACGTACAATTGCTGATCAAACAACCCTTTATAAAATTCTTAACCGTAGTATAGAATCAGATTTGGCTAGTCTAATTCGTTTGAATACCACACCTTGTTATAATACTAGGCATTCGTACACTCTGTATTATAATACTTTTCTAACTAATCTAAGAGTTCATTCACCGTTAATTAGATTACAGTACAGCCACAACGTTAAATTTAATCAAATCAATTTGTTTTGCTCCAACTTAGTCCAGTTTAAAAGAAGCCTTTTACAAATTGTTAAATTAAATTAAATTAACATTATTTTCTTATATATTTTAAATTCTAATATTATTTATTTTATCTTGTATTAAATATTCTTCTTTTATTACATTAAAATTATCTTTTCATTAACTAAATTAAAACTTTTTATTGTAATTTTTTATATTATTTTTAAATATTGTCTTTAATTTGTATTACTTTTAAATTTAAACTTTTTATTGTAATTTTTTATATAATTTTTTAAATATTGTCTTTAATTTGTATTACTTTTATAACTAGCATGTTATTGGAAATATTTCCGTTCGCTAGTATGTAAATTGAAATAAATAAATAAATAAATAAATAAATCAATGGGTTTCAACCGACCGATGTGATTCGGCCACACATACAAAATCAGTTGAAGAATTTTTACAATTCTTTAAGAAGAACCTAACCCTGCTGATTACACATGATTTTATTGCAAAACAACAACATAGTTTTTAGACCGAGAGCCCGCGACGGCCAGACCTTCGTTATTTTATAAAAGCTGAAAGTTTTTCTGCGCATACCCCCTACTCAGGTAGGAACGATTAGCGACATATGAAGCTTGGATCAAGGTGGCTTTGGCAGGGAGCAGGTAACAAAGTGGCATCCAAAGTTCCGTGAAAGTATAAAAAAAAATTTTTTTATATATTCTTCGGGATAGTATTAGAAGTCACGTCACCCATTGCCAGACACTTACTATCGTGGTAACCCCCTGCCAGACACCCTTAAACTTTAACAAATTGATAATGTTTAAGGGTGTCTGGCAGGGGGTTACCACGATAGTAAGTGTCTGGCAATGGGTGACGTGACTTCTAATACCGAAGAATATATAAAAAAATTACCTTTTCTACTTTCACGAAACTTTGAAGGCCCCTTTGTTACCTGCTCCCTGCCAAAGCCACCATGATCCAAACTTCATATGTCGCTAATCGTTCCTACCTCAGTAGGGGGTGTGCGCAGAGAAACTTTCAGCTTTTATAAAATAACGAAGGTCTGGCCGTCTTTATTTCATTTATTGCACTTTTTCTCAATTTCCAATTCACAGGGAAATGCTGGAATAGGCGTACTAATGAAATTTTTGAGAGTTGCGATTTTGCAGACAATTACTCGTTCGTAGTACAAAACGAAGTGCAATGTTACCATTAGAACAATAAACAAGAAACAATTCATCCTTTCGTAATATATTACACGGATGCAAATTAAAAATTACAATATACCAATTTCAATATAATATCGGATTGCCTTACTCATGACAGCGTTTCTGTGAATTTCTTCATTATAGATAACTTAGTTGATTTTTTAAGAACAAAATTTCATAAGGTTTCAAAAATTATTTATAATTCTGATGATGCTGCTTCACAATATAAAAATAAAAAGAATTTTTCTACGATCCTGTATCATTTGAATGACTACAACATAGCATGTGAGTGGCATTTTCATGCAACATCGCCCGGTAAAGGACCTTGTGATGGAATTGGAGAAACAGTAAAAAGGAAAGCAGCCAGAGCGAGACTTAAGAAAGAATACGACAAAGTTATATCAACACCTCTGGAGTTATATAACTGGGCAGCAGCTCCAGTCACTTTTCAAGATAACATGCATTTTTTCTATGTAACGGAGGCAGGTTATATTGAAAAACGAAATCAACTAGCTGATAGATACGCCAATTTAAAAACAATTCCTGAAACACGAGGATATCACTCACACATTCCAACAAATGATGGGTCCATCTTAGCTAGGCGTTATTCTAACTCTAAGGAATTCAGTAATGTAAAATTAAATAAATGATAAAAAATTTGTAATATATTTATTTTGAATTAAAATTGAAAAATTTAATATAAAAACATATATGTATATCCAAAAAAATTGTTCGTTTTTTTACCTCCGCTTTTTCTTATGATGAAAAATTTTAAGGCGTGTTGCAATAAAATTAATAGAAAAAAAAACAAAAAATTTTAAGCTCCTGAAAATTTTAAAAAATGTTAGTAACATATGTACCTCTATATGTTAAAAAATCAAAAATTTTAAAAATACGCATTTCTAGAAAATCGATTTTGTATTTTTTGCCCTTATTTTTCTAGAAGAAGAATGTTCAAGGTCAAGTAATGTGAATCACTATTTTGATTAGCTGTGTTTAATACCTACATTTTGAGCTATAACACATTAAAATCAGTTCAGTAGTTTTTACTGTAGAGCCATTTCAATACACCAGGGTTGAGCAATTTCTTGATTTTTCATCACCCTCTATCTAAAGAAAGGGGTAAAAAAAAACTAAAAACGCAGAAATTTTTTTTATTGATGTCAACGAATTCCAATACCTAAATATACAAAATTAAAACCTCATTTCCAGACCTTGCTGATTTCACGTGTTTTTCACCTATAGCAAGGTTCATTAAAGAAATCTGTAGTTTCACAACAGACAAAAAACCTATTGTACGAATAGAAAAATAAAAAAAAACATTTTGCCGGAATTGACAAACCGGTAGTTGGAATGCAGAACTGTTTCAAATCATACTTTAATATATTGGTATATCTACCAAGTTTAGTCAAAATCCATTATGCCACACTTATCCCAATATCGCCCAAAAATTAATCAGTTATTTGTCCTTCCAATCCTCATTCAATTCGATTATCAGGTACAAATGTTATAGATCTAAAAAAAACAGGTGCTCGGCAGATCCCCACAACCTCCAACACTATTTGTTCAATGTACCCAAAAGCTTATAAAATTTTTCTTAAATCTTTTGCGTTTACTTTTTCCAACGTTTCATGAAAATCGATTTATAACTGTAGACTCTATAGTAGGGATAAACACTTTACAAAATAAAAACAAAATCTTTAACTGGAAGTGACAAACCGGAAGTTGGTACTCAAAAATACTGGAAACAGCAGTAAAACCTTATATTCAAGGTCTTAATAAGATTGAAAGGCAGGATTAGAAGTTATTGAAGTTTCAAACTAATAGGTGTTCGCTATTTTGTTCAATTTTATCCTATTGTAAATGAAGGGTACAGGGGAAAAACGTCCATTTTTATCGAAATCGAGTTAATGCTGCTATCTATTGAAGAAATACAAAAGCTTTCAATTTTGGTGAAAAAAAAAAAAAAAAAAAAAATGAATATCAAACCCAGCCCATATAAATCAATTGAAAAGAATTCGCAACATTTTTTTTATACCCAATTTACAGGGGAAAAACAACTTAATTCACCATTTTTTACCAACTAACGCCTTGGTGGCCTCGACCCAAAACACTTTTATGAACCATGTCTATTCAATGTTTAATCCGAATTCACAAATTTTCTTGCATTTTAAAGACTTCAAACACAAAACTTCAATTTTCTCGAAATTTGATTTTATGGACTTACGTTGTTTTTCCCCTGTAACCTTATCACACACACAAAATCCCATAAAAATCAATCAAACCGTTTAGGAGGAGGTCAGTCACATACGGACACAATTAACTTTGTTTTTATCAGTGCCCATTGTTTCACTGACAAAATATTAGACGAGATAATTGCTGGAACAATACCTTGTACAGCTAATAGTACGTTACCTTTATCGTCACATGAATTGCACATTGACCGAATTTTCACCTCTTGACTGGTATTGCTTTGCCATTTACTTTGCCGATTTGCCAGTTCTCAAACAATTTTTTTCGCATGGTGCGTCTGTATTTATACATATTTATTAGTCATTGAATATGCCCTCCATATTGCCACGTTCTTCAAGCCTACCAGTGCAAATTTCTATAATCGATTAAATGCTGCACTTTTCTCGTGGTAATCTTTCAATGCGTCGATTTGAATGATATCAAATGATCTCCGAAACTGTTTCAATTGCAGTTCACGAACTTTCTGCATTAATAATTGCATTCAAACTTCGATCTGAAAGACCTAAGTGTTACATTCTCGAGCCAAAAGAGAAAATATGGAGGGGCTGAAATCTTAAGCTCTGAGATATCAAGACTTCGGTTTTGGTTAAGGATTTTGATATAGTTTTCGGCATAAAACTTTTATGAGGACATTTATTTTAGTTTTGGGCAGCGATGTTTATCAAACATAACTCTTTGTTAAAGTATATTAGGCCAATAGAATAACGGAAAAAGATATGGCTTACGTGTTGTTGCTCGTAACAGGTCAAAAATTTTTTTAATCTCTGGGGTAGGGTACTCACATAATGCACATGCCGAGTCCACTCGCCCGGCACCTGGGGACTGGAGTTATGCAACAAAGTGTGCTGGAAATTTTTTTTTGCTTCCTTGTAAGCGATATAACTCGTAAATGGTGCACTTTAGGATACTGGTGCCATGGAACTTTTTTGTTACTTAAATGTTTTTCTATAACTTAAAATAAAAAAAAAAACAAAAATAATTTGTTTTGTAGCAAATTTTTGCGAAAAATGGCGAAAAAATGTCTAAAAAACGATATTTTTCAATTGAGTTTAGTTGTTTGCAAATAATTGTTTATAACACAATTGACCCCTGTATCTTGTAGCAGAAACCTCAACAAAAAAAGGAAGCTTCAGAACGTTTCATTCGGCCTGATAGTTTTTGCACAATTCCATTTTGCACTTAATGCCCCTAAAAAAGTTGTTAACTTTGGGCAGGCCGCAAGGTCTGAGTTTTCATCCGATCGCAATCTGCTTGACGGGAATTGAAAGGGTATAGTGTCAGCTTTAAATAACATCTGTGTTGCCTATACCCATATTCTATGTTAACAATAACTACAGTGGTTTGAAAAACCCGCGAAAATTCCTTAGTTGCAAAATTAAATTTCTCAACGAATTTTCCACTTAACGAGATGCGGTTTTAAAATTTGCAAATTCCTTAGAAAACCGAAGATTTAAAAAGAAACTTCTCTAACATGATTTGGACCGAGTTAAGGCCCAGTTTGTTTTTGAAACCACGATTGTGACATTGATTTTGTATGCCATATATCGACAGGAACCGAGAATTTCCCTCCAAAATGATACTGTTGTGCTCACAAGATGCTGGGTCTGTGCCTACCCAACTCACGGTTGGTTACTCTGACTACTGCTTGTAACGTACTCTATGAAAAAATAAAACGTCCTGTAAAGTATACGTAAAACGTACGTAGCGACACGATGTATAATTGAGTATTATTGTAATGACAAATAAATTTAATGAAAAAGTAATGAACTACTTATGTGTAATCATGTCCCAAATCATGTTAGAGAGGTATATTTTCTAAAATCTGAGGTTTTCTAAGCACTTTGCAAATTTTAAAAACGCATCTCGTTAAGTTGAAAATCCGTTGAGAAATTTAATTTTGCAACTAAGGAATTTTCGCGGTTTTTTGAACCACTGTAATTGTTTTAATATTGAATATGGGTATAAGCAACACAGATGCTATTTAAAGCTGATACTACACCCTTTCAATTCCCGTCAAGCAGATTGTGATCGGATGAAAACTCAGACCTTGCGGCCTGCCCAAAGTTAACAACTTTTTTAGGGGCATTAAGTGCAAAATGGAATTGTGCAAAAACTATCAAGCCGAATGAAACGTTCTGAAGCTTCCTTTTTTTGTTAAGGTTTCTGCTACAAGATACAGGGGTCAATTGTGTTATAAACAATTATTTGCAAACAACTAAATTCAATTGAAAAATATCGTTTTTTAGACATTTTTTCGCCATTTTTCGCAAAAATTTGCTACAAAACAAATTATTTTTGTTTTTTTTTTTATTTTAAGTTATAGAAAAACATTTAAGTAACAAAAAAGTACCATGGCACCAGTATCCTAAAGTGCACCATTTACGAGTTATATCGCTTACAAGGAAGCAAAAAAAAATTTCCAGCACACTTTGTTGCATAACTCCAGTCCCCAGGTGCCGGGTGAGTGGACTCGGCATGTGCATTGTGTGAGTACCCTACCCCAGAGATTAAAAAAATTTCTGACCTGTTACCGACAACAACACGTACAATCCGTAATTCTATTGGCCTATATGTATTTGTTTATCTTTGTTTAGAAATTTATTACAAAACTAACACGAAACATCAATACGTTGCCGGAAAATCATAACAGATCATAGATTAACATAATTTACTGAAAATATGGTACAATCAGCAAACTACTAACCCTTTTTCACGAATTCATATTTCTTTCAAAATTCCAAAAACATTGTAAAAATTAAATAAAATAAAACTTTTTTCAAAATTCTAAAAATATTCCAAAAATGTTTACAAAATAAAAGATTAAAGATTAAAATATTCCAAAAATTAGAATAAAATCAAAAATTTTAACTTTAAATCCTAATAATATTCCAAATACTCTTAAAAATTCAAAAATTCAAACTTTTTCCATAATTCTAAAAATATTGCAAAAATTATAACAATATCAAAAATTGAAACTTTTTTCAAAATTCCAAAAATTATAATAAAATCAAAAATTTTAAATTTTTCAAAATTCTAAAATATTCCAAAAATTCTTACAAAATCAAAAATTGAAACTTTTTCAAAATTCTAAAAATATATTTATAAAATTCACAAATTCAAAAATTCTATTTTTTTTCCAAATTCTGAAAATATTGAAAAAATTATAACAAAATCAAAAAACTTTTTTCCAAAATTCTAAAAATGTTGCAAAAATTATTACAAAATCAAAAATACATACTGTTTTCAAAATTTCAAAAATTATAATAAAATCAAAAATTTTAAATTTTTCAAAATCCTAAAAAATTTCAAAAATTCTTACAAAATCAAAAATTGAAACTTTTTTCAAAATTCAAAAAATATATATATATATAAAATTCACAAATTCAAAAATTTTATATTTTTTCAAAATTCCTAAAATATTGAAAAAATTATAACAAAATCAAAAATTAAAACTTTTTCCAAAATTCTAAGAATATTGCAAAAATTATTACAAAATTAAAAATCCAAACTTTTTTCAAAATTCCAAAAATATTTCAAAAACTATAACAAATTCAAAAATTTCCATGTCACATTTACGTCATACAACAGCTAAATTTTTTTTCCAAAAAATTGGCTAAAATTAAATGAAATCATTATTTTGACATACTTGACAATATTTTTTTGACAAACTTATAATGCAATAAAATTCTCAATAATAATACATGCGTTCCTTTGGAACGAAATAGCTGCTCAAAGTGGCTTTTGAGTAGATTACCAATGGAACGCCGAATATTGGAAAAAATTTCAAATATAGCCACACAATTTTATTATTCTCGAAATGTTTTATTTTGGGCTGATGTTTAGATCTGACTGGTCCATTTTATTATTAAAAATAATAAAACAAGTTTATGAACGATCTAAATAAAATCGAAAAATAAATTGCTTTTCAACTACACAACCTGTTTGAGGTAGAGTAGATAAAAGCAAATTTGCGTAAGTTTGATTTTCAATGGAACGCGCCTAATAATAATAATAAAATTTCATGTCATACAAATAAAATTAATTTTATTTTTTTCCAAAAAATTGGGTAAAAAATAAATAAAAATCTTTCTTTTGACACACTTTACAACATTTTTTTGACAAACTTATAATGCAATAATCTAGTTTTTGGTCTCACATAGCATACCTGACCATCAAAATTTCTTCAAATTCAATGTTTCTATTCGTAATCACTTAAAATGAACGTTTTTTAAGCAAAAAATATGCAAATTTCCTTGATTTGACACACTTGACGATTTTTTGACACACTTTCAGTACAGTTATCTAACACATCGTCCTTTTGATTCTTTCCATTGAGTAAACCTAATTTTAGAATCAAACATTTTTGAAATCCCTCTAGCGGCTTGATTGATTTTGTCTTTGATTTTGTTATAATTTTTGGAATATTTGTGGAATCTTGATGAAAGTTTGTATTTTTGATTTTGTTTTAATTTTTGCGATATTTTTAGAATTTTGGAAAAATTTGTTTTTGATTTGGAAAATGTTTCAATTTTCGATTTTGTAATATTTTTTGAGTTCTGAAACAAATTTGTATTTTTGATTTTTTTATAATTTTTGAAATATTTTTGGAATTTTACAAAAGTTTGTATTTTAGATTTTGTTATAATTTTTGCAATATTTTTAGAATTTTGAAAAATTTTTAATTTTTGATTTTATTATAATTTTTTAAATATATTTAGAATTTTAGCAAAGTTTTGAATGTTTAAGATTGCGAATTAAGAAATTTTGCAATAATTTTAGAATTTTGAAAAAAATTTCAATTTTTGATTTGTAAGAATTTTCAGAATATTTTTAGAATTTTGAAAAAGTTTAAATGTTTTATTTTATTATAATTTTTGGAATTTTGAAAAAGTTTGTACTTTGATTTTGTTATAATTTTTGGAATATTTTAACAATTTTAAAGAAGTTTGAATTTTTGCAATATTTTTAAAATTTTGAAAAAATTTAAATTTTTGATTTTATTATAATTTTTGGAATTTTGAAAAAAATTTGTATTATTGATCTTGTTATAATTTTTGCAATTTTTTAAGAATTTTGGCAAAAGTTTCAATTTTTGATTTTGTTATAATTTTTGCAATATTTTTAGACTTTTGAAAAATTTTAAATTTTTGATTTTATTATAATTTTTGGAATGTTTTTAGAACTTTAAAAAAAATGAATTTTTTATTTTGTAATATTTCCTTGAAACGCTAAATGGAGAGGTATTTGAGTAGTTTGCTTATATTAATTTATGATCTGTTATAATTTTACGGCAACGTATTAATTTTTCGTGTTGGTTTTGTAATAAGTTTCTAAACAGAGATAAAAAATACTTATGCTTTAACAAAAAGTTTTATGTTTGATAAACATCGCAGCCCAAAACTAAAAACAATGTCCTCATAAAAGTTTTACGCCGAAAACTATATCAAAATTCTTAACCCAGAACAAAGTCTGGATATTTCATAGCTGTGAGATTTCAGCTCATATTTTCCAGTTGAAATAATTATTACTGTTCAATTTTTTAAAATCGTATTTCAATTTGGAAGGCATTTTCATATTTTCTTTACTCAACAGAAGACACAAAATAATTTACTATTAATAAATACTTTTAAAATAACGAAAACTTTTAAAATTCTACTTTATTTGGGTCTCTGCCCCCTGGGTCTAACGTATTAGAAATAAATAAATGAATAGACCGATAACTAGTATTATGACTTTAATAACTGTATTATGACAAATAATTTAATATTATGACGTTCGACCTGTCTTCAAAACATTAGATCTAACACTCTAAAAACTAAGACATAGACTTCGTTGTAATAGCCATTACTCTATCATCATGAACTAAATGAAAATGCTTTTTATACGAAAAAAAATAAAGAAAATCTTCCAGACAATAATAACTCTTCAAAAGTAATTGTTCTTTTTTTACATAAACGATTTCTATTAGTATTTTTGCTTAAATCGTTGGCATGCAATTTAAAAGAGGTTTATTTTCCTATTATTTTAAATATCAAGTTACAATCTTTTTTATGAAAATTAGATTGAAAAATGGATAAGATAGAAAAGAAAAACTTAAAAGATAAAAATATCCTACTCTAGTGGTTAAATATAAAATGTTTAAGAAACGTTGTCAATAGAAAACAAACGAAACCAAACTTTAAAAAATTAGGTCAAATCAATCATCGATACTGTCAACAATTTTTTTTTAAATTGGCAATAGCTTAGGAAATACAAGAAAATTGTTCATTTTACTTTGTGTTTATTTTGGATTATTTTATCTTGAATGAAGATACGTACAAGTATTATAACTAGCCATGGTGATGTTTTCACCGGAAATTATAATATTAATTTTTTGCTTAAACATATTTATATTGGCTTAATTATTTCTTTTATATAACCATGGATTAATTTTTAATTTTTATTTTATTCATATAGCTACAACTTAATAAAAATCATTCGAAAAATAAAACTGAAGTTTTTTAAAAGAAGAAAAATTTATAATTACATATTAGAGAATTCTAACAAGTAGCAATTTTATTTACTTATTTATATTCTAAGAAAAAACAATTATTCTATGGGAAGCGACAGCAAACTCATCTTGTTTTTTTCTTCCTTTTCTTTCAAACTTAGAGAAATACTGTTAAGACTTAAGAGAACATGATAAAATGTCATTTATTGTTAAGTGTAAATTATGACCGATTGTATGTGTAACGATAAAGCGATTTTTATGATGGGTTTGGTGATGATGGCTTTCGGCAAAAACCCTTGTGTAATGATAAATATTTTTATTGAATATAGGTAATAATGCCGATCAAATCGGCTAAGTGTTCATACCTATCTGAAAATTTAGGTTTTATATTTCAGAATCAAATTAAACTACACCGTATGTCAGTCATAGTATGTTACATTTCGATGGGTAATAATGATGATCAAATATCAAATAATGTAAAGTAGACCGAATTAAATTAAACAAAAATAAATGTTATAAATTTTTTCTTTTATTTATTTATATTCAAGAATCATTAAATTCTTGAACAGTTTTTTATTGTTTTTATTTTTCATTTATTTGTTTTTTTTTCATCCGCCTGTTTTTATTTTATTAGTCCTTTTTTTTCTTATAATTTTCTTTGATTCTTAAAGAAAAGAATAAAAGAATATATTTGTATGATGATAATTCATATCTAAACAACAAAATAACAAACCACAGTGCTCGTCTTATTCTCATTAATTCGCATTAATTATTATTATTGTTTGCCATCTTTAATTGTACCTGATGAAAAATAATAATAAAATCAAAAGTAAGAAATAAGAATTATTTAAATTTAATCACGTATTTGCCGTAAGGGTTTTTTCTTATTTTTTTTATTTTTAGCGATATTTTTATTTTTATTCAATACGTATTTATTTTTTTTAAAGATTTAAAAGACAATTTTACTGTTTACTTTTTTACTAATGGATTTTTAAGATCTGGTCAACTTCATATAAACTACAAAATATAAAATTATAATTCACTAGACTAATATTTGAATTGATTAGGATCTTTGTGAGCAATTAAACGATTCGATTCATGTATTTTTTCACTTTCAAAAACATGTTTCCTCAATTGAAAATTAAAATTCTCTTAGGTACTTAAGTTTAATTTCTTTTAAAAATCCTAATCCATTCAAATTTTTGTCTAGTAAATTATAATTCTAGAACCAGATAAACATTTAAATAAAATCTAAGACTTTAATATGTATTTTTATAACAAATTGGTTTTTGTGAATACTTGCAAAATTTTTTTTTTGAATTTGACATAGAAACTATTTTTCCAAATTTAAACAAATGTATTTTAAAAAACAATTTCAATTTTAGTTACACGTGTTTCGATCTAAAAATAGATTTAATTTATAATCAAAAAGGAACTTTTACAAGCAAAATATACACAAAAACCAATTTGTTATATAGTGATTTTTACATCCCTCCAATACCAAGAAGAAAGTAATAGTAATAGAAAATAGTAATAGATCTATAGTAATAGAAAAAATAATAGTGTTCATGATTCATCAGAATGATCATATCATATCCCAGTCGTATGATTACAGCCTTGCGTACACTGATGCTGCTACTTTTCATATTGTTGAAATAATTCTTTCAACGTTTTATGGAAATACTGTTATTAAAAAAAATTTCTGACTTTTAGTTTCTCTGTCAAATTGAACAAATGTACAAAAAAACATCAACAAAGATCTTTTTTAGTTATCACAAACTTGGAATAATTCCTGTTGAAAAGTTTTAACAAGAAGTTTTGCTATTCGATTTCCCCTTAATATTATTTATATTAGAATCCTTATGCTGATTTAAAAATTAAATTCTTTCAACCTCTCGCTTTTATACACATCTGTTAACTTATACAAAAATACATTAACTTTTATACCCTAAAATATGCAAATTAGAAACAACATCGCTGTGTGATAACTGATAAGTGATATCTCTTTCGCTCTACAAGTTACAATAGTCTCTACAGAATATAAACCTCAACTTTTTATTGGTTCAAGAATTTTAACCACAATTTAAATTTCAAATAAATTTAAATTTTCCAATTTTCTTTTCATTTTATTTCAATTTTCTTCTTTTTAAATAGGGCGTGGCAATTTAATTCGTTTTTTATATTTATTTTTGAAAAACTTGTGTCTCATCATTATCATCAATCAACAAAAAGGGACACACAAAGATTTAAATTTTTACTTTATTTGAAAATAAAAAAAAATCATTTTATTCAAACAAAAACCGCGCAGGACTCAAAAATTTTTTAGTCCTTTTTTTAACATTTTTTTATTACATTTATTAATGTGTTAGGTTGAAATACAATAAAAAAAGTTTATATTTACATTGAATGATAAAAAAAGAGAAAGGAAACAAATATACAAATATTTTTTATTATATGGTTTTGTATATGCGAATGTATACATAGAAAATTGGATTGAAAGGACAACGCGACGCGATGTGACGGGAAAGTAGTAAAAAACTCAAAATTTATACAGAAAGTTAAAATAAACAAAATAATGAAAAATGGATGACTCAAAATATAAAAAAAGGAAAACTTTCGTTGTTGGAAACATTTTCTTTTTGTTTGTATTACAAAGATATAAAATAAAAAGAAAAATAAAGAATAAAAGGGATTGAGATGTGGGGTTTTGTTTTTCATAAGGAGGTTGAAGAAGATGGTAACAAAAATGGAAATACTTTAATTTATAACAAAAGATGTCCATACAATTTTCCGTGATGTTGTCTTCTTGGTCAAGGAAAATAAAGTATAGAAAAAAGAAAAAATGCAAAAAAATGAAAATTTGCTGACCATTAAAAATGAAAAATTATTTTAATGGATGGAATTTCTGTTGTGTGGTCAAAATTAATTTTCATAAATTGTTTTAATGGGGATATAATATTTTGATAGAAAACTTGGTTGGATTGATAAAAAAAATGTTCCTTTACCTAATTTACCATTATCTCAATTACTGACTCAGATGTTTAAAATTTCGAATTTTTCTCTTCTTAAAAGCTTTGATAATAGTTTTCTATTTCATCTCTCTCATTGTTCCAGATATAACAAGGGTCGATGTCAACAAGGGTAATAGTTGAGATTCTGATCATTATTTAATTACAAATATTATCGACGATGATTTAATTCAAATTAGAGTTTTTGCATTTCTTAGTTTATACTACTGCAAATCCATTGTATAATATCTTGAGGCCAACCAATACCAGAAATTAACAAAAGGACAGTGGAACAATGCTAATTTCTGCTTGCAATGCAAATGCAATGCTTAAACATTAACAAAGCCGTTGAATTAAACAATTTCTAATATATAAATTAAAAAACGACACTTTAAAGTAATTTGTACCCGCACTTTAAAATTTGTGTACTGTAAGAATTTGGTATTTTCCCTTTGTGCTGAAAATGCTCAGCCAATGCTCAGCTAGCACCTTGAAAGATCCTATTGAAATCATACCGGCATTTTATTAATTTATTTAATCCAACTTCTGGAAGATTATCTTATTTAAAATGCGCACTTGATAAAGGTGGTGCAACACAAATTATTGCATAAGATATCTCAAAAGCATAAGACAACTCAAAAGCGAACCGAAATGGATTATTATACAGTCAAACTTTTTTAAATCTAATCTAATCTAATCTTGCTGTCAAGCTTTATTTTATTATACTTCGTGAGGTGTCTGTCCTTGACGAGTCTGACAACGTTCTTATCTGCCATTTTCCTCGATTCAACCGCTTTTACTAAATATGGCGATTGTTTGGAGTCTTCTAGATTTACTATCAAAATTTTGTTTATTATTGATGAGGGGAGACATTTGTTTTAGAAATCGAGAGTAATTTTGTCGGACTTGACAATAGCACACCATTTTTTCCGGACAAAGTTATCCTCATTTTCTAAAACAAATTTTCACCCCCAAATAATAAAAAAATAAAATTGGTAGTAAATGTACAAGATCCCGGGCAATCGATATGTTTCGGAGTTTACCGAATGGAAAAATCGATTTAATCGAGGAAAATGATCTGTTAAACACAATAGAAGACTCTAAAAAAATTTCGTGTTTAATTTTAAGTTTAACTTTAGGTTTAACTTAATTTCTTGAATAAATCAATTTGGTTAGCGAGATAATTAGCGGTAAAAAGTTGGTAGATATATATATATATATATATATATATATATATATATATATATATATATATATATATATATATATATATATAATATATATATATATATATATATATATATATATATATATATATATATATATATATATATATATATATATATATATATATATATATATATATATATATATATATATATATATATATATATATATATATATATATATATATGGGCTATTATTTTGAAAACGTACATCGAAAAAAAACAACTATTTTTTAAAAATCTGAAATTTTGATATTTTGTTGGTATTGACGAAAGGAAAAAAGTAATTTCTGCTTTTATTTTTTGTGTACTCGGAATCGGAGTTATGCGCGGTTGAATTTTGAGGCTTTTTCACGTAGTTTTTGGTAATGGTGGCAATGTTTTGTGAATAGGTGCCACAAATTTCATCCGACTTACGTATATTTTTGCAAGTAAAAAGGAAAATAATTGAATAATTGAAATAAGTAAGTTTAAAATTAATAACTTTTCTCTTTTCCGCTGGGCGGCGCGTAAAACCTTGGTTTACTTCAAAGCTCATATCTCAAAAAGTAGGCTTTTTTTTTTTGTTTTTCACAAATTTTAAAGTAAACATATGCAGCTATGAAATTGAGAAATAAAAAGTCAGCAATTCAATATGGATTTTTTCTTACGATTTTTTAAAGTTTGGTATATGAAAAATTCACATGTGTTTTTTTATTAAGTTAATAATCCTGTACTAAATGTGGATCTAATAAATTAAACATTTCATATTTTAACACCTGCAATAAATTTGAACCATTTTTTGTGTATTTCCGATTGAGAAACAGGTTTTTATTCAGAATAAGAATTGGAGATCCCAATGATCGAAGATTTTGTTATAATTTCAACATCACCAACACTAACATTAGAAAAAAACATTAAAAAAATATTTTTCCTATAAACATTATAATTTAATCAATATTATAAATAAATACATTAAAAAATTAATTTATATATTTTTTTTTGCCTTTAAATTGAAATATTTATGATCATCAGAAAAAGAAAACATTTTGGCAATTATTTTATCGGGTGTAGTGTTATCCGGTAAAAAACAGTGGAATCCTTGAGTTCTTTGTTTTCTTCCAAGAACATTTCGTAGATGTCGGTGAGGGTCCATAACACCAACCGCTTTGATTTCTTAATTTTTGTCGATCCTTCTGTAATAGTAACAACATCTTTAAGGCCAGGCATTGTTCTACTAATTTCCTCTGATAAGAAGTATGTTTGAATTTGTTTTACTATATTTTGTGACAAACTGTGGACTTGTTTGCTTTGAGGCCAACTGTAAGGACCTACTGTTTCCAACAGATCCATGGCGAATTCTACCAGTCGTCTTGATGCATTAAATTCATCCTGGATACGTTGATTTGACCAAAATTTACGTGGTAGAGTTGTCAACAAAAACACTTGTTTTGATTTACAGCTGGCATCTTTAAACTCTTTTTTAAGGTTCATAAGCCATGATGTATATTCACATTCCTCGTTTGGTGATAACACTTTAACTGAATCTACTTGAAATATTCTTTGACTTATTGCCGATGTGACACTTGCAATTTTTTTATAACTTCCTGTTGTAATATGATTTTGTTTGATAGGAGATTCGGCTAACCTTCCAAGAACATTGTTAATATCTTCTAAAATGTCATTAAGTAGTTCAGGAACTGGTGGAGATATAGTATCAACCGAAACTGGTGATGGATCTAAAGATGCTGGAGGTATTTGAATATTTTCGTTCGTTGGAACATTTTCAACATCCTGATTTATAGAAATAATTTCACTATCAATAGCTTCCGAACATGAAAGCTGCTGTATAGAAAATATTAGTTGCATATGAATTTTTATTCATTTTAATAAAATAATTAAATTTACCTTATTTTTATAGATATAAGTGCGACATGTTTCACATATAAACTGGTCATCACGCAAAGTAAAATTTAGGGTCGCAGCTTTTTGAATAACAGCTGGTGTGACCAGTTTCACATTTTTTTGATGTCCGCTGATGATTTTTGAGACCGTACAAGTTACAGCACAATTTGAAAGGCATTTCTATTATTATCTTTTCTAAACGTTATGTCTTCTAAATATTTTGGAATATAATTGATTATAAGGCAATCCAATCAATATATATATACCCTTGAAATAGTTTTGACATAGGTAGAATCAGGCAAAATTAGGTAGGTACAATTTAATATATTTTGATTGGATGCAAGTATAATTTGGTCAAAAACCTTTTGTGGGCGTCATTAGAATTTTAAATGTTAAAATTATGAGTCTCTAATGAGATTTTAATTAGTAAAAAGGGGCTGAATAGACATTTTTTAAAATGAATAAACATTTTACACACCCTTTTAATAATTTAAATTCCTTTACCACTTAACTTAAATTAATTTTTAATAAGTTTTTAACCATTTAGTCGCACAGAAAATGGTTCAAATTTATTGCAGGTGTTAAAATATGAAATGTTTAATTTATTAGATCCACATTTAGTACAGGATTATTAACTTAATAAAAAAACACATGTGAATTTTTCATATACCAAACTTTAAAAAATCGTAAGAAAAAATCCATATTGAATTGCTGACTTTTTATTTCTCAATTTCATAGCTGCATATGTTTACTTTAAAATTTGTGAAAAACAAAAAAAAAAAAAGCCTACTTTTTGAGATATGAGCTTTGAAGTAAACCAAGGTTTTACGCGCCGCCTAGCGGAAAAGAGAAAAGTTATTAATTTTAAACTTACTTATTTCAATTATTCAATTACTTTCCTTTTTACTTGCAAAAATATACGTAAGTCGGATGAAATTTGTGGCACCTATTCACAAAACATTGCCACCATTACCAAAAACTACGTGAAAAAGCCTCAAAATTCAACCGCGCATAACTCCGATTCCGAACACAAAAAATAAAAGCAGAATTAACTTTTTTCCTTTTGTCAATGCCAACAATATATCAACATTTCAGATTTTTTAAAAATCAAAAATTTAAAAATCAACAAAAAAATGTACGTTTTCAAAATAATAGCCCAGAGTTATAAAGCAACAAACTTTTAGCTAAATCAACAGTGGCTTGAGGGGCAAGTCCTGGATAAATAATTATAAAAAAGCTTAAGTTTGGTCAATGTTAACATGTTTATGCTAACCAAATAAAAATGTAGAGAAATTAGCTGTAAAAGCACTGGCTCATATATTGCTTAAACTTTTGAACACAGTCTTTATAGTATAGCGTTTACATAATTTTTTACTAAATATCATTTATTCCTGT